>OY821773.1:26660732-27260732 GCA_963682175.1 Triglochin maritima | reverse complement strand
CCTCTCCATCTCCAAGTGTTCACATATCCATTGCCCATCTTGTGCATCACCCCCAAGGAACACTTGGCTCTTAGTTGTATTCAATTTAAGACCCGACATGGCTGAGAATTTGGACAGAACCTCTTTTATAGCAGGGGCATTAGCTCGTGTAGCATCCGCGAACACCATCACATCATCGGCGAACAAAAGGTGGGATATCGGAATGTCCCCACATCTACTTGGTTTGATCGCTCCTTCCTCCACCTCGTTTTTGATCATGACGCTCAATGTCTCCATGCAAAGTACAAACAAGTAGGGAGCTAGAGGGTCCCCTTGCCGAAGTCCATTTGTTGCTCGAAATGGCTTTGAGTTGCCTCCATTCACCGTCACCACAAACGATGCCCTCACACACGCCATCATCCACTTCCTCCATGTACTCGGGAACCCAAACCTCTTCAGCACCTCTTCAAGGAACTTCTAAGACACCGAATCGTATGCCTTCCGAAGATCTAACTTGAGACACATACGCCCTTTCCCACTAATCCTTCGACCACTCACGAACGCACTTTGTGTTTCCCCCACCAACCTTGGCAAAACCTTCTTTAATCTATTCGCCAACACCTTGGATAGATATCGGTAGATCATGTTGCATAAGGAGATGGGCCGGTAATCATCCACCGTGCATTGTGTCGTCTTCTTTGGGATGAGTGTGATTGATGTGTAGTTGGCTTGAGCTAGCAATTTCCCACTTCGCATGAAGGAGTCCACCGCTTTAAAAATATCTCTTTTCAGCCACGACCAAGAGCACCTGAAAAACTTTGCATTGAAGCCATCGGGTCCCGGCGCCTTGTCCACATTTGAATTCATCACCACTTTCTCCAATTCTTCCATGGACAAGTCCTTCACTAGTGTTGTTGCTTCCCCCTCCTCAAGTCGTGGGAAGAGGATTTGTGTGTCAAGATTTTGTACCTGAAAACCATTAGCAAACAAGTTAGAGTAACGACGCCTAAACGCCTCTCGAATCTCCTCCTCACTCTCGAATGTATTTCCCCCTTCCAACACTCGTCTCACATTATTGGTGGCTCTCCTCACACGAAGGGAAGCATGAAAGAATCTCGAAAAGGGAGAGGATGGAAAAAATGAGAGGAGAGAGAAGCTCTGGGTTTTGCGCATGGGGAACCTAGGGTTTCCTAGGCCGTTCACCCTTTTTTTTTCACAAAAACTCGCGATTTTCACACCAAAATGGCTCCTACGACTAGTCATTCACGTTTGCAACAACAAGATGGGGATTGTGGCACCAACAAGGATCTTCATCATGCAAGAAACAATGTTTTATCCTCGGGTTTGGAGGGTGAAACGCAAGCACCACCTCTAGGGAGCACGAAGTCTCCCCCAAGGAAGTGGAGTGAGCTTTTCCAAGCTAGCAAGAAGCCTTCTACGGCGTTAGAATATGTTCCACCCGCCATTAAGGGAGGGGAGAAGGTGGCCGTGTGCTCTAGAGAGGAGGTAGTCGAAACCCTCAAGAGGTGGGACAAGGTGTTGGTGGGCTATTTCATTGCATTTAGGCCTCACTTGCCGACCTTGGAGAAGCATCTACAAGGCGTATGGAAGCTAGTAGGTGGCATGGAGGTAATCAAACGAAGTCAAGGTTTCTTGTTGTTTAGATTTACACTTGAGGAGGATAGCAAGAGGGTGCTAGAGGGAGGGCCATGGTTCGTTAAAGGCTCCCCATTAGTGGTTCAACCTTGGGCACCGGAAGTTGTCTTGAGGAGAGCAAACATCACAACGGTTCCAATATGGGTTCGCTTGCCGGAGCTTGACCTCCGTTTTTGGTCACCAAAGCCGTTGAGCAGCATCACGAGTGTTCTTGGAAGACCACTATACATGGATGAACACACCGCGTCCGGGAGAAGGTTGGCTTATGCGAGAGTTTGCATTGAGGTGGCACATGACTTCCTCTACCCAAGTTGGGTCGACGTGCAAGTAGAGGGAGGTGAACCGCACCGGGTTCTAGTGGAATACGAGTGGAGGCCCGGGTTTTGCAAGGAGTGCGTGGAGTTTGGGCATGAGGAGGACAAGTGCCCAAGGAAGAAGAAGGTAATAGACATGGTTGCGAGGAAAGCACCTCCTCCAAGTGTGGCCGAAAAATGGATCAAAGTGCATCACCGAAAAGAGAAAATGGGGACTAGCATAAGAAAACATGGTGGTGAGGTGAGTGAGTTGGAAAAAACTGAGAGCTCCACCAAGGAGAAGGGAGCAACGGAGGGGGTGGTGGTGGAGGTTCGAAAGGAGCACGAAAGGAGGGTTGGAGGGGAAGATGACGTGGAGGGAAGAGAGGATGATGTGGAAGATGGAAAGGATGATGTGGAGCATGGGGATTCCTTGATGTTTGCTAGGCCTCATGACGTGGATGGTGACATGGAAATAAGGCAAAGGGAGGAAGGGAGACTCGTGACCATAAGAGGGGAGGCAAATGGGAGTGACAAATTCTCTTCCACCACTTTGGGAGGAGCTAATAAAGAGGTGACACGTCAGCAAGAAGAGACAAAAGAGGTTGGTGTGGGGATAACGGTCTTGAGAAGGGAGGCAAATGAGGAGCACCCATGTGGATCACAAGGAGACGAAATGGAGAGCCTAGTCAAGAGTGGGTGCCTCACTTTTGGAAGAACCAATGAGAATAGAGGTGAGTGCCCAAATTTTGGAAGAACCAATAGGAGGAGGGATGAGTGCTCTACATTTGAAGGAACAAATGAGAGAAGAGATGAGTGCTCCACACTTGAAGGAACAAATAACTTGAGTGGCCATTGTTTCTCTCATGAAACATGTGATCCAAGAGAGGAAAGAAGGGGGGACCATGTCTTTAAAGCAAGAGCCAATGAGAGAAGAGATGAGTGCTCCACACTTGAAGAAACAAAGGACATGAGTGGCAATTGTTTCTCTCAAGAAACACGTGATCCAAGAGAGGAAAGAAGGGGGGACCATGTCCCAAAAGCAAGAGCAAATGAGAGAAGAGATGAGTGCTCTACACTTGAAGAAACAAATGTCATGAGTGGGGAGTGTTTCTCTCATGAAACACGTGACTCAAGGGAGGAAAGAAGGGGGGACCATGTCACTAAAGCAAGAGCCAATGAGATGAGTGGAAAGTGCTCCCCAAATGCAACACGTGATCCAAGGGAGGAAAGAAAGGAGGACCATGATGCAAAGGAAATATCAAATGAGGAAATCACGTATGGGGTAGTGGGAAGGAAATCACACGCAAGAGAAAACAAGAACATAGTGAGGGGGTCAAGTGTTTTCTCTCATGAAGTGGAAGTAATGGGAAAAGAGCATGGGGTGGTTCTACTTGGAGAACAATGTGGGCTTGCTTCGTTGATGAGAAGTGAAGAAGTTTGGGAGTCTCCAAAACGTGCGGCAAAGGAGAAGGGAACGATGCGCAAGGGCTCATGGACGAGTGGGGGAATGTTTAATGTGCTTAGGGAGGTGGAATCCGATCAAGGAGAAGTAGAAAGGCCTACACAAATGCAAGAAGGAGACGGGAGGACTAGTGGCGCCAACTCAAAACCTAGAAGAAGGTCTTCACCACCACCTTCGGTGGATCTAGAAACAATATCACCACAACCCGAGACATTCAAAGTGATTCGAGAAAAGGCTATGGTGCAACAAAAGAAAAACGTGGAGGTAAAGGGGCGTGCCCCAACACCTTAAAGCCATGAATCTCCTCATGTGGAATGTGCGCGGTGCAAATGGACCCGGCCGTGCACTCATGATTAGGGGTCGAATTAAGGAGGCAAATGCGGAGGTGGTGTGTCTTATGGAACACAAAGTTAAATTGAAGAAGCTAGATCGATTCAAGCGAGCAATATGGCCACATGCTTGGGCGGCAAATAGTGTGATTGTTGATTCCGGCCGAATTTTAGTTTTATGGAATGACAATGCGGTTGATCTCAAGGTCACCTTTGAAACAACACAACTCCTTCACTTCCAAGGGAAGGTGAAGAGGGATGGCACCAATTTTTTCCTAACCGCAATTTATGGTGAAAATGCTCATGTGGATCGAAGGGCGTTATGGGGGGATCTTGGAACCATTGCTCCAGCCCTTGAGAAGCCTTGGATTGTGGGAGGTGACTTCAATTGTATCCGATGGACAAGTGAGAAGTGTGGAGGAGGTGGTGCAAACGAGGTTGCTACCAAGGAGTTCAATGAGTGTCTGATGCACTCCAACTCATTGAGGTGCCTTCAACGGGAGGGCCTTTTACATGGTCGAATTCGTCCGAGGGGAGTGCCCGCATTGAGACAAAGATTGACCGCATTTTGATAAACAATGCATGGCTTGAAGCTTTCCCAGATTCCTTCTATGAGATAGGGGAGAAGGACTTGAGTGACCATGCTATGCTCACATTGAAAACGGAAGGAAATGGGTTGAGAAAGAAGAGGATATTTCGGTTTCAAAATCATTGGGTCGAGCACGAAGAGTTTGGTGAGGTTGTTAAAGAGGCGTGGACTACACTTGTTAATGGGACACCCATGTTTCATGTGGTGGCAAAATTGAAGGAAGTAAAGGATGCTCTCAAGAAGTGGAGTGGGGATAAGTTCGGTAACATTGCACATAAGGTTGGGGCTGCCACCAATGCCCTTGCGGATGTGAGGGCTAGGAGGAGTGCAAATCCGGAGGTGGATGCTCTAGCCCTTGAGGAAGTAGAGGCTAAGGATGAGCTAGCACGAGTTCTTGAACGTGAGGAGTCCTTGATTAGGCAAAAATCGCGAGTCAAGTGGTTGAAGGAGGGTGATCAAAACACGAGGTTCTTCCATGCGCACCTAAGAGTGAGGAGAGCCACCAACCAAGTGAGGAGAGTTTGTGAGGGAGAGAACATTATCGAGGAGGAGGGTGGCATCCGGGAGGCATTCCAGTGTTTTTTTGCTAATTTGTTTGCTAATGGTTTTCAGGTACAACCCCTCCCCACATCATTAATATTGCCCATTCTTGACCCACGGGAAGGTGACTTGTTGGTGCGCAAGCTGACTTTAAAGGAGTTGGAGGACGTGGTTTTGTTTGCAAATGTGGACAAGGCACCGGGTCCGGATGGTTTCAATGCAAATTTTTTCAAGGCGGCTTGGGGAATAATCAAGAGAGATGTCTTCAAGGCCGTGGACTCATGCTTGAGCAATGGAAAGATGTTGGCACAACTAAATTATACCTCCATCACAATCATTCCTAAGAAGAAGGCCCCCGCGGTGGTTGAGGATTATCGACCTATTGCATTGTGTAATATGATGTATAGGTTCATTGCGAAGGTGCTTGCAAACTGGTTGAAGAGTTTATTTCCAAAGCTGGTTGGAAACACTCAAAGTGCCTTTGTTCAAGGAAGACGAATCAGCGATAACATACTCCTTGCACATGAGCTTTGCCACAACATTCACCTTGCAAGGGGTCGAGGGTGTATGTGTATTAAGTTGGACATCCGGAAAGCCTATGATTCTCTATCGTGGGAGTTCTTGGAGCAAGTTATGGTGAGATTTGGGTTCCCGGGCAAGTGGAGGAGAGTGATCATGGCGTGTGTTGAAGCCTCATTTGTGGTAACGGTGAATGGAGCAAACTCAACACCATTTCGAGCGAGGAATGGATTGCGGCAAGGGGACCCTTTGGCACCATATTTGTTTGTCTTATGCATGGAGGTGTTGAGTGAAATGGTGAAGATGGCGGTGAGAGATGGGCAAATCGAGCCGTTAGAGTGTGGGGATGTGGCCGTGTCACATTTGTTATTTGCCGACGATCTCCTCATGTTTGCAAAGGCCAAAAAGGAGAATGAAAGAGGAATCAAGAAAGTCCTTGATGAATTCACGGCTTGCTTGGGGCTGCGGTTTAGTGTCTCAAAGAGTCAAATCTTTATGGGTGGGGAAGTCACACATGGAGAGTGGATTGTGGAGCACCTTGGTATGGAACGTAAGGAGTTTCCGGTGGTGTATCTTGGTCTTCCTCTATTTTCAGGAAGGATGGGGAAAAGCCATTGTGGGGTGCTTATAAACAAGGTAAAAGCTCGCCTAAGCACGTGGCAACAAAATTACCTTTCCATTGCCGGGAGGGTTGAGCTTGTGAGAAGCATCCTTGTCTCGCTTAGCATATATTGGACCTCCGCATTCTTGATCCCAAGAAAGGTTCTTCATGAGATGGATAGTATCATGAGCCACTTCATTTGGGGAGGGCCGAAGAAATGGGTGGCCGTTGCTTGGAAAGATGTTTGCACCCCAAAGGACGAGGGTGGCCTCGGCCTAAAGAAGCTCACGGAATGGAATGATGTGGGTCTCCTTCTACTCTTTTGGCTTGTGGTGGAGGATGAAAACTCATTGTGGGTGAAGTGTATGCGTCATAAGTACTTGAAGAATCGATCAATATGGCAAGCAAGACCACCGTCAACATGTTCTTGGGCTTGGAGGGGGATCCTTCGGGTCCACGAGATGGCTTGCAAGCACATTTCCTATGAGGTGGGCAATGGAGAGAATATCCGTTTCTTTCACTTTCCATGGTGTGGAACACCATTCCAAGGGCAGCCTTGGGGGGAGAGGCTTCATTACGAGTTGGGGGTACCTTGGGATACCAAGGTATCTTTCTTCATTCGAGAGGGTGCGTGGAGGCTCCCCTTCCCGAGATCAAATACCATGGAGGAGTTATGGGAGAGGGTGAAACATATCCCTATTACGGGAGGAATGGATAGACCGACAAGGCTTCATGGGAATGGAGGTTCTCTCGGCATGAAGGAAGTTTGGAAATGGGTCAAGGAACCGGGAACCAAGGTTAGTTGGGCGGACATGGTGTGGCACAAGCATGGGATACCAAAGCATGCACTCACAACATGGAGAGCAATGCGAGGCCGACTACTCACGAAGACACTGATGAACAAAAGGGGAGCAAAGCACGACCCGACATGTGTCCTTTGTATGAGTGTGGAGGAAGATATAGAACACTTATTTTGGGGATGTACGTTCACTAGAGAGGTATGGGGCCAGCTCCTCTTGCACCTTCAAATCAGCCCCAACATTGACACTTCTCTTGCGCGAGAAGCAAATCGCATCCTACACATTCTAGGCAAGTGAATTGCAGCCATAACAAGGAAGTGGGTGTTCAATGCCATGATACATGAGTGTTGGCAAGAACGAAACCGAAGAATCTTTGAGGGAGATAGGAAGAAACCGGGGGACATCATTTCAGCAATTAAAGATACGATCCGGTGTATGGGAGACAAAGTAAAAGACATAGTGAAGAACGAAGAAGAACACAAGACCTTTATAAATACGTGGAAGTAGGGTAGCCTCTTGTGAGGTTTGATGTAATCACGTTTTGTAAAACAGAGTAGATGTGGCCGGCTTTGCATGTAGCACAAGCCCGTGCACCAAAAACTTATCATTTTTGTAGCACAAGCCCGGCTTCAACACCTCTCCTTCTCTTTCCCCTATTCCTTCTCCTTCTCTCTCCCTCCCTCGCTTGCCTTCTCCTTCTCTCTCTCCTTCTCCACTTGCTTCTCTCCCTCTATCTCCATCCCATCTCCGCTCTCTCTCCGTCTGCTTCTCCCTCCTTCCCTCCTCCATCTCCCTCTACTCCTCTCTCCTTGTCCTTCTCTCCTCTCTCACTCTATCGTACTCTCTCGCTCTCCTCCTTCTCTTTCTCTCCTTCTCTCTCCTCCTCCTCTATCTCTCCTCTCTTCCTCTCCTTCTCCTTCTCGCTCTCCTCCCCTCTCACTCCCATTGTCCTTCTCTCTCTCTATCCTTATCTTCTCTCCACTCTCCCTTCTCCTTCTCTCTGTGTCCTTATTCTAATCTCTGTCGTTCTTCTTCTCTCTCCTTGTCCTCTCTCTTCTTCTCCTTCTCATCTCCTTCTTCTTCTCTCTCTCGTTCTTCTCCCTCCTTCTCTTCCTCCTCCCTGTCTCCTTCTCCTTCTCCTTCTCTCGTCTCTCTCCTTCTGCTTCGCTTGTCCTTCTCTCTACTCCTCCCTTTTCTTTTCCTCTCTGTCACCTTCACTCTCTCTCACTCCTCTCGTTCTCCTCATCTCTCTCCCCTCTGTTTGTCTCTCTCTCTTTCCCCTTCTCCTTCTCTCTTTCTCTCTCCCCCTTCTCCTTCTCTCTATTTCTCGCTCTTCTTATCTTTTATCTCTACTCCCTCTCTCTATCCTTCTCTCCTTCCCTTCCAGTCTCCTTCTCGTTGTCTTTCTCCATCTAGCTCACTTACGGACTCTCTCTCCCCTTCTCTCACTCTTTCTCCCTCTCTCTAATCTCCTTCTCCTTCTCTCTCTCCTTTTCTTTCATTCACGGTCTCCCTCTCTCTACTTCCCGCTCTAATTCACTCTCTCCCCCCTTCTCCTTTTCACTCCCTCATTATCTCTCTACTTCTCGCTCTAATTCACTCTCTCCCCTTCACCACTTCACTCCCTCGTGATCTCTCTCCTTCTCTATTGTTCTCTCTACTTCTCCATCTCTCCTCCCTCTCCTTGCCCTTCTCACTGTCTCCCCCTCTGTCCACCACTCCCCTCTCTCCTTCTCCTTCTATCTCTCTCCATCTCCTTCTTCCCTCTCCCTCTCTCCTTGTTTCCCCATTTCCTTCTCTCTCGTACTACACTCTCCCTCTCCCCTTCTCTCTCCCTCTCACCTCTCTCCCTCTCCTTCTCCTCCTTCCCTCTCTCCCTCCTCCGTCAATCTCTCCTCCTTTTCTCTCCACCTCTCTCCTTCTATGTTCTCTCCATCTCCTTCTCCTTCACGCCCTCTCTCTGCTTCTTCTCTCTCCTTCTCCTTCTTATCTCTCTCCTTCTCCGTCTCTCTCCACTTCTCCACTCTTTCTAACCCACGGCATCTCCTTCTCTCCCGCTCTCTCCTTAGCTCTCTCTTTCTTTCTCCATCTCTACCCTTCTCCCCTCTCTCCTCCATCTCTCTTTCCTCCTTCTCCTTCTCTCGCTCCTTCTCCCTCTCCTTATCTTTCTCTCTCCTCCTTCTACTTCTTTCTCTATTCTTATCCTTCCTTCTCTCCACCGCTTCTCCTTGTTCTTCACTCTCTCTTTTTGTCACACGCTCTCTCCTTCTCACTCCTCTCTCTGAGTCTCCATTCCCTTCAATCTTCCATCTTCTCTCTCCTTATCCTTCACTCTTCGTCTTCAATCTCCTTCCTCTCTCTCCTTCTCCTCTACTTCAACACCTCTCCTTCTCTTTCCCCTTTTCCTTCTCCTTCTCTCTCCCTCCCTCGCTTGCCTTCTCCTTCTCTCTGTCCTTCTCCACTTGCTTCTCTCCCTCTATCTCCATCCCATCTCCGCTCTCTCTCTGTCTGCTTCTCCCTCCTTCCCTCCTCCATCTCCCTCTACTTCTCTCTCCTTGTCCTTCTCTCCTCTCTCACTCTATCGTACTCTCTCGCTCTCCTCCTTCTCTCTCTCTCCTTCTCTCTCCTCCTCCTCTATCTCTCCTCTCTTCCTCTCCTTCTCCTTCTCGCTCTCCTCCCCTCTCACTCCCATTGTCCTTCTCTCTCTCTATCCTTATCTTCTCTCCACTCTCCCTTCTCCTTCTCTCTGTGTCCTTATTCTAATCTCTGTCGTTCTCCTTCTCTCTCCTTGTCCTCTCTCTTCTTCTCCTTCTCATCTCCTTCTTCTCTCTCTCGTTCTTCTCCCTCCTTCTGTTCCTCCTCCCTCTCTCCTTCTCCTTCTCTCGTCTCTCTCCTTCTGCTTCGCTTGTCCTTCTCTCTACTCCTCCCTTTTCCTTTCCTCTTTGTCACCTTCACTCTCTCTCACTCCTCTCGTTCTCCTCATCTCTCTCCCCTCTGTTTGTCTCTCTCTCTTTCCCCTTCTCCTTCTCTCTTTCTCTCTCCCCCTTCTCCTTCTCTCTATTTCTCGCTCTTCTTATCTTTTATCTCTACTCCCTCTCTCTATCCTTCTCTCCTTCCCTTCCAGTCTCCTTCTCGTTGTCTTTCTCCATCTAGCTCACTTACAGACTCTCTCTCCCCTTCTCTCACTCTTTCTCCCTCTCTCTAATCTCCTTCTCCTTCTCTCTCTCCTTTTCTTTCATTCACGGTCTCCCTCTCTCTACTTCCCGCTCTAATTCACTCTCTCCCCCCTTCTCCGTTTCACTCCCTCATTATCTCTCTACTTCTCGCTCTAATTCACTCTCTCCCCTTCTCCACTTCACTCCCTCGTGATCTCTCTCCTTCTCTATTGTTCTCTCTACTTCTCCATCTCTCCTCCCTCTCATTGCCCTTCTCACTGTCTCCCCCTCTCTCCACCTCTCCCCTCTCTCCTTCTCCTTCTATCTCTCTCCATCTCCTTCTTCCCTCTCCCTCTCTCCTTGTTTCCCCATTTCCTTCTCTCTCGTACTACACTCTCCCTCTCCCCTTCTCTCTCCCTCTCACCTCTCTCCCTCTCCTTCTCCTCCTTCCCTCTCTCCCTCCTCCGTCAATCTCTCCTCCTTTTCTCTCCACCTCTCTCCTTTTATGTTCTCTCCATCTCCTTCTCCTTCACGCCCTCTCTCTGCTTCTTCTCTCTCCTTCTCCTTCTTATCTCTCTCCTTCTCCGTCTCTCTCCGCTTCTCCACTCTTTCTAACCCACGGCATCTCCTTCTCTCCCGCTCTCTCCTTAGCTCTCTCTTTCTTTCTCCATCTCTACCCTTCTCCCCTCTCTCCTCCATCTCTCTTTCCTCCTTCTCCTTCTCTCGCTCCTTCTCCCTCTCCTTGTCTTTCTCTCTCCTCCTTCTACTTCTTTCTCTATTCTTCTCCTTCCTTCTCTCCACCGCTTCTCCTTGTTCTTCACTCTCTCTTTTTGTCACACGCTCTCTCCTTCTCACTCCTCTCTCTAAGTCTCCATTCCCTTCAATCTTCCATCTTCTCTCTCCTTATCCTTCACTCTTCGTCTTCAATCTCCTTCCTCTCTCTCCTTCTCCTCTACTTCAACACCTCTCCTTCTCTTTCCCCTTTTCCTTCTCCTTCTCTCTCCCTCCCTCGCTTGCCTTCTCCTTCTCTCTCTCCTTCTCCACTTGCTTCTCTCCCTCTATCTCCATCCCATCTCCGCTCTCTCTCTGTCTGCTTCTCCCTCCTTCCCTCCTCCATCTCCCTCTACTTCTCTCTCCTTGTCCTTCTCTCCTCTCTCACTCTATCGTACTCTCTCGCTCTCCTCCTTCTCTCTCTCTCCTTCTCTCTCCTCCTCCTCTTTCTCTCCTCTCTTCCTCTCCTTCTCCTTCTCGCTCTCCTCCCCTCTCACTCCCATTGTCCTTCTCTCTCTCTATCCTTATCTTCTCTCCACTCTCCCTTCTCCTTCTCTCTGTGTCCTTATTCTAATCTCTGTCGTTCTCCTTCTCTCTCCTTGTCCTCTCTCTTCTTCTCCTTCTCATCTCCTTCTTCTCTCTCTCGTTCTTCTCCCTCCTTCTCTTCCTCCTCCCTCTCTCCTTCTCCTTCTCCTTCTCTCGTCTCTCTCCTTCTGCTTCGCTTGTCCTTCGCTCTACTCCTCCCTTTTCCTTTCTTCTTTGTCACCTTCACTCTCTCTCACTCCTCTCGTTCTCCTCATCTTTCTCCCCTCTGTTTGTCTCTCTCTCTCTTTCCCCTTCTCCTTCTCTCTTTCTCTCTCCCCCTTCTCCTTCTCCCTATTTCTCGCTCTTCTTACCTTTTATCTCTACTCCCTCTCTCTATCCTTCTCTCCTTCCCTTCCAGTCTCCTTCTCATTGTCTTTCTCCATCTAGCTCACTTACGGACTCTCTCTCCCCTTCTCTCACTCTTTCTCCCTCTCTCTAATCTCCTTCTCTCTCTCCTTTTCTTTCATTCACGGTCTCTCTCTCTCTACTTCCCGCTCTAATTCACTCTCTCCCCCTTCTCCGTTTCACTCCCTCATTATCTCTCTACTTCTCGCTCTAATTCACTCTCTCCCCTTCTCCACTTCACTCCCTCGTGATCTCTCTCCTTCTCTATTGTTCTCTCTACTTCTCCATCTCTCCTCCCTCTCCTTGCCCTTCTCACTCTCTCCCCTTTTGTCCACCTCTCCCCTCTCTTCTTCTCCTTCTATCTCTCTCCATCTCATTCTTCCCTCTCCCTCTCTCCTTGTTTCCTCATTTTCTTCTCTCTCGTACTACACTCTCCCTCTCCCCTTCTCTCTCCCTCTCCTTCCCTCTCTCCCTCCTCCATCCATCTCTCCTCCTTTTCTCTCCACCTCTCTCCTTCTATGTCTCTCCATCTCCTTCTCCTTCACGCCCTCTCTCTGCTTCTTCTCTCTCCTTCTCCTTCTTACCTCTCTCCTTCTCCGTCTCTCTCCGCTTCTCCACTCTTTCTAAACCTCGGCATCTCCTTCTCTCTCGCTCTCTCCTTAGCTCTCTCTTTCTTTCTCCATCTCTACCCTTCTTCTCTCTCCCCTCTCTCCTCCATCTCTCTTTCCTCCTTCTCCTTCTCTCGCTCCTTCTCCATCTCCTTGTCTTTCTCTCTCCTCCTTCTACTTCTTTCTCTTTTCTTATCCTTCCTTCTCTCCACCGCTTCTCCTTGTTCTTCACTCTCTCTTTTTGTCCCACGCTCTCTCCTTCTCACTCCTCTCTCTGAGTCTCCATTCCCTTCAATCTTCCATCTTCTCTCTCCTTATCCTTCACTCTTCGTCTTCAATCTCCTTCCTCTCTCTCCTTCTCCTCTACTTCAACACCTCTCCTTCTCTTTCCCCTTTTCCTTCTCCATCTCTCTCCCTCCCTCGCTTGCCTTCTCCTTCTCTCTCCCCTTCTCCACTTGTTTCTCTCCCTCTATCTCCATCCCATCTCCGCTCTCTCTCTGTCTGCTTCTCCCTCCTCCATCTCCCTCTACTTCTCTCTCCTTGTCCTTCTCTCCTCTCTCACTCTATCGTACTCTCTCGCTCTCCTCCTTCTCTCTCTCTCTCCTTCTCTCTCCTCCTCCTCTATCTCTCCTCTCTTCCTCTCCTTCTCCTTCTCGCTCTCCTCCCCTCTCACTCCCATTGTCCTTCTCTCTCTATCCTTATCTTCTCTCCACTCTCCCTTCTCCTTCTCTCTGTGTCCTTATTCTAATCTCTGTCGTTCTCCTTCTCTCTCCTTGTCCTCTCTCTTCTTCTCCTTCTCATCTCCTTCTTCTCTCTCTCGTTCTTCTCCCTCCTTCTCTTCCTCCTCCCTCTCTCCTTCTCCTTCTCCTTCTCTCGTCTCTCTCCTTCTGCTTCGCTTGTCCTTCTCTCTACTCCTCCCTTTTCCTTTCCTCTTTGTCACCTTCACTCTCTCTCACTCCTCTCGTTCTCCTCATCTCTCTCCCCTCTGTTTGTCTCTCTCTCTTTCCCCTTCTCCTTCTCTCTTTCTCTCTCCCCCTTCTCCTTCTCCCTATTTCTCGCTCTTCTTACCTTTTATGTCTACTCCCCCTCTCTATCCTTCTCTCCTTCCCTTCCAGTCTCCTTCTCGTTGTCTTTCTCCATCTAGCTCACTTACGGACTCTCTCTCCCCTTCTCTCACTCTTTCTCCCTCTCTCTAATCTCCTTCTCTCTCTCCTTTTCTATCATTCACGGTCTCCCTCTCTCTACTTCCCGCTCTAATTCACTCTCTCCCCCTTCTCCGTTTCACTCCCTCATTATCTCTCTACTTCTCGCTCTAATTCACTCTCTCCCCTTCTCCACTTCACTCCCTCGTGATCTCTCTCCTTCTCTATTGTTCTCTCTACTTCTCCATCTCTCCTCCCTCTCCTTGCCCTTCTCACTCTCTCCCCCTCTGTCCACCTCTCCCCTCTCTTCTTCTCCTTCTATCTCTCTCCATCTCATTCTTCCCTCCCCTCTCTCCTTGTTTCCCCATTTCCTTCTCTCTCGTACTACACTCTCCCTCTCCCCTTCTCTCTCCCTCTCCTTCTCCTCCTTCCCTCTCTCCCTCCTCCATCCATCTCTCCTCCTTTTCTCTCTACCTCTCTCCTTCTATGTTCTCTCCATCTCCTTCTCCTTCACGCCCTCTCTCAGCTTCTTCTCTCTCCTTCTCCTTCTTATCTCTCTCCTTCTCCGTCTCTCTCCGCTTCTCCACTCTTTCTAAACCTCGGCATCTCCTTCTCTCTCGCTCTCTCCTTAGCTCTCTCTTTCTTTCTCCATCTCTACCCTTCTTCTCTCTCCCCTCTCTCCTCCATCTCTCTTTCCTCCTTCTCCTTCTCTCGCTCCTTCTCCCTCTCCTTGTCTTTCTCTCTCCTCCTTCTACTTCTTTCTCTATTCTTATCCTTCCTTCTCTCCACCGCTTCTCCTTGTTCTTCACTCTCTCTTTTTGTCCCACGCTCTCTCCTTCTCACTCCTCTCTCTGAGTCTCCATTCCCTTCAATCTTCCATCTTCTCTCTCCTTATCCTTCACTCTTCGTCTTCAATCTCCTTCCTCTCTCTCCTTCTCCTCTACTTCAACACCTCTCCTTCTCTTTCCCCTTTTCCTTCTCCTTCTCTCTCCCTCCCTCGCTTGCCTTCTCCTTCTCTCTCTCCTTCTCCACTTGCTTCTCTCCCTCTATCTCCATCCCATCTCCGCTCTCTCTCTGTCTGCTTCTCCCTCCTTCCCTCCTCCATCTCCCTCTTCTTCTCTCTCCTTGTCCTTCTCTCCTCTCTCACTCTATCGTACTCTCTCGCTCTCCTCCTTCTCTCTCTCTCCTTCTCTCTCCTCCTCCTCTATCTCTCCTCTCTTCCTCTCCTTCTCCTTCTCGCTCTCCTCCCCTCTCACTCCCATTGTCCTTCTCTCTCTCTATCCTTCTCTTCTCTCCACTCTCCCCTTCTCCTTCTCTCTGTGTCCTTATTCTAATCTCTGTCGTTCGCCTTCTCTCTCCTTGTCCTCTCTCTTCTTCTCCTTCTCATCTCCTTCTTCTTCTCTCTCTCGTTCTTCTCCCTCCTTCTCTTCCTCCTCCCTCTCTCTTTCTCCTTCTCCTTCTCTCGTCTCTCTCCTTCTGCTTCGCTTGTCCTTCTCTCTACTCCTCCCTTTTCCTTTCCTCTCTGTCACCTTCACTCTCTCTCACTCCTCTCGTTCTCCTCATCTCTCTCCCCTCTGTTTGTCTCTCTCTCTTTCCCCTTCTAATTCTCTCTTTCTCTCTCCCCCTTCTCCTTCTCCCTATTTCTCTCTCTTCTTACCTTTCATCTCTACTCCCTCTCTCTATCCTTCTCTCCTTCCCTTCCAGTCTCCTTCTCGTTGTCTTTCTCCATCTAGCTCACTTACGGACTCTCTCTCCCCTTCTCTCACTCTTTCTCCCTCTCTCTAATCTCCTTCTCTCTCTCCTTTTCTATCATTCACGGTCTCCCTATCTCTACTTCCCGCTCTAATTCACTCTCTCCCCCCTTCTCCGTTTCACTCCCTCATTATCTCTCTACTGCTCGCTCTAATTCACTCTCTCCCCTTCTCCACTTCACTCCCTCGTGATCTCTCTCCTTCTCTATTGTTCTCTCTACTTCTCCATCTCTCCTCCCTCTCCTTGCCATTCTCACTCTCTCCCCCTCTGTCCACCTCTCCCCTCTCTTCTTCTCCTTCTATCTCTCTCCATCTCATTCTTCCCTCTCCCTCTCTCCTTGTTTCCCCATTTCCTTCTCTCTCGTACTACACTCTCCCTCTCCCCTTCTCTCTCCCTCTCCTTCTCCTCCTTCCCTCTCTCCCTCCTCCATCCATCTCTCCTCCTTTTCTCTCCACCTCTCTCCTTCTATGTTCTCTCCATCTCCTTCTCCTTCACGCCCTCTCTCTGCTTCTTCTCTCTCCTTCTCCTTCTTATCTCTCTCCTTCTCCGTCTCTCTCCGCTTTTCCACTCTTTCTAAACCTCGGCATCTCCTTCTCTCTCGCTCTCTCCTTAGCTCTCTCTTTCTTTCTCCATCTCTACCCTTCTTCTCTCTCCCCTCTCTCCTCCATCTCTCTTTCCTCCTTCTCCTTCTCTCGCTCCTTCTCCCTCTCCTTGTCTTTCTCTCTCCTCCTTCTACTTCTTTCTGTATTCTTATCCTTCCTTCTCTCCACCGCTTCTCCTTTTTCTTCACTCTCTTATTGTCCCACGCTCTCTCCTTCTCACTCCTCTCTGTGAGTCTCCATTCCCTTCAATCTTCCATCTTCTCTCTCCTTATCCTTCACTCTTCGTCTTCAATCTCCTTCCTCTCTCTCCTTCTCCTCTACTTCAACACCTCTCCTTCTCTTTCCCCTTTTCCTTCTCCCTCTCTCTCCCTCCCTCGCTTGCCTTCTCCTTCTCTCTCTCCTTCTCCACTTGCTTCTCTCCCTCTATCTCCATCCCATCTCCGCTCTCTCTCTGTCTGCTTCTCCCTCCTTCCCTCCTCCATCTCCCTCTACTTCTCTCTCCTTGTCCTTCTCTCCTCTCTCACTCTATCGTACTCTCTCGCTCTCCTCCTTCTCTCTCTCTCCTTCTCTCTCCTCCTCCTCTATCTCTCCTCTCTTCCTCTCCTTCTCGCTCTCCTCCCCTCTCACTCCCATTGTCCTTCTCTCTCTCTATCCTTATCTTCTCTCCACTCTCCCTTCTCCTTCTCTCTGTGTCCTTATTCTAATCTCTGTCGTTCTCCTTCTCTCTCCTTGTCCTCTCTCTTCTTCTCCTTCTCATCTCCTTCTTCTTCTCTCTTTCGTTCTTCTCCCTCCTTCTCTTCCTCCTCGCTCTCTCTTTCTCCTTCTCCTTCTCTCGTCTCTCTCCTTCTGCTTCGCTTGTCCTTCTCTCTACTCCTCCCTTTTCCTTTCCTCTCCGTCACCTTCACTCTCTCTCACTCCTCTCTTTCTCCTCATCTCTCTCCCCTCTGTTTGTCTCTCTCTCTTTCCCCTTCTAATTCTCTCTTTCTCTCTCCCCCTTCTCCTTCTCCTTATTTCTCTCTCTTCTTACCTTTTATCTCTACTCCCTCTCTCTATCCTTCTCTCCTTCCCTTCCAGTCTCCTTCTCGTTGTCTTTCTCCATCTAGCTCACTTACGGACTCTCTCTCCCCTTCTCTCACTCTTTCTCCCTCTCTCTAATCTCCTTCTCTCTCTCCTTTTCTATCATTCACGGTCTCCCTCTCTCTACTTCCCGCTCTAATTCACTCTCTCCCCCCTTCTCCGTTTCACTCCCTCATTATCTCTCTACTGCTCGCTCTAATTCACTCTCTCCCCTTCTCCACTTCACACCCTCGTGATCTCTCTCCTTCTCTATTGTTCTCTCTACTTCTCCATCTCTCCTCCCTCTCCTTGCCCTTCTCACTCTCTCCCCCTCTGTCCACCTCTCTTCTTCTCCTTCTATCTCTCTCCATCTCATTCTTCCCTCTCCCTCTCTCCTTGTTTCCCCATTTCCTTCTCTCTCGTACTACACTCTCCCTCTCCCTCTCCCCTTCTCTCTCCCTCTCCTTCTCCTCCTTCCCTCTCTCCCTCCTCCATCCATCTCTCGTCCTTTTCTCTCCACCTCTCTCCTTCTATGTTCTCTCCATCTCCTTCTCCTTCACGCCCTCTCTCTGCTTCTTCTCTCTCCTTCTCCTTCTTATCTCTCTCCTTCTCCGTCTCTCTCCGCTTCTCCACTCTTTCTAAACCTCGGCATCTCCTTCTCTCTCGCTCTCTCCTTAGCTCTCTCTTTCTTTCTCCATCTCTACCCTTCTTCTCTCTCCCCTCTCTCCTCCATCTCTCTTTCCTCCTTCTCCTTCTCTCGCTCCTTCTCCCTCTCCTTGTCTTTCTCTCTCCTCCTTCTACTTCTTTCTCTATTCTTATCCTTCCTTCTCTCCACCGCTTCTCCTTTTTCTTCACCCTCTTATTGTCCCACGCTCTCTCCTTCTCACTCCTCTCTCTGAGTCTCCATTCCCTTCAATCTTCCATCTTCTCTCTCCTTATCCTTCACTCTTCGTCTTCAATCTCCTTCCTCTCTCTCCTTCTCCTCTACTTCAACACCTCTCCTTCTCTTTCCCCTTTTCCTTCTCCTTCTCTCTCCCTCCCTCGCTTGCCTTCTCCTTCTCTCTCTCCTTCTCCACTTGCTTCTCTCCCTCTATCTCCGTCCCATCTCCGCTCTCTCTCTGTCTGCTTCTCCCTCCTTCCCTCCTCCATCTCCCTCTACTTCTCTCTCCTTGTCCTTCTCTCCTCTCTCACTCTATCGTACTCTCTCGCTCTCCTCCTCTCTCTCTCCTTCTCTCTCCTCCTCCTCTATCTCTCCTCTCTTCCTCTCCTTCTCCTTCTCGCTCTCCTCCCCTCTCACTCCCATTGTCCTTCTCTCTCTCTATCCTTATCTTCTCTCCACTCTCCCCTTCTCCTTCTCTCTGTGTCCTTATTCTAATCTATGTCGTTCTCCTTTTCTCTCCTTGTCCTCTCTCTTCTTCTCCTTCTCATCTCCTTCTTCTTCTCTCTCTCGTTCTTCTCCCTCCTTCTCTTCCTCCTCCCTCTCTCCTTCTCCTTCTCCTTCTCTCGTCTCTCTCCTTCTGCTTCGCTTGTCCTTCTCTCTACTCCTCCCTTTTCCTTTCCTCTCTGTCACCTTCACTCTCTCTCACTGCTCTCGTTCTCCTCATCTCTCTCCCCTCTGTTTGTCTCTCTCGCTTTCCCCTTCTCCTTCTCTCTTTCTCTCTCCCCCTTCTCCTTCTCTCTATTTCTCGCTCTTCTTACCTTTTATCTCTACTCCCTCTCTCTATCCTTCTCGCCTTCCCTTCCAGTCTCCTTCTCGTTGTCTTTCTCCATCTAGCTCACTTACGAACTCTCTCTCCCCTTCTCTCACTCTTTCTCCCTCTCTCTAATCTCCTTCTCCTTCTCTCTCTCCTTTTCTTTCATTCACGGTCTCCCTCTCTCTACTTCCCGCTCTAATTCACTCTCTCCCCCCTTCTCCGTCTCACTCCCTCATTATCTCTCTACTTCTCACTCTAATTCACTCTCTCCCCCCTTCTCCGTCTCACCCCCTCATTATCTCTCTACTTCTCGCTCTAATTCACTCTCTCCCCTTCTCCACTTCACTCCCTCGTGATCTCTCTCCTTCTCTATTGTTCTCTCTACTTCTCCATCTCTCCTCCCTCTCCTTGCCCTTCTCACTCTCTCCCCCTCTGTCCACCTCTCCCCTCTCTCCTTCTCCTTCTATCTCTCTCCATCTCATTCTTCTCTCTCCCTCTCTCATTGTTTCCCCATTTCCTTCTCTCTCGTACTACACTCTCCCTCTCCCCTTCTCTCTCCCTCTCACCTCTCTCCCTCTCCTTCTCCTCCTTCCCTCTCTCCCTCCGCCGTCCATCTCTCCTCCTTTTCTCTCCACCTCTCTCCTTCTATGTTCTCTCCATCTCCTTCTCCTTCACGCCCTCTCTCTGCTTCTTCTCTCTCCTTCTCCTTCTTATCTCTCTCCTTCTCCGTCGCTCTCCGCTTCTCCACTCTTTCTAACCCTCGGCATCTCCTTCTCTCTCGCTCTCTCCTTATCTCTCTCTTTCTTTCTCCTTCTCTACCCTTCTTCTCTCTCCCCTCTCTCCTCAATCTCTCTCTCCTCCTTCTCCTTCTCTCGCTCCTTCTCCCTCTCCTTGTCTTTCTCTCTCCTCCTTCTACTTCTTTCTCTATTCTTATCCTTCCTTCTCTCCACCGCTTCTCCTTGTTCTTCACTCTCTCTTATTGTCCCACGCTCTCTCCTTCTCACTCCTCTCTCTGAGTCTCCATTCCCTTCAATCTTCCATCTTCTCTCTCCTTATCCTTCACTCTTCGTCTTCAATCTCCTTCCTCTCTCTCCTTCTCCTCTACTTCAACACCTCTCCTTCTCTTTCCCCTTTTCCTTCTCCTTCTCTCTCCCTCCCTCGCTTGCCTTCTTTTTTTTTGCAAAGCAAAAGGGAGGCTTGGCCTCTAATTTCTATTAAGTATGAGTGTAAAATTTTACAACCTACCAATATTGAAAAGAAAACAACATGAATCCGCGGGATATACATAGTGTATACCCGGCCTCTACCATGGACTCCTACTACAACGCCCCAAGGCTACACAACAACACACTCCCTACTATCTATACATCGTTTACTCCTTAACAAGACTTCGCCATTCTTCCTCGAACCTTCTTAAACTTTCGGGGCTGGCTTGGATCTCCTTTATATTTGTCCCCATGATTCACACTTCTTCCTTGACGATGTTCACCACCTCCCTTGGTCGTTTTTGCTCATCTTCAAGGATTCGTCGGTTCCATTCCATCCAACATTCGTGGACCACGGCACTTAAGGCCAAGCTCATAATATGCCCCTCCACCTTCGTCCCATGGGCTCCTATTATTCCATTCGCTTCAGCCTCCAACGTGGCATGGATGGGGTGGTTTAGATGCAATCCATGCCGGACATCACCCCAAACATCCCTAATGTACTCGCACTTCCAAAACAAGTGGGCCATGTCTTCCTCTCCTTTCTTGCACAAGACACACGTAGTGTCAAACTTTGCCCCTCTTTTCTTCATCAAACATTTAGTAATCAACCTTCCTCTTAGCGCCCTCCATAGTGTGAAGGAAAACTTTGGAACATTATGCTTATGCCACACTACCCGCGCCCATTTCACGTCTTCCTTTTGCTTGAATACCCACGTCCATTCCTCACGCATCGTGAACTTCTCCATATTCGCTCCCACACGCACGGGTTTGTCATCCCCCCCATGGATATGTGTCCCCAAAATACGTGGCCATAGCTCAATCATTTCAGAGGAGCGCGGATAAGGCAAGTCCCACTCACCTTCCCTTATAAAATAAGACACCATCGTGTCCTTTGGCACACCCATATCATAATGTAGGCGCTCACCTTCCGGTCGATGAAGCACCGGCACACCACACCACGGGTCATAGAAAAAGCGGATATGTGTGCCATCTCCCACTTGATATTGAATCCTCTCCCATACTTGGCTTCGAACACTCAAAATGCCTCTCCAAGCCCACGAACAAGTTGATGGGGGTCGTGCAAGCCACATATTCCTATTTTTCATGTATTTCCGGCGCATGCACCTTACCCATAACGAGTCACTCCCTTCCACAACCAACCACAAGAGTCGCATCATCCCGGCGGTATTCCAATCAACTAGCCTTCGAAGTCCCAACCCGCCTTCACTCTTTGGTTGTCACAAATCCTTCCATGCAATGGCCACGCACTTCTTCTCACCCCACCCCCCCCCCCCCCCCCCCAAATAAAGTGAATCATAAGCCTCTCAACCTCGTTTAGAACACTTTTAGGCACCAAGAAAGCGGAGGTCCAATAAATGCTCATAGACGTAATAACACTCCTAACCAACTCCACCCGAACCGCCATAGTGAGGAAATTTCTCTTCCAAGTACTCAAGTGTGCCCTTACCTTCTCCACTAGGCCCGCACAATGGAGCCTCCCTAACCTTGCCGAGAACAAGGGAAGCCCCAAGTACATGACCGGAAAACCCACCTTCTCCATCCCCAAGTGCCCACAAATCCAAGGCCCATGCCTCACATCACCTCCCATAAAGACTTGACTCTTTGAAGTGTTTAAATGCAGCCCGGATGTGGCGGAAAAGTTCTCAAGGATCCTCTTTATAACTCTCGCATTCTCCTTCGTCGCATTTGCAAAAACCATCACGTCGTCGGCAAAGAGAAGGTGGGAAACCATCACGTCCCCACAACGGGCCGGCACAAAGGCTCCTCCTTCAACTTCCTTGTTTATCATACTACTTAGGACTTCCATACACAGCACAAATAAGTATGGTGCAAGTGGATCACCTTGCCTTAAACCATTTGTAGCTTTGAAAGGTATAGAATTCGCTCCATTCACCGTCACTACAAACGAAGCCCGCACACATGCCATAATCCATTTCCTCCACTTGCTTGGGAACCCGAATCTTGAGAGCACCTCTTCAAGGAAAGTCCACGACACAGAATCATAAGCTTTTCTCAAGTCCAACTTGATGCACATCCGCCCTTGTCCTCTATCCAAGTGCATGTTGTGACAAACCTCGTGGGCAAGTAGGATGTTGTCACTAATACGCCGCCCACTCACAAAGGCACTTTGCGTCTCTCCAACCAAGCGAGGGAGTACCTTCTTTAATCTACACGCCAAAACCTTCGAGATGTACCGGTACACCATATTACAAAGTGAAATAGGCCGATAGTCATCCACCGTGCTAGGAGTTGCCTTCTTTGGGATAATCATGATGGAGGTGTAGTTGATTTGTGCTAGTAGCTTCCCACTCTTCATAAACGACTCAACTTCCTTTAGCATATCCCTCTTCACGCGCAACCATGATGCCTTGAAGAACTTAGCATTAAATCCATCGGGCCCCGGTGCTTTGTCCACGTTTGAGTGCATCACCACCCATTCAAGCTCTTCCATAGTCACATTCTTGGTGAGGTCATTTGCTTCCATCTCCTCAAGATGAGGAAGCCTAAGGAGAGGATCGATGCTCCTAACCTGACACACTCCTCACATTATTGGTGGCTCTCCTCACTCTAAGGGAAGCATGGAAAAATCTAGAGTTTCGATCTCCTTCTCGTAGCCATCGCACCCTCGATTTTTGCCTTACAAGGGACTCTTCTCTAGCAAGTGCATCATTTAACTCCTTCTTACATCGGATCTCTAGCTCGAGGATATTCTCCTCCTCCGGTGTTTCCCTTCTCATGGTGCGCACCCTCTCAAGGGCTTCCTTTGCTTGCACTACATCTTGCTCCACATTACCAAAGGTGGCACCACTCCACCTCTTCAATGCTTTCTTCACTTCCTCTAGTTTTGCTACCACCCGATACATAGGAGTTCCTTCCACAAGCGTAGACCAAGCCGTGCCTACCACGCGTGAGAACTCCTCATGTTCAGCCCAAAAGTTTGCAAATCGGAACACACGAGGTTTCCTATCAACCACCTTCTCCGTTGCCATGATGAGAGGGGAGTGATCACTCAACTCCTTTCCCCCCACCGCATAGTAAGAATCCGGAAATGCATCCATCCACGCATGTGTAACAAGCATTCGATCGATACGCGTCTCAATGCACGCGTCCCCTTTAGAGGAGTTACTCCATGTAAACTCGCACCCCGTGGAAGGAGCCTCGACAAGTTGTAATCGATCAATACAAGCATTAAATTCATCCATGGCCGAAATGTTCACACCCGCCCCTCCTTTCTTCTCATTCCTTCGCCTAATGCAATTGAAATCACCACACACAAGCCAAAGGATGGAGTTTCTCGGTGCCGCCTTCTCAAGATCCGCCCAAAGAGGACGTCGTTCGACATGATCATTTGCCCCATATACCATTGTCATCGCAACCACTTTACCATTAGCAACCTCCGTTCCTTCAAGTTGCACCATTTGCTTTGATTCCCACGTAACTCAGAGGTCCACCTTTGTGGCATCCCACATTACTAGAATTCGGCCCGAGTCCACAATCAAATTGTTTGCCGCCCATTGGTGTTGCCCCCAAATCGCCCTTCGAAATCGATCTAACTTCTTCGTCTTCACTTTGTGTTCCACAATACACACTACATCCGCCTTTACCTCCTTTATTTTTCCCCTAATCATGTGTGCTCGGCCGGGGAGATTTGCGCCTCGCACATTCCACACTAGGATTATCATGGCTTTGGTGTAGGGGACCGGGGTCCCTTTCCGCCTCTATATGTTCTTTGTTGTGCCACCGCTTTCTCACGAATAATCTTAAACGCCTAGGGTTGTGGGGATAAGGATTCCAAATCCACCGAAGGTGGGGGTGAGGTGACCCTCTTGACCATGTTCCTCTTCTCCTCCCACGCCTCCAAGTCCCTTTCTTCCTCAAAAATACCCACATCCGCCAAGCCACTCAACGCCTCGAACCGACCCTTCTTTAATGTTGCACCTTGGCCCCTCACCACTCTTGGCGAGATTTCCCCTTGTTCATGTGCCACCTTTCTTGGTGCAACCCACCCATCCTTTGCATGGGATATGCTTAATTCCTCCTCCTCAAAATCACGTCCCCCTTCATCATGTGTAGCCTTCTCCACTTGGCCACTCACATTTCCTCTCTCCTTCATGGCACAAATATCATCCACATTTCTTTTGTCTTTGCCATGTGTCACTCCCTTGTTTGCTCTTATCCCTTCCAAAGAAGTTGGGGTCCCCTCATGATTTTTGAATTCCCCCCCTATGATTGGTTCTTCCACAAAGCACACTTTTGTGCTTTTTATGACACCCTTTTTCTTTTTCATCTTTTGTTCCCCTTCTTTAACTTTTGGTCCCCCTTGCTCCTCCTCACGTGCCTCCCCCATGGTGCACACCTCCCCTCCGACATGCTCCCCAGACTCCTCCGGCGAGCCCCCGCCGGCAGCCTCCCCAACTCCGGCGGGCTTGTTTTCATTCATTTTTCCCACATTTTCAGCCCATGCCACTTCCTCATCCTTTTCCTCGTCCTCTTCCTCCTTTTCCTCCTCCACGACCTCCTCACCCCCTCCCTTTCCTCTCCTTCCAACCACCACCCATTCCTTCTTCTTCCCTTTCCCGGTTCCTACAAATTGTTGCTCCTTTCGAACCCTCCTTTGACACTTCTCACGGCCATGCCCAAACTCTTTGCAATCTTCACAATAACCAAGCTTCCATTCGTACTCTATTGCAATCTCCTCCACCTCCCCTCCTTCAATTTGCACTTGGACCACCGAAGGGTAATCAAATGTGCACGGCACCTCCACACAAACTCGAGCGTAGGCCAACCTTCTTCCCAAGGCCGTATTCTCATCCATGTAGAGTGGCCTTCCCATCACACTAGCAATAACACTAAGGTTCTTGGGAGACCAAAAACGAAGGTCAAGTTCCGGCATACGTACCCAAATTGGAACCGTCGACATGGATGCTCGCTTCATCACCGTCGAAGGGGCCCATCGTTGCACCACAAGCGGCGTCCCCTTTACAAACCACGGCCCATTTTCAAGGACCATCTCGAGATCCTTCATCAATGTGAAGCGGAACAACAAGAAACCCTCCCTTCGACGAATAACTTCCACACCACCGGAAAGCTTCCACAACCTTGGGAGGAATCTCTCAAGGGTGGGGAGGTAAGGACGAAAATCAACAAAGTATCCAAGAAGAACTTTATCCCATCTTTTAAGAGCATCCACCACTTCTTCCCTTGAACAAAATCCTCTACGCACCCCATCCTTCACTTCCGGCTCCACAAATTCCAAAGCCATTGATGCCCTTGGAGTCGACGTGAAGAGGTCCGTCCATTTTCGTGGTCCAAGAGGTTCACCCACCTCTCTGCCTTCCTTTCCCGAGGCCTCCCCAAGTTTTGCCTCTACATCCACTTGTTGCGCATGTTGGAGATGCACCACCATGCCACCATCCCCATCATACGTCATAGCTAGAGAAATGCGAAGAAAACGATCCAAAAGAGTGAAAAAACGAGAGATTTAGATGAAAAAACGAGAAGAACGACCCCAAAAACCCCTAGAATCGCCCATGTTTCCCCAGAGCTTCTCTCTCCTACTTTTCCCGCTCTCTTTTCCTCTCCCTCCCTCCCTCTTTCCTTCTCTCCTTCCCTTCCCCCTCGCTTGCCTTCTCCTTCTCTCTCTCCTTCTCCACTTGCTTCTCTCCCTCTATCTCCATCCCATCTCCGCTCTCTCTCCGTCTGCTTCTCCCTCCTTCCCTCCTCCATCTCCCTCTACTTCTCTCTCCTTGTCCTTCTCTCCTCTCTCACTCTATCATACTCTCTCGCTCACCTCCTCTCTCTCTCCTTCTCTCTCCTCCTCCTCTATCTCTCCTCTCTTCCTCTCCTTCTCCTTCTCGCTCTCCTCCCCTCTCACTCCCATTGTCCTTCTCTCTCTCTATCCTTATCTTCTCTCCACTCTCCCCTTCTCCTTCTCTCTGTGTCCTTATTCTAATCTCTGTCGTTCTCGTTCTCTCTCCTTATCCTCTCTCTTCTTCTCCTTCTCATCTCCTTCTTCTTCTCTCTCTCTCGTTCTTCTCCCTCCTTCTCTTCCTCCTCCCTCTCTCCTTCTCCTTCTCCTTCTCTCGTCTCTCTCCTTCTGCTTCGCTTGTCCTTCTCTCTACTCCTCCCTTTTCCTTTCCTCTCTGTCACCTTCACTCTCTCTCACTCCTCTCGTTCTCCTCATCTCTCTCCCCTCTGTTTGTCTCTCTCTCTTTCCCCTTCTCCTTCTCTCTTTCTCTCTCCCCCTTCTCCTTCTCTCTATTTCTCGCTCTTCTTACCTTTTATCTCTACTCCCTCTCTCTATCCTTCTCTCCTTCCCTTCCAGTCTCCTTCTCGTTGTCTTTCTCCATCTAGCTCACTTACGGACTCTCTCTCCCCTTCTCTCACTCTTTCTCCCTCTCTCTAATCTCCTTCTCCTTCTCCCTCTCCTTGTCTTTCTCTCTCCTCCTTCTACTTCTTTCACTATTCTTATCCTTCCTTCTCTCCACCGCTTCTCCTTGTTCTTCACTCTCTCTTATTGTCCCACGCTCTCTCCTTCTCACTCCTCTCTCTGAGTCTCCATTCCCTTCAATCTTCCATCTTCTCTCTCCTTATCCTTCACTCTTCGTCTTCAATCTCCTTCCTCTCTCCCCTTCTCCTCTACTTCAACACCTCTCCTTCTCTTTCCCCTTTTCCTTCTCCTTCTCTCTCCCTCCCTCGCTTGCCTTCTCCTTCTCTCTCTCCTTCTCCACTTGCTTCTCTCCCTCTATCTCCATCCCATCTCCGCTCTCTCTCCGTCTGCTTCTCCCTCCTTCCCTCCTCCATCTCCCTCTACTCCTCTCTCCTTGTCCTTCTCTCCTCTCTCACTCTATCGTACTCTCTCGCTCTCCTCCTTCTCTCTCTCTCCTTCTCTCTCCTCCTCCTCTATCTCTCCTCTCTTCCTCTCCTTCTCCATCTCGCTCTCCTCCCCTCTCACTCCCATTGTCCTTCTCTCTCTCTATCCTTATCTTCTCTCCACTCTCCCCTTCTCCTTCTCTCTGTGTCCTTATTCTAATCTCTGTCGTTCTCCTTCTCTCTCCTTGTCCTCTCTCTTCTTCTCCTTCTCATCTCCTTCTTCTTCTCTCTCTCGTTCTTCTCCCTCCTTCTCTTCCTCCTCCCTCTATCCTTCTCTCGTCTCTCTCCTTCTGCTTCGCTTGTCCTTCTCTCTACTCCTCCCTTTTCCTTTCCTCTCTGTCACCTTCACTCTCTCTCACTCCTCTCGTTCTCCTCATCTCTCTCCCCTCTGTTTGTCTCTCTCTCTTTCCCCTTCTCCTTCTCTCTTTCTCTCTCCCCCTTCTCCTTCTCTCTATTTCTCGCTCTTCTTACCTTTTATCTCTACTCCCTCTCTCTATCCTTCTCTCCTTCCCTTCCAGTCTCCTTCTCGTTGTCTTTCTCCATCTAGCTCACTTACGGACTCTCTCTCCCCTTCTCTCACTCTTTCTCCCTCTCTCTAATCTCCTTCTCCTTCTCTCTCTCCTTTTCTTTCATTCACGGTCTCCCTCTCTCTACTTTCCGCTCTAATTCACTCTCTCCCCCCCTTCTCCGTTTCACTCCCTCATTATCTCTCTACTTCTCGCTCTAATTCACTCTCTCCCCTTCTCCACTTCACTCCCTCGTGATCTCTCTCCTTCTCTATTGTTCTCTCTACTTCTCCATCTCTCCTCCCTCTCCTTGCCCTTCTCACTCTCTCCCCCTCTGTCCACCTCTCCCCTCTCTCCTTCTCCTTCTATCTCTCTCCATCTCCTTCTTCCCTCTCCCTCTCTCCTTGTTTCCCCATTTCCTTCTCTCTCGTACTACACTCTCCCTCTCCCCTTCTCTCTCCCTCTCACCTCTCTCCCTCTCCTTCTCCTCCTTCCCTCTCTCCCTCCTCCGTCCATCTCTCCTACTTTTCTCTCCACCTATCTCCTTCTATGTTCTCTCCATCTCCTTCTCCTTCACGTCCTCCTCTGCTTCTTCTCTCTCCTTCTCCTTCTTATCTCTCTCCTTCTCCGTCTCTCTCCGCTTCTCCACTCTTTCTAACCCTCGGCATCTCCTTCTCTCTCGCTCTCTCCTTAGCTCTCTCTTTCTTTCTCCATCTCTACCCTTCTTCTCTCTCCCCTCTCTCCTCCATCTCTCTTTCCTCCTTCTCCTTCTCTCGCTCCTTCTCCCTCTCCTTGTCTTTCTTTTTTTTTTTGCAAAATAAAAGGGCGGTCTCGGCAGAGCCGCTAAATTTATTGATGCCTCAATAAACGTACATGCAAAAAAGCATAAAATGGAGTGCTAGGAACAACCCTAGCTTGAGCAGTTCATATCGCGAAAATTTAAACGTTACATCGACTCGCGCTAATCTAACAACAGATCCTAGATCCTACGTCTCGAGTATAGCACTCGTTCACTCATCGTCTCCCTTTCCTTCGCTTCTCCTTCTTCTTTGATTTCTTTTGACTCGTCTCGTCTTTTCCAAGGTAGCCAGCCTCTCACGACTTGACTCCCCGAGCCATAGCTCCATGGCTCCTCTGGATCTTCGTAGTCTGTCTCCATGCTTTCAAACTTATCCCTCAGGCGTTTATACTCGGCATGGTCAAGGCCAAAGATCGCAGCCTCCTCAATATCACTCGGCGTGAGGTCCTCACGTATTGGTGTACTTGGCTCCCCAATCTTTGCTCGTTGTTGCCTTAGCGCGGCCTCACGAACGCCTTGGAATCCAGCTTGAGGGGATATCTCATCTAGATCCACCGAGGGTGGTGGGGAGCGTAGTCGAGCTTTCTCCCTCCCGGTATCTCCATGAAGTTTCTCCACCTGAATTGCCCCCTCTTCTTCATGACCCCTATGTGGTCCAATGGGCCCAAATTGTAGCCCACGATTCAGCCCAAGGGAAGACCCATCACATAAATTTTCACCTTCAAAATGAGAGCCCAAAGAAAACTCCTCTTCCCTCCACATTTCAAATTCGTGGTCCCCAAGTGCACCATGTGGTCCATGGTCCCCATTTTTTCCTCCATGGTCCCCATGTGCACACACATGCCTTTGGTCCCCACACATTTGAATTTCTCTTCCAACCTTATCCTCATTGTGGTCCCTAAAGAGGAAAACAGCATTTTGCCTCTTCTCCCCTCCACGTGGCGCCTCCCTAGTGGCTGTCATAGCTGCCAAAGCTTCCTCTCCATTCTTCTTTTGATGTGGCAAATCCTCATTGGCTCCTTTTGCTTTCCCTCCAACAACCATGGAAGAACTTGTCCCCCCTAGCACACATGACCCCTCACGTGCCCCCTCCTCCTCCTCATCCAGGAGGACCGTTCCTCCTCCTCCTCCTGTGGCCTGGCCGGCGGCAGCTCCGGCGAGCTCCACCACCACCAATTCTTCGCATTTCCCTTCCTCCCTCGCATCATTCTTCACGTCCTCATCCCCATCTACCTCGGATGGGTGTTGTTTGTCCATTAACATGGCTGGTTTTTTCGGATTTTCCTTCCTCACCGGCGGCTTTGCCACTTCTGCTCCACTAACTTCCCGCCATTCGCGTTGAGTGGCCTTCTTGCCACAAGCCTCACCCGAGTGGCCAAAGGAGGCACACTTTGGGCATGACTTTGGTCTCCATTCGTATTGCACCTCCACCTCTTCAACGTTCCCATCCTCATCCCTCATCTTCACCTTTCTCGGGTAGTCAAAACCGGCACATATTTCGACACACACCCGAGCAAATCGTAGCCTCCTCCGGAGCTTTGTGTCTTCATCAAGAGTAATAGGCCTACCAAGCACACTCGCAATGGTGGAGATGAGCTCCGGCGACCAAAATTTCAGCTCTAGTTCCGGCAAGCGCACCCAAATTTCAGCTCTCCTTGTCTTTCTCTCTCCTCCTTCTACTTCTTTCTCTATTCTTATCCTTCCTTCTCTCCACCGCTTCTCCTTGTTCTTCACTCTCTCTTATTGTCCCACGCTCTCTCCTTCTCACTTCTCTCTCTGAGTCTCCATTCCCTTCAATCTTCCATCTTCTCTCTCATTATCCTTCACTCTTCGTCTTCAATCTCCATCCTCTCTCTCCTTCTCCTCTACTTCAACACCTCTCCTTCTCTTTCCCCTTTTCCTTCTCCTTCTCTCTCCCTCCCTCGCTTGCCTTCTCCTTCTTTCTCTCCTTCTCCACTTGCTTCTCTCCCTCTATCTCCATCCCATCTCCGCTCTCTCTCCGTCTGCTTCTCCCTCCTTCCCTCCTCCATCTCCCTCTACTTCTCTCTCCTTGTCCTTCTCTCCTCTCTCACTCTATCGTACTCTCTCGCTCTCCTCCTTCTCTCTCTCTCTCCTTCTCTCTCCTCCTCTATCTCTCCTCTCTTCCTCTCCTTCTCCTTCTCGCTCTCCTCCCCTCTCACTCCCATTGTCCTTCTCTCTCTCTCTCTATCCTTATCTTCTCTCCACTCTCCCCTTCTCCTTCTCTCTGTGTCCTTATTCTAATCTCTGTCGCTCTCCTTCTCTCTCCTTGTCCTCTCTCTTCTTCTCCTTCTCATCTCCATCTTCTTCTCTCTCTCGTTCTTCTCCCTCCTTCTCTTCCTCCTCCCTCTCTCCTTCTCCTTCTCCTTCTCTCGTCTCTCTCCTTCTGCTTCGCTTGTCCTTCTCTCTACTCCTCCCTTTTCCTTTCCTCTCTGTCACCTTCACTCTCTCTCACTCCTCTCGTTCTCCTCATCTCTCTCCCCTCTGTTTGTCTCTCTCTCTTTCCCCTTCTCCTTCTCTCTTTCTCTCTCCCCCTTCTCCTTCTCTCTATTTCTCGCTCTTCTTACCTTTTATCTCTACTCCATCTCTCTATCCTTCTCTCCTTCCCTTCCAGTCTCCTTCTCGTTGTCTTTCTCCATCTAGCTCACATACGGAGTCTCTCTCCCCTTCTCTCACTCTTTCTCCCTCTCTCTAATCTCCTTCTCCTTCTCTCTCTCCTTTTCTTTCATTCACGGTCTCCCTCTCTCTACTTCCCGCTCTAATTCACTCTCTCCCCCCTTCTCCGTTTCACTCCCTCATTATCTCTCTACTTCTCGCTCTAATTCACTCTCTCCCCTTCTCCACTTCACTCCCTCGTGATCTCTCTCCTTCTCTATTGTTCTCTCTACTTCTCCATCTCTCCTCCCTCTCCTTGCCCTTCTCACTCTCTCCCCCTCTGTCAACCTCTCCCCTCTCTCCTTCTCCTTCTATCTCTCTCCATCTCCTTCTTCCCTCTCCCTCTCTCCTTGTTTCCCCATTTCCTTCTCTCTCGTACTACACTCTCCCTCTCCCCTTCTCTCTCCCTCTCACCTCTCTCCCTCTCCTTCTCCTCCTTCCCTCTCTCCCTCCTCCGTCCATCTCTCCTCCTTTTCTCTCCACATCTCCCCTTCTATGTTCTCTCCATCTCCTTCTCCTTCACGTCCTCTCTCTGCTTCTTCTCTCTCCTTCTCCTTCTTATCTCTCTCCTTCTCCGTCTCTCTCCGCTTCTCCACTCTTTCTAACCCTCGGCATCTCCTTCTCTCTCGCTCTCTCCTTAGCTCTCTCTTTCTTTCTCCATCTCTACCCTTCTTCTCTCTCCCCTCTCTCCTCCATCTCTCTTTCCTCCTTCTCCTTCTCTCGCTCCTTCTCCCTCTCCTTGTCTTTCTCTCTCCTCCTTCTACTTCTTTCTCTATTCTTATCCTTCCTTCTCTCCACCGCTTCTCCTTGTTCTTCACTTTCTCTTATTGTCCCACGCTCTCTCCTTCTCACTCCTCTCTCTGAGTCTCCATTCCCTTCAATCTTCCATCTTCTCTCTCCTTATCCTTCACTCTTCGTCTTCAATCTCCTTCCTCTCTCTCCTTCTCCTCTACTTCAACACCTCTCCTTCTTTTTCCCCTTTTCCTTCTCCTTCTCTCTCCCTCCCTCGCTTGCCTTCTCCATCTCTCTCTCCTTCTCCACTTGCTTCTCTCCCTCTCTCTCCATCCCATCTCCGCTCTCTCTCCGTCTGCTTCTCCCTCCTTCCCTCCTCCATCTCCCTCTACTTCTCTCTCCTTGTCCTTCTCTCCTCTCTCACTCTATCGTACTCTCTCGCTCTCCTCCTCTCTCTCTCCTTCTCTCTCCTCCTCCTCTATCTCTCCTCTCTTCCTCTCCTTCTCCTTCTCACTCTCCTCCCCTCTCACTCCCATTGTCCTTCTCTCTCTCTATCCTTATCTTCTCTCCCCTCTCCCCTTCTCCTTTTATCTGTGTCCTTATTCTAATCTCTGTCGTTCTTCTTCTCTCTCCTTGTCCTCTCTCTTCTTCTCCTTCTCATCTCCTTCTTCTTCTCTCTCTCGTTCTTCTCCCTCCTTCTCTTCCTCCTCCCTCTCTCCTTCTCCTTCTCTCGTCTCTCTCCTTCTGCTTCGCTTGTCCTTCTCTCTACTCCTCCCTTTTCCTTTCCTCTCTGTCACCTTCACTCTCTCTCACTCCTCTCGTTCTCCTCATCTCTCTCCCTTCTGTTTGTCTCTCTCTCTCTCTTTCCCCTTCTCCTTCTCTCTTTCTCTCTCCCCCTTCTCCTTCTCTCTATTTCTCGCTCTTCTTACCTTTTACTCTCTATCCTTCTCTCCTTCCCTTCCAGTCTCCTTCTCGTTGTCTTTCTCCATCTAGCTCACTTACGGACTCTCTCTCCCCTTCTCTCACACTTTCTCCCTCTCTCTAATCTCCTTCTCTTTCTCTCTCTCCTTTTCTTTCAGTCACGGTCTCCCTCTCTCTACTTCCCGCTCTAATTCACTCTCTCCCCCTTCTCCGTTTCACTCCCTCATTATCTCTCTACTTCTCGCTCTAATTCATCTCTCCCCTTCTCCACTTCACTCCCTCGTGATCTCTCTCCTTCTCTATTGTTCTATCTACTTCTCCATCTCTCCTCCCTCTCCTTGCCCTTCTCACTCTCTCCCCCTCTGTCCACCTCTCCCCTCTCTCCTTCTCCTTCTATCTCTCTCCATCTCCTTCTTCCCTCTCCCTCTCTCCTTGTTTCCCCATTTTCTTCTCTCTCGTACTACACTCTCCCTCTCCCCTTCTCTCTCCCTCTCACCTCTCTCCCTCTCCTTCTCCTCCTTCCCTCTCTCCCTCCTCCGTCCATCTCTCCTCCTTTTCTCTCCACCTCTCTCCTTCTATGTTCTCTCCATCTCCTTCTCCTTCACGCCCTCTCTCTGCTTCTTCTCTCTCCTTCTCCTTCTTATCTCTCTCCTTCTCCGTCTCTCTACGCTTCTCCACTCTTTATAACCCTCGGCATCTCCTTCTCTCTCGCTCTCTCCTTAGCTCTCTCTTTCTTTCTCCATCTCTACCCTTCTTCTCTCTCCCCTCTCTCCTCGATCTCTCTTTCCTCCTTCTCCTTCTCTCGTTCCTTCTCCCTCTCCTTGTCTTTCTCTCTCCTCCTTCTACTTTTTTCTCTATTCTTATCCTTCATTCTCTCCACAGTTTCTCCTTTTTCTTCACTCTCTCTTATTGTCCCACGCTCTCTCCTTCTCACTCCTCTCTCTGAGTCTCCATTCCCTTCAATCTTCCATCTTCTCTCTCCTTATCCTTCACTCTTCATCTTCAATGTCCTTCCTCTCTCTCCTTCTCCTCTACTTCAACACCTCTCCTTCTCTTTCCCCTTTTCCTTCTCCTTCTCTCTCCCTCCCTCGCTTGCCTTCTCCTTCTCTCTCTCCTTCTCCACTTGCTTCTCTCCCTCTATCTCCATCCCATCTCCGCTCTCTCTCCGTCTGCTTCTCCCTCCTTCCCTCCTCCATCTCCCTCTACTTCTCTCTCCTTATCCTTCTCTCCTCTCTCACTCTATCGTACTCTCTCGCTCTCCTCCTTCTCTCTCTCTCCTTCTCTCTCCTCCTCCTCTATCTCTCCTCTCTTCCTCTCCTTCTCCTTCTAGCTCTCCTCCCCTCTCACTCCCATTGTCCTTCTCTCTCTATCCTTATCTTCTCTCCACTCTCCCCTTCTCCTTCTCTGTGTGTCCTTATTCTAATCTCTGTCGTTCTCCTTCTCTCTCCTTGTCCTCTCTCTTCTTCTCCTTCTCATCTCCTTCTTCTTCTCTCTCTCGTTCTTCTCTCTCCTTCTCTTCCTCCTCCCTCTCTCCTTCTCCTTCTCCTTCTCTCGTCTCTCTCCTTCTGCTTCGCTTGTCCTTCGCTCTACTCCTCCCTTTTCCTTTCCTCTCTGTCACCTTCACTCTGTCTCACTCCTCTCGTTCTCCTCATCTCTCTCCCCTCTGTTTGTCTCTCTCTTTCCCCTTCTCCTTCTCTCTTTCTCTCTCCCCCTTCTCCTTCTCTCTATTTCTCGCTCTTCTTACCTTTTATCTCTACTTTTTTTTTGCAAAGCAAAAGGGAGGCTTAGCCTCTAAATCAATTAAGTGTGTGTAAATTACAACCTACATAATTTGAGTCTAAAATCCGCAGGGGGTGCCATATGCACACCTGGCCACTATTACAATTCTATCGCCATGCAAGGCTTCCCATTCTACTACTTATTACAAAATATTTCACCTCACTATGCCCATGCTCTTTCAAAGTCACTCCAACTCAGGGGATCTTCTCGAATGTCCTTGAAGCTCCTCCCCACGATCCACCCTCCTTCCTTCACACTTTGAATAACATCCACCGGGCGCCTCTTCTCGTCATCAAAGATGCGCCTATTTCTTTCTTGCCAACATTCATGGACCACCACTCCCAAGGCTAACCGCATGATATTTACTATTGCAGCCCCTCCTCCAATCCGGATAACCCGTTGTACCTCGGCTTGCATTGTTTCTTCTACATCCACGCTTAGCTTTAGGACCCCCCGAATTTGTGCCCACACATGTCTTGTGTACTCGCATTTCCAAAAAAGATGTGCCATATCTTCCTCTCCGTCCTCACAAAGTACACATGTGGTATCATGCGTGGCTCCCCTCTGCTTCATGAGGCACTTTGTTGTGAGTCTTCCACGTAAAGCCCTCCAAATTGTCATTGCGTGCTTCGGAACATGGTGCTTATGCCACACCAAGGGGGGCCAAACCACATCCGCCTTCTCTTGAGTTACCCATGTCCACGCCTCCTTGGTTGTGAAGTTGTCACTCGTCATTCCAATTCGGGTCGGTTTGTCAATCCCACCCGAGATGGGGGTATCCACAATACGTGGCCAAAGTTCCTCCATCTCCAAACTACGTGGGAAGGGGAGGTTCCACACCCCATCCCGAATAAAGTAAGACACATAAGTGTCAATAGGGACACCCATATTATGTTTGAGCCAATCTCCCCCTGGTCGGCTTATGAACGGCATTCCACACCATGGGTCAAGGAAGAAACGAATAGACTTGCCATCCCCAACTTGGTACTGAATTTTCTCCTTCGCTATGTCACGAAAACTTAGGATGCCTCTCCATGCCCACGAGGAAGTCGATGGTGGCCGAGCTAGCCAAATGGACCGATTTCTCAAGTATTTCCGTCGCATGCAACTCACCCATAACGAGCCTCCATTCTCAACTACCAACCAAAAGAGGCATAACATACCTACTTCATTCCATTCCGTGAGTCTCTTCAGCCCCAAGCCGCCCTTCTTCTTTGGTGTGCATATGTCTTTCCACGCCACGGCCACCCACTTTTTTGGGCCCCCCCACACAAAGTGTATCATGATACTCTCCACCTCCCTCAAGATGGTTTTGGGGAGTAAGAAAGATGAAGTCCAATATATGCTAAACGAGACCAAGACACTTCGCACCAACTCCACCCTACCCGCCATGGAAAGGTGATTTCGCTTCCAAGTGCTCAATCTAGCTCTCACCTTCTCAATGAGGCTCGAACAATGTTGTTTTCCCAAGCATGATGAGAACAATGGCAGCCCCAAATAGATAACAGGGAATTCCACCCTCTCCATCTCCAAGTGTTCACATATCCATTGCCCATCTTGTGCATCACCCCCAAGGAACACTTGGCTCTTAGTTGTATTCAATTTAAGACCCGACATGGCTGAGAATTTGGACAGAACCTCTTTTATAGCACGGGCATTAGCTCGTGTAGCATCCGCGAACACCATCACATCATCGGCGAACAAAAGGTGGGATATCGGAATGTCCCCACATCTACTTGGTTTGATCGCTCCTTCCTCCACCTCATTTTTGATCATGACGCTCAATGTCTCCATGCAAAGTACAAACAAGTAGGGAGCTAGAGGGTCCCCTTGCCGAAGTCCATTTGTTGCTCGAAATGGCTTTGAGTTGCCTCCATTCACCGTCACCACAAACGATGCCCTCACACACGCCATCATCCACTTCCTCCATGTACTCGGGAACCCAAACCTCTTCAGCACCTCTTCAAGGAACTTCCAAGACACCGAATCGTATGCCTTCCGAAGATCTAACTTGAGACACATACGCCCTTTCCCACGGTTCAAGTGCATGTTGTGACAGACTTCATGTGCAAGCAAGATGTTGTCACTAATCCTTCGACCGCTCACGAACGCATTTTGTGTTTCCCCCACCAACCTTGGCAAAACCTTCTTTAATCTATTCGCCAACACCTTGGATAGATATCGGTAGATCATGTTGCATAAGGAAATGGGCCGGTAATCATCCACCGTGCATGGTGTCGTCTTCTTTGGGATGAGTGTGATTGATGTGTAGTTGGCTTGAGCTAGCAATTTCCCACTTCGCATGAAGGAGTCCACCGCTTTAAAAATATCTCTTTTCAGCCACGACCAAGAGCACCTGAAAAACTTTGCATTGAAGCCATCGGGTCCCGACGCCTTGTCCACATTTGAATTCATCACCACTTTCTCCAATTCTTCCATGGACAAGTCCTTCACTAGTGTTGTTGCTTCCCCCTCCTCAAGTCGTGGGAAGAGGATTTGTGTGTCAAGATTTTGTACCTGAAAACCATTAGCAAACAAGTTAGAGTAACGACGCCTAAACGCCTCTCGAATCTCCTCCTCACTCTCGAATGTATTTCCCCCTTCCAACACTCGTCTCACATTATTGGTGGCTCTCCTCACACGAAGGGAAGCATGAAAGAATCTCGAGTTCCGGTCTCCTTCACGTAACCACTTAATCCTCGATTTTTGCCTCAAGATGGATTCCTCCCAAACTAGTGCACGATCGAGCTCCTCTTTGCATCTAGTCTCTTGCTCTTGTAACCTATCATCCTCCGGATATGTCCTTCTTTGATGCCGCACTTCTTCAAGTGCATGCTTCGCTTCTCCCACTCTACTTTCTGGATTCCCAAACGTTTCCTTACTCCACTTCTTCAACGCCTCCTTGACCATGCCCAATTTTGCTACGACCCGGAACATGGGCGTCCCATCTACAAAGTTTGCCCATGCCGAGCTTGCCACCTCCTCAAACCCCTCACGATCGACCCAAAAATTAGCAAATCGAAACATTCTTGCCTTCCTCTCACCCTTATTTTCTGTTGTCATGAGAAGTGGCGAATGATCACTAAGCTCCCTTTCGCTCACGACATAGGCTACATCCGGAAATTCAGCCAACCATGCTTGTGTCATAAGGATCCTATCAATCCTAGTTTCAATGCACGCCTCTCCCTTTGATGAGTTAGGCCATGTGAATTCCCCACCCGTTGACGGTACTTCAAGTAGTTGCAAACGATCCAAACATACATTAAAATCATCCATAGCCGTGATGTTGAAACCCGAACCACCCCTCTTTTCACCCCGCCCTCGTATGCAATTGAAGTCACCACACACAAGCCAAGGTGTGGTATCCAAAGGTGCCGCTCCTTCCAAGTCCTCCCATAACCTTCGGCGTTCCATGTATCCATTTTCCCCATACACCGCCGTAATAACAATGTGTTTCCCGTTTCTTAATTCCCTTCCTTCAAGTTGTAGTAATTGCGATGTCTCCCATGTAACATGGAGATCCACTTTGCATTCATCCCACATCACAAGCACTCTTCCGGAGTCCACGATCATATTATTCGCCGCCCACTTGTTATTCCCCCATATTGCCCTTCGAAATCTATCCAACTTTTTTGTTTTGACTTTGTGTTCCACGATGCACACTACATCCGCCTTTGCTTCCTTTATTTTACCCCTTATCATAAGTGCACGACCGGGGAGATTTGCACCGCGCACATTCCAAACAAGGACATTCATGGCTTTGGAGTAGGGGATCGAGATCCCTTCCCACCTCGATTTGCTCGTTGTTGCCCCAACGCCTTCTCACGAACGGCTTTAAACACCTCCGGTTGTGGGGAGATAGATGACAAGTCCACCGGTGGTGGTGGTGATAACACTTTAATTCCCAGCCTCTTCTCCCCGATTCGTTGCTCCACATCCTTATCTCCTCCCTCGGGTTGACCCACGTCAACCAAACCCATAAGAGCTTCGAACCGACCACTTGTACCCCCTCCCAACGCACCACTTCGAGTGAGCACCACACTAGAGCCTCCCTTCTCCATATTTCGAACCCCATGCTTTGGAGAAATCCACCTCTCATCTTGTGTTTCCTCTTCACGTGTAGAGAATAGCACCCCCTCATGTGCATGCATATCAATTCCATTCCCTCCACTTACTCCCTTGCCACTTGTCACATTTTGGTTTGACCTCCCATCATTTGCTTTCCCCTTTCCAAGTGTCACATTTTTATTTGCTTCATGGCTGCCCAAAGGAGGAGGAATAAGAGCAATTTCGAAATCCCCATCTTGTTTTTCCTCTTCACGTGTAGAGAGTAGCACCCCCTCATGTGCATGCATATCAATTCCATTCCCTCCACTTACTCCCTTGCCACTTGTCTCATTTTGGTTTGGCCTCCCATCATTTGCTTTCCCCTTTCCATGTGTCTCATTTTGATTTTCTTTATGGCTGCCCAAAGGAGGAGGAATAAGACCAATTTCGAAATCCCCACCCATGATTGACTCAACCAAATCAGCCTTTCCTTTTCCTATGACACCTTTTCCTTTTTGTCCTTCTCTTGCTTTTTGTCCCCCTCCACTAACTTTTTGTCCCTCATGGTTTGGACCATATGCACCAACCTCCATGGCCACCTCACCATGTGTATCATTTTGATTTGCTTCATGGCTGCCTAAAGGAGGAGGAATAAGACCAATTTCGAAATCCCCACCCATGATTGGCTCAACCAAATCAGCCTTTCCTTTTCCTATGACACCTTTTCCTTTTTGTCCTTCTCTTGCTTTTTGTCCCCCTCCACTAACTTTTTGTCCCTCATGGTTTGGACCATGTGCACCAACCTCCATGGCCACCTCACCCCCAAGGACACCACCGGTGACCTTTCCCAGCCCACCTCCGACCAGCCCCTCCTCGCCGGTGACCAATTCCGGCAGCTCCAATTCCTCTCTCTCAACGCCCAATCCAATCACCTCGGCTTCACCCTCCTTCTCCTCTCTTGCTTTTATTCCTCTTCCTCCTTTTCCAACGACAACCCATTCTTTAATCTTCTTCTTCCCGGCCGGCTTCTCTTGCACCTCCTCTCGGACTTTGTTTGGGCTCTTGACCGGAGTATGGCCGAATTCCTTGCAATCAACACAATATCCCAATCTCCACTCATACTCCACCACAATGTCCTCCTCCTCGCCATCCTCCACTTGAACTCGGATTTTTGATGGGTAATCAAATGCGCATGGTACCTCCACACACAAACGTGCATAAGCCAATCTCCTCCCCACCGCCGTGTTACCATCCATGTAGAGTGGCCTTCCGATAACACTAGCTATGGTGCTCAAATTTTTTGGTGACCAAAACCTCAAATCTAACTCCGGCAAGCGAATCCAAATGGGCACCGTGGACATCTTCTCCCTCTTCATCATGGTGGTGGGCGTCCATCTTTGCACAACTAGAGGTGTGACCCTCACAAACCATGGACACATCTCAAGAACATACTCCAAGTCCTTGTAAATCGTGAACCTAAATAAAAGGAACCCCTCTTGCCGTCGGATCACTTCCAAACCTCCGGTGAGCTTCCACACCCTTTGCAAGTACTTCTCTAACGTGGGAAGATGTGGTTTGAAATCAACAAAGTAACCAAGCAATACCTTGTCCCATTTCTTCAATGCCTCCACCACATCTTCTTTCGAGCACCTTGCCATGCGCACCCCCTCCTTCACTTCCGGCTCCACAAACTCAAGGGCCGTGGATGCCCTTGGACAAGAGGAGAACAAATCCGTCCATTTCTTTGGAGTAGAACCCCCTTCTTTCCCAATGTGGCTCGGCCTCCCCTCCTCCGACACGTCTTGACGGTCCAAATGAGCATTTGGGAGGTCCAAATGCTTGCCACAACCTCCATCATGCATCAAATCTTGAGAAGAGCGACTAAATCGCTCCATTTGAGTGGAAAAAACGAAGATTTAAGCGGAAAAACGTGAAAAAAAACCTAAGAAACCCATAGAAACCCCCATGCTTTCCTAGAGCTTCTCTCTCCTACTTTTTCCCTTCTCTTCTCTATCCTCCCTTTTCCTCTTTCTCTCATCTCCCTTGCCTCATCTCTATCTCCCTCTTATCCTTCTCCCCTTCTTCTCTCCTTATCCTCCTTTTTATCTCTACTCCCTCTCTCTATCCTTTTCTCCTTCCCTTCCAGTCTCCCTCTCGTTGTCTTTCTCCATCTAGCTCACTTACGGACTCTCTCTCCCCTTCTCTTACTCTTTCTCCCTCTCTCTAATCACCTTCTCTTTCTCTCTCTCCTTTTCTTTCATTCACGGTCTCCCTCTCTCTACTTCCCGCTCTAATTCACTCTCTCCCCCTTCTCCGTTTCACTCCCTCATTATCTCTCTACTTCTCGCTCTAATTCACTCTCTCCCCTTCTCCACTTCACTCCCTCGTGATCTCTCTCCTTCTCTATTGTTCTCTCTACTTCTCCATCTCTCCTCCCTCTCCTTGCCCTTCTCACTCTCTCCCCCTCTGTCCACCTCTCCCCTCTCTCCTTCTCCTTCTATCTCTCTCCATCTCCTTCTTCCCTCTCCATCTCTCCTTGTTTCCCCATTTTCTTCTCTCTCGTACTACACTCTCCCTCTCCCCTTCTCTCTCCCTCTCACCTCTCTCCCTCTCCTTCTCCTCCTTCCCTCCCTCCCTCCTCCGTCCATCTCTCCTCCTTTTCTCTCCACCTCTCTCCTTCTATGTTCTCTCCATCTCCTTCTCCTTCACGTCCTCTCTCTGCTTCTTCTCTCTCCTTCTCCTTCTTATCTCTCTCCTTCTCCGTCTCTCTCCGCTTCTCCACTCTTTCTAACCCTCGGCATCTCCTTCTCTCTCGCTCTCTCCTTAGCTCTCTCTTTCTTTCTCCATCTCTACCCTTCTTCTCTCTCCCCTCTCTCCTCCATCTCTCTTTCCTCCTTCTCCTTCTCTCGCTCCTTCTCCCTCTCCTTGTCTTTCTCTCTCCTCCTTCTACTTCTTTCTCTATTCTTATCCTTCCTTCTCTCCACTGCTTCTCCTTTTTCTTCACTCTCTCTTATTGTCCCACGCTCTCTCCTTCTCACTCCTCTCTCTGAGTCTCCATTCCCTTCAATCTTCCATCTTCTCTCTCCTTATCCTTCACTCTTCGTCTTCAATCTCCTTCCTCTCTCTCCTTCTCCTCTACTTCAACACCTCTCCTTCTCTTTCCCCTTTTCCTTCTCCTTCTCTCTCCCTCCCTCGCTTGACTTCTCCTTCTCTCTCTCCTTCTCCACTTGCTTCTCTCCCTCTATCTCCATCCCATCTCCGCTCTCTCTCCGTCTGCTTCTCCCTCCTTCCCTCCTCCATCTCCCTCTACTTCTCTCTCCTTGTCCTTCTCTCCTCTCTCAATCTATCGTACTCTCTCGCTCTCCTTCTTCTCTCGCTCTCCTTCTTCTCTCTCTCTCCTTCTCTCTCCTCCTCCTCTATCTCTCCTCTCTTCCTCTCCTTCTCCTTCTCGCTCTCCTCCCCTCTCACTCCCATTGTCCTTCTCTCTCTCTATCCTTATCTTCTCTCCACTCGCCCCTTCTCCTTCTCTCTGTGTCCTTATTCTAATCTCTGTCGTTCTCCTTCTCTCTCCTTGTCCTCTCTCTTCTTCTCCTTCTCATCTCCTTCTTCTTCTCTCTCTCTCGTTCTTCTCCCTCCTTCTCTTCCTCCTCCCTCTCTCCTTCTCCTTCTTCTCTCGTCTCTCTCCTTCTGCTTTGCTTGTCCTTCTCTCTACTCCTCCCTTTTCCTTTCCTCTCTGTCACCTTCACTCTCTCTCACTCCTCTCGTTCTCCTCATCTCTCTCCCCTCTGTTTCTCTCTCTCTCTTTCCCCTTCTCCTTCTCTCTTTCTCTCTCCCCCTTCTCCTTCTCTCTATTTCTCGCTCTTCTTACCTTTTATCTCTACTCCCTCTCTCTATCCTTCTCTCCTTCCCTTCCAGTCTCCTTCTCGTTGTCTTTCTCCATCTAGCTCACTTACGGACTCTCTCTCCCCTTCTCTCACTCTTTCTCCCTCTCTCTAATCTCCTTCTCTTTCTCTCTCTCCTTTTCTTTTATTCACTGACTCCCTCTCTCAACTTCCCGCTCTAATTCACTCTCTCCCCCTTCTCCGTTTCACTCCCTCATTATCTCTCTACTTCTCGCTCTAATTCACTCTCTCCCCTTCTCCACTTCACTCCCTCGTGATCTCACTCCTTCTCTATTGTTCTCTCTACTTCTCCATCTCTCCTCCCTCTCCTTGCCCTTCTCACTCTCTCCCCCTCTGTCCACCACTCCCCTCTCTCCTTCTCCTTCTATCTCTCTCCATCTCCTTCTTCCCTCTCCCTCTCTCCTTGTTTCCCCATTTCCTTCTCTCTTGTACTACACTCTCCCTCTCCCCTTCTCTCTCCCTCTCACCTCTCTCCCTCTCCTTCTCCTCCTTCCCTCTCTCCCTCCTCCGTCCATCTCTCCTCCTTTTCTATCCACCTCTCTCCTTCTATGTTCTCCCCATCTCCTTCTCCTTCACACCCTCTCTCTGCTTCTTCTCTCTCCTTCTCCTTCTTATCTCTCTTCTTCTCCGTCTCTCTCTGCTTCTCCACTCTTTCTAACCCTCGACATCTCCTTGTCTCTCGCTCTCTCCTTAGCTCTCTCTTTCTTTCTCCATCTCTACCCTTCTTCTCTCTCCCTTCTCTCCCCCATCTCTCTTTCCTCCTTCTCCCTCTCTCGCTCCTTCTCCCTCTCCTTGTCTTTCTCTCTCCTCTTTCTACTTCTTTCTCTATTCTTATCCTTCCTTCTCTCCACCGCTTCTCCTTGTTCTTCACTCTCTCTTATTGGCCCAAGCTCTCTCCTTCTCACTCCTCTCTCTGAGTCTCCATTCCCTTCAATCTTCCATCTTCTCTCTCATTATCCTTCACTCTTCGTCTTCAGTCTCCTTCCTCTCTCTCCTTCTCCTCTACTTCAACACCTCTCCTTCTCTTTCCCCTTTTCCTTCTCCTTCTCTCTCCCTCCCTCGCTTGCCTTCTCCTTCTCTCTCTCCTTCTCCACTTGCTTCTCTCCCTCTATCTCCATCCCATCTTCGCTCTCTCTCCGTCTGCTTCTCCCTCCTTCCCTCCTCCATCTCCCTCTACTTCTCTCTCCTTGTCCTTCTCTCCTCTCTCACTCTATCGTACTCTCTCGCTCTCCTTCTTCTCTCTCTCTCCTTCTCTCTCCTCCTCCTCTTCCTCTCCTTCTCCTTCTCGCTCTCCTCCCCTCTCACTCCCATTGTCCTTCCCTCTCTCTATCCTTATCTTCTCTCCACTCTCCCCTTCTCCTTCTCTCTGTGTCCTTATTCTAATCTCTGTCGTTCTCATTCTCTCTCCTTGTCCTCTCTCTTCTTCTCCTTCTCATCTCCTTCTTCTTCTCTCTCTCGTTCTTCTCCCTCCTTCTCTTCCTCCTCCCTCTCTCCTTCTCCTTCTCTCGTCTCTCTCCTTCTGCTTTGCTTGTCCTTCTCTCTACTCCTCCCTTTTCCTTTCCTCTCTGTCACCTTCACTCTCTCTCACTCCTCTCGTTCTCCTCATCTCTCTCCCCTGTGTTTGTCTCTCTCTCTTTCCCCTTCTCCTTCTCTCTTTCTCTCTCCCCCTTCTCCTTCTCTCTATTTCTCGCTCTTCTTACCTTTTATCTCTACTCCCTCTCTCTATCCTTCTCTCCTTCCCTTCCAGTCTCCTTCTCGTTGTCTTTCTCCATCTAGCTCACTTACGGACTCTCTCTCCCCTTCTCTCACTCTTTCTCCCTCTCTCTAATCTCCTTCTCTTTCTCTCTCTCCTTTTCTTTCATTCACGGTCTCCCTCTCTCTACTTCCCGCTCTAATTCACTCTCTCCCCCTTTCTCCGTTTCACTCCCTCATTATCTCTCTACTTCTCGCTCTAATTCACTCTCTCCCCTTCTCCACTTCACTCCCTCGTGATCTCTCTCATTCTCTATTGTTCTCTCTACTTCTCCATCTCTCCTCCCTCTCCTTGCCCTTCTCACTCTCTCCCCCTCTGTCCACCTCTCCCCTCTCTCCTTCTCCTTCTATCTCTCTCCATCTCCTTCTTCCCTCTCCCTCTCTCCTTGTTTCCCCATTTCCTTCTCTCTCGTACTACACTCTCCCTCTCCCCTTCTCTCTCCCTCTCACCTCTCTCCCTCTCCTTCTCCTCCTTCCCTCTCTCCCTCCTCCGTCCATCTCTCCTCCTTTTCTCTCCACCTCTCTCCTTCTATGTTCTCTCCATCTCCTTCTCCTTCACGCCCTCTCTCTGCTTCTTCTGTCTCCTTCTCCTTCTTATCTCTCTCCTTCTCCGTCTCTCTCTGCTTCTCCACTCTTTCTAACCCTCGGCATCTCCTTCACTCTCGCTCTCTCCTTAGCTCTCTCTTTCTTTCTCCATCTCTACCCTTCTTCTCTCTCCCCTCTCTCCTCCATCTCTCTTTCCTCCTTCTCCTTCTCTCGCTCCTTCTCCCTCTCCTTGTCTTTCTCTCTCCTCCTTCTACTTCTTTCTCTATTCTTATCATTCCTTCTCTCCACCGCTTCTCCTTGTTCTTCACTCTCTCTTATTGTCCCACGCTCTCTCCTTCTCACTCCTCTATCTGAGTCTCCATTCCCTTCAATCTTCCATCTTCTCTCTCCTTATCCTTCACTCTTCGTCTTCAATCTCCTTCCTCTCTCTCCTTCTCCTCTACTTCAACACCTCTCCTTCTCTTTCTCCTTTTCCTTCTCCTTCTCTCTCCCTCCCTCGCTTGCCTTCTCCTTCTCTCTCTCCTTCTCCACTTGCTTCTCTCCCTCTATCTCCATCCCATCTCCGCTCTCTCTCCGTCTGCTTCTCCCTCCTTCCCTCCTCCATCTCCCTCTACTTCTCTCTCCTTGTCCTTCTCTCCTCTCTCACTCTATCGTACTCTCTCGCTCTCCTCCTTCTCTCTCTCTCCTTCTCTCTCCTCCTCCTCTATCTCTCCTCTCTTCCTCTCCTTCTCCTTCTCGCTCTCCTCCCCTCTCACTCCCATTGTCCTCTCTCTCTATCCTTATCTTGTCTCCACTCTCCCCTTCTCCTTCTCTCTGTGTCCTTATTCTAATCTCTGTCGTTCTCCTTCTCTCTCCTTGTCCTCTCTCTTCTTCTCCATCTCATCTCCTTCTTCTTCTCTCTCTCGTTCTTCTCCCTCCTTCTCTTCCTCCTCCCTCTCTCCTTCTCCTTCTCCTTCTCTCGTCTCTCTCCTTCTGCTTCGCTTGTCCTTCTCTCTACTCCTCCCTTTTCCTTTCCTCACTCTCACCTTCACTCTCTCTCACTCCTCTCTTTCTCCTCATCTCTCTCCCCTCTGTTTTCTCTCTCTCTTTCCCCTTCTCCTTCTCTCTTTCTCTCTCCCCCTTCTCCTTCTCTCTATTTCTTGCTCTTCTTACCTTTTATCTCTACTCCCTCTCTCTATCCTTCTCTCCTTCCCTTCCAGTCTCCTTCTCGTTGTCTTTCTCCATCTAGCTCACTTACGGACTCTCTCTCCCCTTCTCTCACTCTTTCTCCCTCTCTCTAATCTCCTTCTCTTTCTCTCTCTCCTTTTCTTTCATTCACGGTCTCCCTCTCTCTACTTCCCGCTCTAATTCACTCTCTCCCCCCTTCTCCGTTTCACTCCCTCATTATCTCTCTACTTCTCGCTCTAATCCACTCTCTCCCCTTCTCCACTTCACTCCCTCGTGATCTCTCTCCTTCTCTATTGTTCTCTCTACTTCTCCATCTCTCCTCCCTCTCCTTGCCCTTCTCACTCTCTCCCCCTCTGTCCACCTCTCCCCTCTCTCCTTCTCCTTCTATCTCTCTCCATCTCCTTCTTCCCTCTCCCTCTCTCCTTGTTTCCCCATTTCCTTCTCTCTCGTACTACACTCTCCCTCTCCCCTTCTCTCTCCCTCTCACCTCTCTCCCTCTCCTTCTCCTCCTTCCCTCTCTCCCTCCTCCGTCCATCTCTCCTCCGTTTCTCTCCACCTCTCTCCTTCTATGTTCTCTCCATCTCCTTCTCCTTCACGCCCTCTCTCTGCTTCTTCTCTCTCCTTCTCCTTCTTATCTCTCTCCTTCGCCGTCTCTCTCCGCTTCTCCACTCTTTCTAACCCTCGGCATCTCCTTCTCTCTCGCTCTCTCCTTAGCTCTCTCTTTCTTTCTCCATCTCTACCCTTCTTCTCTCTCCCCTCTCTCCTCCATCTCTCTTTCCTCCTTCTCCTTCTCTCGCTCCTTCTCCCTCTCCTTGTCTTTCTCTCTCCTCCTTCTACTTCTTTCTCTATTCTTATCCTTCCTTCTCTCCACCGCTTCTCCTTGTTCTTCACTCTCTCTTATTGTCTCACGCTCTCTGCTTCTCACTCCTCTCTCTGAGTCTCCATTCCCTTCAATCTTCCATCTTCTCTCTCCTTATCCTTCACTCTTCGTCTTCAATCTCCTTCCTCTCTCTCCTTCTCCTCTACTTCAACACCTCTCCTTCTCTTTCCCCTTTTCCTTCTCCTTCTCTCTCCCTCCCTCGCTTGACTTCTCCTTCTCTCTCTCCTTCTCCACTTGCTTCTCTCCCTCTATCTCCATCCCATCTCCGCTCTCTCTCCGTCTGCTTCTCCCTCCTTCCCTCCTCCATCTCCCTCTACTCCTCTCTCTTTGTCCTTCTCTCCTCTCTCACTCTATCGTACTCTCTCGCTCTCCTCCTCCTCTATCTCTCCTCTCTTCCTCTCCTTGTCCTTCTCGCTCTCCTCCCCTCTCACTCCCATTGTCCTTCTCTCTCTCTATCCTTATCTTCTCTCCACTCCCCCCTTCTCCTTCTCTTTGTGTCCTTATTCTAATCTCTGTCGTTCTCCTTCTCTCTCCTTGTCCTCTCTCTTCTTCTCCTTCTCATCTCCTTCTTCTTCTCTCTCTCGTTCTTCTCCCTCCTTCTCTTCCTCCTCCCTCTCTCCTTCTCCTTCTCCTTCTCTCGTCTCTCTCCTTCTGCTTCGCTTGTCCTTCTCTCTACTCCTCCCTTTTCCTTTCCATACTCTCACCTTCACTCTCTCTCACTCCTCTCGTTCTCCTCATCACTCTCCCCTCTGTTTGTCTCTCTCTTTCTCTCTCCCCCTTCTCCTTCTCTCTATTTCTCGCTCTTCTTACCTTTTATCTCTACTCCCTCTCTTTATCCTTCTCTCCTTCCCTTCCAGTCTCCTTCTCCTTGTCTTTCTCCATCTAGCTCACTTATGGACTCTCTCTCCCCTTCTCTCACTCTTTCTCCCTCTCTCTAATCTCCTTGTCTTTCTCTCTCTCCTTTTCTTTCATTCACGGTCTCCCTCTCTCTACTTCCCGCTCTAATTCACTCTCTCCCCCCTTCTCCGTTTCACTCCCTCTTTATCTCTCTACTTCTCGCTCTAATCCACTCTCTCCCCTTCTCCACTTCACTCCCTCGTGATCTCTCTCCTTCTCTATTGTTCTCTCTACTTCTCCATCTCTCCTCCCTCTCCTTGCCCTTCTCACTCTCTCACCCTCTGTCTACCTCTCCCCTCTCTCCTTTTCCTTCTATCTCTCTCCATCTCCTTCTTCCCTCTCCCTCTCTCCTTGTTTCCCCATTTCCTTCTCTCTCGTACTACACTCTCCCTCTCCCCTTCTCTCTCCCTCTCACCTCTCTCCCTCTCCTTCTTCTCCTTCCCTCTCTCCCTCCTCCGTCCATCTCTCCTCCTTTTCTCTCCACCTCTCTCCTTCTATGTTCTCTCCATCTCCTTCTCCTTCACGCCCTCTCTCTGCTTCTTCCCTCTCCTTCTCCTTCTTATCTCTCTCCTTCTCCGTCTCTCTCCGCTTCTCCACTGTTTCTAACCCTCGACATCTCCTTCTCTCTCGCTCTCTCCTTAGCTCTCTCTTTCTTTCTCCATCTCTACCCTTCTTCTCTCTCCCCTCTCTCCTCCATCTCTCTTTCCTCCTCCTTCTCTCGCTCCTTCTCCCTCTCCTTGTCTTTCTCTCTCCTCCTTCTACTTCTTTCTCTATTCTTATCCTTTCTTCTCTCCACCGCTTCTCCTTGTTATTCACTCTCTCTTATTGTCCCACGCTCTCTTCTTCTCACTCCTCTCTCTGAGTCTCCATTCCCTTCAATCTTCCATCTTCTCTCTCCTTATCCTTCACTCTTCGTCTTCAATCTCCTTCCTCTCTCTCCTTCTCCTCTACTTCAACACCTCTCCTTCTCTTTCCCATTTTCCTTCTCCTTCTCTCTCCCTCCCTCGCTTGCCTTCTCCTTCTCTCTCTCCTTCTCCACTTGCTTCTCTCCCTCTATCTCCATCCCATCTCCGCTCTCTCTCCGTCTGCTTCTCCCTCCTTCCCTCCTCCATCTCCCTCTACTTCTCTCTCCTTGTCCTTCTCTCCTCTCTCACTCTATCGTACTCTCTCACTCTCCTTCTCTCTCTCTCTCCTTCTCTCTCCTCCTCCTCTATCTCTCCTCTCTTCCTCTCCTTCTCCTTCTCGCTCTCCTCCCCTCTCACTCCCATTGTCCTTCTCTCTCTCTATCCTTATCTTCTCTCCACTCTCCCCTTCTCCTTCTCTCTGTGTCCTTATTCTAATCTCTGTCGTTCTCCTTCTCTCTCCTTGTCCTCTCTCTTCTTCTCCTTCTCATCTCCTTCTTCTTCTCTCTCTCGTTCTTCTCCCTCCTTCTCTTCCTCCTCCCTCTCTCCTTCTCCTTCTCCATCTCTCGTCTCTCTCCTTCTGCTTCGCTTGTCCTTCTCTCTACTCCTCCCTTTTCCTTTCCATACTGTCACCTTCACTCTCTCTCACTCCTCTCGTTCTCCTCATCTCTCTCCCCTCTGTTTGTCTCTCTCTTTCTCTCTCCCCCTTCTCCTTCTCTCTATTTCTCGCTCTTCTTACCTTTTATCTCTACTCCCTCTCTCTATCCTTCTCTCCTTCCCTTCCAGTCTCCTTCTCGTTGTCTTTCTCCATCTAGCTCACTTACGGACTCTCTCTCCCCTTCTCTCACTATTTCTCCCTCTCTCTAATCTCCTTCTCTTTCTCTCTCTCCTTTTCTTTCATTCACGGTCTCCCTCTCTCTACTTCCCGCTCTAATTCACTCTCTCCCCCCTTCTCCGTTTCACTCCCTCATTATCTCTCTACTTCTTGCTCTAATCCACTATCTCCCCTTCTCCACTTCACTCCCACGTGATCTCTCTCCTTCTCTATTGTTCTCTCTACTTCTCCATCTCTCCTCCCTCTCCTTGCCCTTCTCACTCTCTCACCCTCTGTCCACCTCTCCCCTCTTTCCTTCTCCTTCTATCTCTCTCCATCTCCTTCTTCCCTCTCCCTCTCTCCTTGTTTCCCCATTTCCTTCTCTCTCGTACTACACTCTCCCTCTCCCCTTCTCTCTCCCTCTCACCTCTCTCCCTCTCCTTCTCCTCCTTCCCTCTCTCCCTCCTCCGTCCATCTCTCCTCCGTTTCTCTCCACCTCTCTCCTTCTATGTTCTCTCCATCTCCTTCTCCTTCACGCCCTCTCTCTGCTTCTTCTCTCTCCTTCTCCTTCTTATCTCTCTCCTTCTCCGTCTCTCTCCGCTTCTCCACTCTTTCTAACCCTCGGCATCTCCTTCTCTCTCGCTCTCTCCTTAGCTCTCTCTTTCTTTCTCCATCTCTACCCTTCTTCTCTCTCCCCTCTCTCCTCCATCTCTCTTTCCTCCTTCTCCTTCTCTCGCTCCTTCTCCCTCTCCTTGTCTTTCTCTCTCCTCCTTCTACTTCTTTCACTATTCTTATCCTTCCTTCTCTCCACCGCTTCTCCTTGCTCTTCACTCTCTCTTATTGTCCCACGCTCTCTCCTTCTCACTCCTCTCTCTGAGTCTCCATTCCCTTCAATCTTCCATCTTCTCTCTCCTTATCCTTCACTCTTCGTCTTCAATCTCCTTCCTCTCTCCCCTTCTCCTCTACTTCAACACCTCTCCTTCTCTTTCCCCTTTTCCTTCTCCTTCTCTCTCCCTCCCTCGCTTGCCTTCTCCTTCTCTCTCTCCTTCTCCACTTGCTTCTCTCCCTCTATCTCCATCCCATCTCCGCTCTCTCTCCGTCTGCTTCTCCCTCCTTCCCTCCTCCATCTCCCTCTACTCCTCTCTCCTTGTCCTTCTCTCCTCTCTCACTCTATCGTACTCTCTCGCTCTCCTCCTTCTCTCTCTCTCCTTCTCTCTCCTCCTCCTCTATCTCTCCTCTCTTCCTCTCCTTCTCCATCTCGCTCTCCTCCCCTCTCACTCCCATTGTCCTTCTCTCTCTCTATCCTTATCTTCTCTCCACTCTCCCCTTCTCCTTCTCTCTGTGTCCTTATTCTAATCTCTGTCGTTCTCCTTCTCTCTCCTTGTCCTCTCTCTTCTTCTCCTTCTCATCTCCTTCTTCTTCTCTCTCTCGTTCTTCTCCCTCCTTCTCTTCCTCCTCCCTCTATCCTTCTCTCGTCTCTCTCCTTCTGCTTCGCTTGTCCTTCTCTCTACTCCTCCCTTTTCCTTTCCTCTCTCTCACCTTTACTCTCTCTCACTCCTCTCGTTCTCCTCATCTCTCTCCCCTCTGTTTGTCTCTCTCTCTTTCCCCTTCTCCTTCTCTCTTTCTCTCTCCCCCTTCTCCTTCTCTCTATTTCTCGCTCTTCTTACCTTTTATCTCTACTCCGTCTCTCTATCCTTCTCTCCTTCCCTTCCAGTCTCCTTCTCGTTGTCTTTCTCCATCTACCTCACTTACGGACTCTCTCTCCCCTTCTCTCACTCTTTCTCCCTCTCTCTAATCTCCTTCTCTTTCTCTCTCTCCTTTTCTTTCATTCACGGTCTCCCTCTCTCTACTTCCCGCTCTAATTCACTCTCTCCCCCCTTCTCCGTTTCACTCCCTCATTATCTCTCTACTTCTCGCTCTAATTCACTCTCTCCCCTTCTCCACTTCACTCCCTCGTGATCTCTCTCCTTCTCTATTGTTCTCTCTACTTCTCCATCTCTCCTCCCTCTCCTTGCCCTTCCCACTCTCTCCCCCTCTGTCCACCTCTCCGCTCTCTCCTTCTCCTTCTATCTCTCTCCATCTCCTTCTTCCCTCTCCCTCTCTCCTTGTTTCCACATTTCCTTCTCTCTCGTACTACACTCTTCCTCTCCCCTTCTCTCTCCCTCTCACCTCTCTCCCTCTCCTTCTCCTCCTTCCCTCTCTCCCTCCTCCGTCCATCTCTCCTCCTTTTCTCTCCACCTCTCTCCTTCTATGTTCTCTCCATCTCCTTCTCCTTCACACCCTCTCTCTTCTTCTTCTCTCTCCTTCTCCGTCTCTCTCCGCTTCTCCACTCTTTCCAACCCTCGGCATCTCCTTCTCTCTCGCTCTCTCCTTAGCTCTCACTTTCTTTCTCCATCTCTACCCTTCTTTTCTCTCCCCTCTCTCCTCCATCTCTCTTTCCTCCTTCTCCTTCTCTCGCTCCTTCTCCCTCTCCTTGTCTTTCTCTCTCCTCCTTCTACTTCTTTCTCTATTCTTATCCTTCCTTCTCTCCACCGCTTCTCCTTGTTCTTCACTCTCTCTTATTGTCCCACGCTCTCTCCTTATCACTCCTCTCTCTGAGTCTCCATTCCCTTCAATCTTCCATCTTCTCTCTCCTTATCCTTCACTCTTCGTCTTCAATCTCCTTCCTCTCTCCCCTTCTCCTCTACTTCAACACCTCTCCTTCTCTTTCCCCTTTTCCTTCTCCTTCTCTCTCCCTCCCTCGCTTGCCTTCTCCTTCTCTCTCTCCTTCTCCACTTGCTTCTCTCCCTTTATCTCCATCCCATCTCCACTCTCTCTCCGTCTGCTTCTCCCTCCTTCCCTCCTCCATCTCCCTCTACTCCTCTCTCCTTGTCCTTCTCTCCTCTGTCACTCTATCGTACTCTCTCGCTCTCCTCCTTCACTCTCTCTCCTTCTCTCTCCTCCTCCTCTATCTCTCCTCTCTTCCTCTCCTTCTCCTTCTCGCTCTCCTCCCCTCTCACTCCCATTGTCCTCTCTCTCTATCCTTATCTTCTCTCCACTCTCCCCTTCTCCTTCTCTCTGTGTCCTTATTCTAATCTCTGTCGTTCTCCTTCTCTCTCCTTGTCCTCTCTCTTCTTCTCCTTCTCATCTCCTTCTTCTTCTCTCTCTCGTTCTTCTCCCTCCTTCTCTTCCTCCTCCCTCTCTCCTTCTCCTTCTCTCGTCTCTCTACTTCGGCTTCGCTTGTCCTTCTCTCTACTCCTCCCTTTTCCTTTCCTCTCTCTCACCTTCACTCTCTCTCACTCCTCTCGTTCTCCTCATCTCTCTCCCCTGTGTTTGTCTCTCTCTCTCTTTCCCCTTCTCATTCTCTCTTTCTCTCTCCCCCTTTTCCTTCTCTCTATTTCTCGCTCTTCTTACCTTTTATCTCTACTCCCTCTCTCTATCCTTCTGTCCTTCCCTTCCAGTCTCCTTCTCGTTGTCTTTCTCCATCTTGCTCACTTACGGACTCTCTCTCCCCTTCTCTCACTCTTTCTCCCTCTCTCTAATCTCCTTCTCTTTCTCTCTCCCATTTTCTTTCATTCACGGTCTCCCTCTCTCTACTTCCCGCTCTAATTCACTCTCTCTCAACTTCTCCGTTTCACTCCCTCATTATCTCTCTACTTCTCGCTCTAATTCACTCTCTCCCCTTCTCCACTTCACTCCCTCGTGATCTCTCTCCTTCTCTATTGTTCTCTCTACTTCTCCATCTCTCCTCCCTCTCTTGCCCTTCTCACTCTCTCCCCCTCTGCCCACCTCTCCCCTCTCTCCTTCTCCTTCTATCTCTCTCCATCTCCTTCTTCCCTCTCCCTCTCTCCTTGTTTCCACATTTCCTTCTCTCTCGAACTACACTCTCCCTCTCCCCTTCTCTCTCCCTCTCACCTCTGTCCCTCTCCTTCTCCTCCTTCCCTGTCTCCCTCCTCCGTCCATCTCTCCTCCTTTTCTCTCCACCTCTCTCCTTCTATGTTCTCTCCATCTCCTTCTCCTTCACACCCTCTCTCTGCTTCTTCTCTCTCCTTCTCCTTCTTATCTCTCTCATTCTCCGTCTCTCTCCGCTTCTCCACTCTTTCTAACCCTCGGCATCTCCTTCTCTCTCGCTCTCTCCTTAGCTCTCTCTTTCTTTCTCCATCGCTACCCTTCTTCTCTCTCCCCTCTCTCCTCCATCTCTCTTTCCTCCTTCTCCTTCTCTCGCTCCTTCTCCCTCTCCTTGTCTTTCTCTCTCCTCCTTCTACTTCTTTCACTATTCTTATCCTTCCTTCTCTCCACCGCTTCTCCTTGTTCTTCACTCTCTCTTATTGTCCCACGCTCTCTCCTTCTCACTCCTCTCTCTGAGTCTCCATTCCCTTCAATCTTCCATCTTCTCTCTCCTTATCCTTCACTCTTCGTCTTCAATCTCCTTCCTCTCTCCCCTTCTCCTCTACTTCAACACCTCTCCTTCTCTTTCCCCTTTTCCTTCTCCTTCTCTCTCCCTCCCTCGCTTGCCTTCTCCTTCTCTCTCTCCTTCTCCACTTGCTTCTCTCCCTCTATCTCCATCCCATCTCCGCTCTCTCTCCGTCTGCTTCTCCCTCCTTCCCTCCTCCATCTCCCTCTACTCCTCTCGCCTTGTCCTTCTCTCCTCTCTCACTCTATCGTACTCTCTCGCTCTCCTCCTTCTCTCTCTCTCCTCCTCCTCTATCTTTCCTCTCTTCCTCTCCTTCTCCTTCTCGCTCTCCTCCCCTCTCACTCCCATTGTCCTACTCTCTCTCTATCCTTATCTTCTCTCCACTCTCCCCTTCTCCTTCTCTCTGTGTCCTTATTCTAATCTCTGTCGTTCTCCTTCTCTCTCCTTGTCCTCTCTCTTCTTCTCCTTCTCATCTCCTTCTTCTTCTCTCTCTCGTTCTTCTCCCTCCTTCTCTTCCTCCTCCCTCTCTCCTTCTCCTTCTCCATCTCTCGTCTCTCTCCTTCTGCTTCGCTGTTCCATATCTCTACTCCTCCCTTTTCCTTTCCACACTCTCACCTTCACTCTCTCTCACTCCTCTCGTTCTCCTCATCTCTCTCCCCTCTGTTTGTCTCTCTCTTTCTCTCTCCCCCTTCTCCTTCTCTCTATTTCTCGCTCTTCTTACCTTTTATCTCTACTCCCTCTCTCTATCCTTCTCTCCTTCCCTTCCAGTCTCCTTCTCGTTGTCTTTCTCCATCTAGCTCACTTACGGACTCTCTCTCCCCTTCTCTCACTATTTCTCCCTCTCTCTAATCTCCTTCTCTTTCTCTCTCTCCTTTTCTTTCATTCACGGTCTCCCTCTCTCTACTTCCCGCTCTAATTCACTCTCTCCCCCCTTCTCCGTTTCACTCCCTCATTATCTCTCTACTTCTCGCTCTAATTCACTCTCTCCCCTTCTCCACTTCACTCCCTCGTGATCTCTCTCCTTCTCTATTGTTCTCTCTACTTCTCCATCTCTCCTCCCTCTCCCTGCCCTTCTCACTCTCTCCCCCTCTGTCCACCTCTCCCCTCTCTCCTTCTCCTTCTATCTCTCTCCATCTCCTTCTTCCCTCTCCCTCTCTCCTTGTTTCCCCATTTCCTTCTCTCTCGTACTACACTCTCCCTCTCCACTTCTTTCTCCCTCCTTCTCCCTCTTTCCTCTCTCCCTCTCCTTCTCCTCCTTCCCTCTCTCCCTCCTCCGTCCATCTCTCTTACTTTTCTCTCCACCTCTCTCCTTCTATGTTCTCTCCATCTCCTTCACGCCCTCTCTCTGCTTCTTCTCTCTCCTTCTCCTTCTCCGTCTCTCTCCGCTTCTCCACTCTTTCTAACCCTCGGCATCTCCTTCTCTCTCGATCTCTCCTTATCTGTATCTTTCTTTCTCCTTCTGTACCCTTCTTCTCTCTCCCCTCTCTCCTCCATCTCTCTTTCCTCCTTCTCCTTTTCTCGCTCCTTCTCCCTCTCCTCATTCTACTTCTTTCTCTCTCTGAGTCTCCATTCCCTTCAATCTTCCATTTTCTCTCTCCTTATCCTTTACTCACCGTCTTCAATCTCCTTCCTCTCTCTCCTTCTCCTCTACTTCAACACCTCTCCTTCTCTTTCCCCTTTTCCACTCCTTCTCCCTCCCTCCATCGCTTGCCTTCTCCTTCTCTCTCTCCTTCTCCTCTTGCTTCTCTCCTTCTATCTCCATCCCATCTCCGCTCTCTCTCTCTCCGTCTGCTTCTCCCTCCTCCATCTCCCTCTACGTCTCTCTCCTTGTCCTTCTCTCTCTCCCCTCCTCTCTCACTCTATCGTACTCTCTCGCTCTCCTCCTTCTCTCTCTTTTTTTCCCTCTCCTCTTCCTCTATCTCTCCTCTCTTCCTCTCCTTCTCCTTCTCGCTCTCCTCCCCTCTCACTCCCATTGTCCTTCTCTCTCTCTATCCTTATCTTCTCTCCACTCTCCCCTTCTCCTTCTCTCAATGTCCTTATTCTAATCTTTGTCGTTCTCCTTCTCTCTCTTTGTCCTCTCTCTTCTTCTCCTTCTTCTTCTCCCTCCTTCTCTTCCTCCTCCCTCTCTCCTCCTCCTTCTCTCGTCTCTCTCCTTCACGTTCTTCTTCTCTCTCGTTCTTCTCCCTCCTTCTCTTCCTCCTCCCTCACTCCTCTCGTTCTCCTCATCTCTCTCCCCTCTGTTTGTCTCTCCGTCTCTCTTTCCCCTTCTCCTTCTCTCTTTCCATCTCCCCTTTCTCCTTCTCTCTATTTCTCGCTCTTTTTACCTTTTATCTCTACTCCTTCTCTATCCTTTCTCCTTCCCTTCCAGTCTCCTTCTCGTTGTCTTTCTCCATCTAGCTCACTTATGGACTCTCTCTCCCCTTCTCTCACTCTTTCTCCCTCTCTCTTCTCTTCTTCTCTTTCTCTCTCTCCTTTTCTTTCATTCACGGTGTCCCTCTCACTAATTCCCGCTCTAATTCACTCTCTCTCCCCTTCTCCACTTCACTCCCTCGTGATCTCTCTACTTCTCCATCTCTCCCCCCTCTCCTTGCCCTTCTCACTCTCTCCCCCTCTGTCCACCTCTCCCCTTTCTCCTTCTCCTTCTATCTATCTCCATCTCCTTCTTCCCTCTCCCTCTCTCCTTGTTCCCCATTTCCTTCTCTCTCGTAGTACACTCTCCCTCCCCCTTCTCTCTCCCTCCTTCTCCCTCACTCCTCTCTCCCTCTCCTTCTCCTCCTTTCCTCTCTCCCTCCTCCATCCATCTCTCCTCCTTTACTCTCCACCTCTCTCCTTCTATGTTCTCTCCGTCTCCTTCACGCCCTCTCTCTGCTTCTTCTCTCTCCTTTTCCTTCTTATCTCTCTCCTTCTCCGTCTCTCTCCGCTTCTCCACTCCTTCTAACCCTCGGCATCTCCTTCTCTCTCGCTCTCTCCTTATCTCTCTCTTTCTTTCTCCTTCTCTACCATTCCTCTCTCTCCCCTCTCTCCTCCATCTCTCTTTCCTCCTTCTCCTTCTCTCGCTCCTTCTCCCTCTCCTCATTCTACTTCTTTCTCTACTCTTATCCTTCCTTCTCTCCACCGCTTCTACTTCTCCCATTGTCCTTCTCTCTCTCTATCCTTATCTTCTCTCCACTCTCCCCTTCTCGTTCTCTCTGTGTCCTTATTCTAATCTCTGTCGTTCTCCTTCTCTCTCCTTGTCTTCTCTCTTCTTCTCCCTCTTCTTATCTCTCTCGTTCTTCCCTCTCCTTCTCTTCCTCCTCCCTCTCTCCTACTCCTTCTCTCGTCTCCCCCCCTTTCCTTTCCTCTCTGTCACCTTCACTCTCTCTCACTCCTCTCGTTCTCTTCATCTCTCTCCCCTCTGTTTGTCTCTCCGTCTCTCTCTTTCCCCTTCTCCTTCTCTCTTTCCCTCTCCCCCTTCTCCTTCTCTCTATTTCTCGCTCTTCTTACCTTTTATCTCTACTCTCTCTCTCTCTATCCTTCTCTCCTTCCCTTCCAGTCCCCTTCTCGTTGTCTTTGTCTATCTAGCTCACTTACGGACTCTCTCTCCCCTTGTCCCACTCTTTCTCCCTCTCTCTTCTCTCCTTCTCTTTCTCTCTCTCCTTTTCTTTCATTCACGGTCTCCCTCTCTCTACTTCCCGCTCTAATTCACTCTCTCTCTCCTTCTCCGTTTCACTCCCTCATTATCTCTCTACTTCTCGCTCTTATTCACTCTCTCCCTTCTCCACTTCACTCCCTCGTGATCTCTCTCCTTCTCTATTATTCTCTCTACTTCTCCATCTCTCCTCCCTCCCCTTGCCCTTCTCACTCTCTCCACCTCTGTCCACCTCTCCCCTCTCTCCTTCTCCTTCTATCTCTCCCCATCTCCTTCTTCCCTCTCCCTCTCTCCTTCTTTCCCCATTTCCTTCTCTCTCGTACTACACTCTCCCTCCCCCTTCTCTCTCCCACATTCTCCCTCTCACGTCTCTCTCTCTCCTTCTCCTTCCCTCTCTCCCTCCTCCTTTTCTCTCCACCTCTCTCCTTCTATGTTCTCTCCATCTCCTTCATGCCCTCTCTCTGCTTCTTCTCTCTCCTTCTCCTTCTTATCTCTCTCCTTCTTCGTCTCTCTCCGCATCTCCACTCTTTCTAGCCCTCGACATCTCTTTCTCTCTCGCTCTCTCCTTATCTCTCTCTTTCTTTCTCCTTCTCTACTCTTCTTCTCTCTCCCCTCTCTCCTCCATCTCTCTTTCCTTCTTCTCCTTCTCTCACTCCTTCTCCCTCTCCTCCTTTCTCCTTGTCTTTCTCTCTCCTCCTTCTACTTCTTTCTCTATTCTTATCCTTCGTTCTCCACACTGCTTCTCCTTGTTCTCCACTCTCTCTTATTGTCCCACGCACTCTCCTTATCACTCCTCTCTCTGAGTCTCCATTCCCTTCAATCTTCCATCTTCTCTCTCCTTATCCTTCACTCTTCCTCTTCAATCTCCTTCCTCTCTCGCCTTCTCCTCTACTTCAACACCTCTCCTTCTCTTTCCCCTTTTCCTTCTCCTTCTCCCTCCCTCCCTCGCCTGCCTTCTCCTTCTCTCTCTCCTTCTCTTCTTGCCTCTCTCCCTCTATCTCCATAACATCTCCGCTCTCTCTCCGTCCTTCCCTCCTCCATCTCCCTCTACTTCTCTCTCCTTGTCCTTCTCTCTCCCCTCCTCTCCCACTCTATCTTACTCTCTCGCTCTCCTCCTTCTCTCTCTTTCCTTCTCTCTCCTCCTCCTCTATCTCTCCTCTCTTCCTGTCCTTCTCCTTCTCGCTCTCCTCCCCTCTCACTCCCATTGTCCTTCTCTCTCTATGCTTATCTTCTCTCCACTCTCCCCTTCTCCTTCTCTCTGTGTACTTATTCTAATCTCTGTCGTTCTCCTTCTCTCTCCTTGTCCTCCCTCTTCTTCGCCTTCTTCTTCTCTCTCTCGTTCTTCTCCCTCCTTCTCTTCCTCCTCTCTCTCTCCTCCTCCTTCTCTCGTCTCTCTCCTTCTGCTTCGCGTGTCTTCTCTCGTCTCCCCCCTTTTCCTTTCCTCTCTGTCACCTTCACTTTCTCTCACTTCTCTTGTTCTCCTCATCTCTCTCCCGTCTGTTTGTCTCTCCGTCTCTGTCTTTCCCCTTCTCCTTCTCTCTTTCCCTCTCCCCTTCTCCTTCTCTCTATTTCTCGCTCTTCTTACTTTTTATCTCTACTCCCTCTCTCTATCCTTCTCTCCTTCCCTTCCAGTCTCCTTCTCGTTGTCTTTCTCCATCTAGCTCACTTACGGACTCTCTCTCCCCTTCTCTCACTCTTTCTCCCTCTCTCTTCTCTACTTCTCTTTCTCTCTCTCCTTTTCTTTCATTCACGGTCTCCCTCTCTCTACTTCCCGCTCTAATTCACTCTCTCTCCCCTTCTCCATTTCACTCCCTCATTATCTCTCTACTTCTCGCTCTGATTCACTCTCTCCCCTTCTCCACTTCACTCCCTCGTGATCTCTCTCCTTCTCTATTGTTCTCTCTACTTCTCCATCTCTCCTCCCTCTCCTTGCCCTTCTCACTCTCTCCGCCTCTGTCCACCTCTCCCCTCTCTCCTTCTCCTTCTATCTCTCACCATCTCCTTCTTCCCTCTCCCTCTCTCCTTGTTTGCCCATTTCCTTCTCTCTCGTACTACACTCTCCCTCCCCCCTTCTTCCCTCTCCACCTCTCTCCTTCTATGTTCTCTCCATCTCCTTCAGGCCCTCTCTCTGCTTCTTCTCTCTCCTTCTCCTTCTTATCTCTCTCCTTCTCCGTCTCCCTCCGCTTCTCCACTCTTTCTAACCCTCGGCATCTCCTTCTCTCTCGCTCTCTCCTTATCTCTCTCTTTCTTTCTCCTTCTCAACCCTTCTTCTCTCTCCCCTCTCTCCTCCATCTCTCTTTCCTCCTTCTCCTTCTCTCGCTCCTTCTCCCTCTCCTCCTCTCTCCTTGTCTTTCTCTCTCCTCCTTCTACTTCTTTCTCTATTCTTATCCTTCCTTCTCTACACCGCTTCTCCTTGTTCTCCACTCTCTCTTATTGTCCCACGCACTCTCCTTCTCACTCCTCTCTCTAAGTCTCCATTCCCTTCAATCTTCCATCTTCTCTCTCCTTATCCTTCACTCTTCGTCTTCAATCTCCTTCCTCTCTCTCCTTCTCCTCAACTTCAACACCTCTCCTTCTCTTTCCCCTTTTCCTTCTCCTTCTCCCTCCCTCCCTCCCTCGCTTGGCTTCTCCTTCTCCTCTTGCCTCTCTCCCTCTATCTCCATCCCATCTCTGCTCTCTCTCCGTCTGCTTCTCCCTCCTTCCCTCCTCCATCTCCCTCTACTTCTCTCTCCTTGTCCTTCTCTCCCCTCTCACTCTATCGTACTCTCTCGCTCTCCTCCTTCTCTCTCTCTCCTTCTCTCTCCTCCTCCTTTACCTCTCCTCTCGTCCTCTACTTCTCCTTATCTCTCTCTCTGTGTCCTTATTCTAATCTCTGTCGTTCTCCATCTCTCTCCTTGTCCTCTCTCTTCTTCTCCTTCTTCTTCTCTCACTCGTTCTTCTCCCTCCTTCTCTTCCTCCTCCCTCTCTCCTTCTCCTTCTCTCGTCTCTCTCTTTCTGCTTCGCTTGTCCTTCTCTCGTCTCCCCCCTTTTCCTTTCCTCTCTGCCACCTTCACTCTCTCTCACTCCTCTCGTTCTCCTCATCTCTCTCCCCTCTGTTTGTCTCTCAGTCTCTCTCTTCCCCCTTCACCTTCTCTCTTTCCGTCTCCCCTTCTCCTTCTCTCTATTTCTCGCTCTTCTTACCTTTTATCTCTACTCCCTCTCTCTATCCTTCTCTCCTTCCCTTCCAGTCTCCTTCTCGTTGTCTTTCTGAATCTAGCTCACATACGGACTCTCTCTCCCCTTCTCTCACTCTTTCTCCCTCTCTCTTCTATCTTTCTCTTTCTCTCTCTCCTTTTCTTTCATTCACGATCTCCGTCTCTCTACTTCCCGTTATAATTCACTCTCTCCCCTTCTCCGTTTCACTCCCTCGTTAGCTCTATACTTCTCGCTCTGATTCACTCTCTCCCCTTCTCCACTTCACTCCCTCGTAATCTCTCTCCTTCTCTATTGTTCTCTCCTCCCTCTCCTTGCCCTTCTCACTCTCTCCCCCTCTGTCCACCTCTCCCCTCTCTCCTTCTCCTTCTATCTCTCTCCATCTCCTTCTTCCCTCTCCCTCTCACCTTGTTTCCCCATTTCCTTCTCTCTCGTACTACACTCTTCCTCCTTCTCCCTCTCACTTCTCTCCCTCTCCTTCTCCTCCTTCCCTCTCTCCCTCCTCCGTCCATCTCTCCTCCTTTTCTCTCCACCTCTCTCCTTCTATGTTCTCTCCATCTCCTTCACGCCCTCTCTCTGCTTCTTCTCTCTCCTTCTCCTTCTTATCTCTCTCCGTTTCTCCACTCTTTCTAACCCTCGGCATCTTCTTCTCTCTCGCTCTCTCCTTATCTCTCTCTTTCTTTCTCCTTCTCTACCCTTCTTCTCTCTCCCCTCTGTCCACCATCTCTCTTTCCTCCTTCTCCTTCTCTCGCTCCTTCTCCCTCTCCTTCTCTCTCCTTGTCTTTCTCTCTCCTCCTTCTACTTCTTTCTCTACTCTTATCCTTCCTTCTCTCCACCGCTTCTCCTTGTTCTTCACTCTCTCTTATTGTCCCACGCTCTCTCCTTCTCACTCCTCTCTCTGAGTCTCCATTCCCTTCAATCTTCCATCTTCTCTCTCCTTATCCTTCACTCTTCGTCTTTATCTCCTTCCTCTCTCTCCTCCTCTACGTCAACACCTCTCCTTCTCTTTCCCCTTTTCCTTCTCCTTCTCTCTCCCTCCCTCACTTGACTTCTCCTTCTCTCTCACCTTCTCGTCTTGCTTCTCTCCCTCTATCTCCATCCCATCTCCGTTCTCTCTTCGTCTGCTTCTCCCTCCTTCCCTGCTCCATCTCCCTCTACTTCTCTCCCCTTGTCCTTCTCTCCCCTCTCACTCTATCGTACTCTCTCGCTCTCCTCCTTCTCTCTCTCTCCTTCTCTCTCCTCCTCCTTTACCTCTCCTCTCCTCCTCTACTTCTCCTTATCGCACTCCTCCCGTCTCACTCCCATTGTCCTTCTCTCTCTCTATCCTTATCTTCTCTCCACTCTCCCCTTCTCCTTCTCTCTGTGTCCTTATTATAATCTCTGTCGTTCTCCTTCTCTCTCCTTGTCCTCTCTCTTCTTCTCCTTCTCATCTCCTTCTTCTCTCTCTCGTTCTTCTCCCTCCTTCCCTTCCTCCTCCCTCTCTCCTTCTCCTTCTCTCGTCTCTCTCCCTCTGCTTCGATTTTCCTTCTCTCTACTCCTCCCTTTTCATTTCCTCTCTGTCACCTTCACTCTCTCTCACTCCTCTCGTTCTCCTCATCTCTCTTCCCTCTGTTTGTCTCTCCGTCTCTCTCTTTCCCCTTCTCCTTCTCTCTTTCTCTCTCCCCCTTCTCCTTCTCTCTATTTCTCGCTCTTCTTACCATTTATCTCTACTCCCTCTCTCTATCCTTCTCTCCTTCCCTTCCAGTCTCCTTCTCGTTGTCTTTCTCCATCTAGCTCACATACGGACTCTCACTCCCCTTCTCTCACTCTTTCTCCCTCTCTATTCTCTCCTTCTCTTTCTCTCTCTCGTTTTCTTTCATTCACGGTCTCCCTCTCTCTACTTCCCGCTCTAATTCACTCTCTCTCCCCTTCTCCGTTTGACTCCCTCATTATCTCTCTACTTCTCGCTCTAATTCACTCTCTCCCCTTCTACACTTCACTCCCTCGTGATCTCTCTCCTTCTCTATTGTTCTCTCTACTTCTCCCTCTCCTCCCTCTCCTTGCCCTATTCAATCTCTCCCCCTCTGTCCACCTCTCCCCTCTCTCCTTCTCCTTGTTTCTCTCTCCATCTCCTTCTTCCCTCTCCCTCTCTCCTTGTTTCCCTATTTCCTTCTCTCTCGTACTACACTCTCCCTCTCCCCTTCCCTCTCCCTCTCCTTCTCCTCCTTCCTTCTCTCCCTCCTCCGTCCATCTCTCCTCCTTTTCTCTCCACCTCTCTCCTTCTTTGTTCTCTCCATCTCCTTCTCCTTCACGCCCTCTCTCTGCTTCTTCTCTCTCCTTCTCCTTCTTATCTCTCTCCTTCTCCGTCTGTCTCCGCTTCTCCACTCTTTCTAACCCTCGGCATCTCCTTCTCTCTCGCTCTCTCCTTCTCTCTCGCTCTCTCCTTATCTCTCTCTTTCTTTCTCCTTCTCTACCCTTCTTCTCTCTCCCCTCTCTCCTCCATCTCTCTTTCCTCCTTCTTTTTCTCTCACTCCTTCTCCCTCTCCTTGTCTTTCTCTCTCCTCCTTCTACTTCTTTCGCTATTCTTATCCTTCCTTCTCTCCACCGCTTCTCCTTATTCTTCACTCTCTCTTATTGTCCCACGCTCTCTCCTTCTCACTCCTCTCTCTGAGTCTCCATTCCCCTCAATCTTCCATCTTCTCTCCCCTTATCCTTCACTCTTCGTATTCAATCTCCTTCCTCTCTCTCCTTCTCCTCTACTTCAACACCTCTCCTTCTCTTTCCCTTTTCCTTCTCCTTCTCTCTCCCTCCCTCACTTGCCTTCTCCTTCTCTCTCTCCATCTCCTCTTGCTTCTCTCCCTCTATCTCCATCCCATCTCCCATCTCTCTCCGTCTGCTTCTCCCTCCTTCCCTCCTCCATCTCCCTCTACTTCTCTCCCCTTGTCCTTCTCTCCCCGCTCACTCTATCGTACTCTCTCGCTCTCCTCCTTCTCTCTCTCTCCTTCTCTCTCCTCCTCTATCTCTCCTCTCTTCCTCTCCTTCTCCTTCTCGCTCTCCTCCCCTCTCACTCCCATTGTCCTTCTCTCTCTCTATCCTTATCTTCTCTCCACTCTCCCCTTCTCCTTCTCTCTGTGTCCTTATTCTAATCTCTGTCGTTCTCCTTCTCTCTCCTTGTCCTCTCTCTTCTTCTCCTTCTCATCTCCTTCTTCTTCTCTCTCTCGTTCTTCTCCCTCCTTCCCTTCCTCCTCCCTCTCTCCTTATCCTTCTCTCGTCTCTCTCCCTCTGCTTCGCTTGTCCTTCTCTCCACTCCTCCCTTTTCCTTTCCTCTCTGTCACCTTCACTCCCTCTCACTCCTCTCGTTCTCCTCATCTCTCTCCCCTCTGTTTGTCTCTCCGTCACTCTCTTTCCCCCTCTCCTTCTCTCTTTCTCTCTATTTCTTGATCTTCTTACCTTTTATCTCTACTCCCTCTCTCCTTCCCTTCCAGTCTCGTTCTCGTTGTCTTTCTCCATCTAGCTCACTTACAGACTCTCTCCCCCATTCTCTCTCTCTTTCTCCCTCTCTCTTCTCTCCTTCTCTTTCTCTTTCAAATTTTCTTTCATTCACGGTCTCCCTCTCTCTACTTCCCGCTCTAATTCACTCTCTCCCCTTTCTCCGTTTCACACCCTCATTACTCTCTACTTCTCACTCTAATTCACTCTCTCCCCTTCTCCACTTCACTCCCTCGTGATCTCTCTCCTTCTCTATTGTTCTCTCTACTTCTCCATCTCTCCTCCCTCTCCCTGCCCTTCTCAATCTCTCCCCCTCTTTCCACCTCTCCCCTCTCTCCTTCTCCTTCTATCTCTCTCCATCTCCTTCTATCTCTCTCCATCTCCTTCTTCCCTCTCCCTCTCTCCTTGTTTCCCCATTTCCTTGTCTCTCGTACTACACTCTCCATCTCCACTTCCCTCTCCCTCTCACCTCTCTCCCTCTCCATCTCCTCCTTCCCTCTCTCCCTCCTCCGTCCATCTCTCCTCTTTTTCTCTCCACCTCTCTCCTTCTTTGTTCTCTCCATCTCCTTCTCCTTCACGCCCTCTCTCTGCTTCTTCTCTCTCCTTCTCCTTCTTATCTCTCTCCTTCTCCGTCTCTCTCCACTTCTCCACTCTTTCTAACCCTCGGCATCTCCTTCTCTCTCACTCTCTCCTTATCTCTATTTCTTTCTCCTTCTCTACCCTTCTTCTCTCTCCCCTCTCTCCTTCCTCTCTCTATCCTTCTCTCCTTCCCTTCCAGTCTCCTTCTCGTTGTCTTTCTCCATCAAGCTCACTTACGGACTCTCTGCCCCCTTCTCTCACTCTTTCTCCCTCTCTCTTCTCTCCTTCTCTTTCTCTCCCTCCTTTTCTTTCATTCACGTTCTCCCTCTCTCTACTTCCCTCTCTAATTGACTCTCTCCCCCTTCTCCGTTTCACTCCCTCATTATCTTTCTACTTCTCGCTCTAATTCACTCTCTCCCCTTCTCCACTTCACCCTCTCGTGATCTCTCTCCTTCTCTATTGTTCTCTCTACTTCTCAATCTCTCCTCCCTCTCCTTGCCCTTCTCACTCTCCCCCCCTCTGTCCACCTCTCCCCTCTCTCCTTCTATCTCTCTCCATCTCTTTCTTCCCTCTCCATCTCTCCTTGTTTCCCCAATTCCTTCTCTCTCATACTACACTCTCTGATTGACATCATTTCATGCTTATATTTGTATCTTATATACTTTATCTTACACCTAAGCAATGCTACGTGACGAGTTTTATGTGTAGTTTTCAGAAATAAAGAGGTTTGAAGAGAAGAGCCATGAAAGGACCCAAAAGCAGGAAAAAGGACTTAATTGTGAGACCTGGGGACCAAGACGCAAGACAGAAGGACCTGATCGTAAGACAGAAGGACCTAAGAGCAAAACAAGAAACTCCACACCATCATGGGGAGTATTTTGTCAATTCGATTCGGGTCGGAGCTCCACTAAACAAGTTAGATGCATCCAAGACCAAGAAACACTCCAAGAAAAGCCCAAAACAAAAACCAAGCAGATCTAAAGTTTATAGACCGCCAATTGGCGGTCTTGGGCCGCTAATTGGCGGTCCATATGGCCCCAGATCCGCCAAGCTTTCTCCTGGACTTGTATTATCAGGTGTTTAGGTTATTTTTGGTATTGGTTTAGTCCCACATCGGGGGATTGTCCCGGATTAGCTTTTTCCATGCTTATAAATAGAACTCTTCACCTCCCATTGTATCCATCTCTCTCTTTGGTGACCACCTTCCCTACTAAGAGTGAAGCCTTGAAGCAAAACTCTAGTGGAGGAAGGGCTACTTGTAATTGAGTGAGTTAATAATAGATGTTTTCCTTTAATTGTGTTGTTCCTCTCTTAGTTTAATTTCCTTTCATATGCATGCTTGCTTGTTTGTTTTGTTTTATGCTTCTTTAATATTTCTTGCTTGATTAGTGTAGTTTCATTTCAGTATAATGCTTTCTTTTGTTAGAGTAGTTAGTTTAAATATGTGTGAGTAGTTCCATCCCCATTTGCGGGGTGGAGAAATATGTGATATAATCATGTAGTGTATTAAGTGTGTGTTATCTTTATCCCTTGAGCTTTATATGATTTCCATAACCATCTAATGGGTTTTCACTCTTATCTTTGATATGCTAATGCTCTTGAATGAAGCTTAGCTTATGCTTTGATTAGTAGACCTATTTTATGGGGAATGATAAGGTTAGGATATGGATGAAGTTAATATTGGAAACACAAGTTGTAGTGTATGTGCTCTTGTTGCCTTTACCTTAGCTAATGTCTTGTATGTTTTAATGATGTAGTCTTATCTTAATTCATGTGGAGGCATAGTAGGGTCTAGTCTTTATACTTGAGTTCATTTAGCTTCATTCCAATTATTGTCTTGTATGTTTTAATGATGTAGTGAAATCTTAATTCATGTGGAGGCAAAGTTGGATGTAGTTTTATGATTTCATGCACTACATGTTGTGAGGAGCTTAATGAACACACACACACACACACTCTTTTATGTTCACATTATTTCTCTACCCCCTTTGGGGTTTAGTTTTATCGTTTCTTCTCAATTTCATTTCAGCTTTGTAGTTTAGATTAGTGTAAGACATCTTTCTCTCCTTCTTTTACCTCTCGCCTTCGAACAAACCAAGTGTCGACACACCTCCCAGTGGACGACCCGTATTTGCCACCGCTTCTACGCGGTCGTGCACTTGCGGTTAAATATAAAACGATCAATCAAGTTTTTGGCGCCGTTGCCGGGGAGGTGCTCTGTCCAGACGTTGGTTTGGACGATTCGAGGGGTTTTTTAATTTTTTTGTTTCCAGTTTTTCTTAGTTTCAGGGAACCATCGGATCAAGGGGAGGCTACTGGAAGAGTTGGAGCACCAACACTTCAAAAGTGACCGCCAATTGGCGGCCTGGTGAGGTCTTCCTGCTTTCATTTTTCTTCTGGTGGTTTATTACTTCACTTTCGTTATCTGGGAGCCCTATTTTGCATGCTGTGACTTCTAGTTTGATCCCAGATCATTAATCACTCCCCCATTAATCAACTTGGCCCTAAAATCCAAAGCAAAAGACTAGACGTTCTTACTTGTTTAGGTCACGCATCATGTATTGACTTAGGCATATAGTTGTCTTTTCTTTTAGCTTTATTTTCAGTTGTTGAGCGCTGGCGTGAGGTACGCAATTTCCTACACTCATTCATGCATTTCGTATGCCCATGCATTAGTTAGTAGGAATTGCATCAGGACAAGAGTGAGTGAGCGTTTGATTGGAGCGATTGATTGCTAGATTTAGGATCAAAACGCTACTAAGGAGGGGCTGTCCCATAAAAGATAAGGTGGGGGATTTCATCACCCTTTCCTTGGCCCCAAAAATCACTCTTAATCAAGCCTTAACTAAAAGTAAGTAGACATTGGCCCTAAGGATTGCGGACGCACTAGGAGAGTATTCTAGTTGAGACCGTCATGACCTGATCGGCGTTGCCTACCTTGTCGATAGTAGGAGGTACTGGATCTCCGGATCTGGTATCACTTGTTGGGCATTGTGGTCCTCGTTGTAGGGAGGTGAGGCGTGTCGAGGCTAGTGACCTCGAAGTTAGGCGTCGTCTAGCCTAAGGACCCATTGCCTTCCATTGTTTGAGCCGTGCTTGCTAGATTAGGCTTCTACCCGGATCCCTTCACCCACGCTAGCTTTAGGGATTCTTCCCTTCTCCTCGGAGTCATCTTCTTCTCACCTACTTCTACGTTTTAGTCTCCTCCACTTTACACTCTCTGGTAGAATTTTAGGGTCGAGTCGAGCACATTTTGCGAGCTTAGTCTCGTGGTGGTGAGAGTGGTCCACTCGAGAGTTGTTTGTTGAGATGGATGGTTACATGGGCGACCATCCATATCATCGTTGGGACCAAGACAATTCTTCCTGGTATTCCGGACCCATGCAACCGGGGGTGGCTCAGACGAACACCCCGTCTGGTTGGGATAATCTTCATTGTGTGACTGAGCAATCTTCATATCGGGGTAACATGAGAGAGGCACCGACTGCTAGGCCATAATCTAGTTATGTCGGATCATATGCTAGTCAACAAACTGAGATATTACAACAAACTTTGGCCTCTTTCATGCGTATGGCAGACGACATGAGTGCACCGGTGGCTCCAGTAGCCGTACCGTGTGACTGTTGTGGGTTGAGTGGTCATGTTATCGGGGAATGTCCTTATGTTCCCCCTGAGCCTGAGTATGAGCATACCTTTTCCCAAAATGCTCAACGTGACCATTACGCATCCGCGTACAACCAGAGAGTGATGGATTCGTGGGGAGACAATTCTTATCCAAATTCTTATACCTCATTTTCACCCCCGTATCCTCCTCCCGAATACCCAGAATTCTACCAACACCCCACTTCAAATCATTGGACTCATTCTCAGCCCATCAACACCCAACCCCAAAATTTCCCAAGCTCTGACTTGGACCTCACTGTTGACCCCAAATTTGATTTCTTAAAACAAACCCTCCAAACGTTCATGGAAACCACTCAAGCTTTATTGAAGTCCAACTTGAATTCCTTGCAAAATATGGAAATGCAAGTGAGTCAAATGACACAACAATTCCATGAACGTGAGGAAGGTAACCTTTTTTGTCAACATGAGGATTCATCTTTTGATATCGAACCACCACCACATCCACAAATTCAAAGCATAACCTTTCAAAGTCAAACTCCTAGTCAGTCTGAGGGACTTGGGGTTTCAATTCACGATCACTTAGTGGAGGATTCGATTTAAATTGAGAATAACTTGGACCAGCTTCATTATGAGTCGGCACAGGATTGTGCCTTATCTTTTTGTCCCGTGGCCCTTGAGCCACATGATCTTCATGTTGTGCCTCTTAAGGACTCACCTCTGGTGGAGCAAGAGCTCCCTAGTACCCTCAATCTCATACGACCTGATGAGAGTTTGCCTCTCACTATTGTTCCTGATCATCTTGGAAATGATGGAACATCAAACAACTACATTGCTCATGAGGGTATTAGGATTTCCTTGGAGGATACCTTGGGTATGAGACCCACTTCCTGTTCTCCTGGTGAGTTGGACATGCATAAAGAGGTGCTTGACCTCGTTCCGACCCACCAGCGTGTTGGTTGGAGAGTTTGGATTGATGATCATAACTTCAGTTCCACAACGGGAGAGATTCTTCTTCCGTTGCCCCTTATTTCCCAAACTCTCGAGAGGTTCAAGCTCTTTCAGTTTGATCCTTTAATGAGACGCCTTTGCGTCCAATTCATGAACCTCTCATTTCATCTGGTGCACTTTGTGAAGGGGGGCCACACATGCGTATTCTGGCCCCGCGTGGAGTCATGTTCCCTTTCCAAGTGCATTGACCCACTCTGGAGTTTCCCATTTGATGTCTTTTGACAAATGAAGATGTGAACTTATGTTTGTACATAGATATATATAAAAAAAAGAAAAAAAAGAAAAAAGAAAAAGAAAGTACAATAAAAGACTCCTTCAGTGAGCATCGATTGTTGTGAGCCCCAACCCTTGTGTATTTGGGCTCCATTTCTTTCACGTATTTGTATCCCTTCTTTAGCATCTCACAGGATTTGAGGGAATTCGGGTTTGTGTCCATCAACATGACCTTGAACTTCCCTTTGTACTTCATGTTGGTGAGATCTCTTCTATTTCATACATACATCCATGTAGTATCTTGCTCGCATTCATTGAGGACAATACATGAAGTAGGTGTGGGGGAGTGTTTTACGTGTGTACATAGTCGAGTCTTTTCTTTTGATTTTGCTTTCTTTTGTTTGCATTGTTAGGGTCATGTTAGTGTGCTGCATTTAATATTGATATATCTGTTTGCCATGATCCTTGGGTTACTTGTCTTCTTTTGCTTGCCTAGTGCTTCAAAATTTTCACATTTCTTTCAAAATCTTCATGTGTTTTCGAAAGAAAATGTTTTGTGGGTTTTGCGTGTGTTTAGCATGTACAAAACCGTTGAGAGGCAAAGTAAAAAGAAAGCTCCCAAAATTGTCTTGAAATTGATGCATTAGGATATCTTGTACGTGGCTTTAGGATTTATCGAGTCGTTAGGATGCACCCCAGTTTTCCTTTGGGGGTGAGTAATCATAGGGTTTCAGTGCTCAAACATTCAAAGAAGTCCACCCTGAACCTAGTGAGTCAATAATTCGTGTTTGTTCATTTAGGAAGTTTGTTGTAGTCAAGGACCCTCTTAATCTTGTTGTGAGACATTAGTGTAGGGGTTTTGGTTCATGTGTAGATAAGAAATAAGTGGTGTTCTCTCTTCTCGCACGACTCCTATCACTCGGGAAAGTAGGTCTGAGGGGCCTTTGTGGCTGGTGCTTTCGAGTCATCTGACTTGCGATGCGCCGACCGAACTCCCGTTACGCGGGTGGTAGTGATTGCCCTATGTGGAGATTTGGGGAAAGGTGTACGTGATAGTGTAAGTCCTCATGGGCAATGATGCACGAAACCTGACCCTGGGAGAACGAAGCTCCAACTAATAAAAAGAAAAAAAAAGAAAAAAAATGTGTGAAAAGAAACAAAAAGAAAAAAAATGGTAATGCAAATAAGAACCTTAATGGACCTTACACTTTGTATCACTTGAGGATCTTGAGGTTGTCCATGTCTTTCACTTAATTCCTTATTTAACTTGCACGAATGGTTTATTAGGCTAGGTGTGGACTGATTACTTATATAGAGTCGGCACGTAGGATTACCGCGTCCATTGATCGACAAAATATTTCCAACGATTCGAGGTCTAGATTGAATAATGCATCTTGTTCGGATTTTGTGGGTATATCCGCTGAAAACCCTCAGGAGACCACACTCCTCCTCCTTGGCAACAAAGAGGTTTAATGGCTTGTTGCACGTGCTAAGTGCAATCGTGATTCCTACGAAAGTGAGTTAGGATTTCTTGTTTTTTGTTTGCTTTTCTCTTTCTTTGTTTTGCTCGGGACTAGCAAAAACTTAGGTGTGGGTTTTTTTTTATTGACATCATTTCATGCTTATATTTGTATCTTATATCCATTATCTTACACCTAAACAATGCTACGTGACGAGTTTTATGTTTAGTTTTCAGAAATAAAGAGGTTTGAAGAGAAGAGCCATGAAAGGACCCAAAAGCAGGAAAAAAGACTTAATTGTGAGACCTGGGGACCAAGACGCAAGACAGAAGGACCTGATCGTAAGACAGAAGGACCTAAGAGCAAAACAGGAAACTCCACACCATCATGGGGAATATTTGTCAATTTGATTCGGGTCGGAGCTCCACTAAACAAGTTAGATGCATCCAAGACCAAGAAACACTCCAAGAAAAGCCCAAAACAAAAACCAAGCAGATCTGAAGTCTATAGATCGCCAATTGGCGGTCCATATGGCCCCAGATCCGCCAAGCTTTCTCCTGGACTTGTATTATCATGTGTTTAGGTTATTTTTGGTATTGGTTTAGTCCCACATCGGGGGATTGTCCCGGATTAGCTTTTTCCATGCTTATAAATAGAACTTTTCACCTCCCATTGTATCCATCTCTCTTTGGTGGCCACCTTCCCTACTAAGAGTGAAGCCTTGAAGCAAAACTCTGGTGGAGGAAGGGCTACTTGTAATTGAGTGAGTTAATAATAGATGTTTTCCTTTAATTGTGTTGTTCCTCTCTTAGTTTAATTTCCTTTCATATGCATGCTTGCTTGTTTGTTTTGTTTTAAGCTTCTCTAATATTTCTTGCTTGATTAGTGTAGTTTCATTTCAGTATAATGCTTTCTTTTGTTAGAGTAGTTAGTTTAAATTTGCGTGAGTAGTTCCATCCCCATTTGGGGGGTGGAGAAATATGTGATATAATCATGTAGTGTATTAAGTGTGTGTTATCTTTATCCCTTGAGCTATATATGATTTCCATAACCATCTAATAGGTTTTCACTCTTATCTTTGATATGCTAATGCTCTTGAATGAAGCTTAGCTTATGCTTTGATTAGTGGACCTATTTTATGGGGAATGATAAGGTTAGGATATGGATGAAGTTAATATTGGAAACACAAGTTGTAGTGTATGTGCTCTTGTTGCCTTTACCTTAGCTAATGTCTTGTATGTTTTAATGATGTAGTCTTATCTTAATTCATGTGGAGGCATAGTAGGGTCTAGTCTTTATACTTGAGTTCATTTAGCTTCATTCCAATTATTGTCTTGTATGTTTTAATGATGTAGTGAAATCTTAATTCATGTGGAGGCAAAGTTGGATGTAGTTTTATGATTTCATGCACTACATGTTGTGAGGAGCTTAATGAACACACACACACTCTTTTATGTTCACATTATTTCTCTACCCCCTTTGGGATTTAGTTTTATCGTTTCTTCTCAATTTCATTTCAGCTTTGTAGTTTAGATTAGTGTAAGACATCTTTCTCTCCTTTTTTTACCTCTCGCCTTCGAACAAACCAAGTGTCGACACGCCTCCCAGTGGACGACCCGTATTTGCCACCGCTTCAACGCGGCCGTGCACTTGCGGTTAAATATAAAATGATCAATCACTCTCCCTCTCCCCTTCTCTCTCCCTCTCACCTCTCTCCCTCTCCTTCTCCTCCTTCCCTCTCTCCCTCCTCCATCCATCTCTCCTCCTTTTCTCTCCACCTCTCTCCTTCTATGTTCTCTCCGTCTCCTTCTCCTTCACGCCCTCTCTCTGCTTCTTCTCTCTCCTTCTCCTTCTTATCTCTCTCCTTCTCCGTCTCTCTCCACTTCACCACTCTTTCTAACCCTCGGCATCTCCTTCTCTCTCGCTCTCTCCTTATCTCTCTCTTTCTTTCTCCTTCTCTACCCTTCTTCTCTCTCCCCTCTCTCCTCCATCTCTCTTTCCTCCTACTTCTCTATCTCTCCTTCTCCCTCTCCTAGTCTTTCTCTCTCCTCCTTCTACTTCTTTCTATATTCTTATCCTTCCTTCTCTCCACCGCTTCTCTTGGTTCTTCACTCTCTCTTATTGTCCCACACTCTCCCCTTCTCACTCCTCTCTCTGAGTCTTCATTCTTTTCAATCTTCCATCTTCTCTTTCCTTATCCTTCACTCTTCGTCTTCAATCTCCTTCCTCTCTCTCCTTCTCCTCTACTTAAACACCTCCCTTCTCATTCCCATTTTCCTTCTCCTTCTCTCTCCCTCCCTCACTTGCCTTCTCCTTCTCTCTCTCCTTCTCCTCTTGCTTCTCTCCCTCTATCTCCATCCCATCTTCGCTCTCTCCCCGTCTGCTTCTCCCTCCTTCCCTCCTCCATCTCCCTCTACTTCTCTCTCCTTGTCCTTCTATCCTATCTCACTCTATCGTACTCTCTCGCTCTCCTCCTTCTCTCTCTCTCCTTCTCTCTCCTCCCCCTATATCTCTCCTCTCTTCCTCTGCTTCTTCTTCTCGCTCTCCTCCCCTCTCACTACCATTGTCCTTCTCTCTCTCTCTATCCTTATCATCTCTCCACTTTCCCTTCTCCTTCTCTCTGTGTCCTTATTCTAATCTCTGTCGTTCTCCTTCTCTCTCCTTGTTCTCTCTCTTCTTCTCCTTCTCATCTCCTTCTTCTCTCTCTCGTTCCTCTCCCTCCTTCCCTTCCTCCTCCCTCTCTCCTTCTCCTTCTCTCGTCTCTCTCCCTCTGCTTCGCTTGTCCTTCTCTCTACTCCTCCCTTTTCCTTTCCTCTCTGTCACCTTCACTCTCTCTCACTCCTCTCGTTCTCCTCATCTCCCTCCCCTCTGTTTGTCTCTCCGTCTCTCTCTTTCCCCTTCTCCTTCTCTCTTTCTCTCTCCCCCTTCTCCTTCTCTCTATTTCTCGATCTTCTTACCTTTTATCTCTACTCCCTCTCTCTATCCTTCTCTCCTTCCCTTCCAGTCTTCTTCTCGTTGTCTTTCTCCATCTAGCTCACTTACGGACTCTCTCCCCATTCTCTCACTCTTTCTCCCTCTCTCATCTCTCTTTCTCTTTCTCTCTCTCCTTTTCTTTCATTCACGGTGTCCCTCTCTCTACTTCCCGCTCTAATTTACTCTCTCCGCCTTCTTCGTTTCACTCCCTCATTATCTCTCTACTTCTCGCTCTAACTCACTCTCTCCCCTTCTCCACTTCACACCCTCGTGATCTCTCTCCTTCTCTATTCTTCTCTCTACTTCTCCATCTCTCCTCCATCTCCATGCCCATCTCACTCTCTCCCCCTCTGTCCACCTCTCCCCTCTCTCCTTCTCCTTCTATCTCTCTCCATCTCCTTCTTTCCTCTCTCCTTGTTTCCCCATTTCCTTCTCTCTCGTACTACACTCTCCCTCTCCCCTTCCCTCTCCCTCTCACCACTCTCCCTCTCCTTCTCCTCCTTCCCTCTCTCCCTCCTCCGTCCAGCTCTCCTCCTTTTCTCTCCACCTCTCTCCTTCTATGTTCTCTCCATCTCCTTCTCCTTCACGCCCTCTCTCTCCTTCTGCTCTATCCTTCTCCTTCTTATCTCTCCCCTTCTCCGTCTCCCTCCGCTTTTGCACTCTTTCTAACCCTCGGCATCTCCTTCTCTCTCGCTCTCTCCTTATCTCTCTCTTTCTTTCTCCTTCTCTACCCTTCTTCTCTCTCACCTCTGTCCTCCATCTCTCTTTCCTCCTCCTTCTCTCGCTCCTTCTCCCTCTCCTTGTCTTTCTCTCTCCTCCTTCTACTTCTTTCTATATTCTTATCCTTCCTTCTCTCCACCGCTTCTCCTTGTTCTTCACTCTCTCTTATTGTCCCACGCTCTCTCCTTCTCACTCCTCTCTCTGTGTCTCAATTCCCTTCAATCTTCCATCTTCTCTCCCCTTATCCTTCATTCTTCGTCTTTAATCTCCTTCCTCTCTCTCCTTCTCCTCTACTTCAACACCTCTCCTTCTCTTTCCCCTTTTCCTTCTCCTTCTCTCTCCCTCCCTCTCTTGCCTTCTCCTTCTCTCTCTCCTTCTCCTCTTGCTTCTCTCCCTTTATCTCCATCCCATCTCCCCTCTCTCTCCGTCTGCTTCTCCCTCCTTCCCTCCTCCATCTCCCTCTACTTCTCTCTCCTTGTCCTTCTCTCCCCTCTCACTCTATCGTACTCTCTCGCTCTCCTCCTTCTCTCTCCTCTCTTCCTCTCCTTCTCCTTCTCGCTCTCCTCCCCTCTCACTCCCATTGTCCTTCTCTCTCTATCCTTATCTTCTCTCCACTCTCCCCTTCTCCTTCTCTCTGTGTCCTTATTCTAATCTCTGTCGTTCTCCTTCTCTCTCCTTGTCCTCTCTCTTCTTCTCCTTCTCATCTCCTTCTTCTTCTCACTCTCGTTCTTCTCCCTCCTTCCCTTCCTCCTTCCTCTCTCCTTCTCCTTCTCTCGTCTCTCTCCCTCTGCTTCGCTTGTCCTTCTCTCCACTCCTACCTTTTCCTTTCCTCTCTTTCACCTTCACTCTCTCTCACTCCTCTCGTTCTCCTCATCTCTCTCCCCTCTGTTTGTCTCTCTGTCTCTCTCTTTCCCCTTCTCCTTCTCTCTTTCTCTCTCCCCCTTCTCCTTCTCTCTATTTCTCGATCTTCTTACCTTTTATCTCTACTCACTCTCTCCATCATTCTCTCCTTCCCTTCCAGTCTCCTTCTCGTTGCCTTTCTCCATCTAGCTCACTTACGGACTCTCTCCCCCTTCTCTCCTTCTCTTTCTCTCTCTCCTTTTCTTTCATTCACGGTTTCCCTCTCTCTACTTCCCGCTCTAATTCACTCTCTCCCCCTTCTCCGTTTCACTTTCTCATTATCTCTCTACTTCTCGCTCTAATTCACTCTCTCCCCTTCTCCACTTCACTCCCTCGTGATCTCTCTGCTTCTCTATTGTCTCTCTACTTCTCCATCTCTCCTCCCTTTCCCTGCCCTTCTCACTCTCTCCCCCTCTGTCCACCTCTCCCCTCTCACCTTCTCCTTCTATCTCTCTCCATCTCCTTCTTCCCTCTCCCTCTCTCCTTGTTTCCCCATTTCCTTCTCTCTCGTACTACACTCTCCCTCTCCCTCTCCTTCTCCTTCTCCTCCTTCCCTCTCTCCCTCCTCCGTCCATCTCTCCTCCTTTTCTCTCCCCCCTACTCTCACTCTTTCTCCCTCTCTCTTCTCTCCTTCTCTTTCTCTCTCACCTTTTCTTTCATTTACGGTCTCCCTCTCTCTACTTCCCGCTCTAATTCACTCTCTCCCCCATTCTCCGTTTCACTCCCTCATTATCTCTCTACTTCTCGCTCCAATTCACTCTCTCCCCTTCTCCTCTACTTCCACACCTCTCCTTCTCTTTCCCCTTTTCCTTCTCCTTCTCTCTCCCTCCCTCGCTTGCCTTCTCCTTCTATCTCTCCTTCTCCTCTTGCTTCTCTCCCTCTATTGCCATCCCATCTCCGCTCTATCTCCGTCTGCTTCTCCCTCCTCTATCTCCCTCTACTTCTCTCTCCTTTTCCTTCTCTCCTCTCTCACTCTGTCGTACTCTCTCGCTCTCCTCGTTCTCTCTTTCTCCTTCTCTCTCCTCCTCCTCTATCTCTCCTCTCTTCCTCTCCTTCTCCTTCTCGCTCTCCTCCCCTCTCACTCCCATTGTCCTTCTCTCTCTCTATCCTTGTCTTCTCTCCACTCTCCCCTTCTCCTTCTCTCTATGTCCTTATTCTAATCTCTGTCGTTCTCCTTCTCTCTCCTTGTCCTCTCTCTTCTTCTCCTTCTCATCTCCTTCTTCTTCTCTCTCTCTCGTTCTTCTCCCTCCTTCCCTTCCTCCTCCCTCTCCCCTTCTCCTTCTCTCGTCTCTCTCCCTCTGCTTCGCTTGTCCTTCTCTCTACTCCTCCCTTTTCCTTTCCTCTCTGTCACCTTCACTCTCTCTCACTCCTCTCGTTCTCCTCATCTCTCTCCCCTCTGTTTGTCTCTCCGTCTCTCTCTTTCCCCTTCTCCTTCTCTCTTTCTCTCTCCCTCTTCTCCTTCTCTCTCTTACCTTTTATCTCTACTCCCTCTCTCTATCCTTCTCTCCTTCCCTTCCAGTCTCCTTCTCGTTGTCTTTCTCCATCTAGCTCACTTACGGACTCTCTCTCCCCTTCTCTCACTCTTTCTCCCTCTCTCTTCTCTCCTTCTCTTTCTCTCTGTCCTTTTCTTTCATTCACGATCTCCCTCTCTTTACTTCCCGCTCTAATTCATTATCTCCCCCCTTCTCTGTTTCACTCCCTCATTATCTCTCTACTTCTCGCTCTAATTCACTCTCTCCCCTTCTCCACTTCACCCCCTCGTGATCTCTCTCCTTCTCTATTGTTCTCTCTACTTCTCCATCTCTCCTCCCTCTCCTTGCCCTTCTCACTCTCTCCCCCTCTGTCCACCTCTCCCCTCTCTCCTTCTCCTTCTATCTCTCTCCATCTCCTTCTTCCCTCTCCCTCTCTCCTTGTTTCCCCATTTCCTTCTCTCTCGTACTACACTCTCCCTCTCCCTTTTTTTTGCAAGGCAAAAAGGGAGGCGAGCCTCCATGTGTATATATAGCACAAAAGTGCTGAAAAATACAAATTCGGATTATGCTAATATGCATAATCGGATACAAATCATGCTAGGTCAGCATTACAAATGTGTCTATCCTACCAAAATCTAATACAGTATGCCCCACACACGGGTTGGCCATGTTACAACCATCTCACTCTAATGTCCTCACACATAATATGATCGGTTTTCTTGCTAACAGTGGCCTTCAATCTCACAATCTCCTTGATGTAATGTACCACAAGTGACGCCGGTCTTTGCTGCCCCTCCATTACACGCATATTCCTTTCTTGCCAAAGTAGATAAATTGTGCTAGCATATGCTAGTCGTGCCATGTGCTTTGTCCAACGTATTCCTTGAAGCCAAAGTGATCCGTTCAAGTTCGTCATGGATTTCAGCACTTCCCAATCCGCGGATCCGCAACACTTCAAGAATTCCATACCACACTTGTTTTGAGAAGCTACACTCCCAAAAGAGATGCTCCACACTCTCCCCCGCACACATGCAAAGCGCACACCGGCAGATCACATGGTTGTGTCGTGCCCAAAGTAAATCCATAGTAGGTAGCCGATTTCTCATAGCTCTCCACACACATAAGGAGACTCGGGGTATGGCAAAGGGGTGCTACACCCCATGGGACCAGCCCACGCGTGGCCCCTTCTCTTCGAATTAAGCTCCATGCAACCTTAAGGGAGAAGGCCTTCCTTCTACTCTCCTCCCAACAAAGGACATCCTCTCCCCCCGTAATCTTAATGCCTCGCACCGTTTACCAAAGTTCCTCCATGAAGAGAGACTTGGGGAATGGCAGCCTCCATCCATCCTCTCCCAAGAAGTGAGATACCCGTGTGTCCATGGGTACCCCCATATCATATTGGAACCTAGAGCCTTGCTCCTCGCAAATGAATGGCCTCCCACACCAAGGTCCTCAAAGAAACGCACGGTCGTGCCATTCCCAATCTCAAAGAAGAATGTGTCCCGTGCTTTAGCTTGGAGTCGTAGTACCCCTCTCCAAGCCCAAGAACAACTAGTCGGTGGTCGGGCATGCCACACACTCTTGTTGCGCAAATACTTGCGTCGGATGGCCTTCACCCAAAGTGATGGCTGGTTTGACGCAACCAACCAAAATAAGCGCATCAACCCGGCATCATTCCACTCGGTGAGTCGTCGAAGGCCAAGTCCACCCTCGAGCTTTGGAGTGCATATATCTTTCCACGAAACAAGCACCAATTTTTTTTCTCCCCCCCAAATGAAGTGTGTCGTGATACGCTCAATCTCATGCAAGATGCTTCGTGGCATGTAGAAGGATGAAGTCCAAAATACACTAAAGGAGACAAGCACACTCCTAACCAACTCCACCCGACCCGCCATAGAGAGAAGTCCTCTCCTCCACTCACTTAACTTGGCCCTCACCTTCTCCACAAGGCTTTGGCAATGTCGTTTACTCAAACGGGATGATATCAATGGTAGTCCAAGGTATCTAACTAGTGGAGCCGCCGGTTTCAATTGAAGAAACTGAGCGATCCATTCTTTATTCCTATGGTCCCCTCCTAAGAAAAGGTTGCTCTTCTCCGTATTTTGTCGAAGACCCGACATAGCTCCAAAGTTGTCCATAATACGCTTAATAGTGACCGCATTCTCCTTTGTAGCTTCGGCAAAAATCATCACATCATCGGCAAATAAGAGGGGAGAAACCCGTTCTCTTCCACACCTTAGTGGGGTGAGTCGACCGACAGCCACCTCCTCCTTTATAAGGGCACTAAGGACTTCCATGCTAAGTACGAAGAGGTAAGGTGCCATGGATCCCCTTGCCTAAGCCCATTGGTTGCCATAAACGAAGATGAATTTTTGCCATTCACATTGACCACAAAGGACGCTCTCACACAAGCCGTCACCCACCTTCTCCATTTCGAGGGAAAAGCAAAGCGTTCCAGAACCGTATCCAAGAAATCCCAAGAAAGAGAATCGTATGCCTTCCTAAGGTCAAGTTGTAGGCACATGCGTCCCCTTCCCACGTCTAGATTCATATTATGGCACAACTCATGTGCCAAAAGGATATAATCCCCAATATTGCGCCCCTTGACAAACGCGCTTTGCTCCTCTCCTACCAAACGTGGTAAGACACTCTTCAAGCGATTAGCCATAATCTTCGACATGAAACGATATAGCATATTGCATAAGGAGATGGGCCTATAGTCACCAACACACTTGGGAGTAGTCTTCTTCGGAATGAGCGTGATAGACGTGTAGTTGAGACGCTTGAGAATCTTCATGTCCCTCATTGCTGAGGCAACACCATTAAACACCTCCTTCTTTATCACCGACCAAGATGCTTTAAAGAATCGTGCATTGAAACCATCCCGGCCCCGGTGCCTTATCATCATTGCTTCTCATCACCACCCCTTCCAACTCCTCCTCGGACATGGCATGGGTGAGGAAATCACCCTCAGACCTAGTAAGACAAGGGAAACAAACGTTAGTAAATAATGGTGTCGTTGGGGCTCGGTTGGAGAAGAGCGTGGCAAATTGATTCTGAAACGCCTCCCGGATTGCACCCTCCTCTTCAATCACCTCGCCCCCCTCCTCTTCACACACGCAAGGTGGCATGGAAGAAACGAGAGTTGGAGTCACCCTCACTCAACCATCGGATTCGTGACTTTTGTCGCACAAGTGACTCCTCAAAGGACAAAGCTCGCGTGAAGTCGTCCATGCATGCTTGCTATTGGATAGCAAGCCTAGTCGAGGTTGGGTCCACCATGAGTTCTCTTCTAACGTCCTCAAGTGCCTCCCTCGCCTTGCTTGCCCATTCGTTTGTGTTCCCGAATTTATCTTTTTCCCAACTCTTTAGCGCCACTCGCACCTCATCAAGCTTGCCCACCACTTTGAACATTGGTGTGCCTTCCACATACACTCCCCATGCTTTCCGGACCACGTCAAGAAAGTCATCCTCTCTTGTCCATGCATTCACAAACCGAAACGCCTTCTTTTTCTTCACGCCCTCATGGTCACATCTAACCACCAAGGGTCGGTGGTCACTTAGTTCATTCTCCCCAACCGTGCAAAAGCATTCCGGAAAACATTCCACCCATTCTTTGGAGCACAATGCTCGATCAATCTGTGTCTTGATTCGTCCCACTCCCCTCGACGAATTAGACCAAGTAAATTCCTCCCCAACCGTGCGTACCTCCAAAAGCTCAGATTCCTCAATGAACTCATTGAAGTCCTTCATGGCCTTCAAATTGAAGCCCCTCCTCCACTCTTTTCATGATCCCAACGAAAGCAATTAAAATCGCCTACCACCAACCAAGGGGTGTCCATAGGTGGCCGACTAGCTTTAACATCCTCCCAAAGTTTCCTCCTCTCCAAGTAGTTGTTTGCACCATATATGACAAAAAGGTCCACCTTGATCCCATTTGCGCATACTTCCCCCCTCATTTGAAGATATTGACTCGATGCGCTTTGTCGTTCCATCTTGATCACATCATCCTTCCACATGATGATAATTCGACCACATGGACACACATCACTTGTCGAGCACCACCGTCCATTTCCCCAAACCGCACAAGAAAAATTTGGAAGCTTCCCGCACTTTACCTTGTGCTCCACAAAGCAAACCACATCCGGATTCTCTCGTCTTATTTTGCTACGAAACATGTGCGTGTGCCCCGAGAGATTAGCACCTCGCACGTTCCAACAAAGCAACTTCATGATTGTGGTGGAGGGGACCGAGGTCCCTTCATACCCATGCTTGCTTTCTTCCGTTTCACCAATTCACCTTCCCGCACATGCCTAAAAGTATCCAGAGGAGAGGCATGTTCTAGATCAACCAAAGATGGGGGTGAGTGTAATGTGCTTGCCAATCTGACTCCTATCTCACTTGCACCTTCCTCTTCCATCCCACCATCTTCTTTTTCGTGCAAACATTCCTCCCTAAATGAGGCCAACACATCATATTTATTTGGAGAGCACAAAAGTGTAGGAACCTTGCATAGTGATGCATGCAAATGCACGTCCCCATGTAGGCTTCCACCTAAAACTCCTTCCTTTGGTGCACCCTCAAATTCGGACACTCCATTTCCTAACACATGGACTTGATGCAACTTTCCATGCATATTAGCCCCTCCACTCACCTTGTCCCATTAGGTGAGCCAAACACCCACTCCCTCTTGCCTCTCCACTCATCTCTTGTTCCATTGGTTTAAACCCATCCCCATTTTGTTGTAACGAAAAGGAGCCTTCCACCTTTCCCATTATGCAAGCTAATAGTTCCCCCTTGTCCTTGCCATTAAAATCCACTTTCCTTAGTGTACTTTCAGCCCAATAAGAGATAAGGAGTGTTGGAGACCGTTGCAAGTTTCCCCCTTCTTTCGTAGTGGGTGGAAAATTACCTTGTCCCCTCCTAACAAAGGCCTTCACGTGATTTTCCCCATTTGGCATCCTTTTCCCACCTACCAACGACCATCACTCTCCCTCTCCTCTTCCCTCTCCCTCTCACCTCTCTCCCAATCCTTCTCCTCCTTCCCTCTCTCCCTCCTCCGTCCATCTCTCCTCCTTTTTCTCTCCACCTCTCTCCTTCTATGTTCTCTCCACCTCCTTCTCCTTCACGCCCTCTCTCTGCTTCTTCTCTCTCCTTCTCCTTCTTATCTCTCTCCTTCTCCGTCTCTCTCCGCTTCTCCACTCTTTCTAACCCTCGACATCTCCTTCTCTCTCGCTCTCTCCTTATCTCTCTCTTTCTTTCTCCTTCTCTACCCTTCTCTCTCCACTCTCTCCTCCATCTCTCTTTCCTCCTTCTCTCGCTCCTTCTCCCTCTCCTTGTCTTTCTCTCTCCTCCTTCTACTTCTTTCTCTATTCTTATCCTTCCTTCTCTCCACCGCTTCTCCTTGTTCTTCACTCTCTCTTATTGTCCCACGCTCTCTCCTTCTCACTCCTCTCTCTTAGTCTCCATTCCCTTCAATCTTCCATCTTCTCTCTCCTTATCCTTCACTCTTCGTCTTCAATCTCCTTCCTCTCTCTCCTTCTCCTCTACTTCAACACCTCTCCTTCTCTTTCCCCTTTTCATTCTCCTTCTCTCCCCCTCCCTCACTTGCCTTCTGCTTCTCTCCCTCCTTCTCCTCTTGCTTCTCTCCCTCTATCTCCATCCCATCTCCGCTCTCTCTCCGTCTGCTTCTCCCTCCTTCCCTCCTCCATCTCCCTCTACTTCTCTCTCCTTGTCCTTCTCTCACTCTATCGTACTCTCTCGCTCTCCTCCTTCTCTCTCCTCCTCCTCCTCTATCTCTCCTCTCTTCCTCTCCTTCTCCTTCTCGCTCTCCTCCCCTCTCACTCCCGTTGTCCTTCTCTCTCTCTATCCTTATCTTCTCTCCACTTTTCCCTTATCCTTCTCTCTGTGTCCTTATTCTAATCTCCGTCGTTCTCCTTCTCTCTCCTTGTCCTCTCTCTTCTTCTCCTTCTCATCTCCTTCTTCTTCTTCTCTCTCTCGTTCTTCTCCCTCCTCCCTCCTCCCTCTCTCCTTCTCCTTCTCTCGTCTCTTTCCTTCTGCTTTGCTTGTCCTCTCTACTCCTCCCTTTTCATTTCCTCTCTGTCACCTTCACTCTCTCTCACTCCTCTTGTTCTCCTCATCTCTCTCCACTCTGTTTGTCTCTCCGTCTCTCTCTTTCCCCTTCTCCTTCTCTCTTTCTCTCTCCCCCTTCTCCTTCTCTCTATTTCTCGCTCTTCTTACCTTTTATCTCTACTCCCTCTCTCTATCCTTCTCTCCTTCCTTCCAGTCTCCTTCTCGTTGTCTTTCTCCATCTAGCTCACTTACGGACTCTCTCCCCTTCTCTCACTCTTTCTCCCTCTCTCTTCTCTCATTTTCTTTCATTCACGGTCTCCCTCTCTCTACTTCCCGCTCTAATTCACTCTCTCACCTGTTCTCCGTTTCACTCCCTCGTTATCTCTCTACTTCTCGCTCTAATTCACAATCTCCCCTTCTCCACTTCACTCTCTCGTGATCTCTCTCCTTCTCTATTGTTCTCTACTTCTCCATCTCTCCTCCCTCTCCTTGCCCTTCTCACTCTCTCCCCCTATGTCCACCTCTCCCCTCTCTCCTTCTCCTTCTATCTCTCTCCATCTCCTTCTTCCCTCTCCCTCTCTCCTTGTTTCCCCATTTCCTTCTCTCTCGTACTACACTCTCCCTCTCCCCTTTTCTCTCCCTCTCCCCTCTCTCCCTCCTCCGTCCATCTTTCCTCCTTTTCTCTCCACCTCTCTCCTTCTATGATCTCTCCTTCTCCTTCACGCCCTCTCTCTGCTTCTTCTCTCTCATTCTCCTTCTTATCTCTCTCCTTCTCCGTCTCTCTCCGCTTCTCCACTCTTTCTAACCCTCAGCATCTCCTTCTCTCTCGCTCTCTCCTTATCTCTCTCTTTCTTTCTCCTTCTCTACCCTTCTTCTCTCCCCTCTCTCCTCCATCTCTCTTTCCTCCATCTCCTTCTCTCGCTCCTTCTCCCACTCCTCCTCTCTCCTTGTCTTTCTCTCTGCTCCTTCTACTTCTACTTCTTTCACTATTCTTATCATTCCTTCTCTCCACCGCTTCTTCTTGTTCTACACTCTCTCTTATTGTCCCACGCTCTCTCCTTCTCACTCCTCTCTCTGAGTCTCCATTCCCTTCAATCTTCCATCTTCTCTATCCTTATCCTTCACTCTTCGTCTTCAATCTCCTTCCTCTCTCTCCTTCTCTCCTCTACTTCAACACCTCTCCTTCTCTTTCCCCTTTTCCTTCTCCTTCTCTCTCCCTCCCTCCCTCGCTTGCCTTCTCCTTCTCTCTCTCCTTCTCCTCTTGCTTCTCTCCCTCTATCTCCATCCCATCTCCGCTCTCTCTCCGTCTGCTTCTCCCTCCTCCATCTCCTTCTACTTCTCTCTCCTTGTCCTTCTCTCCTCTCTCACTCTATCATACTCTCTCACTCTCCTCCTCTCTCTTTCCTCCTCTCTCCTCCTCCTCTATCTCTCCTCTCTTCCTCTCCTTCTCCTTCTCGCTGTCCTCCCCTCTCACTCCCATTGTAAATGGATGATAGAATAAGGCTTAAATTGAAACTCAATTGAACTTAACTAGAATCTTACTCATAGTTTCCATCTAGCCTTATTGATAGGGGGAGATTAAATGTTATATCTGTTATTAGAGTAATGAAGTGCAAAATTTAGGGGGAGCAACTTCATTACAAGACATTCAAATTCTTTTCTTAAAGTCATAATTATTTTTGTTTTTTATGGATGTCAAAGGGGAGATACTTGAAATTTGGTTAAAATTGAACAAAAACTATGCACATCCATAGGGGGAGCATTTTTATGCATAGTTTACACTTAAAATTATCAAGTATTAAGATATAGGTTGCCATCATCAAAAAGGGGGAGATTGTTGGCTTTTTGGCCTTAATCCTTGTTTTGATGATTTAATCAACCTAATCTTAATCATAAGTAATGTCGAGTAGCACTCATATTGCATTGCATATATATTGCATGTGCTAACCTCTACAGGTGATCAAGACTCATGGAAGGAAGGAAATCAAGTCAAGATTTGTAATAAAGCAAAATGAAGACTTGTAATCTTGATTTTATTTTGAGTCTTAGGAACATGTGTAAATTGAGCATACAAGAGTTAACAATTTATCACATACACACTAGGTTCCTTAGAGAAGTCACAGACAAAATTTCACCTTATTTGGACTTCATTAGATCACCCAAACCTTAGTCGGAAATCACATAAAACCTAAACCCAGATTTCTTGTGTGAATCGGTCGACCGAACCAGTTCTCAGTTCGACCGGTTTATAACAGACTCTCCACAGTGATTTTACCGAACTCTACCGGTCGACCGGTTCTACCTTTTCAGTCGACCGATCCCTGATTTTAATATGACCGTTTTTCTTGTCGTATTACTATAACGGTCGTATTCGTATAAAACAAAACTTAACCCCAAAATACATTCGGTAACCGGTCGAACGAAGACCTTGTTTCGGTCGACCGGTTGAACATATTTTCAGAAACCAAATTCCCTGCTATCGGTCGACACATTTCTCGTTCGACCGATTGACCTTTGTCTCAACTGAATCCCCTTCTCGGTCGACCGCCCCATACTTTGGTTCGACCGATTCACTTAAGTAGAGTTAAGTTATAGCTCATTTGTCCGACCAAATATTCTTTTGTTCGACCGTTCTCTTTGAAATCAAGTTAACGGTCGACCGGTTTACTAGTTTCGGTCGACCGGTTCTGGACAGATTTGCAACCCGATTTTCTGCTTTGTGTATCTTGCACAAAACCCAATCAAATCTATCCCCAACGGCTAGAATACCTTAGGAGCTTATAAATAGAGGATCAAGACTTGTTGTTAACACAACTCTCCAACTCCAATTGTCCCAACTCATTAGAGAGAAACCTCAATCCTCAAAGCTCCCAATTCTACACTCTATAAGCCTAAACTTCACACACTTGATCAATTACTCATCCTACTCAAAGTGTGCTCAATTAGAGAGTGAATCCCACTCAGTTACAAGTGTTGTCAAAAGAAGCAAGGACTTCGGTGAAAGCCCGAAGTGTCCCTCTCGGATTGTGAGAGGAAGAATTCAAGCAAGCGAGGGTTGTTCGCGTTGCTTGTGGTGTAAAGGCGTTCTCTCCCGGCTCGGAACGGGGAGTGGATAGTGAAGACGTAGGCGGAGCTCGCGGAGTCGAGCGGAGCTTACAAGAGAGGACTAGGACCCGGGTGGGGTGCCGAACCTCTATAAAAACGCCGTGTCTCTTTGTGGTTTGCATTTTCTGTTAATTTCCCTACTTGTTTTTAAATTTGTTTCCGCTGCGTTTATTGTTTGATTAGTTAGGGATTAGCTTAATAGTGATTAGTGGACCCATAACCCACACGATCCTACATTTGGTATCAGAGCCTTGTTAAGCTAAATTTCTTTACTTTACCGTAATTTTAGCATGGCTACAACATCTAATCTCTTAGAGGGTTTATGCGCCACAAGGCCTCCTTTGCTTAATGGGTCAAATTATGATTATTGGAAAAATAGAATGAAAATCTTTTTAATATCAAATGACCTTAAGTATTGGAAGTTTATTCAAACTCCATACATCCCCCAAATGAAAATGAGTTAGATTCTTTATCTAGGCCTCAAATGAAAGAAATTGAAATGAATTAAAAAATTATGAATATTCTTTATTGTGACCTTAATGAGGGAGAATACAATAGAATTAGGGGATGTGAAAGTGCAAATGAAATACGGCATAGGTTACAAATGCATCATGAGGGTGATAGCAAAACCAAAGAAACTACGATAAGTCTCCTCATGCATAAATATGAAATATTTTCTATGCAAATCGGTGAGAACATAAGCGACATGAACACTCGCTTCACCGATATTACTAACTCTCTTTTGATTCTTGGAAGAAGGATAATTGAAGGAGAGATGACTCGAAAATTCCTCCGGTCATTGAACAACAATTGGGAAGACAAGGTCGTCGCAATTGAAGAATCGCACGATCTTTCCAAATTGAAGATGGAGGAACTCATTGGAAATCTCATGGCCTATGAGCTCCAATTGAGTCATCGAAAAGAGAAGGAATCTTCAAAGAAAAACACCTTGGTGGCATTGCATGCAAATTCTGATGAGCCAAGGAGGGTAGAAGAAGAGGACATTGAGGTCCTTGCCGAAGACTTCTTCAAATACCTCAAGAGGGATAAGGGAGAAAAGAATGAAAGAAGAGGTAGAAGAAGTGAGAAAAGAGAAAAAAAAAAGAGGGAGGAGAGCGAAAATGAGAGAAAAGAGAGGGAGAAGAAAAATGAGAGAAGAGAGAGGAGAAGACAAAAGGAGAAGTGTAAGAGGAAAGAAAGGAAGGAGGAAGCTCACAAAGCCACTTGGGATGACTCTTCATCTCCATCATCATCATCCTCTTACTTGCAAAGTAGAAGAGAGGTTGCAAATTCATGCTTCATGGCCATTGAAGATGAACAAAGTGAGGTAGCTTCTAACTCCTCTAAATCTTATTCCACTAGAAGTAATTCATGTTCAAGTAAATCATATTCTAGTGCTAGCTCCAACTCTATTGCTAATGATGAATCATATACACATGATGAGCTACAAAATGCATTTCATGATTTATTTAAACAATATGAGATCATTTGTGAAAAGAACAAAAATGCTAGAAAAACTATAAATGATCTCAAATGCCAAATTGAATTAATCATGGATGAAAAGAATGAGGTGGTTGCTAGACTTGAATCAAATGAATCATCACTTGCTAGTCTAAGTAAAACACCGAATGTTGATGAATATTTAGATCATTGCAAGACGTTCAAATTCTTTGCTTAAGGTCATAATTATTTTTGTTTTTGATGGATGTCAAAGGGGGAGAGATAATTAAAGGGGAGATACTTGAAATTTGGTTCAAATTGAACAAAAACTATGCACATCCATAGGGGGAGCATTTTTATGCATAGTTTACACTTAAAATTATCAAGTATTAAGATATAAGTTGCCATCATCAAAAAGGGGGAGATTGTTGGCTTTTTGGCCTTAATCCTTATTTTGATGATTTAATCAACCTAATCTAAATCATAAGTAATGTAGAGTAGCACACATATTGCATTGCATATATATTTCATGTGCTAACCTCTACAGGTGATCAAGACTCATGGAAGGAAGGAAATCAAGTCAAGATTTGTAATAAAGCTAAATGAAGACTTGTAATCTTGATTTTATTTTGAGTCTTAGGAACATGTGTAACTTGAGCATACAAGAGTTAACAATTTATCACATACACACTAGGTTCCTTAGAGAAGTCACACACAAAATTTCACATTATTTGGACTTCATTAGATCACCCAAACCTTAGTCGGAAATCACTTAAAACCTAAACCCAGATTTTCTTTGTGAATCAGTCGACCGAACCAGTTCTCAGTTCGACCGATTTATAACAGACTCTCCACAGTGATTTTACCGAACTCTACTGGTCGACCGGTTCTACCTTTTCGGTCGACCGATCCCGGATTTTAATATGACCGTTTTTCTTGTCGTATTCCTATAACGGTCGTATTCGTATAAAACAAAACTTAACCCCAAAATACATTCGGTAACCGGTCGAACGAAGACCTTGTTTCGGTCGACCGGTTGAACATATTTTCAGAAACCAAATTCCCTGCTATCGGTCGACACATTTCTCGTTCGACCGATTGACATTTGTCTCAACCGAATCCCCTTCTCGGTCGACCGCCCCATACTTTGGTTCGACCGATTCACTTAAGTAGGAAAGGGAGGAGAGATGGAGAGGTAGAGAGAATAATAAAGATGGAGAGAGATCACGAGGGAGTGAAGTGGAGAAGGGGAGAGAGTGAATTAGAGCGAGAAGTAGAGAGATAATGAGGGAGTGAAACGGAGAAGGGGGAGAGAGTGAATTAGAGCGGGAAGTAGAGAGAGGGAGCCCGTGAATGAAAGAAAAGGAGAGAGAGAAAGAGAAGGAGAGAAGAGAGAGGGAGAAAGAGTGAGAGAAGGGGAGAGAGAGTCCGTAAGTGAGCTAGATGGAGAAAGACAACGAGAAGGAGACTGGAAGGGAAGGAGAGAAGGATAGAGAGAGGGAGTAGAGATAAAAGGTAAGAAGTGCGAGAAATAGAGAGAAGGAGAAGGGGAGAGAGAAAGAGAGAAGGAGAAGGGGAAAGAGATAGACGGAGAGACAAACAGAGGGGAGAGAGATGAGGAGAACGAGAGGAGTGAGAGAGAGTGAATGTGACATAGAGGAAAGGAAAAGGGAGGAGTAGAGAGAAGGACAAGCGAAGCAGAAAGAGAGAGACGAGAGAAGGAGAAGGAGAGAGGGAGGAGGAAGAGAATGAGGGAGAAGAACGAGAGAGAGAAGAAGAAGGAGATGAGAAGGAGAAGAAGAGAGAGGACAAGGAGAGAGAAGGAGAACGACAGAGATTAGAATAAGGACACACAGAGAAGGAGAATGGGAGAGTGGAGAGAAGATAAGGATAGAGAGATATGGAAGATTGAAGGGAATGGAGACTCAGAGAGAGGAGTGAGAAGGAGAGAGCGTGGGACAATAAGAGAGAGTGAAGAACAAAGAGAAGCAGTGGAGAGAAGGAAGGATAAGAATAGAGAAAGAAGTAGAAGGAGGAGAGAGAAAGACAAGGAGAGAGGAGGAGAGGGAGAAGGAGCGAGAGAAGGAGAAGGAGGAAAGAGAGATGGAGGAGAGAGGTGAGAGAGAAGAAGGGTAGAGAAGGAGAAAGAAAGAGAGAGATAAGAAGAGAGCGAGAGAGAAGGAGATGCCAAGGGTTAGAAAGAGTGGAGAAGCGGAGAGAGACGGAGAAGGAGAGAGATAAGAAGGAGAAGGAGAGAGAAGAAGTAGAGAGAGGGCATGAAGGAGAAGGAGATGGAGAGAACATAGAAGGAGAGAGGTGGAGAGAAAAGGAGGAGAGATGGACGGAGGAGCGAGAGAGGGAAGGAGGAGAAGGAGAGGGAGAGAGAAGGGGAGAGGGAGAGTGTAGTACGAGAGAGAAGGAAATGGGGAAACAAGGAGAGAGGGAGAGGGAAGAAGGAGATGGAGAGAGATAGAAGGAGAAGGAGAGAGGGGAGAGGTGGACAGAGGGGGAGAGAGTGAGAAGGGCAAGGAGAGGGAGGAGAGATGGAGAAGTAGAGAGAACAATAGAGAAGTAGAGAGAACAATAGAGAAGGAGAGAGATCACGAGGGAGTGAAGTGGAGAAGGGGAGAGAGTGAATTAGAGCGAGAAGTAGAGTGATAATGAGGGAGTGAAACGGAGAAAGGGGAGAGAGTGAATTAGAGCGGGAAGTAGAGAGAGGGAGCCCTGAATGAAAAAAATGGAGAGAGAGAAAGAGAAGGAGAGAAGAGAGAGGGAGAAAGAGTGAGAGAAGGGGAGAGAGAGTCCGTAAGTGAGCTAGATGGAGAAAGATAACGAGAAGGAGACTGGAAGGGAAGGAGAGAAGGATAGAGAGAGGGACTAGAGATAAAAGGTAAGAATTGCGAGAAATAGAGAGAAGGAGAAGGGGGAGAGAGAAAGAGAGAAGGAGAAGTGGAAAGAGAGACGGAGAGACAAACAGAGGGGAGAGAGATGAGGAGTACGGGAGGAGTGAGAGAGAGTGAAGGTGACATAGAGGAAAGGAAAAGGGAGGAGTAGAGAGAAGGACAAGCGAAGCAGAAGGAGAGAGACGAGAGAAGGAGAAGGAGAGAGGGAGGAGGAAGAGAAGGAGGGAGAAGAACGAGAGAGAGAAGAAGAAGGAGATGAGACGGAGAAGAAGAGAGAGGACAAGGAGAGAGAAGGAGAACGACAGAGATTTGAATAAGGACACACAGAGAAGGAGAATGGGAGAGTGGAGAGAACATAAGGATAGAGAGAGAGAAGGACAATGGGAGTGAAAGGGGAGGAGAGCGAGAAGGAGAATGGGAGAGAGGAGAGATAGAGGAGGAGGAGAGAGAAGGAGAGAGAGAGAAGGAGGAGAGTGAGAGAGTACGATAGAGTGAGAGAGGAGAGAAGGATGATAGATCCAGAGAAGTTCATGATCGGATAGTCGCCTTGATTAGAAATCAAGATGAGATCCTCTATGTTGGTGAGGATTGACATGAATGTTCACACGATTCATGTGACCTGTAGAAAGATGGAGAAGTAGAGAGAACAATAGAGAAGGAGAGAGACCACGAGGGAGTGAAAGGAGAAGTGGAGAGAGTGAATTAGAGCGAGAAGTAGAGAGATAATGAGTGAGTGAAACGGATAAGCGGAGAGAGAGTGAATTAGAGCGGGAAGTAGAGAGATGGAGACCGTGAATGAAAGAAAAGGAGAGAGAGAAAGAGAAGGAGAGAAGAAAGAGGGGGAAAGAGTGAGAGAACGGGAGAGAGAGTCCGTAAGTGAGCTAGATGGAGAAAGACAACGATAAGGAGACTGGAAGGGATGGAGAGAAGGATAGGGAGAGGGAGTAGAGATAAAAGGTAAGAGGAGAGAGAAATAGAGAGAAGGAGAAGGGGGGAGAGAGAAAGAGAGAAGGAGAAGGGGAAAGAGAGAGACAGAGAGACAAACAGAGGGGAGAGAGAGATAAGGAGGAGAACGAGAGGAGTGAGAGAGAGTGAAGGTGACCGAGAGAAAAGGAAAACGGAGGAGTAGATAGAAGGACAAGCAAAGCAGAAGGAGAGAGATGAGAGAAGGAGAGGGAGAGAGGGAGGAGGAAGAGGAAGAGGAGGGAGAAGAACGAAAGAGAGAAGAAGAAGGAGAAGACGAGAGAGGACAAGGAGAGAGAAGGAAAATGACAGAGATTAGAATAAGGACACAGAGAAAAGGACAAGGGGAGAGTGGAGAGAAGATAAGGATGGAAAGAGAAGCACAATGGGAGTGAGAGGGGTGGAGAGCGAGAAGGAGAAGGAGAGGAAGAAAGGAGAGATAGAGGGGGAGGAGAGAGAAGGAAAAAAATAGAAGGAGGAGAGCGCGAGAGTACGATATAGTGAGAGAGGAGGGGAGAGAGGGAAGGACAATGAGAGAGAAGTAGAGGGAGATGGAGGAGGGAAGGAGGGAGAAGCATACGGAGTGAGAGCGGAGAAGAGTTGTAGATAGAGGGAGAGAAGCAAGAGGAGGAGAGAGAGAAGGAGAAGGAAAAGGGGAAAGTGTAGGATATGTGTTGAAGTAGAGGAGGAGAGAGAGGAAGATAATTGAAGACGAAGAGTGTAGGATAAGGAGAGAGAAGATGGAAGATTGAAGGGAATGGAGACTCAGAGAGAGGAGTGAGAAGGAGAGAGCGTGGGACAATAAGAGAGAGTGAAGAACAAGGAGAAGCGGTGGAGAGAAGGAAGGATAAGAATAGAGAAAGAAGGAGGAGGAGAGGGAGAAGGAGCGAGAGAAGGAGAAGGAGGAGAGAGATGGTGTAAGACCCGCTCTCCTGCTATAATAATAATAAGTCCACTCTCCGCGGTTAGGCATAATTGACTTCTTGGAATGTCAAATTGTGTTATGGCATGCTTGTTTGAGTAGATTTGATCAGATTTCTAGCTGGTCGATCGGGTGCGACACATCGGACGAGCGCGCGGTTGTTTGACTCGATCGACTCAATTTGGGCCCGAGTGAGTATAGGGTCGGTTTTGGACTAAAACCATGTTGAAGTGGCATGGAATTGGAAGGGTTGCATTAGGGTTTGGATGTGCATTTTCGTGGCTTTTGGATGCCTTTCGAATGGTGCCATTTTGGCATGCCTTAATGTGACTTGAATAGCCATGAAGCCTATGGAAGTTGGGGGTTGTTTGCAAACAAAACCCCCTCAACCCTAGCCATCCCTACCCTCTCACTCCCTGACCCACGAAATTCAGACCCTCTCCATCTCCCTCTCCGGTGTGCTAGTGGTTGGAGCTTCGACGAGTGAAGTGGAGCAAGCTAGAGTGCATCTTCTGGGAGCAACTAGACGAAGATCTTGGTGGGCTGATCTCCGGTAATCTCGGGCAAAGTTTTTCGTGAATTCAGGTATGCTCCTGACCCTTGAAGAGTTGTATGGGAGGGGGGTGTTGGCTGGAGGGCCAGCCAGCACCATGTTGGTGGTTGGTACAATCGGTTGCACCAACAACCGAGTTCACTTCTAGCGTGCGCATGGAGCATGTGCTACATGGGGCTGGCTGTGGGGCAGCCAGAGGGACCGGGGTTCCGATGAGCTCCGGTGAGGTCCGATCAGGAGGGATGAGGATTCTTCTGGGCTGAGTTTTGGGGTGGGCACGTATCTGGTTGGGTGTGGCTGGTGCACACAAGATCCGACTAGGATTTGTCTTCAACCATTTTGACTCTTTGTTTCGAACGGCTGGCTGGTCCAGCTCTTCTAGATGGTGGAAAAGATCAGAAAAAGGTGTGGAACAAACCTAGGGATGATAAGTGTGAGGGGGATCTTGATGGGCTAGCTCGGTCTTGTAAGCAAATAACGATTCTACAGGTTCAGGAGTACCTTTCTTGGAGAGAACCTGTGGCAGCGGAAGGAAGATCGGAGGTCACCTTACGGAATCCTTCTCACCGGTCGGTCTCCTACTCTCTTGGAGAAGAAGCACGTGTCCACAACCCAAGAGTCTACAGATTAGCTTGCTGGATGTGGAGGGACGAATGGGAGAGAGAGGGAGAGGTGGCGGCTAGGGTTTGTTGGGGCTAGGATTTGCACACAAATTAGTCCATCCAATGGGAGGCTCCCCACCTTATATAGATGGCCTCACCCAAAACCCTAATGCGCAACCAATGAGAGTGCGCCACGTGTCAGTGCTTTGGGCAAACATCATCTTTATCCTTAGATTAATCCAATATCTCCCACTTGCACAATAGCACGTCAACAACACGTCATCTTCTTTTGTGTCCCTGACACATACGTATATATCCCCGATACATACAATCATAAGATGGCAATGTGTCACCTCTTCATGTGTCCCTGACACATATGTATACATCCCTGATATATACTATTTCTCTCTTCCAAGAATGCATCCACAATACGCAAGTCTCTGATCATGTATCCCTGATACAAGACCATATGTGTCCCCGACACATGTACTCTTCCGATCATACGGACAAATGGGTCGTGCGACCGGTGATGCACCTGCAATTTAGGAGTCTCAAACTAGAAACCTTACTAGAAGGCCAGAATGACAACATCCTCAAAAAAATAACAATTAAGCAGTCAAATGCACATCATTGTTCCCCAGGTTTACTCAGAAACTCACTTGACATGAACGGTATCTCGATCCCTCGGAGAGAATACCTTCTTGTCCTCAAGGTACTTGCTACTGTATCCAATACAGTTGGGCCCAGCAAATATTTTTAGTGCAGTCGAGTCAAACCTTTCCCTTCGCCCCAGACCACCATTACACTCAGAGTTGACTCCTTTCCTGAAGATGCCTCTTTAGACCACCGAATCTCTCATGGTCATAGATAACATCCCAAAGTAGCCACATCAACTCTTTGCTTCATGGTGTCATCGAAGGTCACTGCGGGAAACTAAATGACAATCAAGTCTTGGACTCACACAGTGAAGGAGCAGGGATCCATCCTTTCACTTCCAAATGGTCGCTCAGCACATGTTGTATGACAAACATGCTATGGTGGATCATACTGCACACAACAGTATGTCTGTCTCTCAACACCATACAAGTCTGAGTGCAGTCGCACCCCCTCTGCGCCTGACCCGAGCTTCATTATTGTCGCCTTAACACCATAAAAGAGTCACCTGACGCCACATGCGATGCTCGCACTTGGCTTCTATAGGTCACATGAATCGTGGGAACATTCATGTCAATCCTCACCAACATAGAGGATCTCATCTTGATTCCTAATCAAGGCGACTGTCCTATCATGAACTATTCTGGATCTATCATACAAGATCTTCTCATGATCAGTCTCATCTCTACTCGCTACCAAAAGCACCAGAGGCGAATGCCCGTATGAGTAAGCATTCTTCAATCTATTGACAGAATAATATTTTATGCTAGAACAACTACATCAATCAAACAAATATAGTCGAAAGAACAATCACTCATAAAAGGAAGTTAGACATGCCAATACATCAAAGTCTGCGTAAGCCTAAGGACTTCACATGAGACACAAATGAGTCCTTAGTTATGGCTTTGGTAAGAGGGTCAGCTATCATAAGACTAGTAGACACATGTCTTAACACAACTTCCTTTCTCGCTATGATGTCCTTCACAAAATGCTCCATGCTTGGGTTGGACTGGTATCGACTCACCACGCCCACAACATAACAACTGGCCTAGTACACATTATAGAGTACATGAGGCTTCCCACAGCATTGGAGTATGGAACCTTGTCCATTTTGGCCTTCTCTTCAGGAGTCTCAGGATGCTTATCAAGGCTTAAGTGTAAACCCTTCTCAACAGGAGTGTCGATTGGTTTGCATTTGTCCATGTGGTATTTCTTTAAGACGTTGTTAATGTAAGTCTCTTGAGACAATCCCAGAAGTCTCTTGGACCTATCTCTAACTATCTTGACACCAAGGACGTAGCTAGCTTCACCCATGTCCTTCATATCAAATGTGGAGGACAACCACTCTTTAGTGGATTTCAGCAACTCTTTGCTATTGCCAGCCATGAGTATGTCATCAAAATACAAGGTCAGAATGACAAATTTACCATTGGATCTCTTAACGTACACACAGTGATCTTCCTCAAGCATAGAGAACGCATTCTCTGATATAGCTTGATGGAAGCGAATGTTTCACTGTCTAGACGCTTGTTTTAAGCCATACAAGGACTTGTTGAGCTTGCACACTTTGCGCTCTTGGCCTTTGACTTCAAAACCTTGAGGTTGATCCATATAGATCTCCTCCTCAAGTTCTCCATTGAGAAAAGCAGTCTTTACATCCATTTGGTAAAGCTCTAAGTCCATTTGAGCTACAATAGCTAGTAGAAGGCGGATGGAGGCAAACCTAACCACGGGGGAAAATGTTTCCTCAAAATCCACGCATTCTCTTTGGGTGTAGCCATTAGCTACCAGTCTAGCCTTGAATCTATCAATAGATCCATCTGCCTTCCTCTTAATTTTGAGGATCCACTTAGCCCCAATGGCCTTTCGGTTCGGCAGTAAGTCAACCAAGTCCCAGACTCGATTAACTTTCATCGACTCCAACTCTTCCTTTATAGCTTCTAACCACTCTTTAGCATTTGGACCTTCCAAAGCCTCTTTCAAGGTCTCCGGTTCTTGCTCATCGATTATTGTCATCCCGGATGATTCATAATCAATTTCTTCTTGAGCTATCATGATGGCCTCTTCCTCTAAGCGAAACCGCCTACGAGGAATGAGCCCGTGTTTGCTACGACGCAGATGGATATCTGATGGCTAATCCTCCGTGAGAGCTATCGGATCCTCAGCATTGCTGCTCCCACTAGGATCGACTGGTGGAACCTCATGTTCAACTTCCATATCATGATCCCGTGGAGTGGCAATGTCCTCATCTTGTTGTTCAAAGAAGTCCACTGACTCTTTGATAGCTCCAGCAAGGGTTGGAAAATCATTTTCCAAGAATGTGGCATCCCTAGACTCCAGTTCCGTCCTTCTTTCATTCTCGTCTACCCCGATAAAAACATAACCTTTGGAGAAATCACTGTAATTAAAAAGATACACTTTTTCCCTCTAGGTCCTAGTTTTCCATATCGGTGACTAGTAGAATGAATGTATGCCGCACATCCCCAAGGACGCAGTAGACTAAAATCATGCTTCCGTCCTGTCCATAACTCATATGGAGTTGAGGGAACCGATTTTGTTGGAACTCTATTGAGGATATAGGCAGCAGTCATTAGAGCATCTCCCCAAAACGAAATTGGTAAGCTCGCATGCACCATCATGGATCTAACCATGTCTAGCAATGTTCTATTCCTTCTCTCGGCAACACCATTATGCTGAGGAGTATAAGGCATAGTGAGTTGTCTAGATATCCCCCTTTCATCACATAACTCCTTGAACATTATGGAGAGATACTCACCACCTCTATCCGTTCTAAGAGTTTTTATCTTATTATCCAACTGATTCTCAACTAAGCTCATGAAGTTCTTAAAACATTCTAGAGCTTCTGACTTGTGAGAAATAAGATAAATATGACCATATCTTGTGAAGTCATCAATGAATGTGATGAAGTAACTTTGTCCATGTCTAGTACGCACATTCAAAGGTCCACAAATATCTGAGTGAATTAGTTCTAAAGGAGAAGTAGCCCTAATGGCTTTTCCGAACGGTTTTGTAGTTGCCTTTCCATCTAGACAAGGTTCACAGGTCGGCAATTCAAATTTGGAGCATTCTCCTAATACCCCCTCCTTTGCCAACCTGTTTATCCGGTCAACACCAATGTGACCTAGTCTAGCATGCCACATAACTGAATCATTATTCATGGAACTTTGGCTCACAAAGGCACTAGAGTTATGATTGAAATCATAAATTGCGTCCAACACAACAAAACCGTCAGAAAGAAAAGCATAACCATAATAAATGTTAGAAAGGTATAAACCCATATCATTGTTCTCAAAAACAACTTTAAAACCATGTCTCATCAACATAACAACAGAAATAATATTTCTCCGTATAGCTGGTGCATACAACACGTCGTGAAGTAATAGGATCCGGCCACTTCGCAAAGCCACTTTGCATGTGCCAACTCCAAGAACTTCAATGCTAGTGTTGTTTGCCATGTTTATTCGCCTCCCACTTGGAACACGGCGATATTCCACGAAGGCAGAACGATCCTTTGTTACGTGGTCCGTGGCACCTGAATCCACAATCCACAATCCACACAGGAGAATGATCAGTGAGCATCACATAACTAGTAACGTTACAATTCGAGGGATTACACACAGTAATTACCTTTTGCTCAGTGGACTCACGAGCAAAATGTCCAGTCTTTTGGAAGTTAAAAGAAGTCACATTAGACTTATCTTTCCTACCTCTGGATCCTCGAGGTCGTTTCTTTCTAGCTTTGTTTTCTGTTTTGTTTGCATTTGCACTCTTCTTGCCTTTAAAACCCTGAGCTCTATCTCTTTTGCGCTTAAAACCTGCACTCCTCCGAGGAGCGCCAGCTTCAGCAGGAAACACTTCAGTTAGAGGGGCTTCCGCAAGCATGCGGTCCTCCTCCAGCTCTAGGTGTTTTGCGGCCTGGTCAAATGTCCTGATGTCATCAGCATGGGTCAGATGGACCTTCATATGCTCCCAACTCTTCGAAGGCAATGATCTTATGAGAGCAGACACTTGCTCCTCATCGGTCTTAGCACGACCAGCAGCGCTCAGCTCGCTAATCATGTTTGACATTGCGGTAATATGCTGCCTCATTGTGTGACCTTGGCGCATTTTATACCCATCAAACATAAGCCCAAGCCGACGGGCCCTTGTGACAGAGGTCACTCCATACTGAAACTTCACAGCTTCCCACAAGGCCTTTGCAGTTCGAAACTTTTCGAACCGCAGTAACAGATCGTCCCTCATTGAACTTAGAATTGTGATTCGAGCAATTCGGTCTTTCTTTTTCCATGCATTATAAACATCCAAGTTTCTGCGATGTTGCGCAGTATTCCCCTCCTCGGGCGGAGACATAGATTGGTTTATGTTTTCTAACATGTCCTGATCCTCTAAGAGATACTCAATTTTACGATGCCACAGATCGTAATTTCTTTCATTGAGTTTATCTCCTCGAGTCAGATCAGCGACGATGCTTTTGGAAGCAGCCATAAAGAATCTAGGACAATCAAAATACATAGCGATACATGAGTTCTATCATAAAATATAACGAGCTACAATAATCATAAAGAATAAACTGACTTAATAGCTATAGCATTCAGACCAAAAGAAAACATAAATCATTCGATCAAAACCTCATGCAATAGTTAATAAAGCCATTTTACTAATCTAGATATTGAGCTCCATCATGATTTAATGACCCAAAAAAAAGCGTTTCAAATCATGGTAAATCAGCAAATAAAAAAATATTTGCCGCCGGTTGCAAGGTGGTTTACACAAAACACTTCAACCTTGCAACTCCCACTAGGCATGCGAGTTCCCAAAAAAACGGTTTTCAAAAAAACAATCAACATCACGCAGATATGATTACTACATTACTTCCATATCGAGCTAATGATCCCCATTAGGGATTTAGCCTCGTCGACGGGAACCTGCATGAGTCTTATAGCAATAATATCGCAATAATAAAAATAAAGGAGCCCCTCGTCTCCTTAGGGCAATAAACAGTCCACAGTCCATAATTATTACAGTCCATAAATATTACAGTCCGTTGCGATAACTATTGCAAATGGAAAAAAATGAATGAAATTACGCTCATCTCTCAATAAGGCAGTAAATAAAATCAGAAATCATTCATTCCACATAGCCACAATCTTTCCATACGTTAGCACAATTCGATGTATGAAAAATACCATAAAGTGTGCACCTCATTCAAACAATAAGGAAGTAATGCATAAGGAAACAATGCATGAATGGGGAACGAAAATAGGCAAAAAAACGTGTTAGGTAATGACAACCAATCTCCACAATAATCATTCTCAAAACAGAATTTTTTTTCTTCTTTGCATAATCAATATAATCTTGCAATCAATAATAATTATGCTACTTCTAATGGAAAGAAAAAAATCGAAATTATATGGTGGAGAACAACACTTTTTTTTTGCATCAAAGGAAAGCATCCAAACATACTTTTAAGGCAATAAAATTCCAGCCCATAATATCTTTCCAAAAATTTCAGAATTAGTCAATCTTTCCATAATCAATATAAGCATGCAATCAACAATAATTATGCTACATGTAATGGAAAGAAAAATTCGAAATTCTTTGGTGGATGACATCACATATATGCACATTTGATGAAAAGGAAATATTTCAAATGAAATGCATGCAATCATCCCAAAAGAAATCCGAAATATCCTTAATGAGATTAACATATATGTGCATTTAATCATAAAGGAAATATTTCAAATGAAATGCATGCAATTATTCCAAAAGAAATCCGAAATATCCTTAATGAGATTAACATATATGTGCATTCAATCATAAAGGAAATATTTCAAATGAAATGAATGCTCTCATTCCAAAAAAACGAAATATACAATATGGTAACTCAATATTCATGTATACATGCTCAAAGATTAGAATAAATAATATCTAACCCTAATTCGTAAAAATCAGGAAAAATAGACATCTTATTTGATGTATACATGTGCATGATTTAGAAGAATCAACATGGAAAATAACTTCTGATTTTATCTAATACATGCACAAAGAATAGAGGTAACAACACAGAAAAAAACAGAATTCTGGTCACATCTATGTATGTGCAATGATAGGAGAGCAACATATCATATTGGCTCAAAATAAAATCAGAAAAAATCCATCTTAAACCATGCACATATGCGCAAGAATGGAGGAGCAAAATCTAACCCTAGATGCATGCTCTAATGAACCATAACATGCGCAACATGTAGAAACTAGTCTAAACCCTAATTGCATGTTAGAAAGAAATCAGCAAACATGCACCACTTATATCTCTAAATGAATGATCATATTATTTCATTTAAAGATCAAAAACCTCTGAGTTTTCATTTCCAAAATATGAAAACGAATTTAAAAGAAAAAAAATCATGAACAATCAACATATATAACATACGCATCATGTAAATAAGCAATGCTGATTTTCTGTTTTCTTTCTTTCTCCGAAAACATAACCACCGAATATTTTGTTTTTATCTCAAATCAGATTATCATAAAACAAAAATTCGTCAAGCATGGTGAGGATTCGAAGGTAACCGAGATGGCTCTGGTACCAATGTAAGCAAATAACGATTCTACAGGTTCAGGAGTACCTTTCTTGGAGAGAACCTGTGGCAGCGGATGGAAGATCGGAGGTCACCTTACGGAATCCTTCTCACCGGTCGGTCTCCTACTCTCTTGGAGAAGAAGCACGTGTCCACAACCCAAGAGTCTACAAATTAACTTGCTGGATGTGGAGGGACGAATGGGAGAGAGAGGGAGAGGTGGTGGCTAGGGTTTGGTGGGGCTACGGTTTGCACACAAATTAGTCCATCCAATGGGAGGCTCCCCTCCTTATATAGATGGCCTCACCCAAAACCCTAATGCGCAACCAATGAGAGTGTGCCACGTGTTAGTGCTTTGGGCAAACATCATCTTAATCCTTAGATTAATCCAATATGTCTGAGCAGCATGCACTTGAATGGGCTAGCCATGCGGTTAGTGCACCATGTGCATCAGCTTGCTCGGTTGTTGGGCTCAGCTGCTTGGATGGATCTCTACTGACCCTCTCCCACCATAGACGGCCTGAGAGGGATACTCTAAGCACGTGGGTTGGAGTGGTCAAGGGCTCATGCATCTGTTTGAGTCGATTGAACTTGTTAGCTTGTCTTTGGTTAGTTATCGTCCTCTATGTGTTGAATGTGTTTTGCTCTATATGACTTGTTGTGTTTCACTAGCAGATAATGTGGTTATATGATCTGATGTGTGTATTCCTGATGTTGTAGTCATGCATGGACTTATGAATGTAAACGGGCTCTTTCATATCATGTGCTGATCGTGTCATGTTCTAAAGCAACATATTAACCCGTTGCATGCATGTATGCTAGTTTAGAGATCTATATCGTCTACTGATATTTTATGCATGTTCCAACATGATTATCCTACTGATATACATGTAATACATACCCATATCAACTCTGATCATGCTCTAAGAGTTCAGTTATCATCGTATATAAACTCTGAAATTAAGGATGCATGCTACCGATTATTGTGGAGTTTGATTTTGATATATCTAGTTGTAATGAATCATTCTATTGCGTCTCTCATGTCTATATGTTACTGAAGTGAAGTGTTATGATATGGTTATGTATGACCCTTAGGATATCAGACCTTTTAACATCTTTATCATGACCCGTAGATGACTCGATTAGCTATTATCTTGATTTGCTGATCCGGTTATGATTGCTTGTTGTTGTGAGTTTCGTTTGATTCCTGATTGGGATGTTCTGATTTGATTTGTTTGGGGACTGTTAGGAGGGTATCCGGATACCTTTCCTTGAGCTCATTCCATACACTGTAGATGCATTAGATTTTACATGCTTAAGTAGCTTGCATCGCATTTAATCTGATTAATAATTCTGGGCACATTCTGTTTTTGGGACACTTAATCTGATTTAATCCGACGGGCCACGAGTGGGTCCTCTAGCTAGAGAGGCCATTTGCATAAGACGTTCACGTTGGGAGGCCAGGCGTAAGATAAGTCATGGGCAGGCGCGCTGCCATTCTGTCTCAGGGTAGGTATTCCCAAGTTCGCGATGGCACCATGTAGGTCACTTGCCGCGAATTGGGACACTTATCCGGTGCACCACTTTGTGCCGAGCAGTGGGTCACTGTCGAGTGACCGCCTTTGACAGCGAGGCTAGTGTTCTGGTTCCTATTGAGGAATGATTCGGGTGTGCCCGTCCGGCACGGCTTATGGAGTCGTAGCCTTCTGTTGCATTATGTGCTTTCCTATTTCTGTTTCGGATGCTTTTGTCTTAGATAGATTGCATGCATTCTTCTATATAACTCCGATAGGGCCAGGGGCATACTGAGTTTTCTTTATAGAAAACTCACGCATATGTTGATGTGGTGCTTGCAGGTACTTAGATTCCTACAGGGTAGACCGGACGAGTAGTCGAAGATTCTGTACACGAGGGACACGTTGCCAGATTCTTTTGTTTGTCTTTTGCTTCCTCGTTATTTATGATGTATTTCCTTTTTGAACTCGATGTAATGTATTTGACCTTGTTACCACATATGGATAATCTCTCACTTTTCAGTTATGTTTTATGTTAGTCTATCCATGTATGATCTCTCTACGTATTGACGAGTCGTTGTTTGGTCTGTCCTTTGTAACTCCTTCGGTCGTCGTGGAGGTCTCTGATCGCGACACTTGTAGTCTTTCCCAGTGTGCGTACCCGCGAGATTGGGGGCGTTACAGATGGAGAGAGGGGAGAGAGAAGAAGGGTAGAGAAGGAGAAAGAAAGAGAGAGATAAGGAGAGAGCAAGAGAGAAGGAGATGCTGAGGGTTAGAAAGAGTGGAGAAGAGGAGAGAGACGGAGAACGAGAGATATAAGAAGGAGAAGGAGAGAGAAGAAGAAGAGAGAGGGCGTGAAGGAGAAGGAGATGGAGAGAACATAGAGGGAGAGAGGTGGAGAGAAAAGGAGGAGAGATGGACAAAGGAGGGAGAGAGGGAAGGAGGAGAAGGAGAGGGAGACAGGTGAGAGGGAGAAGGAGGGAAAGAGAAGGGGAGAGGGAGAGATGGAGAGTGTAGTACGAGAGAGAAGGAAATGGGGAAACAATGAGAGAGGGAGAGGGAAGAAGGAGATGGAGAGAGAGATAGAAGAAGAAGGAGAGAGGGGAGAGGTGGACAGAGGGGGAGAGGGGGAGAAAGGCAAGGAAAGGGAGGAGAGATGGAGAAGCAGAGAGAACAATAGAGAAGGAGAGAGATCACGAGGGAGTGAAATGGCGAAGGGGAGAGAGTGAATTAGAGTGAGAAGTAGAGAGATAATGGGGGAGTGAAATGGAGAATGGGAGAGAGAGTGAATTAGAGCGGGAAGTAGAGAGATGGAGACCGTGAATGAATGAAAAGGAGAAAGGGAAGGCGAGAAGAAAGAGGGAGAAAGAATGAGAGAAGGGGAGAGAGACTTCGTAAGTGAGCTAGATGGAGAAAGACAATGAGAAGGAGACTGGAAGGAAGGAGAGAAGGATAGAGAGAGGGAGTAGAGATAAAAGGTAAGAAGAGCGAGAAATAGATAGAATGAGAAGGGGGAGAGAGAAAGAGAGAAGGAGAAAGGGAAAGAGAGACAAACATAGGGGAGAGAGAAAAGGAGGAGAACAAGAGGAGTGAGAGAGAGTGAAGGTGACAGAGAGGAAAGGAAAATTGAGGAGTAGAGAGAAGGACAAGGGAAGCAGAAGGAGAGAGGTGAGGGAAGCAGAAGGAGAGAGGGAGGAGGAAGAGAAGGAGGGAGAAGAACGAGAGAGAGAAGAAGAAGGTGAAGGAGGAGAGAGAGATGGAGGAGGAGAGGGAGAAGGAGCGAGAGAAGGAGAAGAAGGAGAGAGAGATGGAGGAGAGAGGGGAGAGAGAAGAAGGGTAGAGAAGGAGAAAGAAAGAGAGAGATAAGGAGAGAGTGAGAGAGAAGGAGATGCCGAGGGTTAGAAAGAGTGGAGAAGCGGAGAGAGACAGAGTAGGAGAGGGATAAGAAGGAGAAAGAGAGAGAAGAAGTAGAGAGAGGCCTTTAAGGTGAAGGAGATGGAGAGAACATAGAAGGAGAGGGGTGGAGAGAAAAGGAGGAGATATGGACAGAGGAGGGAGAGAGGGAAGGAGGAGAAGGAGAGGGAGAGAGGTGAGAGGGAGAAGGAGAAGGAGGGAGAAAGAAGGGGAGAGGGAGAGATGGAGAGTGTAGTACGAGAGAGAAGGAAATAGGGAAATCAGGAGAGAGGGAGAGGGAAGAATGAGATAGAGAGAGAGAGAGATGGAAGGAGACAGAGGGGGAGAGATTGAGAAGGGCAAGGAGAGGGAGGAGAGATGGAGAAGTAGAGAGAACAATTGGGAAGGAGAGAGATCACGAGGGAGTGAAATGGAGAAGGGGAGAGAGTGAATTAGAGCGAGAAGTAGAGAGATAATGAGGAAGTGGAGGTGCAGCAACGACCGACATCCATTGTGGTACATAACATAAAGGAGATGGTGAGATTGATGGACACAACTAGCAAGCGAAATGATCCATGTGACTTACCCGTGTGTGGGGAGCCTATTGTCTTTGATTTTGGTAGGATACCACGTTTGTAATGTGAACCTTGCATGTTAGCATCCGATTATGCATAGTCGCATAATCCGAAATTTGTAATTTTCAGCACGTGTGCTATATATACACATGGAGGCTCGACTCCCTTTTTGCCTTGCAAAAATAATAATGAGGAAGTGAAACGGAGAAGGGGAGAGAGAGTGAATTAGAGCGGGAAGTCGAGAGAGGGAGACCGTGAATGAAAGAAAAGGAGAGAGAGAGAGAGAGAGAGAGAGAGAGAGAGAGGGAGAAAGAGTGAGAGAAGGGGAGAGAGAGTCCGTAAGTGAGCTAGATAGAGAAAGACAACGAGAAGGAGAGAAGGATAGATAGAGGGCATAGAGATAAAAGGTAAGCAGAGCGAGAAATAGAGAGAAGGAGATGGGGGAGAGAGAAAGAGAGAAGTAAAAGGGGAAAGAGAGAGACGGAGAGACAAACAGAGGGGAGAGAGATAAGGAGGAGAACGAGAGGAGTGAGAGAGAGTGAAGGTGACAGAGAGGAAAGGAAAGGGGAGGAGTAGAGAGAAGGACAATCGAAGCAGAAGGAGAGAGATGAGAGAAGGAGAGGGAGGGAGGGAGGAGGAAGAGAAGGAGGGAGAAGAACGAGAAAGAGAAGAAGAAGGTGATGAGAAGGAGAAGAAGAGAGAGGACAAGCAGAGAGAAGGAGAACGACAGAGATTAGAATAAGGACACATAGAGAAGGAGAAGGGGAGAGTGGAGAGAAGATTAGGATAGAGAGAGAAGGACAATGGGAGTGAGAGGGGAGGAGAGCGAGAAGGAGAAGGAGAAGGAGAGGAAGAGACGGAAGATAGAGGAGGAGGAGGAGGAGGAGGAGAGAGAAGGAAAGAGGGAGAAGGAAAGAGAGAGAATGAGGAGAGCGAGAGAGTACGATTGAGTGAGAGAGGAGGGGAGAGAGAGAACGACAAGGAGAGAGAAGTAGAGGGAGATGGAGGAGGGAAGGAGGGAGAAGTAGATGTGGAGGGAGCAGAGATGGGATGGAGATAGAGGGAGAGAAACAAGAGGAGAAGGAGAAAGAGAAGGAGAAGGAAAGCGAGGTAGGAGAGAGAAGGAGAAGAGAGAGAAGGAGAAGGAAAAGGGGAAAGAGAAGGAGAGGTGTTGAAGTAGAGGAGAAGGAGAGAGAGGAAGGAGATTGAAGACGAAGAGTGAAGGATTAGGAGAGAGAAGATTGAAGATTGAAGGGAATGGAGACTCAGAGAGAGAGGAGTGAGAAGGAGAGAGTGTGGGACAATAAGAGAGTGAAGAACAAGGAGAAGCGGTGGAGAGAAGGAAGGATAAGATAGAGAAAGAAGTAGAAGGAGGAGAGAGAAAGACAAGGAGAGAGGAGGAGAGGGAGAAGGAGCGAGAGAAGGAGAAGGAGGAAAGAGATGGAGGAGGGAGGGGACCGAGAAGAAGGGTAGAGAAGGAGAAAGAAAGAGAGAGATAAGGAGAGAGCGAGAGAGAAGGAGATGCCAAGTGTTAGAAAGAGTGGAGAAGCGGAGAGAGACGAAGAAGGAGAGAGATAAGAAGGAGAAGGAGAGAGAAGAAGCAGAGAGAGGGTGTGAAGGAGAAGGAGATGGAGAGAACATAGAAGGAGAGAGGTGGAGAGAAAAGGAGGAGAGATGGACATAGGAGGGAGAGAGGGAAGGAGGAGAAGGAGAGGGAGAGAGGTGAGAGGGAGAAGGAGGGAGAGGGAGAGTATAGTACGAGAGAGATGGAAATGGGGAAACAAGGAGAGAGGGACAGGGTAGAAGGAGATGAAGAGAGATAGAAGGAGAAGGAGAGAGGTGGACAGAGGGGGATAGAGTGAGAAGGGCAAGCAGAGGGAGGAGATATGGAGAAGTAGAGAGGACAATTGGGAAGGAGAGAGATCACGAGGGAGTCAAAAGGAGAAGGGAGAGAGTAAATTAGAGCGAGAAGTAGAGAGATAATGGAGGAGTGAAACGGAGAAGGGGAGAGAGTGAATTAGAGCGGGAAGTAGAGAGAGGGAGATCGTGAATGAAAGAAGGGGAGAGAGAGAGAGTGAGAGAAAGAGAAGGAGAGAATAGAGTGGGAGAAAGAGTGAGAGAGAGAGTCCGTAAGTGAGCTAGATGGAGAAAGACAACGAGAAGGAGACTGGAAGGGAAGGAGTGAAGGATAGAGAGAGAGAGTAGAGATAAAATGTAAGAAGATCGAGAAATAGAGAGAAGGAGAAGGGGGAGAGAGAAAGAGAGAAGGAGAAGGTGAAAGAGAGAAACGGAGAGACAAACAGAGGGGAGAGAGATAAGGAGGAGAACGAGAGGAGTGAGAGAGAGTGAAGGTGACAGAGAGGAAAGGAAAAGGGAGGAGTAGAGAGAAGGACAAGCGATGCAGAAGGAGAGAGATGAGAGAAGGAGAGGGAGAGAGGGAGGAGGAAGAGAAGGAGGGAGAAGAACGAGAGAGAGAAGAATAAGGAGATGAGAAGGAGAAGAAGAGAGAGGACAAGTAGAGAGAAGGAGAATGACAGAGATTAGAATAAGGACGCATAGAGAAGGAGAAGGGGAGAGTGGAGAGAAGATAAGGATAGAGAGAGAAGGACAATGGGAGTGAGAGGGGAGGAGCACGAGAAGGAGAAGGAGAGGAAGAGACGAGAGATAGAGGAGGAGGAGAGAGAAGGAAAGAGAGAGAAGGAGGAGAGCGAGAGTGTACGATAGAGTGAGAGAGGAGGGGAGAGAGAGAAGGACAAGGAGAGATGTAGAGGGAGATGGAGGAGGGAAGGAGGGAGAAGCAGACGAAGAGAGAGCGGAGATGGGATGGAGATAGAGGGAGAGAAGCAAGAGGAGAAGGAGAGAGAGAAGGAGAAGGCAAGCGAGGGAGGGAGAGAGAAGGAGAAGAGAGAGAAGGGGAAGGAAAAGGGGAAAGAGAAGGAGAGGTGTTGAAGTAGAGGAGAAGGAGAGAAGAAAGGGAGAAGAAAGGAAAAAGTCATGAGAGGAGAGAGAAGCTCTAGGGTGTGCGCATGGGGAACCTAGGTTCTCCTATGCTCTCCACCCTCGTTTCTCCACCAAAACTCGGGATTTTTACACCAAAATGGCCCCTACGGCTAGCTCTACATGTTTGCAACAACAAGATGGAGATTGTGAAACAAACAAGGGTCCCCATCATGCAAGGCAGCAAGCTTCAAACTCGGAAGTGGAGAAGGAAGCTCACGTATCACATCTAGGGAGTGTCAAGTCTCCCCCAAGGAAGGGGTCCAATCTTTTTCAAGCAAGTAATAGGCCCTCCACGGTCCTAGAGTTCATCCCACAGACCATCAAAAGAGGGGAGAAGATGGCTTTTTGTTCGAAAGCTGAAGTTGTCGAATCCCTAAAGAAGTGGGACAAGGTTCTAGTAGGGTATTTCATTGCTTTTAGACCCCACTTGCCGACCTTGGAGAAGCATCTACAAAGGGTTTGGAGCTTAGTTGGCGGCATGGAGGTGATTAAGAGAAGCCAAGGCTTCTTGTTATTCCGATTTACATTTGCGGAAGATAGGAAGAGGGTGTTAGAGGGAGGGCCGTGGTTTGTCAAGGGCTCCCCACTAGTGGTCCAAGCTTGGGCACCAGATGTCATCTTGAAACGGGCAAACATCACGACAGTTCCAATATGGGTTCGCTTGCCGGAGTTCGACCTCAAGTTTTGGGCACCAAAGCCGTTGAGCAATATTGCAAGTGTGCTTGGGAGGCCATTGTACATGGACGAACAAACCGCTTCCGGCCGAAGGTTGGCATATGCTAGAGTTTGTATTGAAGTAACTCACGATTTCCTTTACCCTAGTTGGATCGAAGTTCAAGTAGAGGAAGGAGAGGCACAACGAGTCTATGTTGAATATGAATAGAGACCCGGGTATTGTCACGATTGCATGGAGTTTGGGCATGAGCAGGAGAAGTGTCCAAGAAAGAAGGTGCTTGTTAGGCTCGAAAAGGTTGCCTCCCAACAAAAACTGGTGGAACAATGTGTAGAAATTAAGCACAAGGGTGGGAAAGCTAGTAGAGGCAAGGGTCGCTTTCATGGGGAAGAAGGAGATGTAGAAGAGGAAGTGGTGGGTGCCCTCGGGATGGACTTGGAGGAAGGCCGATGAGTGCCCATAGGTGGGAACGTGGAAAAGAGAGGGGTTGGGAGAGATGATGACGTGGAGAGGGAAGAGGGGGACGAGGAGGAGGGAGAGGGTGATGTGGAGGGGGGAGATGCTGATGTGGATGCAAGGGCAAAGGGAGAAATGACACATGGAAGTGGGAGTAGGAGGGAAATGTTGGAGGGAAACATGAGGGAGAGGGAAACATCGTGTGTTTCTCTTAAGGAGGCAAGTGAGGAAGTGCCACGTGGACTAAGGGAGGAAAGGATTGGAGACCAAGAAATAATGGTCATGGGAGGAGAGACAAATACAAGCATGCCATGTGGACAAGAAAACAAAGACAAGAGCAAGGACACACAAAAGATGAGTGGGTGTTTTGCTCTTGGAAGAACCAATGAGGAGAGGGAGGAGTGCTCTAAATTCAAATGGGCCAATGAGGAAGCATCACGTGATGGAGGGTGTGAAAACAAGGGGGACCATGCAAAAAGGAAGGCAAATGAAGGAGTGCCACGTGGACTGAGGAAGGACAGGGGGGGGGCAAGAAATAACGGTCAAGAGAGGGAAGGCCCATGAGAGAACGCCAAATGGACAAAAGGACAAGAGTAGAAGGGTCCAAAATGGGAGTGGGTGCTTTGCTCTTGAAAGGACCAATGAGGAGAAGGATGAGTGCTCTACATCCAAAGGAGGCTCAAGGGATGAAGGAGGTGGAAACAAGGGGGAACAAACCCACTTTCTAGACGCACTAGCAAATGTGGGTGCAAATGAGGAAAGCATGTGTGAGGCACATGTGAAGGGTGCACTAGTGGAGCAGAGAAAAGTAACTGAGGAGGTACATGGGAGGGAAAAGAACGTGAGAAGCATGCATGAAAGTGTGAGTGGATGCTTTGCTCTTGAGAGAACCAATGAGAAGAGAGATGAGTGCTCTAGGTTCAAAGGAACCAATGAGGAGGAATCACGTGATGATGAAGGTGGAAACAAGGGGGAACAAGAATACTTTCTAGATGCACTTGCAAAGGTGGGTGCAAATGAGGAAAGCATGTGTGAGGCACATGTGAAGGGTGCACTAGTGGAGGAGAGGAAAATAATTAAGAAGGTGCAAGGGAGGGAAAAGAACGTGAGTAGCATGCATGGAAGGATTTTGGGGAGTGAGACACCTCCCATGCAAGAGAAGGGTGACTATGGAGGACGAAGTATACTAGCTCCTTCGTTGGGAGAAGAAGGAGAGTGGGAATCACCTAGACACACAAGGAAAGAGAAGACGATGATGCAAAATCTACCTTGAACTAATGGAGGGAAGTTCAACGCTTTGGACATTATGGGGGAGGAACTAGGAATGGCCACCATCCTCTCACCACTGGAAGGAAGCACGCAAGGAGGGGAGGTTACACTTGAGCCAAGGGACATTAACAAGGGGAAGATGTGGAGGAAAAGCTCTCCCCCACCCTCGGTTGATTTGGATTCCATCTCACCACAACCCGAAGTATTCAAAGCAATAAGGGAGAAGGGTTTGGTGCAACAAAAGACATCACATGGAGGAAGAGGGGCTCGTCCCCAAACCTTAATCCCTTGAATACCCTTATGTGGAATGTGCGCGGTGCTAATGGACCCGGCCGTGCACTTATGATTAGGGGTCGAATTAAGGAGGTACACGCGGAGGTGGTTTGTCTTTTTTAACACAAAGTGAAGATGAAGAATTTGGATAAATTCAAATGTGCAATATGGCCACATACTTGGGCGGCAAATAGTGTTGGGGTGGATTCCAGCCGAATTCTTGTCCTTTGGAATGATCAAGTTGTGGACCTACATGTTACATTTGAATCCACGCAACTTCTCCACTTTCAAGGACGGATGAAAAGAGAGGGAATAAGCTTTGATCTCACGGCAATCTATGGCAAAAATGGGCATGTGGAGAGAAGGGTGTTGTGGGAGGATGATGAAGATTTAAATTTATACCGCAAGTGCACGGCGTCTATGAAGACGTGGCAAGTACGGGTCGAACACAAGGAGGGAGAGATTTCGTAGTTGATGTTGTTTTCGATTAAGAGGAAGAAGGAAGAAGAAATAAGTTGGGTTTTTGGTATTTTTGGTTTAATTATCTAAAGTACGAAATAAGAACAATTAAAATTAAAACAAGAACAAAGAGGAGAATCCGTGGGGTGGAGGTTTAGATTTAGGTTTAGAGTAGAGAATTACTGAAACTTATTGTAAATCATGTTAGTTATGAAGCATTACAAGATAAATGACTTAACATAAACTAAAGTAATCAAAATACACTAATCATGAACTTAAAATAATAACATGCATTCATCATTCTCTAACCCTAATTCCATCACCTCCACCCTTTGGAGAGAGTTAGAAACTCATGGAGGGAGGAAGAAGAAGGGATCCTAGAGACATTAAAAGAAAACTAAAACAAGAATTAAAAGAACACAGAAGTTTATTACTAATGATCCAAGACCAAAGGTTCAAAGATGTGTTACATTCGTCCTACAGGGCTATTTATAGCCGATACAGGGGATACCAATACATAAAAGGATAGTACACGCGTCGACCCGACACTGGACGAAAATTGGGCACACAGATCACCTCTGGTGCGGCGAAATCGCCGCACAATGCATGGGAGGTGCGGCTAATTCGCCGCCCAGGTTGATGGGATCGGGTCCGGATTTCTGCGGTGCGTTTATGGCATGATTTGATCTTTATTTGCGCGTCTGGATGATTTGTTTCCATTCTTTTGAGCTCCGGATTAATTCCTTCCATTGTTGGAGATTTATATTTGATTTTTCTTTTGACTTTCTCCACACAATAACTTGGTCCTTTTATTTTGCAATTAGGTCCTTGGCATTTTGCAATTAAGTCCTTGACATTTTGCAATTAAGTCCTTGACCTTTTTGTAATTAGCTCCTTGAATGCTTTTATGCTTGGATGCATTTCTATTTGAAACCCGATAAACTTGAACTCGGTCTTTATGATAGAAATGAATCTTTTGCACGCGTTTATGCTCGGAATGTGGGTAATTTGCATCCAGGTCCCTGTATTCTGTAAATACGACTAAACACATACCTTAGTAGCATTTATTGATATAAAAGTAATCTAAATGAAAGACATATGATGCAATGTATGCAATGCATCAAATACCCCCACACCTAGATTTTGCTAGTCCCTAGCAAAGTAGAATATAAGAAAATGAAAGCAGGGAAATCCTAACTCACTTTCGTAGGAATCACGGTTGCACTTAGCATGTGCAACAAGCCTTTAAACCTCTTTGTTTCCAAGGAGGAGGAGTGTTGTCTCCTGAGGGTTTTCAGTTGACACACCCACAAAGTCTTAATTCAACATTCCATTAATAGCTCTTAATACTTCTGCCTTAACCTTATGCATCTCACTTAAAGTTCTCGCATGCTCATTATACAGTTCTAACTTATAAAAAGTTTGACTTGGTCTTTATTCCTCCAACATTCACACCACTAACCCTTTTACACATGTTTATCACTTGAATTATTTTGCACGCCTCCTCTGGTGGTGAAGTATCATTCGGATCAACCATGGCATGGATCATTCTTTTAGCTTTGGGCCTTGAGTATTATTATTCTTTTCTTTTCTTTTCTTTCGTGATTCAACACATTTGCTTTTTGACACTTTTACCCTTTTTGCATTTGTGTAGCGAGTTTGGTCGATAATCCCGAGCTGGTAGACTCAAGTTACCGGGTTTCAAGATACCCCTACGGACCAGTGACTCAAAGGCTTGGGCTTTTGTAATCATTTTGCAAAATGTGTTTTCTTCACTTTATTCCTTTATTTTTATTTTTATTTTCCTCAAGGCTTAATTGCTATTAGAAGTCCACACTTCCCGGTATATTTTCCTCAACCTCTGCTTTTTATCAACCACTTCAAAGATTTGATTCATCCAATTTAAGTGCATACATGTCTTAAAGGGCAATGGGTTATTTCTTTGGAACTTAGATTTATGTCACAATTTCTACAAGCAGAACTATATAATGAGGAACAAAAACTCAATGCAATTTGTACACGGGTTTTAGCAGTTCAATCTTAAGCTATGTCATGAAACATTAATTTTTTTTTAATAAAAGACAGAATATATAGATAAATATATACATAAACACCCCCCCACACCTAAATCATGCATTGTCCTCAATGTATGCATAGATAAAATAAATGCACTTATTACCAGAGTCGGCTTGCGGTAGAGGGGTCGAGTTTGCTCAAAGTCAACCATAATCAGAACTGGATTGAATGACACCATGTTGGTGCATGTATCCAGTTGAATTGTTCCCCATGTTGACTTGAGGAAAAGATTCCACTCTTCTCACTTGAATTGGTTCGCTTGTTTGCTCGAGTGATGGTGGTTGGGTAAATGAATTACTCCCTTTTTTCTTACATCCTTTTTGCTTATGTGATGATTTATTTGATTCAGAAATCTGATAAATACGTGCTCTCATCACAACATCACTTGGGTTGCATATTATTTCTGGCTCATTATCAATATGGAAGATATTAAATTCTGCTTTTAAGTTCCCGAAAGATAATTGCATGAGCCCATTTCGACAGTTTATTAATGCTTCCGAAGTGGCTAAAAAGGGTCTACCTAAAATTACAGGGATTTGTCGATTAGGATTTACAACAGGTTCAGTATCAAGTACGACAAAATCCACTGGATAAATGAAGTCACCAACCTTAATCAAAACGTCCTCTACTATACCTCTCGGTTTCTTAACAGAACAATCAACGAATTGGAGGGTTGTCCTAGAGGGTTTCAGTGGACCAAGGTTGAGTTGCTCGTAGACAGAAAATGGGAGCAAGTTAACGCTTGCACCAAGGTCTAGAAGGGCTTTATTGATAAACGTATCTCCTATTGAACATGAAATTGTGGGACACCCCGGGTCCTTATATTTTATAGGAGATGTGTTGGAAAGAATTGAGCATATGTTTGCAGTTAAGAATGCCTTCTTTGGTACATTCGTTTTTCTCTTCTTAGTGCACAAATCTTTTAAGAATTTAGCATAAGCAGGTATTTGTTGAATCATGTCTAAGAGTGGAATGTTTACCTTAACTTGCTTAAATACTTCCAAGATTTTCTCTATTTGTGCACTAGAGTTCTTTTTGAGTCTATTGGGAAATGGGGCTTTAGGCACATAGACTCGCTCAGGTTCAGGTTGAGCTACAGGTTCAGGTTGGGTAGGTGGATTGGGCTTTTCAATTTGGACGTCGGGTTCAATGGTCAAGTCACATGTGGGTGCTTGATGGCTAGATTGATTAGTCATTCTAGGGTTTACCACATTATTGTCAATTTGTCTTCCGGACCGTAATGATACTACAACATTGATTTGTTGGAACGGTCCTTCCTCATTAACCATTTGAACCGGTCTAGGGTTGTTATTTCCTGAAGGTGGTTGATAAGATTGATATTGATTATTAGTTCTGGGGTTTACCTCAGGTTGACTTGGAAATTGGCCCTTTTCTCTTTCACCTATTATCTGTGCTAATTGGCTGACCTGTGTCTCTAGCCTTTGGAATGATTGGTTGGTTGTTTGTATAAAAGTTGTCATTAAATTTTCTAATTTTGTCAACCTAACCTCATGATTTCCATTATTACCCCCAGATGATGTATTATTTTGGTTATATGGGGTTGGTTGTTATCTAGGAGGTTGTCCTTGTTGGGTCCACGAAAAATTGGGATGATTACGCCAACCTGGGTTATAGGTTGATGCGTAAGGATCATTTCTAGAATTGTTATATGTGGCATTAACATGTTCCAGGTTCACACAGTCCTCCATTAAATGACCAGTCTGACCACATCTAGAGCAGGGGATAGACAAGGGTTGATTCATTCGGGGTTGATTTTGTAGCTCTAGACTTTCCATTCTACGCATTAGGGTAGCTACTTTTGCCTCAGCCGCTATGTTGGAGTCTATAGCTAAGACACCTGGTCGGGGTTGACTCGCTATTCTAGATCCAATACTCGGGTTGATGGGTGTTCTAGCATTGTCCCATTGCATACTTTTTTAAGCTAAATCCTCAAGAAAAGTCCAGGCATCATTTTCATTTTTGGACATAAAGTTCCCTTGGCTCACAGATTCTAGCATAACCCTAGATGTGGATGTCAATCCCTCATAAATAATTTGGCATAATTGCCACTTCGGAATTCCGTGATGAGGGCATTGGGTCAAGACACTCTTAAATCTCTCAAGATAGGAATAGAACGGCTCGCTCTCAGACTGAACGAATGCAACAATTTCATTCCTAATCTTCATAGTCTTATGGTTGGGGAAATATTTTTTTAGGAAAACTTGAACAAATTCAGCCCAACTTCTAATAGATCTTTCGACTAGACTATATAGCCATTTCTTAGCGTCGTCCTTCAGTGCTAGAGGCACGAATTTCAGACGCACTGCCTCTTCAGGGACATGCTGGTATTGCATAAGAGAGCAGATTTCTTCAAATTCTCTAAGGAAGAGATATGGATCTTCCCTAGAGGTGAACTTAGGCAACATACTCATGTATTGTGCCTTAAGTTCGAAGTCGCGACCCGGGATGGTGGGCATAACGATGCACGATGGCTGAGCAGCCATCGTTGGGTAGCACCGATCCCTCAAAGTTATAGGTTGCGCAACAGGCGGGTCCACTACGTTCTCACCCATTAGATCCGGGTGAGGTGGTGCAACAGGTGGATTGGGGTTAAGTTCCAGACTGGAATCTAGATGAACTCGTGAGAGTCGATTACTCAAGTCCCGAATCCAAATCTGAGTGCACCGGGTTGAATCAATTTTTGAATTCAAATTCGAAATTTAAACTCCAAATTTAATTTCAAGAATTAATTACTCTTTTTTTTTTTTTGAATTTTTGAATTTTAAAATTTTTTTTTTAAAGGAAACAAACAATAGAAAGGTAAGGATGAGAAGGGAAAGAAAACTCAGACGAGAAGGGAAACTTAACTCTAAAGGATAAAAATTAGGGTTGGTCAGAAATTTCCTGAACAAAAACAATCCTAGACCTAGTGTCACTTAGATCTAGACGACTCCTAACTGGTTGAGTCGAATTAGTTTGCTTGATTCATCTCCCTCACCAATCAAGCCAAGTTGGCCAGTTAGTGTATAGCTAGTGGGGGCGCTTCCGACAGAGTCGGTGCCAATTAGACAACCACGTCGCTTGGAAGACTTTCGTCGACACAAAAACACTTTCTAGACACCAAATTGAATTCAATTAGCTTCAGGTCATAGCAAGTCAAACCAATCTCCTCCTTAATTGAGTCCGAGTCCTTAGGGGCCAACGTCTAATTGATTTTAAATTTTAGGCTTAGGCGACACTTCAGGATTGTGGTTTGTGGGCTACGGGAGGGTGATGAAATCCCCACCGTATCTTTTCCTACGGAGTTGCCCTTAAGATAGTTTAACTTGAATCTAGCAAAGATAGTCAAACAATGATCCTTTTAATGGGGGCAATTGCAAGGTTGTATGCAACTAAATTATATGCTCTAATGCAATCGATAAAAACCTCGATACGTACCTTGCCTCCAGCAATCTTCAACAAGTATTAATTTGCAAGAATTTAGCAAGAATAATGGAAGCAAAACATTATATGATGCATGCACTAAGGTCTTTATAATTTTGCCAATTTTAGGTCAGAGTTGAATTATTGCCAATTATGGAAATGTAACCCTAACACGTGCAATTCTACGAAAGGAAACTTTTCAACTATTCAGATTTTACGAGAAAAGCAAGAAAAGTTACCTCCGCAATGCTCAGTCGGGTTCGCCGCCCGCTCTCGGAGATTCCAGTAGCTCAATGCGACCACCCAGAGATGCCGACGACGCCCTCAAAATTTGAAGACCGGAAGACCAACCTGTGCGGCGATTTCGCCGCAAATGCTTCTTATGGGGCGGCGGATTCGCCGCTCTTTAAGCTCAGAATGCGCTCGTATTTCGCCGCGCGCTCTGTTGTCTCCTGAAACACAAATCCAAATACTTAGATCGCGCACAAGATAAACAGGAAAAATCGAAAACACAAAAACAACAAAAATCTGCGTCGTCTCCCCGGCAACGGCGCCAAAAACTTGATGAAGATTTAAATTTATACCGCAAGTACACGGCGTCTATGAAGACGTGGCAAGTACGGGTCGAACACAAGGAGGGAGAGATTTCGTAGTTGATGTTGTTTTCGATTAAGAGGAAGAAGGAAGAAGAAATAAGTTGGGTTTTTGGTATTTTTGGTTTAATTATCTAAAGTACGAAATAAGAACAATTAAAATTAAAACAAGAACAAAGAGGAGAATCCGTGGGGTGGAGGTTTAGATTTAGGTTTAGAGTAGAGAATTACTGAAACTTATTGTAAATCATGTTAGTTATGAAGCATTACAAGATAAATGACTTAACATAAACTCAAGTAATCAAAATACACTAATCATGAACTTAAAATAATAACATGCATTCATCATTCTCTAACCCTAATTCCATCACCTCCACCCTTTGGAGAGAGTTAGAAACTCATGGAGGGAGAAAGAAGAAGGGATCCTAGAGACATTAAAAGAAAACTAAAACAAGAATTAAAAGAACACAGAAGTTTATTACTAATGATCCAAGACCAAAGGTTCAAAGATGTGTTACATTCGTCCTACAGGGCTATTTATAGCCGATACAGGGGATACCAATACATAAAAGGATAGTACACGCGTCGACCCGACACTGGACGAAAATCGGGCACACAGATCACCTCTGGTGCGGCGAAATCGCCGCACAATGCATGGGAGGTGCGGCTAATTCGCCGCCCAGGTTGATGGGATCGGGTCCGGATTTCTGCGGTGCGTTTATGGCATGATTTGATCTTTATTTGCGCGTCTGGATGATTTGTTTCCATTCTTTTGAGCTCCGGATTAATTCCTTCCATTGTTGGAGATTTATATTTGATTTTTCTTTTGACTTTCTCCACACAATAACTTGGTCCTTTTATTTTGCAATTAGGTCCTTGGCATTTTGCAATTAAGTCCTTGACATTTTGCAATTAAGTCCTTGACCTTTTTGTAATTAGCTCCTTGAATGCTTTTATGCTTGGATGCATTTCTATTTGAAACCCGATAAACTTGAACTCGGTCTTTATGATAGAAATGAATCTTTTGCACGCGTTTATGCTCGGAATGTGGGTAATTTGCATCCAGGTCCCTGTATTCTGTAAATACGACTAAACACATACCTTAGTAGCATTTATTGATATAAAAGTAATCTAAATGAAAGACATGTGATGCAATGTATGCAATGCATCAGAGGACCTTGCCTCCGTTGCTCCATGCCTTGGGAAGCCTTGGATCGTAGGGGGGACTTCAATTGCATCCGGAGGGCGAGTGAAAAATGTGGAGGAGGAGGAATGAATGAGGGTGCGACAAAGGACTTTAACGATTGCATTGACTCCCTCCATCTCATTGAAATGCCTTCGACCGGGGGGGAATATACGTGGTCAAATTCTTCCCAAGGAAGTGCACGAATTGAGACCAAGATTGACCGCATATTGATGACAAATGCTTGCCGTGAGACATTCCCGGAATCTTTTACTTGGTGGGGGAGAAAGACTTGAGTGATCACGCGATTCTTACCTTAACTACGGACGGGACGGGGATGAGAAAGAACCGAATGTTTCGGTTTGAAAATCATTGGGCGGAACATGAGGTTTTTAGTGAGGTGGTTCAAGGAGCGTGGACTACTGATTGACATCATTTCATGCTTATATTTGTACCTTATATCCCTTATCTTACACCTAAGCAATGCTACGTGACGAGTTTTATGTTTGATTTTCAGAAATAAAGAGGTTTGAACAGAAGAGCCATGAAAGGACCCAAAAGCAGGAAAACGGACTTAATTGTGAGACCTGGGGACCAAGATGCAAGGGAGAAGGACCAGAACGTAAGACAGGAGGACCTAAGAGCAAAACAGGAAACTCCACACCATCATGGGGAGTATTTTGTCAATTCGATTCGGGTCGGAGCTCCACTAAACCAAGTAGATGCATCCAAGACCACGAAACACTCCAAGCAAATCCCACAACAAAAACCAACGCGATCTGAAGTTTATAGACCGCCAATTGGCGGTCTTGGACCGCTAATTGGCGGTCCATATGGCCCCAGATCCGCTAAGCTTTCTCCTGGACTTGTATTATTATGTGTTTAGGCAATTTTTGGTATTGGTTTAGTCCCACATCCGGGGATTGTCCCCGATTAGCTTTTTCCATGCTTATAAATAGAACTCTTCACCTTCCATTGTAATTACCCATTGCTTGGTGGCATTCTCTTTATTAAGGAGTGAGCCTTGAAGCAAAAACTCAAGGTGGAGAAGAATGCTACCTTCAATGTGAGTCAGCTGTTAATAAAATAATTCTTCTAGTTTCTTTTAATCTTGTCTTTTAATTTGTGCATGTTTGTTTAGTCTTTCCTTTCCTTTTATGTTTCTTTAATGCTTGTTGCCTTCTTAGTTAACTTTCATTTCAGTATTATGCTTTCTTTTGCTAATATAGTTAGTGTAATGAGTAGTGAGTAGTTCCATCCCTATTTGGGTGGTGGAGAAATATGTAATATAATCATGTAGTGTATTAACTGTGTGTTATCTTTATCCCTTGAGCTTTATATGATTTCCATAACCATCTAATGGGTTTTCACTCTTATCTTTGATATGCTAATGCTCTTGAGTGAAGCTTAGCTTATGCTTTGATTGGTGGACCTATTTTATGGGGAATGATAAGGTTAGGATATGGATGAAGTTAATATTGGAAACACAATTTGTAGTGTATGTGCTCTTGTTGCCTTTACCTTAGCTAATGTCTTGTATGTTTTAATGATGTAGTCTTATCTTAATTCATGTGGAGGCATAGTAGGGTCTAGTCTTTATACTTGAGTTCATTTAGCTTCATTCCAATTATTGTCTTGTATGTTTTAATGATGTAGTGAAATCTTAATTCATGTGGAGGCAAAGTTGGATGTAGTTTTATGATTTCATGCACTACATGTTGTGAGGAGCTTAATGAACACACACACACACACTTTTTTATGTTCACATTATTTCTCTACCCCCTTTGTGGCTTAGTTTTATTGCTTATCTTCATTTCCTTTTTGCATCTTAGTGTAGTTTAATCAAACCAACCTTTCTTCCCTTTCTTTACCTCTTGCCTTCGAACAAACCAATCGTTGACACACCTCCCACTGGACGACCCGTATTTGCCACCGCTTCAATGCGGTCGTGCACTTGCGGTTAATATAAAATGATCAATCAAGTTTTTGCCGACGTTGCCGGGGAGGTGCTCTGTCCAGACGTTGGTTTGGACGATTCGAGGGGTTTTTATTTTTTTTCTTTTAGTTTTTGTATGTTTCAGGGAACCTGAGGATCAAGGGGAAGCGACTGGAGGAATGGGAGAGCAAAAGACCCCAAAGTAACCGCCAATCAGCGGTCTGGGACCGCCAATTAGCGGCCTGGTGAGCCTAAATTGCTCTGAAAATTGTTCCAGTTGTTATGTTGTTCATTTTAGTATCTGGGAGCACAATTTTGCATGCTGGGACTTCTAGTTTGCTCCTAGATTTAATTTCAATCCCTTTTAATCAACTTGGACCATAAAACTCAAAGCAAAAGACTAGACTTCTTGCCATCTAGGTCATGCATCATGTGTAGACCTTGCATGCATTTGTCTTTTCTTTGCTTTACATTTTGTTGTTGATTGCTGGCGTGAGGTACGTGCACCCAAATCTCTCATTAATGCATGTTTCGATCATGCATTAGTTAGTAAGATGCATCGGGACAAGAGTGAGCGAGCGTTTGATTGGAGCGATTGATTGCTAGACTTAGGATCAAAACGCTATTAAGGAGGGGTTGTCCCATAAAAGATAAAGTGGGGGATTTCATCACCCTTTCCTTGGCCCCAAAAATCACTTTTAATCAAGCCTTAACTAAAAGCAAGTAGACATTGGCCCTAGGATTTCGGACGCACTAGGAGAGTAATCTAGTTGAGACCGCCATGGCCGGATCGGCGTTGCCTACCTTGTCGATAGTAGGAGGTACTAGATCTCCAAATCTGGTATCACTTGCTGGGCATTGTGGTCCTCGTTGTAGGGAGGTGAGGCGTGTCGAGGCTAGTGAACTCGAAGTTAGGCGTCGTCTAACCTAAGGACCCATTGCCTTACATTGTTTGAGCCGTGCTTGCTAGTTAGGCTTGTACCTGATCCCTTCACCCACGCTAGCTTTAGGGATTCTTCCCTTCTCCTCTGAGTCATCTTCTTCTCACCTACTTCTACGTTTTAGTCTCCTCCCCTTTACACTCTCTGGTAGCGTTTTAGGGTCGAGTCGAGCACTTTTTGCGAGCTTTGTCTCGTGGTGGTGAGAGCGGTCGACTCGAGAGTTGTTTGTTGAGATGGATGGTTACATGGGCGACCATCCATATGATTGTTGGGACCAGGACAATTCGTCCTGGTATTCCGGACCCATGCAACCTGGGGTGGCTCAGACTAACACCCCGTATGGTTGGGCCAATCTTAATGGTGTGACTGAGCAATCTTCATATTGGGGTAGTATGAGAGAGGCACCGACTGCTAGACCACAATCTAGTTATGTCGGATCATATGCTGGTCAACAAACTGAGACATTAGAACAAACTTTGGCCTCTTTCATGCGTATGGCAGACGACATGAGTGCACCGGTGACTCCAGTAGTCGTACCGTGCGACTATTGTGGGTTGAGTGGTCATGTTATCGGGGAATGTCCTTATGTTCCCCCTGAGCCTGAGTATGAGCATACCTTTTCCCAAAATGCTCAATGTGACCATTACGCATCCGCGTACAACCTGAGAGTGATGGATTCGTAGGGAGACAATTCTTATCCAAATTCTTATACCTCATTTTCACCCCCGTATCCTCCTCCCGAATACCGAGAATTCTACCAACACCCCACTTCAAATCATTGGACTCATTCTCAGCCCATTAACACCCAACCCCAAAATTTCCCAAGCTCTGACTTGGACCTCATAGTTGACCGCATACCTGATTCCTTTAAACAAACTTTCCTTACGTTCATGGAAACCACTCAACAGTCCATACAAAATATGGCACTGCAAGTGAGTCAAATGTCGCAGCAATTACGTGAACGTGGGGAAAGTAACTTTTCTTGTCAACATGAGGACTCATCTTTTGATATCGAACTGCCACCACCACATCCACAAATTCAAAGCACAATCTTTCAAAGTCAAACTCCTAGTCAGTCTGAGGGACTTGGGGTTTCAATTCACGATCACTTAGTGGAGGATTCGATTCAAATTGAGAAAAACTTGGACCAGCTTCGTTATGAGTCGGCACAGGATTGTGCCTTATCTTTTTGTCTCGTGGCCCTTGAGCCACATGACCTTATTGTTGTACCTCCTAAGGACTCACTTCTGGTGGAGCAAGAGCTCCCTAGTCCCCCAATTTCAAACAACCTGATGAGAGTTTGCCTCTCACTATTGTTCCTGATCATCTTGGAAATGATGGAACATCAAACAACTACATTGCTCATGAGGGTATTAGGAGTTCCTTGGAGGATACGTTGGGTATGAGACCCACTTTTTGTTCTCCTGATGTGTCGGACTTGCCTAACGAGGTTCTTCACCTCGTTCCGACGCACCAGCCTGTTGGTTGGAGAGTTTGGATTGACGATCATAACATAACTTCAGCAGCACAACGGGAGAAACTCTTCTTCCATTGCCTCTCATTTCCCAAACTCTTGAGAGGTTCAAGCTCTTTCAGTTTGATCCTTTGAATGAGACACCTTTGCGTCCAATTCATGAACCTCTCATTTCATCTGGTGCTCTTTGTGAAGGGGGCCCACACATGCGTATTCTGGCCCCGCGTGGTGTCATGTTCCCTTTCCAAGTGCATTGACCCACTCTTGAGGTTCCCATTTGATGTCTTTGACAAATGAAGATGGGAACTTATGTTTGTACATAGTTATATAAAAAAAATATATAGTACAATAAAAGACTCCTTCAGTGAGCATCGATTGTTGTGAGCCCCAACCCTTGTGTATTTGGGCTCCATTTCTTTCACGTATTTGTATCCTTTCTTTAGCATCTCACAGGTTTTGAGGGAATTCGGGGTTGTGTCCATCAACATGACCTTGAACTTCCCTTTGTACTTCATGTTGGTGAGATCTCTCATTTTTTATGCATAAATCCATGTAGTATCTTGCTCACATTCATTGAGGACAATGCATGAAGTAGGTGTGGGGGGGTGTTTTACATGTGTACATAGTCGAGTCTTTTCTTTTGATTTTGTTTTCTTTTGTTTGCATTTTTAGGGTCATGTTAGTGTGCTTCATTTAATATCGATATTGTAGGATCGTGTGGGTTATGGGTCCACTAATCACTTTTTAAGCTAATCCACAATTCTCTACTTGATTAAGCAATCAAATGCGCAGCGGAATAAACAAACAAGTAGAGAAAGAAAGACAATGCAAACCACACAAAGACGCGTCAGATTTACAGAGGTTCGGCCGCGCCTACGTCCTCTCTTGCAAGCCCCTCTCGAATCCCCGTTCGAGCTCCTCTTGCGTCTTCACTATGCCTCCCCGTTCCGGGCCGGGAGCAACGCCTTTTACAAGTCTTCAAGCTCGCGAACAACCCTCGCCGAGCTTGGCACCAACTCTCACAATCCGAGAGGAACACTTCGGGCTTTAACCGAAATCCTTGCTTCTTTGTCTTGGGCTTTCACCAAGACCCTTGCTCACTTTACAACAATGGTAACTTGAGTGGAACTCACTCTCTAATTGAGCACAACAATTGCTAGATGATTGTATGATGGAGGATGTGGAAATTAGGCTTTGGAATCACTAATTGGGAGCTTTGAGGTTGTGGAAAATCTCACTATAAGTTTGACACTTTGGAGTTGTGAAATCTTATGGAAAACTAAGTGTGAACCTATATTTATAAGGTCTAAGAGATTCCTAGCCGTTGGGGAAAGATTTGATTGATTTGTGTAAGAGATACAATAAACAGAATTCAAATTCAGCAAAAACTGTCTCCAACCGGTCGACCTAAAGTTGAACCGGTCGAACAAAACCTTACAAAAACTAATGGATCGGTTGAACAAATGGATGGTTCGGTCGAACAAAATGGTCATGTAAAAACTCTAAATTTACTGAAACCGGTCGAACAAAAGGTCCAATCGGTCGAACGTTTTCGGACAGGATTTAAGGTTTAGTTTTAGTGATTTTCCGACTATGTTTTGGATGACCTATCGAAGTCCGATTGATCTGAAATTTTGTGTGTGACTTCTCTAAGGAACCTAGTGTGTGAATGCATGGATATTAGCTTAAGTTATGCTCAATTCACATTTGTTCCTAAGACTCAAAGAAAAGTAAAATACATGTCTTCAATCCAGCTTAATTACATGTCTTGACTTGATTTTTCTTCTTTCTTGAGTCTTGATCACCTGTAGATGTTAGCACAATACAACATATATACCATTATACAACATGTGCTAATCTACATGTCCTAATTAAGATTAGGTTGAATTACATCATCAAAATATGGATTAAGGCCAAAAAGCCAACAATCTCCCCTTTTTTGATGATGACAACCTATATCTTAAACTAACTTAATACTTGAAATATATTATGCAAACTATGCTTCAAAATGTTTCTTTAAATCTATTGCATAGTTTTTCTTGACAATTTCATGCATATTTCAAGTTACCCTAATCTATTACTTCTCCCCCTTTGACATCCATCAAAAACAATAATCAATCTAAGATATGAAATGAAATTTCTCCCTCATTGACATTTATATAACTATTCAAGTTCAAATAGGATGTCATTGTAATGAAGTTGCTCCCCCTAAATTTTGCACTTCATTACTCTAATAAAAGATATAACATTTAAGCTCCCCTATCAATAAGGCTAAATGGAAACAATGAGTATGATGAAAGTTAAAATCATTTAAGTTTCTACTTAAGCCTTATTCTAACATCCATTTAAAATTTGACATTTAAAATCAATGGATGTGGTAAAAGATTTGCAATGAATAGGGTAAATGATTTTCAATGAATTGAACATCTAAGGATATGACAATTAAGCATATTAACTAGATTAGAGCTCTTTTTCAGAAATTTTAGAGATAGAAATTTTTATACCAAACTTGAATCTTGAATAGCTCCAATCTTGATTTGGTGATGCAACCGGATTCGAATTCGACGCTTTGGCTCACCCGGTCACCACCAATCTTTTCCTCAAGCTCCTACAAGTGTAGATTTAGGTACCCAAACAACTTTGGGTCCTTGAACATTAGCTTTTGGGATCCAAACCATTTTGGTTTTGGGTGCCCACACACTTGAGGAACTAGATTTAACAAATAAATGCTTGCCATTTAAAGTAGTATGAGATACATGGTTTTTCAAATGCACATTGTATCCTAAACCATGTTTAGCTAATGATTGTCTTTGACTACTCAAAAGCATATCAAGCATTTTTGTCCCTTTAGTGAACATTTCAAGATCTTTTCTTAATTGCATATTTGAGGCTTTAAGATCTACATGTTCATCAATAATGGGTGTTTTACTTAGACTAGCAAGTGATGATTCATTTGATTCAAGTCTAGCAATCACCTCATTTTTTCATTCATGATTAATTCAATTTGGCATTTGAGATCATTTATAGTTTTTCTAGCATTTTTGTTCTTTTCACAAATGATCTCATATTGTTTAACTAACTCATGAAATGCTTTTTGAAGCTCATCTTTAGTAAATGTTTCATTAGATGCACTTGAGTTTGAGCTATCACTAAGATCTCTAGATGAGCAAGAATTAGAAATAGAGGAGTTAGAGGCTACCTCACTCAATTTATCTTCAATTGCCATGTGACATGAGTAAGCAAATTCTCCTTTACTATGCAAGGTGGAAGATGATGTTGATTGTGATGAGGAATCATCCCATGTAGCTTTGTGAGCTTCTTCCCTCCTTTCTCTTCTCTTGCTCCTTCCCTTCTCTTTTCTTTTCTCCCTCTTTTTTTCCCCTTCTTTTCTCTCAATCCTAATACCTCTTCTTTCAATTTTGTCTTCTTTATTCTTGAGGTATTTGAAAAAATCTTGGGCAAGGACCACGATTTCTTCTTCTTCATCTTCTCTCTTTTGCTCCTCAAAATCTGCATGTAAGGCCATAGAAGGAGTTTTCTTGGAAGCTTCTTTTTCTTTGCGATGACTCAATTGAAGCTCATAGGCCATGAGATTTCCAATGAGTTCCTCCATCTTCAATTTGGAAAGATCGTGCGATTCTTCAATTGCGACGACCTTGTCTTCCCAATCGTTGCTCAATGATCGGAGGAATTTCCGAGTCATCTCTCCTTCATTTATCCTTCTTCCAAGAATCAAAAGAGAGTTAGTAATATCGGTGAAGCGAGTGTTCATGTCGCTTATGTTCTCACCGATTTGCATAGAAAATATTTCATATTTATGCATGAGGAGACTTATCCTAGTTTCTTTGGTTTTGCTATCACCCTCATGATGCATTTGTAACCTATGCCATATTTCATTTGCACTTTCACATCCCCTAATTCTATTGTATTCTCCCTCATTAAGGCCACAATAAAGAATGTTCATGATTTTAGAGTTCATTTCAATTTCTTTCATTTGAGCCCTAGATAGAGAATCTAAATCATCGTCATTTGGGGGTATGTATGGATTTTGAATAAACTTCCAATACTTAAGGTCATTTGATATTAAAAAGATTTTCATTCTATTTTTCCAATAATCATAATTTGACCCATTAAGCAAAGGAGGCCTTGTGGTGCATAAACCTTCTAAGTGATTAGATGTAGTAGCCATGCTAAAATTACGGTAAAGTAATGAAATTTAGCTTAACAAGGCTCTGATACCAAATGTAGGATCGTGTGGGTTATGGGTCCACTAATCACTTTTTAAGCTAATCCACAATTCTCTACTTGATTAAGCAATCAAATGCGCAGCGGAATAAACAAACAAGTAGAGAAAGAAAGACAATGCAAACCACACAAAGACGCGTCAGATTTACAGAGGTTCGGCCGCGCCTACGTCCTCTCTTGCAAGCCCCTCTCGAATCCCCGTTCGAGCTCCTCTTGCGTCTTCACTATGCCTCCCCGTTCCGGGCCGGGAGCAACGCCTTTTACAAGTCTTCAAGCTCGCGAACAACCCTCGCCGAGCTTGGCACCAACTCTCACAATCCGAGAGGAACACTTCGGGCTTTCACCGAAATCCTTGCTTCTTTGTCTTGGGCTTTCACCAAGACCCTTGCTCACTTTACAACAATGGTAACTTGAGTGGAACTCACTCTCTAATTGAGCACAACAATTGCTAGATGATTGTATGATGGAGGATGTGGAAATTAGGCTTTGGAATCACTAATTGGGAGCTTTGAGGTTGTGGAAAATCTCACTATAAGTTTGACACTTTGGAGTTGTGAAATCTTATGGAAAACTAAGTGTGAACCTATATTTATAAGGTCTAAGAGATTCCTAGCCGTTGGGGAAAGATTTGATTGATTTGTGTAAGAGATACAATAAACAGAATTCAAATTCAGCAAAAACTGTCTCCAACCGGTCGACCTAAAGTTGAACCGGTCGAACAAAACCTTACAAAAACTAATGGATCGGTTGAACAAATGGATGGTTCGGTCGAACAAAATGGTCATGTAAAAACTCTAAATTTACTGAAACCGGTCGAACAAAAGGTCCAATCGGTCGAACGTTTTCGGACAGGATTTAAGGTTTAGTTTTAGTGATTTTCCGACTATGTTTTGGATGACCTATCGAAGTCCGATTGATCTGAAATTTTGTGTGTGACTTCTCTAAGGAACCTAGTGTGTGAATGCATGGATATTAGCTTAAGTTATGCTCAATTCACATTTGTTCCTAAGACTCAAAGAAAAGTAAAATACATGTCTTCAATCCAGCTTAATTACATGTCTTGACTTGATTTTTCTTCTTTCTTGAGTCTTGATCACCTGTAGATGTTAGCACAATACAACATATATACCATTATACAACATGTGCTAATCTACATGTCCTAATTAAGATTAGGTTGAATTACATCATCAAAATATGGATTAAGGCCAAAAAGCCAACAGATATATCTGCTTGCCATGATCCTTGGGTGACTTGTCTTCTTTTGCTTGCCTAGTGCTTTAAAATTTCCACATTTCTTTCAAAATCTTCATGTGTTGGCGAAAGAAAATGTTTTGTGGGTTTTGCGTGTGTTTAGCATGTGCAAAACCGTTGAGAGGCAAAGTAAAAAGAAAGCTCCCAAAATTGTCTTGAACTTGATGCATTAGGATATCTAGTACATTGACTTTAGGATTTATCGAGTCGTTAGGATGCACCCCAGTTTTTCCCTTGGGGGTGAGTAATCATAGGGTTTCAGTGCTCAAATATTTAATGAAGTCCACCCTGAACCTAGTGAGTAAATAATTCGTGTATGTTAACTTAAGGAAGTTTGTTGTAGTCAATGACCCTCTAAATCCCGTTGTGAGACATTAGTGTAGGGGTTTTGGTTCATGTGTAGATAAGAAATAAGTGAGTAGGTGTTCTCTCTTCTCGCACGGCTCCTATCACTCGGGAAAGTAGGTCTGAGGGGACTTTGTGCCTGGTGCTTTCGAGTCATCTGACTTGGGATGCGCCGACCGAACTCCCGTTACACGGGTGGTAGGGATTGCCCTATGTGGAGATTTAGGGAAAGGTGTACGTGATAGTGTAAGTCCTCATGGGCAATGATGCACGAAACCTGACCCTGGGAGAATGAAGCTCCAACTAATAAAAAGAAAAAGAAGAAAAAAAGTGAAAAGAAAAAAAATGATAATGCAAATAAGAACCTTAATGGACTTTACACTTTTTAGCACTTGAGGATGTTGAGGTTCTCCATGTCTTTCACTTAATTCCTTATTTAACTTGCACGAATGGTTTATTAGGCTAGGTGTGGACTGATTACCTATATAGAGTCGGCCCGTAGGATTACCGCGTCCATTAATCGACAAAATATTTCCAACGAGTCGAGGTCTAGATTGAATAATGCATCTTGTTCGGATTTTGTGGGTATATCCGCTGAAAACCCTCAGGAGACAACACTCCTCCTTGGCAACAAGGAGGTTTAACGGCTTGTTGCACGTGCTAAGTGCAACCGTGATTTCTACGAAAGTGAGTTAGGATTTCTTGTATTTCGTTTCCTTTTCTCTTTCTTTGTTTTGCTCGGGACTAGCAAAAACTTAGGTGTGGGGGTATTTGATTGACATCATTTCATGCTTATATTTGTACCTTATATCCATTATCTTACACCTAAGCAATTAAACGTGATGAGTTTTATGTTTGATTTTCAGAAATAAAGAGGTTTGAAGAGAAGAGCCATGAAAGGACCCAAAAGCAGGAAAAAGGACTTAATTGTGAGACCTGGGGACCAAGATGCAAGGGAGAAGGACCTGAACGTAAGACAGGAGGACCTAAGAGCAAAATAGGAAACTCCACACCATCATTGGGAGTATTTTGTCAATTCGATTCAGGTCGGAGCTCCACTAAACAAAGTAGATGCATCCAAGACCACGAAACACTCCAAGCAAATCCCACAACAAAAACCAATGCGATCTGAAGTTTATAGACCGCCAATTGGAGGTCTTGGACCGCTAATTGGCGGTCCATATGGCCCCAGATCCGCTAAGCTTTCTCCTGGACTTGTATTATTATGTGTTTAGGCGATTTTTGGTATTGTTTTAGTCCCACATCGGGGGATTGTCCCCGATTAGCTTTTTCCATGCTTATAAATAGAACTCTTCACCTTCCATTGTAATTACCCATTGCTTGGTGGCATTCTCTCTACTAAGGAGTGAGCCTTGAAGCAAAAACTCAAGGTGGAGAAGAATGCTACCTTCAATGTGAGTCAGCTGTTAATAAAATAATTCTTCTAGTTTCTTTTAATCTTGTCTTTTAATTTGTGCATGTTTGTTTAGTCTTTCCTTTCCTTTTATGTTTCTTTAATGCTTCTTGCCTTCTTAGTTAACTTTCATTTCAGTATTATGCTTTCTTTTGCTAATATAGTTAGTGTAATGAGTAGTGAGTAGTTCCATCCCCATTTGGGGGGGTGGAGAAATATGTAATATAATCATGTAGTGTATTAACTGTGTGTTATCTTTATCCCTTGAGCTTTATATGATTTCCATAACCATCTAATGGGTTTTCACTCTTATCTTTGATATGCTAATGCTCTTGAATGAAGCTTAGCTTATGCTTTGATTAGTGGACCTATTTTATGGGGAGTGATAAGGTTAGGATATGGATGAAGTTAATATTGGAAACACAATTTGTAGTGTATGTACTCTTGTTGCCTTTACCTTAGCTAATGTCTTGTATGTTTTAATGATGTAGTCTTATCTTAATTCATGTGGAGGAATAGTAGGGTCTAGTCTTTATACTTGAGTTCATTTACCTTCATTCCAATTATTGTCTTGTATGTTTTAATGATGTAGTGAAATCTTAATTCATGTGGAGGCAAAGTTGGATGTAGTTTTATGATTTCATGCACTACATGTTGTGAGGAGCTTAATGAACACACACACACTTCTTTATGTTCACATTATTTCTCTACCCCCTTTGGGGCTTAGTTTTATTGCTTATCTTCATTTCCTTTTTGCATCTTAGTGTAGTTTAATCAAACCAACCTTTCTTCCCTTTCTTTACCTCTTGCCTTCGAACAAACCAATCGTCGACACACCTCCCAGTGGACGACCCGTATTTGCCACCGCTTCAACGCGGCCGTGCACTTGCGGTTAATATAAAACGATCAATCAACTACTCTTGTGAATGGTACCTCGATGTTTCGTGTAGTGGGAAAATTAAAGCAAGTCAAAGAAGCACTCAAATGATGGAGCAAGGAGACGTTCAAACACATTATACATAAGGTGGGGGAAGCCACGAATACCCTTGCGAAGGTGAGAAGGCTTAGGCTGGCCTCCCCAGGGGATGAAGATCTTGCTCGTGCGGAGGTGAAGGAAAAATCTGATCTAGCAAAGATGCTAGAGCGTGAGGAGTCCATTATACGTCAAAAGTCGCGAGTTAAGTGGTTAAAGGAGGGTGATCGGAGTACAAGGTTCTTCCATGCACACCTTCGAGTGAGGAGAGCCACCAACAAAGTGAGGAGAGTGTGTGAGGGAGTGCATGCCTTTGAGGAGGAGGGAGAAATCTGGGATGCGTTCCAGAGGTTTTTTGCTAACTTGTTTGCTAATGATTTTCAGGTTCACCCCATTCCGGCCTCCATTGTCTTACCCCAACTCGACCACATGGAAGGAGAGAGCCTAGTTCGCAAGTTGGACATGAGAGAGTTGGAGGAAGTGGTGTTGAATGCAAATGTGGACAAGGCACCGGGTCCGGATGGATTCAACGCAAAATTCTTCAAGGCGGCTTGGGGGATAATCAAGAGAGATGTGTTCAAAGTCGTTGATTCGTGTTTGAGCAATGGGAATATGTTAACACAATTGAATTACACCTCCATCACAATCATTCCGAAGAAGATGGCTCCCACTATGGTAGAAGACTATAGGCCTATAGCTCTTTGCAACATGATGTATAGGTTCATTGCAAAGGTGCTTGCGAACCGGTTGAAGGGTTTCTTACCACAGCTTGTTGGGGAGAATCAAAGTGCTTTTGTCCATGGAAGGAGGGTCGGTGATAACATACTACTTGCACATGAGCTTTGCCACAACCTTCATCTTGAGAAAGGACGGGGACACATGTGCATTAAGTTGGACATTAGGAAAGCCTACGACTCCATATCATGGGCTTTCTTAGATCAAGTTATGGTGAGGTTTGGATTTCCGGAAAAGTGGAGGAAGGTCATTATGGCTTGCGTGGAAGCTTCTTTTGTAGTCACGGTCAATGGAGCAAACTCCACCCCATTTCGTGCAAGGAATGACTTGAGGCAAGGAGACCCTATGGCACCTTACTTGTTTGTCTTCTGCATGGAAGTGTTGAGCACAATGGTGAAGATGGCGGTGGAGGAAGGAAGAATCGAGCCTCTAGCTTGCGGAGATGTTAATATTTCGCACTTACTCTTTGCCGATGATGTGATATTCTTTGCTAAAGCTACAAAGGATAATGCACAAGAGATTAAGAAGGTGCTTGACGAGTTCACGGCATGCTCGGGGAGGAGGTTTAGTGCTTCGAAGAGCCAAATTTTCATAGGTGGAGAAGTGACGCATGGTGATTGGATTATGGAACACCTTCGGATGGAACGCATGGACTTCCCGGTCACCTACCTTGGCTTCCTTTTCTTCTCGAGTCGGATGGGGAAGGCTCATTGTGGAGAGCTACTTAGGAAGGTTAAAGCCCGCTTGAGTACATGGCAACAAAGCTTTCTATCCATCGCCGGGCGTGTTGAGCTTGTGCGAAGTGTCCTTGTGTGACTTAGTATCTATTGGACATCCGCATTTTTGGTCCCTCGCAAAGTACTTCAAGAATTGGATAGCCTAATGAGTCACTTTATTTGGGGTGGGCCTAAGAAGTGGGTGGCGGTAGCTTGGAAGGATATTTGTACCCCGAAAAAGGAAGGTGGGCTTGGCCTCAAGAAACTCACGGAATGGAATGATGTGGGGCTGCTTAGGCTCTTTAGGCTCATGGTAAATGATGGTCCCTCTTTGTGGGTGAAGTGTATGTGTCACAAATATCTTAAAAACTGATCCATTTGGCTAGCACGACCACCGGCTACATCTTCGTGGGCTTGGCGTGGGATACTTAGTGTCTGGGAAACTGCAAGAAGGCATATTCAATACAAGGTGGGAAATGGGGAACACATCCGTTTTTTCCAATTTACTTGGTGCAGGGAACCTTTCCAAGTTGAACCTTTGGTAGAGCGGCTACACTACGAGTTGGGAGTGCCTTGGGACACGCATGTTGCATACTTCATTAGGAATGGTGAGTGGAGCCTCCCCTATCCTAAATCGAGCATAATGGAGACACTTTGGACAAAGATCAAAGGCCTCCCCATCTTAGGAGGAGTGGACAAACCGACAAGGCTGAATGGAAATGGAAACACTCTCGGCATGAAGGAGGTTTGGAAGTGGGTAAAGGCACTGGGAAACGAAGTGAGTTGGGCTCACATGGTGTGGCACAAGCATGACATCCCTAAACTCACTCACGGCTTGGTGGGCAATGAGGGGTCGACTACTCACGAAGAAGCTCATGAACCAAAGGGGTGCAAAGCATGACCCGACATGTGTCCTTTGTGAGGACATGGGGGAGGATATGGAGCATCCATTTTGGAAGCACTCTAAGAGTGGAATGTTCACCTTAACTTGCTTAAATACTTCCAAGATTTTCTCTATTTGTGCACTTGAGTTCTTTTTGATTCTATTGGGGAATGGGGCTTTAGGAACATAGACTCGCTCAGGTTCAGGTTGAGCTATGGGTTCAGGTTGAGTCGGTGGGTTGGGTGTTTCAGATTGGACGTCGGGTTCAATGGTTAGGTCATATGTGGTAGCTTGATGGCTCGATTGATTAGATGTTCTAGGATTTACCACATTATTATCAATCTATCTTCCGGACCGTAATGACACTACTGCATTTATTTGTTGGAACGGTCCTTCCTCATTAACCATTTGAACCGGTCTAGGGTTGTTATTTCCTGAAGGTGGTTGATAGGATTGATATGAATTATTAGATCTAGGGTTCACCTCAGGTTGACTTGGAAACCGACCCTTTTCTCTTTCACCTACTATTTGTGCTAGTTGGCTGACTTGTGTCTCTAGCCTTTGGAAGGTCTGGTTGGTTGTTTGTATAAAAGTTTTCATCAAATTTTCCAAGCTTGTCAACCTAACCTCATGATCGTTATTGTTACTAAACCCAGATGATGTATTATTTTGGTTATACGGGTTTGGTTGTTGTCTAGGAGGTTGACCTTGTTGGTTTGATGAGAAATTGGAATTATTACGCCAACCCGAGTTATAGGTTGATGCGTATGGGTCATTTCTAGCATGGTTATACATAGCATTAACTTGGTCCCATTCCGCACAATCCTCCATTACATGACCAGTCTGACCACATCTAGAGCACGGGATAGTCGAGGCTTGATTCACTCGGTTTTGGGTTTGTAGCTCTAAACTTTCCATTCTGCGCATAAGGGTAGCTAGTTTTGCTTCAGCCGCTATGTTGGCATCTACAGCTAAGACACCTGGTTTGGGTTGACTTGCTATTCTAGATCGAATACTCGGGTTAAGCGGTGTTCTAGCATTGTCCCATTGCATACTATTTTCAGCTAATTCCTCAAGGAAAGTCCAGGCATCCTTTTCATTTTTCGACATAAAGTTCCCTTGGCTTACGGATTCTACCATAACCCTAGATGTGGGTGTCAATCCCTCATAAATAATTTGGCATAATTGCCATCTTGGAATTCCATGATGAGGGCATTGGGTCAGAACACTTTTGAATCTTTCTAGATAGGAATAGAACGGCTCGCTCTAAGACTGAACGAATGCAACAATTTCATTCCTAATCCTCATAGTCTTATGGTTGGGGAAATATTTTTTTAGGAATACTTGAACAAACTCAGTCCAACTTCTAATGGATCTTTCGGCTAGACTATATAGCCATTTCTTAGCGTCGTCCTTCAGTGCTAGAGGCACGAATTTCAGACGCACTGCCTCCTCTGGGATATGCTGGTATTGCATAAGAGAGCAGATTTCTTTAAATTCTCTAAGGAAGAGATATGGGTCTTCCCTAGAGGTGAACTTAGGCAACATACTCATGTATTGTGCCTTAAGTTCGAAGTCGCGACCCGGGATGGTGGGCATAACGATGCACGATGGCTGAGCAGCCATCGCTGGATAGCATCGATCCCTCAGAGTTATAGGTTGTGCAACAGGCGGGTCCACAACGTTCTCACCCATTGGATCCGGGTGAGGTGGCGCAACAGATGGATTGGGGCTAAGTTCCAGACTGGAATCTAGATGAACTCGTGAGAGTCGATTACTCAAGTCCCGAATCCAAATCTGAGTGCACCGGGTTGAATCAATTTTTGAATTCAAATTCCAAATTTAAATTCCAAATTTTATTTCAAGAATTAATTTTTTTTTAATATTCGTTTTTTTTTCAAAAAAGGGAAACAAACAATAGAATGGGGAAAGATGAGAAAGGAATCCTAATCTAGAGAATTTAGGTGAGAAGACAAAGAAGACTCAGATGAGAAGGGAAACCTAACTCTGAAGATAGAAAGAGGGTTGGTCAGAAAATTCCTAAGAAAGCACGGTTCAAACAATCTTAGACCTAGTGCCGCTTAGATCTAGACGACTCCTAACTGGTTGAGTCGAATTGATTCGCTTGATTCACCTCCCTCACTAATCAAACCAACTTGGCCAGGCCGTGTATAGCTAGTGGGGGCGCTTCCGACAGAGTCGGTGCCAATTAGACAACCACTTCGCTTGGAAGACTTACGTCAACACAAAAACACTTTCTAGACACCAAATTAAATTCAATCGGCTTCAGGTCATAGCAAGTCAAACCAATTCTTCTCCTTAAATGAGTCCGAGCCCTTAGGGGTCAATGTCTAGTTGATTTTAATTTAAGGCTTGGGTGACACTTTAGGATTGTGATTTGTGGGCCAGGGAAGGGTGATGAAATCCCCACCGAATCTTTGCCTACGGAGTTGCCCTTAAGATAGTTTAACTTAGTTCTAGCAAAGATAGTCAAACACTGGTCTTTAATTGGGGGCAATTGCAAGGTTGTATGCAAACTAAATTATATGCATAAATGTAATCGATAAAAACCACGATACGTACCTTGACTCCAGCACTCTTCAACAGAAATTGATTTGCAAGAATTTAGCAAGAATAATGCATACAAAACACTAGATGATGCATGCACTAAGGCCTTTCTAATTTTGCCAATTTTAGGTCAGAGTTGAATTATTGCCAATTATGGAATTTTTGCCCTAACACATGCAGTTCTACTAAAAGGAAATTTTCTGAAAATAGAAATTATGAGGAAAAGAGGAAACAAAGGTTACCTTATGCAATGCTCAGTCGGGTTCACCGCTCGCTCTCGAAATTTCAGATGCTCCACGCGGCCACCCAGAGATGGTGCTAACCCCAGAAAAATTTGAAGCCCAGAAGCTTCAGGTGTGCGGCGATTCCGCCGCAGGTTGCTCTTGGTATGCGGCGATTCCGCCGCCCTTGTTGCTCAAACTGCATTCAGATTTCACCGCGCGCTCTGTTGTCTCCTGAAACACAAATCCAAATACTTATATCGCGCACAAGATAAACAGAACAGAATCGAAATCAACAAAAAAACAAAATCTGCGTTGCCTCCCCGGCAACGGCGCCAAAAACTTGATGAGAATTAAATTTATACCGCAAGTGCACGGCGTCAATGAAGACGTGGCAAATACGGGTCGAACACAAGGAGGGAGAGATCTTGTTATTTGTGTGATTTTCGATTAAGGGGAAGAAGGAGAGAAGAAATAAATTGGGTTTTGAGATTTTTGATTTTTAATTTCCTAAAGCATGAAACATGAACAAATAAAACTAAAGCAAGAACAAAGATGGTGAATTCCGTTGGGTGGAGGTTTAGATTTAGGCTTTAGATTAGAGAATTCAGAAACTTATAATAAATCATGTTAGTTATGAAGCATTACATGATAAATGATTTAACATAAACTCAAGTAATCAAAATATACTAATCACGAACTTAAAATAATAACATTCATTCATCTTCTCTTCACCCTAAATCCGTCACCTCCACCCTTTGGAAGGAGTTAGAAACTCATAGAGGGAGGAAGAATGGGTCCTTGAGACATTACAAAAGAAAACTAAAAGCAAGAAATAAAAGACAGAATTTTATTAATGAAAAGAAGAATACAAAACTAAGATTAAGAATGAAAACTACCACCAAAGACTAAGGACCCTTCTAACATCGTTCTCGGGTCAATTTATAGTTGCTACAAGGGATCTAGGTATAATATTGGAAAGTACACGTGTCCAGACACGACTGGACGAAATTGGGAGACGCGGATTGATGCTTGGGCGGCGGAAACGCCGCACATTGTGTGTGTGGTGCGGCGGAAACGCCGCACAATCTGATCTGATTTTGTCCGGATTTTGGTTGAATGTTTATGGTATGATTTGATCCTTCTTTGCGCGTCTGGATTGATTTTTTCCATTCTTTTGAGCTCCGGATTAATTCCTTTATGTATTTGGAGATTTACATTGATTTTTCTTTAGGTTTTCTCCATAATAACTCGTGAATTGCAATTAGGTCCTTGACTTTTTGCAATTGATTCGCCGGCTACTTTTGTGCTTAAGTCCTTGTTCTTTTTGCAATTAGGACTTGAATGCTTTTATGCTTGGATACATTTCCATTCGTAACCCGATAATCTTGAGCTTGGTCTTTATGATAGAAATGAGTCTTTTGCACGCGTTTATGCTCTTGATGTGGGTAATTTGCATTCAGGTCCCTGTATTCTGTAAATAAGACTAAACACATACCTTAGTAGCATTTATTGATATAAAAGTGATCTAAATGAAAGACATATGATGCAATGTATGCAATGCATCAAATACCCCCACACCTAGATTTTGCTAGTCCCTAGCAAAACAGAAAATACGAAAAATAAAAACAGGGAAATCCTAACTCACTTTCGTAGGAATCACGGTTACACTTAGCATGTGCAACAAGCCTTTAAACCTCCAAGTTTCCTTAGAGGACGAGTTTTGTCTCGTGAGGGTTTTCAGTTAACACACCCACAAAGTCTTAATTCAACATTCCATTAACAACTTTCAATATCCCTACTTCAACCTTATACATCTCACTAAGAATTCTTGCATGCTCATTATATAAATCTAACTCATTAAAAATATGACTTGGTCTTTGTTCCTCCAACATTCACACCACTAACCCTTCTACACATGATATTACTTAAATTATTTTGCACGCCTCCTCTGGTGGTGAAGTATCATTCGGATCAACCATGACATGGATCATTCTTTTAGCTTTGAGCCTTGAGTGTATATATATATATATATTTACTTTTCTTCCGTGATTCAACACATTTGCTTTTTGACACTTTTACCCTTTTTGCATTCGTGTAGCGAGTTTGGTCGATAATCCCGAGCTGGTAGACTCAAGTTACCGGGTTTCAAGATACCCCTACGGACCAGTGACTCAAAGGCTTGGGCTTTTGTGATCATTTTGCAGAATGTGCTTTCCTCACTTTATTCCTTTATTTTTATTTTCCTCAAGGCTTAATTGCTATTAGAAGTCCACACTTCCCGGTATATTTTCGTCAACCTCTACTTTTTATCAACCACTTCAAAGATTTGATTCATCCAATTTAAGTGCATACATGTCTTAAAGGGTATGGTGGGCATAACGATGCACGATGGCTGAGCAGCCATCGCTGGATAGCATCGATCCCTCAGAGTTATGGGTTGTGCAACAGGCGGGTCCACTACGTTCTCACCCATTGGATTTGGGTGAGGTGGTGCAACAGGTGGATTGGGGCTAAGTTCCAGACTGGAATCTAGATGAACTCGTGAGAGTCGATTACTCAAGTCCCGAATCCAAATCTGAGTGCACCGGGTTGAATCAATTTTTGAATTGAAATTCCAAATATAAATTCCAAATTTAATTTCAAGAATTAATTTTTTTTTAAATTTTTGTTTTTTTTTCAAAAAAGGGAAACAAACAATAGAATGGGGAAAGATGAGAAAGGAATCCTAATCTAGAGAATTTAGGTGAGAAGAGAAAGAAGACTCAGATGAGAAAGGAAACCTAACTCTGAAGATAGAAAGAGGGTTGGTCAGAAAATTCCTAAGAAAGCACGGTTCAAACAATCTTAGACCTAGTGTCGCTTAGATCTAGACGACTCCTAACTGGTTGAGTCGAATTGATTCGCTTGATTCACCTCCCTCACTAATCAAACCAACTTGGCCAGGCCGTGTATAGCTAGTGGGGGCGCTTCCGACAGAGTCGGTGCCAATTAGACAACCACTTCGCTTGGAATACTTACGTCAACACAAAAACACTTTCTAGACACCAAATTAAATTCAATCGGCTTCAGGTCATAGCAAGTCAAACCAATTCTTCTCCTCAAATGAGTCTGAGTCCTTAGGGGTCAATGTCTAGTTGATTTTAATTTAAGGCTTGGGTGACACATTAGGATTGTGATTTGTGGGCCACGGAAGGGTGATGAAATCCCCACCGTATCTTTGCCTACGGAGTTGCCCTTAAGATAGTTTAACTTAGATCTAGCAAAGATAGTCAAACACTGGTCTTTAATTGGGGGCAATTGCAAGGTTGTATGCAAACTTAATTATATGCATAAATGCAATCGATAAAAACCACGATACGTACCTTGACTCCAGCACTCTTCAACAGAAATTGATTTGCAAGAATTTAGCAAGAATAATGCATACAAAACACTATATGATGCATGCACTAAGGCCTTTCTAATTTTGCCAATTTTAGGTCAGAGTTGAATTATTGCCAATTATGGAATTTTTGCCCTAACACATGCAGTTCTACTAAAAGGAAATTTTCTGAAAATAGAAATTACGAGGAAAAGAGGCAACAAAGGTTACCTTATGCAATGCTCAGTCGGGTTCACCGCTCGCTCTCGAAATTTTAGATGCTCCACGCGTCCACCCAGAGATGGTGCTAACCCTAGAAAAATTTGAAGCCCAGAAGCTTCAGGTGTGCGGCGATTCCGTCGTAGGTTTCTCTTGGTATGCGGCGATTCCGCCGCCCTTGTTGCTCAGACTGCGTTCAGATTTCACCGCGCGCTCTGTTGTCTCCTGAAACACAAATCCAAATACTTAGATCGCGCACAAGATAAACAGAACAGAATCCAAATCAACAAAAAGAAACAAAATCTGCGTCGCCTCCCCGGCAACGGCGCCAAAAACTTGATGAGAATTAAATTTATACCGCAAGTGCACGGCGTCAATGAAGACGTGGCAAATACGGGTCGAACACAAGGAGGGAGAGATCTTGTTATTTGTGTGATTTTCGATTAAGGGGAAGAAGGAGAGAAGAAATAAATTGGGTTTTGAGATTTTTGATTTTTAATTTCCTAAAGCATGAAACATGAACATATAAAACTAAAGCAAGAACAAAGATGGTGAATTCCGTTGGGTGGAGGTTTAGATTTAGGCTTTAGATTAGAGAATTCAGAAACTTATAATAAATCATGTTAGTTATGAAGCATTACATGATAAATGATTTAACATAAACTCAAGTAATCAAAATATCACGAACTTAAAATAATAACATTCATTCATCTTCTCTTCACCTTAAATCCGTCACCTCCACCATTTGGAAGGAGTTAGAAACTCATAGAGGGAGGAAGAAGGGGTCCTTGAGACATTACAAAAGAAAACTAAAAGCAAGAAATAAAAGACAGAAATTTATTAATGAAAAGAAGAATACAAAACTAAGATTAAGAATAAAAACTACCACGAAAGACTAAGGACCCTTCTAACATCGTTCTCGGGTCAATTTATAGTTGCTACAAGGGATCTAGGTATAATATTGGAAAGTACACGTGTCCAGACACGACTGGACGAAATTGGGAGACGCGGATTGATGCTTGGGCGGCGGAAACGCCGCACATTGTGTGTGTGGTGCGGCGGAAACGCCGCACAATCTGATCTGATTTTGTCCGGATTTTGGTTGAATGTTTATGGTATGATTTGATCCTTCTTTGTGCGTCTGGATTGATTCTTTCCATTCTTTTGAGCTCCGGATTAATTCCTTTATGTATTTGGAGATTTACATTGATTTTTCTTTAGGTTTTCTCCATAATAACTCGTGAATTGCAATTAGGTCCTTGACTTTTTGCAATTAAGTCCCCGACTACTTTTGTGCTTAAGTCCTTGTTCTTTTTGCAATTAGGACTTGAATGCTTTTATGCTTGGATACATTTCCATTCGTAACCCGATAATCTTGAGCTTGGTCTTTATGATAGAAATGAGTCTTTTGCACGCGTTTATGCTCGGGATGTGGGTAATTTGCATTTAGGTCCCTGTATTCTGTAAATAAGACTAAACACATACCTTAGTAGCATTTATTGATATAAAAGTGATCTAAATGAAAGACATATGATGCAATGTATGCAATGCATCACTCATCATCAAAGAGCGAGCATGCATAGAGGACTTCACGCGAGCCTTAACCTTTGAGGAGTCACTTGTGCGGCAAAAGTCACAAATACAATGGCTGAATGAGGGTGATTCCAACTCTCGTTTCTTCCATGCAACCTTGCGTGTATGAAGGGCAATAAATACAATAAGATGTGTGGAGGAGGGAGGCGGGGTGTTTGAGGAGGAGGGTGCAATCCAGGAGACTTTTCGAAATTGATTTGCCATGCTCTTCGCCAACCAAGCCCCAACGACACCTTTACACACTAACTTTTGTTTTCCTTGTCTTACTAGGTCCGAGGGTGAATTTCTTACCCATGCCGTGTCCGAGGAGGAGTTGGAAGGAGTGGTGATGAGAAGCAATGATGATAAGGCACCGGGGCCGGATGGTTTTAATGCAAGATTCTTTAAAGCCTCTTGGCCGGTTATAAAGAAGGAGGTGTTTAACGGTGTTGCTTAAGCCATAAGGGACACGAAGATTCTCAAGCGCGTCAACCACGTCCATCACACTCATCCCAAAGAAGAACATCCCCAAGTGCGTCGATGACTATAGGCCTATCTCATTGTGCAACATGCTCTACCGTTTCATGTCAAAGATTATGGAAAACCGATTGAAGAGTGTGCTACCACGCTTCGTGGGAGAGGAGCAAAGTGCGTTTGTCAAGGGGTGCAATATTGGGGATAATATCCTATTGGCACATGAGTTGTGCCATAAAATGCATCTTGAGGTGGGACGCAGATGCATGTGTCTACAACTTGATCTTAGGAAGGCGTATGACTCGCTATCATGGGAATTCTTGGATGCGGTCCTTGCACGCTTTGAGTTTCCCTCGAAATGGAGAAGATGGGTGGCGGCTTGTGTGAGAGCATCCTTTGTGGTCAATGTGAATGGCCAAAATTCAGCTTCGTTTGTGGCAAAGAATGGGCTTAGGCAAGGGGACCCGATGGCACCATATCTTTTTGTGCTTAGCATGGAGGTCCTTAGTGCTCTTGTAAAGGAGGTGGTGGTTGTCGGTAGACTCACTCCGTTAAGGTGTGGCAGAGAACGGATTTCTCACCTCTTCTTTACCGATGACGTGATGGTGTTCGCCGAAGCTACAAAGGAGAATGCGATCACTATAAAGCGCATTATGGACAAGTTTGAAGCTATGTCGGGCCTTCGGCTAAATACGGAGAAGAGCAACCTATTCTTAGGAGGGGACCATAGGGCTAAAGAGTGGATTGCTCACTTCCTTCAAATGAAACTGGCGGTTCTACCTGTTAGGTACGTTGGGCTGGCATTGATATCTTCCCGTTTGAGCAACCGTCATTGCCAAAGCCTTGTGGCAAAGGTGAGGGCGAAGTTGAGTGAGTAGCGTAGGGGACTTCTTTCTATCGCGGGTCGGGTGGAGCTGGTTAGGAGTGTGCTTCTCTCCTTTAGTGTATTTTGGACTTCGACCTTCTATATACGACGAAGCATATTGTGTGAGATTGAGAGTATCATGACGCACATCATTTGGGGAGGAGAAAAGAAGATGGTACTCGTTTCGTGGAAAGTTATATGTAGTTGCCAGCTCGAGGGTGGGCTTGGCATTTGACGCCTCACCGAGTGGAATTATGTTGGGTTGCTGCGGTTGTTTTGGATGGTGGCGGCAAACCAGCCATCTCTTTGGGTAAAGGCTATCCGGATCAAGTATCTGTGCAACAAGAGTGTGTGGCATGCTAGACCGCCGGCTAGTTGTTCTTCGGCTTGGAGATGTGTACTACGCCTCCAAGCTAAAGCACGTGAAACATTCTTCTTTGAGATTGGGGATGGCACGAAGGTGCGTTTCAGAGCGAGAAGTAGAAAGATAATGAGGGAGTGAAACGGAGAAGGGGAGAGAGAGTGAATTAGAGCGGGAAGTAGAGAGAGGGAGACCGTGAATGAAAGAAAAGGAGAGAGAGAAAGAGAAGGAGAGAAGAGAGATGGAGAAAGAGTGAGAGAAGGGGAGAGAGTCCGTAAGTGAGCTACATGGAGAAAGACAACGAGAAGGAGACAGGAAGGGAAGGAGAGAAGGATAGAGAGAGGGAGTAGAGATAAAAGCTGAGAAGAGCGAGAAATAGAGAGAAGGAGAAGGGGGAGAGAGAAAGAGAGAAGGAGAAGGGGAAAGAGAGACAGAGAGACAAACAGAGGGGAGAGAGATGGGGAGAACAAGAGGAGTGAGAGAGAGTGAAGGTGACAGAGAGGAAAGGAAAAGGGAGGAGTAGAGAGAGAAGGAGAATGGGAGTGAGAGGGGAGGAGAGCGAGAAGGAGAAGGAGAAGGAGAGGAAGATAGGAGAGGTGGAGGAGGAGGAGAGAAGGAAAGAGTGAGAAGGAGGAGAGCGAGAGAGTACGATAGAGTGAGAGAGGAGGGAAGAGAGAGAAGGACAAGGAGAGAGAAGTAGAGGGAGATGGATGAGGGAAGGAGGGAGAAGCAGACGGAGAGAGAGCGGAGATGTGATGGAGATAGAGGGAGAGAAGCAAGAGGAGAAGGAGAGAGAGAAGGAGAAGGCAAGCGAGGCAGGGAGAGAGAAGGAGAAGAGAGAGAATGAGAAGGAAAAGGGGAAAGAGAAGGAGAGGTGTTGAAGTAGAGGAGAAGGAGAGAGAGGAAGGAGATTGAAGACGAAGAGTGAAGGATAAGGAGAGAGAAGATGGAAGATTGAAGGGAATGGAGACTCAGAAAGAGGAGTGAGAAGGAGGGAGTGTGGGACAATAAGAGAGAGTGAAGAACAACGAGAAGCAGTGGAGAGAACGAAGGATAAGAATAGAGAAAGAAGTAGAAGGAGGAGAGAGAAAGACAAGGAGAGAGGAGGAGAGGGAGGAGGAGAGAGAAAAGGAGAAGGAGGAAAGAGAGAAGGAGGAGAGAGGGGAGAGAAGAAGGGAAGAGAAGGAGAAAGAAAGAGAGAGATAAGGAGATGCCGAGGGTTAGAAATAGTGGAGAAGCGGAGAGAGACGGAGAAGGAGAGAGATAAGAAGGAGAAGGAGAGAGAAGAAGCAGAGAGAGGGCGTGAAGGAGAAGGAGATGGAGAGAACATAGAAGAAGAGAGGTGGAGAGAAAAGGAGGAGAGATGGACAGAGGAGGGAGAGAGGGAAGGAGGAGAAGGAGAGGGAGAGAGGTGAGAGGGAGAAGGAGGGAGAGAGAAGGGGAGAGGGAGAGTATAGTACGAGAGAGAAGGAAATGGGGAAACAAGGATAGAGGGAAAGGGAAGAAGGAGATGGAGAGATATAGAAGGAGAAGGAGAGAGGGGAGAGGTGGACAGAGGGGGAGAGAGTGAGAAGGGCAAGGAGAGGAGGAGAGATGAAGAAATAGAGAGAGCAATAGAGAAGGAGAGAGATCACGAGGGAGTGAAGGGGAGAGAGTGAATTAGAGCGAGAAGTAGAGAGATAATGAGGGAGTGAAATGGAGAAGGGGAGAGAGTGAATAAGAGCGGGGAGTAGAGAGAGGGAGACCGTGAATGAAAGAAAAGGAGAGAGAGAAAGAGAAGAGTGAGGGAGAAAGAGTGAGAGAAGGGGAGAGAGAGACCCTAAATGAGCTAGATGGAGAAAGACAACGAGGAGGAGACTGGAAGGGAAGGAGAGGAGGATAGAGAGAGGGAGTAGAGATAAAAGGTAAGAAGAGCGAGAAATAGAGAGAAGGAGAAGGGGAAAGATAGAGACGGAGAGACATAGAGAGGGGCGAGAGATGAGGAGAACGAGAGCAGTGAGAGAGAGTAAAGGTGACAGAGAGGAAAGGAAAAATGAGGAGTAGAGTGAAGGACAAGCGAAGCAGAAGGAGAGAGACGAGAGAGGGAGAAGGAGAGAGGGAGGTGGAAGAGAAGGAGGGAGAAGAACGGGAGAGAGAAGAAGAAGGAGATGAGAAGGAGAAGAAGAGAGAGGACAAGGAGAGAGAAGGAGAACTACAGAGATTAGAATAAGGACACAGAGAGAAGGATAAGGGGAGAGTGGAGAGAAGATAAGGATAGAGAGAGAAGGACAATGGGAGTGAGAGGGGAGGAGAGCGAGAAGGAGAAGGAGAGGAAGAGAGGAGAGATAGAGGAGGAGAGAGAAAGAAAGAGAGAGAAGAAGGAGAGCGAGAGAGTACGATAGAGTGAGAGAGGAGGGGAGAGAGAGAAGGACAAGGAGAAAGAAGGAGGAGACCGAGAGAGTACGATAGAGTGAGAGAGGAGGGGAGAGAGAGAAGTAGAGGGAGATGGAGGAGGGAAGGAGGGAGAAGCAGACGGAGAGAGAGCGGAGATGGGATGGAGATAGAGGGAGAGAAGCAAGAGGAGAAGGAGAGAGAAGGAGAAGGCAAGCGAGGGAGGGAGAGAGAAGGAGAAGAGAGATAAGGATAAGGAAAAGGGGAAAGAGAAGGAGAGGTGTTGAAGTAGAGGAGAAGGAGAGAGAGGAAGGAGATTGAAGACGAAGAGTGAAGGATAAGGAGAGAGAAGATGGAAGATTGAAGGGAATGCAGACTCAGAGAGAGGAGTGAGAAGGAGAGAGCGTGGGACAATAAGAGAGAGTTAAGAACAAGGAGAAGCGGTGGAGAGAAGGAAGGATAAGAATAGAGAAAGAAGTAGAAGGAGAAGAGAGAAAGACAAGGAGAGAACGAGAAAGGCATGAGAGGAGAGAGAGTGTGTGGTGCACATGTGGAGCCTTGACTCCTCTATGGTTTCCGACCCCATTTCTTCACCAAATTGCTTGATTTCTTCACCGAAATGGAGACAAAGACTAGCTCTACACGTTTACAACAACAAGATGGAGATTGTGGCACAACAAATGATCTCCATTTCGTCTCAAAGGAAAGCTTTTCTGCAGCTTTGGAAGAGCGTGATGTTGCGCCACCTCTAGGGAGTGCAAATGCTCTCCCAAGGAAGTGGTCTGACCTCTTCTCAGCAAAGCCAAGAGCATCCACGACCATAGACTTCATTCAACCTGCTGTAAAAGGGGGGGGGAAGGTGGTTGTTTGCTCAAAGATGGAAGTAGTGGAGGCGCTGCATCGGTTTCAGACCTCATCTACCAACTTTGGAGAAGCACCTCCACAAGCTATGGGCTCTTGCTGGAGGCTTGGAGGTCATTAGGAGGGGGCAAGGGTTCTTGTTATTTCGTTTTTCTCTTGGAGAAGATAGGAAGAAAGTCGTCCAAGGAGGGCCATATTTGTTAGAGGAGCTCAACTTGTGGTTCAAGAATGGCTCCTGGAGATGACATTGGAGAAGGCACATATCGCAACAGTTCCTATATGGGTTCATTTGCCGGAGCTTGCCGGAGCTTGACCTTCGATTTTGGTCGCAAAGAACATTGAGTAATATTTCAAGTGTCCTCGAGAGACCACTCTACATGGACGACAACACGACTTATGGAAGGAGATTAGCTTTTGCTCGGGTATGCATTGAGGTAAGTCCTGATTTCTTATACCCTAGTTGGGTGGACGTTCAAGTAGAGGATGGTGCAACACATCGAGTTTTCGTGGAATACGAGTGGCGCCCCGGTTATTGCAAGGATTGTCTTGAGTTTGGCCACGATGAGGAGAAATACCCACGACAGAAGCTACCCTCAAAGGTGCGTGATTCACAACCTCACGTTGCTAGAAAATGGGTGGTCGTTACTCGTGATAAGGGGGGAGACATGAAGGTTGTGAGGAAAGAGTGGGGGGAGAGGCGAGTGGGTGTGGGTGTGGGGATAGGGTAGATAGTTTGGTGAGGGTGAGTGAGGCTCACGTAGAGAGGGAAGGGGCTGGTGGTGAGGGAGTGAAGGGAGGAGAGGGTGGAAGGGATGATGAGGTGGAGCATGGTGCAGCTGAGGTGGCAATAAGAGCAAATGAGGAGTGGCCATGTGGGAGTGGGTGTGATGTGGCAGCCTTGGGAGGAAATGAACAAAATAAGACAACCTTTTGCTCCTTGGAAGAAACCAATGCAACCACACCATGTGGCAAAGATACACCCTCCTTCAAATCGAATTCCAGCAAGGCTGCAAAGAGTGCACAAGGAAGGAAGACTAAGGGGAGCCAAAAGAAGCAAGTGGAAGTGGGTGAGAAGAGTATTGTATCCATTTGGGGACCATCCAATGAGGAGGAGCTTGAGTGCTCTACTTTCTCTTGGGCCAATGAGAAGAAGGAATTCTCTTGTGCAAAGGACATAGCAATGGACCATGAGGGTTTGCATGGGAAACACTTAGTGGAGGACCCTCAAAGGCAAGATGACAAAAAACGTGATGGGCATGTGGTGCATGAAGAGGAGCCATCACGTGATGGGGAAGTGGAGTTTCAGTTTGAGCCATGGAGTGGGGACGAAAATTCTGTTAGAAGGGTGGCCACACCACTTGGTTTAATTGGTGAACATCAAGGGCATGAGGGACACTTACTGAAGGTTTCTCAAAGTGAGGCGAATGGGAAAGGTGAGCCAAATTTGGTGCATGGAATGGAGGTACAAAATTTAAACAGGGAAGTGCTATATGCGGCTGCACCAAGGGCATGTGAGGCAGACCATAGAAGTGTGGGGAGAGCCACGACAATAGAGGAAAGTGTAGGGAGTCAAGGGCATGAGCAAAGGGAAGGCCGAAATGATCAAAGCGGACTCGCGTCTTTGGTCCAAGAGGATCTAAATTGGATATCTCCACAAATGGTAGCACGTGCTAAGGGACCTAAGCTGAAATCAGGAACACATTGTGGGGGGAGATTCGACATACTAGGAGACGGGCTAGACTTGGGGACAAGTGGAGAAGGGAGACAAGCAAGAAGATAGGCAACTCGCCACCACCACCACTAAGGCGATCTGGGAGAAAGATAACCAGCAAAACAATCTCATGTGGAGGTCAAGGGGGTCACCCCGCACCTTTAAATCCATGAATATCCTATTTTGGAATGTGCACGGCGCAAATGGACCCGGCCGTGCACTAATGATAAGGGGTCGAATAAAGGAAGTAAACCCGGATGTGGTGTGTGTGATGGGGCACAAGGTCAAGTACAAGAGGATTGAACGATTCAAAAGAGCCATTTGGCCCCACGCATGGATGTCAAATAGTTTGATAGTAGACTCGGGGTGGATTCTAGTGCTATGGAATGACCAAACAGTGGACATGAGGGTCACCTTTGAAACGTCACAATTGCTACACTTTCGGGCCAACTTGAAGGGAGATGGAAGCGAGTTTGATATCACAACGATCTACGGGGAAAATGGGCATGTGGATAGGAGAGTATTGTGGAATGACCTTCTACAAGTAGCTCCAAGTGATCCAAGGCCATGGATAGTGGGGGGTGACTCCAATTGCATCCGCAAGCTAAGTGAGAAACGGGGAGGTGCTGCTGGAAACGAGGTTGCCATGTCAGAATTTAATGAGTGTATTGATGCACTCCAACTCCTTGAGATGCCATCTACCGGCAGCGAGTTCACTTGGTAAAATTCCTCTGAGGGTAGTGCTTGTATCGAGACAAGGATTGACCGGATTCTAATCAACAATGCATGGCTCGAGATGTTCCCGAAATCCTATTACCTTGCTGGTGAGAAGGACCTAAGTGACCACACCATGCTCATTATGAAGACGGAAGGAAACGAAAGACAAAAGACAAAGATGTTTCGCTTCGAAAACCATTGGGCTGACCATGAAAAGTTTAGGAGTATTTTGGGACAAGGTTGGACCAAGTATATGAGAGGCACACCTATGTTCCGGATGGTGGGAAAGCTACATGAAGTAAAGAATAGACTTATCCAGTGGAGCACCTCTAAATTTGGGAATGTGAACCAAAAGGTGGGAGAGGCCCGGGCTGCTCTAGAGGAAGCTCGGAGAAGTAGGGTAGCAAACTGATTGACATCATTTCATGCTTATATTTGTATCTTATATCCATTATCTTTCACCTAAATAATGCTATGTTACGAGTTTTATGTTTAGTTTTCTGGAATAAATAGGTTTGAAGAGATGAAGCATAAAAGGACCCAAAAGCTGGGAAAAAGGACTGAATTGTGAGATCTGGGGACCAAGATGCAAGGGAGAAGGACCTGAACGCAAGACTGAAGGACCTAAGAGCAAAACAGAATACTCCACAACATCATGGGGAGTATTTTAGCAATTCGATTCGGGTCGGAGCTCCAATAAACCAAGTACATGCATCAAAGACAAAGAATACCATCCAGGAAAGCCTCCAAGAAAGCCCAGACTAATCCGGATCCTGTAGACCGCCAATTGGCGGTCTGGAACCGCTAATTGGCGGTCCAGGTCGATCCGAATCCGCTTAGCTTTTTCTGGCGTGTGTATTAGAGCGTGTTTATGCTATTTATGGTATTTGTTTAGTCCCACATCGAGGGATTGTCCCAGATTAGCTTTTTCTCTAGCTATAAATAGAACTCTTCACCTTCCATTGTAATTTTCCATGCTTGTGGCCATTCTCCCTAATTGAAGTGAAAGCCATGACGCAAGAAACTCAATAGGGGAGATGCTACTGGTATTGTGAGTCTTCAATCAATAAAATTTCCTTTGTTTTGTGCTTCTTTTATTTTTGGTACATGATTTAGTTTGATCGTCTTTTATTTCTAGCTTAGTCTTAATATGCTTTCTTTGCTTAGTTTAATAATTAGTGTAATTTTAAGTGAGTAATTACATCCCCTTTGGGGGTGGAGTAGATGTACAAACATGCATTAGAGAGAATGGGATGAATGCTTTATTTTTGATGTGTTGATAAAACATGAATATATGCTTGCTTGTTTAGGATAGAATTTATAACTTGATGAGTTTTGCCAAAATGATTAGACACCTCTCATGCTTGTTTAGGTTCTGAAATAAACAACTTGCATATGTAAATGTTAATCAACAAAGTTGGTGAATAGATTGATAGGTTTTGCCATAACATTTAGACACTTCCTATGCTTGATAAACCCCACCTTCATGTGCTTAAAGAATGTATTCTACACCCACCTCTTTTCATGTGTGTACTCACTCCACCCCTTAGGGGTTTTCCCATTTCTGTATTGCAGCATTCTTCTTTTGTTCTTAGCTTAGTTTTCATTTCATTGTTTGTTTCTTTCGTTCGCATTTCATACTTTAGTGTAGAGTAGCATAATCAATCTTTCTCTCCTAATTTTTGCCACTTGATTTCTGATAAACAAGAGGCTGCTCACCTCCCTGAGGACGACCCGTACTTGCCACCGCTTCATCGCGGCCGTGCACTTGCGGTTTAATTAAAACGTTGAACAAGTTTTTGGCACCGCTGCCGGGGAGGTACCAGTCTAGACTGTTGTTTGGACGATTCGAGTGGATTTAATTTTTGTTTTATAGTTTTTCTTTGTTTCAGGAGACTTGCAGTCGAAAGGAGAAGCATCTGGAAAAATTTGGAGGAAAGCTGGGCAGTTTGGACCGCCAATCAGCGGCCTGAGACCGCCAATTAACGGTCTGGTGAGCTACTTTTGCCTTCTAATTTCTTTGTCGTGTTTCCATAATTGATCTAGTAATCTAGGACTCAATTTTGCATGTTCTGACTCTTAGATTGTTCTCAGATTAATAATCAACTTCCCTTAAGCAACTTGGACCATAAAACTCAAAGCAAAAGATTAGGCATTCTTTTTGTTTAGCTCATACATCATGTATGTGACTTAGGCATTTAGATTGTCTTTTATCTTAGCTTTATTTTTTGTTCCTGAGAGCTGGCGTGAGGTACGCACCTTCTACTCTCATTCATGCATTTCGTATGAACATGCATTAGTTAGTAGGAAGTGCATTGCAACAAGTGTGAGTTGAGCGTTTTGTTTGGAGAGTTGATTGTTAGATTAAGACTCCAAAACCCTACTAAGGAGGGGCTATCCCGTAAAAGATAAGGTGGGGAATTTCATCACCCTTTCCTTCGGCCCAAAAACCACACTAATCAAGAGCTTAATTTTAAAATCAAGTAGACATTGACCCTAAGGATTTCGGGCGCATTAGGAGAGTGATCCGGTCCCGATCGTCATGACCTGATCGGCGTTGCCCACTTTGTCGATAGTAGGAGAGACGAGATCCCCGGATCTTGGCTCACTTGCTGGGCTTTGTGGTCCTCGTCGTAGGGAGGTGAGGCGTGTTGAGGCCATGTGACCTCACAGTTAGGCGTCGTCTAGCTGTAAGGACCTATAGCGACCTTAGGATTGCTTGAGCCTTGTTTGCTTGTGTGCTTCTACCTGTACCCATCCGCCATAGCATAAGGACTTCTTCCCTTCTCTCCTGAGTCATTCTTTCTCTCCTGTGTTCTCCCGTCTTCTCCTCTACGTACATTCTTTGTTAAAAAAAAGTTTTGTTTTGTGAGTGTGCACCTTTGTGCATGCTTTCGTGGACACGAGACGAGAGTGGTCGTTTGACGAGGAGCGTTGTCAATACGGCTGCGGTCGTCGATTTCGCGACGCCTTCCTCCTCTCGTGTCGCACACAGTCTGGGTTCAATGGCTGCTAACTTCCGTGAGGAGGAGCAGTTGCTGGACCCACTTGTTCGTCATGTTCTTCCAATTGTCGTTCCCATACCTCTTCGTGATCGATGCTACCCGAGCCGTACAGCTCTACCCTCATGCATTGTATTGCCAGAGGCAAATGGGAACCATTTTGAGGTTAAGCCTCAGTTTATTTCCATGCTCCCTCACTTCACTGGGAAAGGTGACCCCTATATCTTTCTCAGGGAATTTGAGGAGGTTTGTGCTATGTTCAAACTGCAACAACTTAGCACAGACTCCATTCATCTTTGGCTTGTCCCCTTTGCGCTTAAGGATGATGCCAAGAAGTGGTTGTACAACAACCAGGCGAATGCCTTTAGGACCTGGGATGAGTTTCAGTCTGCATTCCTCAAAAAGTATTTTCCAAATCATTGGACTCAAAAATTGAGAAACGAAATCAATTCGTTCTATCAACATGAGACTGAATCATTCCATGCATACTTAGAGAGGTTCAAGGAGCTACTATCCTTATGCCCTCACCATGGCATCGAGTTGTGGCGCCTGTGTCTGATTGTTTACGAGGGTCTTCACATCCCGTCCCGAACGCTCCTTGAGTCCATGTGTCAAGGAGAGTTCTTAGGAAAGGATGAAAGGGAGGCATGTGCTTTCCTAGAAAACCTCGCTGAGAAAACCATGCAATGGGAGAGTGTAAGGGAACCACCTGCATCGTCTAGCATAGGAGCGAGGATCGCAAATGCAAACTCGACTAGATCGGGTGCCGCATTTGTCGTCGATACCACTACGGCCACCGAGGCACGCATGGCAGCCTTAATGCGCCGTATGGATTCGATTGAGCTCCAAAACCAGCACGATGTATCTCATGTGTCTGCATCTGGTTCAGTTCCATGTCATTTATGTGGTAGGATAGGTCATATAGGGGGTGAGTGTGCATCCATTCCTCCTGAGATGGAACATGTAAATGCCATCTATGATAGATCCAGGAACGACCCATATTCATCATCTTATAACCCTGGATGGAGGAACCACCCTAATTTTTCATGGAACCATAACAATGCCTCAGGTGGTCCTTCAAACTTTTCTCAACCACCTAACCGACAACACTACCCTCCCATGCATTCACAGTCTCATCAGCCACCACAAAGTCAGAACACCAACCAACCAAGTTTCCCAAATTCAAACAACTTGGAAACCAGGTATAATTCGCTTGAGAACTTAACTCGTGGACTTGAGAACTCTGTAAAAAACTTTATGTCGTCCACGAGTGAAGTTCTCACTTCGAATCAGTAGACCATCAAATCTATCGAGCTTCAGATGGGTCAGTTGGCTCAGTCTGTACATGAGAGAGAGAGCCTGCCTAGCCAACCTGTGGCTAACCCCCGTGCTCACCAGCACTCGAACATGCACAATGTAAGTTAAAGACCACAGGGGGGGGCAAGTTAACTACGTGGAAGAACCTGTGGACCATGTTAATGCCATTGTGACCCTTAGAAATGGGAAGCAAGTCAACAACCACGTATCGTTGCCAGAAAATCCATTTGTGCCGCCCCCTTGTGGGAATGATGGTTAGAAAGAGGCTGAGGGTGAGAGTAATACACCAAAGCCTCCTTCTCCGGCTCCGCCCAAGACATACCTACCAAAAGCTCGTTATCCGAGTAGGTTGTCTAAGAAACAGAGTGACAGTGTGGATAAAATGCTGGAGATATTTAGGAAAGTGAATGTCAACATACCTTTGTTAGACATTATTCAACAAATACCTCCCTATGCAAAATTCCTGAAGGATCTTTGTACAACTAAGAGGAAAACCAACGTCCCTAGTAAAGCTTTTTTGGCAGCTAATGTCAGCTCTATCATCTCGAACCCTATGTACGTGAAATTGAAGGACACGGGCTGTCCAACAATTTCATGTATCATTGGGGATTCTCGCATTAACAATGTTTTGCTAGATCTAGGGTCGACGGTTAACCACTTACCTGCTTCTGTGTATCAACGATTAAGCCTAGGCACCCTCAAGCCTACGAAAACAACATTGCAGTTGGCTGATCGTTCGATCAAAGTCCCGTTGGGGGTCATTGAAGATTTCCTAATCAAGGTCGGTGATTTCATATTTCCAGTTGATTTCATCGTCCTTGAGACCGAACCAATTAAGACTACCCACTCTCAGATTCCATTGATTTTGGTAAAGCTTTTTTGGCGACGTCGAATGCCTTGATCAATTGTCGTACTGGACTCATGAAATTATCGTTCGGAAATTTGACCGCGACATTCCATGTGTTCAATATGGCTAGGCAGCCGGCATCTTTCGAGGACCCCATGGAAGTCAATCTTATCCTGGACTTGGAAGAAGAATTGGAAGAAGAGTACCCCCTGATTCATGAGAGTTTGAGTGATTACTTCATGGATGACTCCGATCATGAAGAGGACAACGGTGCGTTGAGCAATGATGTGCATGTTGTTCAGTACATGCGAGCTCCTCCTATCTTACATCTCGTGCTAGATATCACGCCTCGCCTTGAGGAGCCACCCATGCCTGAGCTCAAAGAACTCCCCAAGGTATTGAAACACGTTTTTCTTGGTCCCAATAGGTCATTTCTGGTGATTATTTCATCGACGTTGACTGGTGATCAGGAAGAACGTTTGATTCAAGTCCTAAAGGAGCACAAATCAGCCATTGAGTGGTCCTCGAGGGACATCAAAGGGATAAGTCCAGACGTCGTGCAGCACCACATCTTTATGGAGGATGAGGCACGACCACGTCGCGACCCACAAAGGCGTTTAAATCCAGCCATGATAGAAATAGTTAAGAAAGAGATCATAAAGTGTTTAGATCATGGCATCATTTTCCCCATTTCGGACAGTACTTGGTAAGTCCTGTCCAGGTTGTGCCCAAGAAGTCGGGTATCACTGTTGTCCAGAATGACAACAATGAGCTTGTACCCACACAACTTCAAACTGGGTGGCGAGTTTGTATTGACTATAGGAAGTTGAACGCGGTCACGCGTAAGGACCACTTCCTCTACCTTTCATCGACCAGATGTTGGAGAGACTCGCCGGGCACGCCTATTACTGTTTCCTTGATGGTTATTCGGGGTACAATCAAATCCCAGTCGCCCCCGAAGACCAGGAGAAAACCACGTTCACTTGTCCTTTTGGTACGTTTGCCTATAGACGGATGCCTTTTCGACTATGCAATGCACCTGCAACATTCCAACGTTGCATGTTAAGTATCTTTTCCGATATGGTCGAGAACTTCCTTGAGATCTTCATGGATGATTTCTCAGTTCATGGCACCTCCTTTGATGAGTGCTTGCACCACCTGAGCCTCGTTCTCAAAAGGTGTTCGGAAACGAACATAGCCCTTAATTGGGAAAAGTGTCATTTCATGGTCACAAAAGGCATCGTGTTGGGTCATCTGGTATCTCGTGATGGTATCGAGGTGGATAGGGCAAAGATTGAGGTTATTTCTAAGCTTCCGCCACCCACCTCGGTAAAAGAAATCTGTTCATTCCTTGGACACGCCGGTTTTTACCGGCGATTTATTAAGGATTTCAGCAAGATAGCTCGTCCTTTGACGAGCTTGCTTGCTAAAGGAACCTCCTTTGAGTTCACACCCGAGTGCCTGACAGCTTTTGAGTTTCTGAAGTGTGAGTTGACCTCCGTTCCTATTATTAAGGCACCGGTGTGGACTCTACCTTTCGAGCTGATGTGTGATGCTTCTGATTACGCGATAGGAGCGGTTTTGGGCCAGAAAGTCGACAAATTGCCTCATGTGATCTATTATGCAAGTCGTACTCTCAATGACGCCCAGCTCAACTACTCCGTTACTGAGAAAGAGTTCCTCGCGATCATATTTGCGTTGGAAAAAATTCGCCAGTACCTCATAGGGTCGCATGTCATCATCTACACTGATCACTCAGCTCTTCGCTACCTTTTGTCTAAAAAGGATGCGAAACCCCGTCTCCTGCGTTGGATCTTGTTGTTACAAGAATTCGACCTTGAAATACGGGACAAGAAGGGATGAGAGAATGTCGTGGCTGATCAGCTATCTCGTATCCCCATGGATCTTTCACCGGATCCACCGGTGAACGAGTTTTTTCCTGATGAGAACCTTATGGCAATAGCCTCACCCCCTGGTTCGCTGACATTGTGAACAATTTAGCAACTGGGGAGGTACCGGCTCATTGGAGACACAGTGAGACAGCGAAATTCGAGTCGTTAGTCAAGCACTTCTATTGGGATGATCCATACTTATATAAGTATTGTGCTGATCAAATCATAAGGAGGTGCATTCCTGACGACGAGATTAAGAGTGTCTTGTCTTTTTCCATAAGGAGGCATGTGGTGGGGCACTTCGGTGCCAAGAAAACCGCTGCCAAAGTGCTCCAATGCGGTTTTTACTGGCCTACGTTGTTCCAAGATGCTTTTGCATTTTGCAAAGTATGCGATATGTGCCAACGTGTGGGCCGCATTGGTAGACGAGATATCATGCCACTCAATCCTATCTTAGTGGTTAACATCTTTGATGTTTGGAGAATTGACTTCATGGGTCCTTTCCCCGTGTCCCATGGTCACACTTACATCTTGGTGGCGGTCGATTATGTGTCAAAGTGGGTTGAAGCAATCCCCACTCGCACTAATGATTGCAAGGTTGTGATCAAATTTCTTAAAGAACACATCTTCGCGAGGTTTGGGACACCTCGTTGTATCATAAGTGATCGGGGGATACACTTTGTGAACCGATCCCTTGAGGCAGTGCTGAGGAAATACTCCATCTCGCACAAGTTGGTCACACCTTATCATCCTCAAACCTGTGGCCAGGTGAAAATTTCCAACCGTCAACTCAAGCAAATTCTTGAGAAAACGGTTAATGCTTCAAGGAAAGATTGGTCGGTCAAGCTTCATGATGCATTGTGGGCTTTCGGCACTGCATTTAAAACCGACATTGGCATGTCCCCCTACCACTAGTTTATGGCAAAGCTTGCCATCTTCCGGTAGAACTTGAGCACCAGGCATTATGGGCAATCAAATATCTTAACATGAGTCTTGATGTTTCTGGTGCCAATCGCAAGTTAGACCTCAACGAGTTGGAGGAGTTGAGAAATGAAGCTTTTGAGAATGCCTAGATCTGCAAGTCCCGCACTAAATTTTTCCACGATTGCTTGGTGCGAATCAAAACTTTCGAAGTGGGACAAAAGGTCTTCTTTTATAATTCTCGCCTCCACTTGTTTCCGGGGAAACTTCGGAACCGTTGGTCAGGGACCTTCATTGTTTTAACCGTCTCCCCTGATGGGGCGGTTGAGATTCAAAATCCTAGGAATGGGGACGTGTTCAAGGTTAATGGACAACGCCTCAAACCATACTTGGAAGGAACCACGACAGAGGTCGAGGTGGAAGTCGTGCCTTTGCACGAACTCCCCGCGGATGTGGTCACTTGATGTGATCTATCCCCCCATTTATTTGTACATATCAGTTTTTGGTTAAAAAAAACCAAAATGATAAAAAGCAAAAAATATGAAAGGCCTATGTCATATTTTCCCTTTCCGTGTTAATAACGCATTTTTCCATTGCCCTACGCGTTGTTCCATCACGAGAAAACGCGTTTCTCTTTTGTCTGTCGCCTCCACCCAAACTTGTACCCCACATCCGAGGAACGGACCGCTAATTCGCGGTTTGAAACCGCTAGTTAGCGGTCAGTTTATCTTCGTTGCCTTTGTTTTTTCGTCTGGGGTTTTCTGTGGGGTTTTTCTGTTGGAAGAGTGGTCTGGGATATGTTTTTCTGCTGGCGTCAGCGTTCGGTGGCCTTCTCTCCGCTCGTTCCATGTTCGTCTTCGCCGTCACGTGCCTCGCCAAGGTAGGTTCAGGTATGGCCAGCCATCATTTAATTCTAGAACTCAATTTTGCCTCCCTGATTCGTGAATTCGGAGAACCCTTCTACGATCGAATCGTAGCTAAAGGGTGGTACCATTTATTGTATGAGGGTGATGAATCCATGTACGTAGAGCCTCTCGTACATTAATTCTTTACTAAACTCGAGCGTGACCAGACCGGTCCACTCGAGTTCAGCATCACTGTCAGAGGGGTGAAACACACCGTGACACCCCAGCTAATCTCCGACGCGACTGGGATCCCCTTGGTTGATGAGCTCGCGCCTACCCACGATATCAATTTTTATCAATCTATGCTTGGGCGTGGGCAACCTGTATCATCACATGGGGGAGTACCTAATGCGCACATTTACTCCAATGTGCACATTGTAGCCAGGTGGGTGTGTAGAAATGTGTTGGGCCAAGAGCAGACCTCCACATTTTTCACACCTAGTTTGCGAATCGTGTATAGTCTGATGGACGGGTCACCACACTGTATTTGTCGAACATTGTTCAACGTTTTGGTGAACGCCAGGCTGAAAGATATACACTGTTTGCCGACTCTTGTTACCAAATTGTGTGGCATGTTGGACATCCTACGATTTGAGCGCATGCTGAGTCGCCAAGGCACCGACCTCGAGGTAGCGAAGATGACGCCGTCATTTCGCCATTGCCTTCCTGAGGCATGGGTGCCTGACTTTATGGAGGAGGATGTTAGAGCCAGTTCCTCAAGCTCGTCTGTGAGCTCAGGAACGCTCTTTAACACCGACATTTCTGAGATGACGGTCGAGCAGCAGAACGTCATCATAGCCAAGCAAAACCGGAAGATCTATAGGAAGTTGTCGGCTCTTGAGAGAGGTGCCTCTTCGGGCACTTCTGGCCGCCGTCATTAGTCCAGTACACCCTATCCATGCATTGGCACCATTTTTCCATACATTGAGGACAATGCATGGATTAGGTGTGGGGGGGTGTCTTTACGTGTGTACATAGTCGAGTCTATCCTTTTGATTTTTGTTTTCTTTTGTGTGCATTGCTAGGGTCATGTTAGTGTGCCGCATTTAACATTGATATATATGCTTGCCATGATCCTTAGGTGACTTGTCTTCTTTTGCTTGCCGAGTGCTTTAAAATTTCCACATTTCATTCAAAATCTTCATGTGTTTGCGAAAGAAAATGTTTTGTAGGTTTTGCGTGTGTTCAGCATGTGCAAAACCGTTGAGAGGCAAAGTAACCAGAAAGCTCCCAAAATTGTCCTGAACTTGATGCATTAGGATTTTTGGTTTACTGCCTTTAGGTCTTATCGAGTCGTTAGGATGCACCCCGGTTTTCCCTTAGGGGCGTATAATCATAGGGTTTCTGCACTCAAACATTTAAAGAAGTCCACCCTGAACCTAGTGAGTCAAATAATTCGTGTCTATTAGTATAAGGAAGTTTGTCGTAGTCAATGGCCCTTAATCTCTTTTTGTGAAACTTAAGTGTAGGGGTTTTGGTTCCCATGTAGATATATAAATAAGTGCTGTTCTCTCTTTTCGCACGACTCCTATCACTCGGGAAAGTAGGTCTGAGGGGACTTTATGCCTGGTGCTTTCGAGTCATCTGACTTGGGATGCGCCGACCGAACTCCCGTTACACGGGTCGTAGGGATCGCCCTATGTGGAGATTTTGGGGAAGGTGTACGTGCTAGTGTATGTCCTCATAGGCAATGATGCGTGAAACCTGACCCTGGGAGAATCAAACACCAACCAAAAAAATGCTCCAAAGAAAAAAAATGATGATGAAAAAAAAAACAAAACAAATAAGAACAAAAATGGACGCTACACATTGTATCACTTTCAGAAGTTAAGGTTGCCCATGTCTTTCACTTAAGTCCTTAACTAACTCTCACGAATAACTCATTAGGATAGGTGTGTGGACCGATTACATATATAGAGTCGACCCGTAGTATTACCGCGTCCCATAATCGACAATATGAGTCCAACGAGTCATGTAGCTAGATTGATTAATGCATCTTCTTCGGATTTTGTGGGTATATCCGCTGAAAACCCTCAGGAGACAACACTCCTCCTCCTTGGCGACAAGGAGGTTTAATGGCTTGTTGCACGTGCTAAGTGCAACCGTGATTCCTACGAAAGTGAGTTAGGATTTCTTATTTTTCGTATGCATTTCTCTTTCTTTGTTTTGCTCGGGACTCGCAAAAGTTAGGTGTGGGGGTATTTCATTGACATCATTTCATGCTTATATTCGTATCTTATATCCATTATCTTTCACCTAAACAATGCTATGTAACGAGTTTTATGTTTAGTTTTCAGGAATAAATAGGTTTGAAGAGATGAAGCATAAAAGGACCCAAAAGCTGGGAAAAAGGACTGAATTTTGAGATCTGGGGACCAAGATGCAAGGGAGAAGGACCTGAACGCAAGACAGAAGGACCTAAGAGTAAAACAGAATACTCCACAACATCATGGGGAGTATTTTAGCAATTTGATTCGGGTCGGAGCTCCACCAAACCAAGTAGATGCATCAAAGACAAAGAATACCATCCAGGAAAGCCTCCAAGAAAGCCCAGACTAATCCGGATCCTGTAGACCGCCAATTGGCGGTCTTGAACCGCTAATTGGCGGTCCAGGTGGATCCGAATCCGCTTAGCTTTTTCTGGCGTGTGTATTAGAGCGTGTTTATGCTATTTATGGTATTTGTTTAGTCTCACATCGGGGGATTGTCCCGGATTAGCGTTTTCTCTAGCTATAAATAGAACTCTTCACCTTCCATTGTAATTACTCCATGCTTGTGGCCATTCTCCCTAATTGAAGTCAAAGCCCTGAAGCAAGAAACTCAATAGGGGAGATGCTACTGGTATTGTGAGTCTTCAATCAATAAAATTTCCTTTGTTTTGTGCTTCTTTTATTGTTGGTGCATGTTTTAGTTTAATCGTCTTTTATTTCTAGCTTAGTTTTAATATGCTTTGTTTGCTTAGTTTAATAATTAGTATAATGTTTAGTGAGTAGTTCCATCCCCTTTGGGGGGGGGAGTAGATGTACGTACATGCATTAGAGAGAATGGGATGAATGCTTTATTTTTGATGTGTTGATAAAACATGAATATATGCTTGCTTGTTTAGGATAGAATTTATAACTTGATGAGTTTTGCCAAAATGATTAGACATCTCTCATGCTTGTTTAGGTTCTGAAATAAACAACTTGCATATGTAAATGTTAATCAACAAACTTGGTGAATAGATTGATAGGTTTTGCCATAACATTTAGACACTTCTTATGCTTGATAAACACCACCTTCATGTGCTTAAAGAATGTATTCTACACCCACCTCTTTGCATGTGTGCACTCACTCCACCCCTTAGGGGTTTTCCCATTTCTGTATTACAGCATTCTTCTTCTGTTCTTAGCTTAGTTTTCATTTCATTGTTTGTTTCTTTCGTTCACATTTCATACTTCTTAGTGTAGTTAAGTGTAGAGTAGCATAATCAATCTTTCTCCCCCAATTTTTGCCACTTGATTTCTGATAAACAAGAGGTTGCTCACCTCCCTGAGGACGAACCATACTTGCCACCGCTTCATCGCGGCCGTGCACTTGCGGTTTAATTAAAACGTTCAATACAAACCCACTTGATGCTGCGCTTATCCTTGCTGAGGGAGAAGTAAAATATGGCCTTGCTTGGATTCTTGCTCGGGAGGAGTCCATTATTCGACAAAAATCAAGAGTCAAGTAGTTGAAGGAGGGGGACCGGAACACTAGATTTTTCCATGCGCACCTTAGAGTGAGGAGAGCCACCAACCAAGTGAGACGAGTGGGTGAGGGTTCCACTTTCGTGGAGGAGGAAGGAGAGATCCGGGACACTTTCCGGCGTTTTTATGCTAACTTGTTTGCTCATGATTTGCAGGTGAAATCCCTTCTCCCTTCTGTCATCCTACCACAAATCCTACCGGCAGAGGGGACGGAGTTAACACGACCTCTTGAGATGAAGGAGCTCGAAATGGTAGTGCTCAACACAAATATAGATAAAGCACTGGGACCGGATGACTTTAATGCAAAGTTCTTCAAAGCCACTTGGAAAATAATCAAAAGGGACATGTTTAATGCCATGACTTCCTGTCTAGAGAGTGGAAAGGTGCTAGCCAAATGTAATGCCACATCAATTACGATTATCCCTAAGAAGAAAGCACCACTTGCTTTATGCAACATGACATATAGGTTCACATCAAAAGTCGTTGCGAATCGTTTGAAGGGGCTGCTGCCATGCCTCATCGGGGAGAGTCAAAGCGCCTTCGTTCAAGGCCGAAGAATTGGGGACAACATCCTCCTTGCCCATGAATTATGCCATAACCTCCACCTGGACAAAGGAATGGGACGAATGTGCATTAAACTAGACATCCGGAAAGCCTACAATTCCGTCTCTTGGGATTTCCTCCATGAAGTGCTAATAAGATTTGGATTCCCCCTTAAGTGGAGAGGGCTTATCATGAGTTGTGTCTAAGCCTCGTTCATGGTGATGGTCAATGATGCAAATTCAGAATCCTTTATGGCCAGCAACGGCTTGAGACAAGGTGACCCCTTGGCCCCCTACTTGTTTGTGCTTTGCATGGAGGTTTTGAGTAAGATGGTGAAGAAGGAGGTCCTGGCTGGACGTATCCAGCCACTAGTGTGTGGAGATGTTCCTGTTTCGCACCTTCTTTTTGCTGATGATGTCTTTCTATTTGCAAACGCAACAAAGGAAAATGCAAGAGCTATCTGAGGTGTACTTGAGGAGTTCACAGCTTGCTCGGGGCTGAGCTTTAGTGCCTCGAAGAGCCAAATCTTCATGGGAAGCGGAGTGCCACAAGGGTCCTGGATTGCGGCCCATCTTGGCATGGAGAGAAAGGAGTTCCCAGTAACATACCTTGGGCTGCCGTTGTTCTCCGGGAGGATGGGAAGGACCCACTGTGTTTCGTTGATAAACAAGGTGAAAGCAAGGCTTAGTACATGGCAGCAAAACTTCTTGACGATGGCTGGTCGAGTGGAGCTTTTGAGAAGTGTACTCGTCTCCCTTAGCATTTATTGGACGTCTGCGTTCCTGATTCCTCGGAAAGTGTTAAAGGAGATCGAGAGCCTAATGTGTCACTTCATCTGGGGAGGCCCGAAGAAGTGGGTAGCAGTAGCCTGGAAAGACGCGTGTCTACCAAAGGAGGAAGGAGGCCTTGGTCTGAAGCGCTTGTCAGAGTGGAATGATGTAGGCCTCCTCCGCTTATTTTGGCTTTTGGTGGCGGAAGGAAATGCACTTTGGGTGAAGTGTATACGCCGAAAGTACTTGAGGTCTCGATCCATTGGGCTTGCACGACCCCCATCCACCTCCTCATGGGCATGGAAAGGGATACTCCGAGTCCGAGACATGGCTAGAAAGCACATCCAATATGAGGTGGGAAATGGAGAAGACATCTGGTTTTTCCAATACCCTTGGTGTGGTGAACCATTTCAAAACAAAGGTTGGGGGAGCGGTTACACTATGAATTAGTAGTGCCGTGGGACATGAAAGTGTCGTACTTCATTAGAGAGGGAGTGTGGAACCTACCCCCACCACGCTGCACATTTATGGAGGAAGTCCACCAACGAATATTGAGCATGAGAATTCATGGTGGCGTGGACCAGCCAAAGCGAGTGGACGGAGTGGGAAAGAAACTTGGCATCAAAGAAGTATGGAGATGGGTCAAGACGCCGGGGAGGAAGGTAGCTTGGACTAGAATGGTTTGGCTAAGTATGCCATCCCAAAGCATGTCATCACGACTTGGAGAGCACTACGAGGACGTCTACTCACAAAGACCTTGATGAACAAACGGGGAGCAACACTACACTCGGGGTGTAGCCTTTGCGAGGGAGGCAAGGAAGACATTGAGCACTTGTTTTGGGGGTGTGAATACATAAAGAAGGTATGGGAAGAAATCTTGCAAATTTTAAAGCTTAACCACAGGATGGCACACTCCTTAGAGGCTGAAGCTATACGTATTTCACACATAGGAGGAAGATGGCTTGATATTGTGGTACGGAGATGGGTCTTCCAAGCCATGATACACGAGTGCTGGCTGGAACGAAACCGAAGGATCTTCGATGGAGAAAAGCAACTCTCAATGCATATTGTGGCTGTTATCAAGGACATGGTTCGCAGCCTTTGGGACAAAGTAAAAAAGCTTGCCAAGAGTGACGAGGAAGAAAACCGATCCCACCTCATGTGGACATAGCTTGTTGTATGGTCCTCGTTTGTTTGTATAGTCATTTCACCTACAATGCTGACATGATATATTGTTTAGTGTAGGGTAGAGGTCGGGTATGCATGTGGCATACACCCGCATTCATCATGGATCAGTTTTGTACTCAATTTTGTAGGTTGTATACTTTACTTAGATTTATAAAATTCGAGGATAAGCCTCCCTTTTGCTTTGCAAAAAAAAACAAGGAGAAAGGAGGAGAGGGAGACGGAGCGAGAGAAGGAGAAGGACGAAAGAGAGATGGAGGAGAGAGGGGAGAGAGAAGAAAGGTAGAGAAGGAGAAAGAAAGAGAGATATAAGGAGAGAGCGAGGGAGAAGGAGATGTCGAGGGTTAGAAAGAGTGGAGAAGCGAAGAGAGACAGAGAAGGAGAGAGATAAGGAGGAGGAGGAGGAGAGAGAAGAAGAGAGAGAGGGCGTGAAACAGAAGGAGATGGAGAGAACATAGAAGGAGAGAGGTGGAGAGAAAAGGAGTAGAGATGGACAGAGGAGGGAGAGAGGGAAGGAGGAGAAGGAGAGGGAGAGAGGTGAGAGGGAGAGTGTAGTACGAGAGAGAAGGAAATGGGGAAACAAGGAGAGAGGGAGAGGGAAGAAGGAGAAGGCGAAGGAGAGAGGGGAGAGGTGGACAGAGGTGAGAGAGTGAGAAGGGCAAGGAGAGATGGAGAAATAGAGAGAACAATAGAGAAGGAGAGAGATCACGGGGGAGTGAAGGGGAGAGAGTGAATTAGAGCGAGAAGTATAGAGATAATGAGGGAGTGAAACGGAGAAAGGGAGAGAGAGTGAATAAGAACGGGGAGTAGAGAGAGGGAGACCGTGAATTAAAGAAAAGGAGAGAGAGAAAGAGAAGAGAGAGGGAGAAAGAGTGAGAGAAGGGGAGAGAGAGAGAGTGAATTAGAGCGGGAAGTAGAGAGAGGGAGACCGTGAGTGAATGAAAAGGAGAGAAGATGAGAGTCGCTCCTAGGGCTCTCTAGGCCGTTTTCCCTCATTTCTCCACCAAAAATACTCGTTTCTTCACCAAATCTCATGAATTCCTCACAAGAATGCAGCAAAGCAACGAGAGTTCTCAGCCAAGGCAGCCAAATGGGGATGGTGGCACGTTTGAGCATCCCCATGGGGCACCACAACACCATGAACCCGCGGGTTTAGATGGTGGCGCATATCGGCCATCTCAAGGAGGTCTTATGCCTCCACAAAAGAGGTGGTAGGACCTCTTCTCCACCGGCACCAAGACCACCTTGATGTACATCCCGCCGGCGGTGAAAGAGGGAAGAAAAGTGGCGGTGTGTTCCAAGGAGGTGGTCGACCAACCACTAAGAAGATGGGAAAACGTGTTACTTCGGTACTTTATCGACTTCAAGGCTCAACTTCCCACTCTTGAGCGACATCTACACAAGCTTTGGAGGCTAGAGGGGGAGGTGGAGGTGACTAGACGTGCAAATGGGTTCCAACTCTTTCGGTTTTCGCTTGGGGAGGATAGAAAGAGGGCTCTCGAGGGAGGTCCATGGTTCATCCGAGGTGCACCACTCATTATTCAAGCGTGGTCACCGGAGCAAGGGATGCAAAGAGAAAGGATGATGACAATGCCAATTTGGGTTAGACTACCGGAGCTAGACTTGAGGTTTTGGTTGGTGAAGAACTTGAGCACGATCACTAGTGTGCTTGGGAAACCACTTTACATGGATGAAATTACGGCGAGTGGCCAGAGGTTAGCGTATGCTTGTGTATGCGTGGAAGTCTCCCACGACTTCTCCTACCCCAAATTGGTTGAGGTTCAAGTGGAGGGAGGAGAGGTGGAGCGAGTGGAGGTGGAATACGAGTGGAAACCAGCCTATTGCGAGGTTTGTGAGGCAAGGATGCACGCCCTAGCTAACAAAGGTGGTAGTGAAGCCACAACAAAGGTTGATAGAGGTGAGGAGGGGCGTGTTTTGGGCCACAAGCACCAAATGAAGGTGCCGGAGATGGCCATAGAAGTGGCTGGAAATGCCAACGCCGATGAGGGGGTGTTGGAGGTGATGGCTGACGTGGAAGTTGTGATAAATCAGGGGGAAACACGTGGCACAGAAGGCCCACATGGTGCAAGGGCGGGAAAGTCAAACCAAGAGGAGGATAAGGATGGGTGTGCATCTTTTGGACATGCCAATGGGGTTAGGCCACGTGGAGATGGAGTGCTTGAGAAGGTAGGCTACAAGCAACAACTTCTAACCAATTTCTTCCTTTGTGGGGGCAAAAGTGGAGAGGCAACACCAATAGGAGTGGGGCTGCATGGGAAGTACAAAGAAGAGATAGTGGAGGACGAAAATAGTAATGGGAAGTGCACCTTTGTGTCACATGTACAAAAGAGGAGGGACACACTTTTGTCTCCAACAACTCTCGTCTCTAGTGGGGCAATTGCACCACTAGGAGTGGAGATAAGTGCAAAGGACAAAGCTAACCTAGTGGAGGGCAGAAATAGCAAGGGTGAGTGCACCTTTTTGTTGCATACACAAGAGGAAAGGGCCCAACCAATAGGAGGCGAGGTAAGTGGGGGGCTCATGGCTGGTCAAGACGAAATTGATCACATGGATGAGACTCATGCCAAGAGGAGTGCTTTAGTTGGGAGTGCACGAATGGAAGGGAATGCACAAGTGGATTCACGTGAGGATAGTGCATGTAGGTCACATATTGGGGAGTGGCATGCCAACAAGGATTGCTTTGGAAGACAAGTGGACTCAAATGAGGAGGCTTTACATGGCAACAAGGAGAGATGTGGGGCTGGTTTGGACGTGCATGGAATGGAGGATACACCACGTGGAGATCTAAGCAATGCTTTACCAAACGATCCTTTTGTACAAGGTGACGTGTGTGCATCGAGCGCGGGTTTTGGAGGAGCAACTAGGTGGAGATTCCGGGAGGAGAGGGCTCATTGATGGCAGATTTAGGATGTGATCCCCCCCACCAATGATGGACTTAAATGACCTATCCCCTCTATCTACCTTTCAAGGAGTGTGGGAGGTTGTGCTAAGGCAACAAACTATGATGAAGACCGGAGAGCAAACCACAAGGGTGCGCGAGGAGCTCACAACGAGTGACATGGAGGAAGCCGCTTTGCTGGGACTAGATCACAAGGAGTATATGCGTCTGAAGGCAAAGCATGGAGACGTCAGGCCACAAGGAGCCATGGTGCTATGATTCTGATGACACGTGGGAGAGTGACCTTTGTGTTAGGGATCACAAACAAAGTCAGGGATCACAAAAGAAGAAGAAGGACACGAAGAAAGGGAAAATACGACGTTGATTGGCCTTACAAGAGAGCGTGGACAAAGTGGGAAGTAGTGTTAAATGTCTAGCTAGAATAAGCTAGTAGTTTTACATAACGTGTGTGTTGTATTGCAGTGTATCCGATTACGCATTTTCAGCGCGGTCCGAACTTTGTAATTTTCGATCCATCTACACATTAGCGGCTCAGCTGCCCTTTTTGCTTTGCAAAAAAAAGAAGGCGAGAGAGAGACCGTGAGTGAGGTAGACGGAGAAAGACAACGAGAAGGAGACTGGAAGGGAAGGAGAGAAGGATAGAGAGAGGGAGTAGAGAGAAAAGGTAAGAAGAGCGAGAAATAGAGAAAAGGAGAAGGGGGAGAGAGAAAGAGAGAAGGAGAAGGGGAAAGAGAGAGACGGAGAGACAAACAGAGGGAAGAGAGATGAGGAGAACGAGAGGAGTGGGAGAGAGTGAAGGTGACAGAGAGGAAAGGAAAAGGGAGGAGTAGAGAGAAGGACAAGCGAAGCAGAAGGAGAGAGACGAGAGAAGGAGAAGGAGAGAGGGAGGAGGAAGAGAAGGAGGGAGAAGAACGAGAGAGAGAAGAAGAAGGGGATGAGAAGGAGAAGAAGAGATAGGACAAGGAGAGAGAAGGAGAACGACAGAGATTAGAATAAGGACACAGAGAGAACGAGAAGTGGAGAGTGGAGAGAATATAAGTTTAGAGAGAGAAAGACAATGGGAGTGAGAGGGGAGGAGAGCAAGAAGGAGAAGGAGAGGAAGAGAGGAGAGATAGAGGAGGAGGAGAGAGAAGGAGGAGAGTGAGAGAGTACGATAGAGTGAGAGAGGAGGGGAGAGAGAGAAGGACAAGGAGAGAGAAGTAGAGGGAGATGGAGGAGGGAAGGAGGGAGAAGCAGACGGAGAGAGAGCGGAGATGGGATGGAGATAGAGGGAGAGAAGTAAGAGGAGGAGAGAGAGAAGGAGAAGGCAAGAGAGGGGGGAGAGAGAAGGAGAAGGAAAAGGGAAAGAGAATGAGAGGTGTTGAAGTACAGGAGAAGGAGAGAGAGGAAGGAGATTGAAGACGAAGAGTGAAGGATAAGGAGAGAGAAGAGGGAAGATTGAAGGGAATGGAGACTCAAAGAGAGGAGTGAGAAGGAGAGAGTGTGGGACAATAAGAGAGAGTGAAGAACAAGGAGAAGCGGTGGAGAGAAGGAAGGATAAGAATAGAGAAAGAAGTAGAAGGAGGAGAGAGAAAGACAAGGACAGAGGAGTATTGGATTAATCTAGGATTATTAAGAAATTTGCCCAAAGCACTGACACATGGCGCGTCCCCATTGGACTACACATTTTAGGGTTTAGGGTGGGGCCATCTATATAAGGAGGGGAGCCTCCCATTGGATGGATGTTCATGTCTGCAAACCCTAGCCCCACCAAACCCTAGCCGCCACCTCTCCCTCTCTCTCCCATTCGTCCCTCCACCTCCACCAATTTAATCCGTGGACTCTTGGTTTGTGGACTCGTGCTTCTTCTCCAAGACAGTAGAAGACCGACCGGTGCTCCAGAGGATTCCGTGAGGTGATCGCCGATCCATTCTGCTGCCACAGGTTCTCTCCAAGGAGGTACTCCTGAACCTATAGATCGTTATAAGCTAACATTGGTACCAGAGCCATCTTGGTCACCTCCGAATTTTTTGAGCACTTTCTTATTTCATATATGTTGAAATAATTGCGGTTGTTTTTGAGAGAAATCGCATACATGTGTAGTTTTTTCTCTTCATCATGCGCCTAGGGTTTGATGGCATTTTTCCTCACCCTTGCGCATGTTTTCTTGATTCATTTCATTACATGCGAATTGCATTACAAGTTTCATCATTATTTCATTCCTGCGCATAGCTTAGATTTCATTTTATGCATGTACCTAGGGTTACATGTTAATCTATGTTTGTTGCGCATATTTCTTTCATCCTTGAAGCTTGCGGCTAGAGTTTGTTTGTTCTTGATAATATGCGCATATATGTTGTTTGAAATATGATGATAATTTTACAAGAGTTAATTATTGCATGTATCATATAATTTGACCATACATTTCGGATGGTAGATTTGATTATGCATTTTTTCTTTCTAAACTCTTGTACATACATCTAAGGTTAGATGATTGTTGCCTTATTCATGTATATGTAATTTTTTAATCACATGTGCATGCATCTAGGATTAGATGTTGATTGCAAAATCATGCACATACATGAATATTGAGTTACCATATTGTATAATTTGGAAATATTTTATTTGGAATGATAGCATGCATTTCATTTGAAATATTTCCTTTATGATTAAATACACATATATGTTAATCTCATTAAGGATTTTCGAATTTTTTAAATGATAGCATTCATTTCGTTTGAAATATTTCCTTTATGATTAAATGCACATATATGTTGATCTCATTAAGGATTTTCGAATTTTTGAAATAATAGCATTCATTTCATTTGAAATATTTCCTTTATGATTAAATGCAAATATATGTTGATCTCATTAAGGATTTTCGCATTTTTTTGGGAATGATAGCATGCATTTAATTTGAAATATTTCCTTTTCATCATATGTGCATTTATGTGTTACCCTCCACCAAAGATTTTCAAATTTTTCTATCCAATACAAGTAGCATAATTATTGTTGATTGCATGCTTATAATGATTAAGGAAAGATTGGCTAATTCTGATTTTTTTTGGAAGATATTATGGGCTGGAGTTTTATTGCCTTAAAAGTATTTTTGAATGCTTTCCTTTGATGCACAAATATGTGTTGCTCTCCACCAAAGAATTTCGGATTTTTTCTTTCCTAATCCAAGTAGGATAATTTTGTGCTATCATGATTATATTGATTAGGGAAAGAAGAAAAATTCTGTTTTGAAAATGATTATTGTGGAGATTGGTTGTTATTACCTAACACGTTTTTGCCAATATTCGTGCACCATAAATGAATTGTTTTTTTATGCATAACTTCCTTCTTGATTGAAAGAGGTACGCACTTTATGGTATTTTCTTCATACGTCGGATTGTGCTAACGTATGGAAAGATTGTGCTTTTATGGAATGAATGGTTCCTGATTTTATTTACTGCCTTATTGAGAGTTGAGCGTAATTTCATTCATTCAATTCCATTTGCAATAGATATCGCAATGGACTGTAATATTTATAGACTGTAATAATTATGGACTGTGGACTATTTATTGCCCTGAGGAGACGAGGGGCTCCTTTATTTTTATTATTATTGCGATATTGTTGCTATAAGGCTCGTGCAGGTTCCCGTCTAAGAGGCTAAATCTCTATGGGGGATCCTTTGCTTAATATGGAAGTAATCTAGCAATCGATTTCTGTGTGATCTTGATGGATTTTTTGAAAGGAAACGTTTTTTTTGGAACCTACATGCCTAGTGGGAGTTGCAAGGTAGAAGTGTTTTGTGTAAACCACCTTGCAACCGGCGGCAATACTTTCTTTATTTGCCGAGTTGCCATGATTTAAACCTTTTTTTGGGGTCTCTAAATCATGATGGAGCTCAATATATAGATTAGTAAAATGGCTTTATTAACTATTGCATGAGGATTTGATAGAATGCTTTATGTTTTCCTTTGGTCTGAATGCTATAGCTATTAAGTCAGTTTATTTTTTTATGACTATTGTAGCTCGTTGTATTTTATGCTAGAACTCATGTATCACTATGTGTTTTTGTCCTAGAATCTTTATGGCTACCTGCAAAAGCATTGTCGCTGATCTGACTCGAGGAGATAAACTCAATGAAAGAAATTACGATCTGTGGCATCGTAAAATTGAGTATCTCTTAGAGGATCAGGACAAGTTAGAAAATATAACCTAAACTATGGCTCCCCCCGAGGAGGGGAACACTGCGCAGCATTGTAGAAATATGGATGTCTATAATGCATGGAAAAAGAAAGACCGTATTGCTCGCATTACAATTCTGAGTTCAATGCGAGATGATCTGTTACTGCGGTTCGAAAAATTGCGAACTGCAAAGGCCTTGTGGGAAGCTATGAAGTTTCATTACGGAGTGACCTCCGTCACAAGGGCCCACGAGCTTGGGCTCATGTTTGATGGGTATAAAATGCGCCAAGGTCACACGATGAGGCAACATATTACGCAATGTCAAACATGATAAGCGAGCTGAGCGCTGCCAGTTGTGCTAAGACCGATGAGGAGCAAGTGTCTGCTCTCATCAGATCATTGCCTTCGAAGAGTTGGGAGCATATGAAGGTCTATCTGACCCATGCTGATGACATCAGGACATTTGACCAGGCCGCAAAACACCTAGAGCTGGAGGAGGACCGCATGTTTGCGGAAGCCCCTCTAACTGACGTGTTTGCTGCTGAAGCTGGAGCTCCTCGGAGGAGTGCAGGTTTTAAGCACAAAAGAGATAGAGCTCAGGGTTTTAAAGGCAAGAAGGGTGCAAAAAAAACTAAATAGAAAACAAAGCTGGAAAGAAACGACCTCGAGGATCCAGAGGTGGGAAAGGTAAGTCTAATGTGACTTGTTTTAACTGCCGAAAGACTGGACATTTTGCTCGTGAGTGCACTGAGCAGAAGGTAATTACTGTGTGTAATCCCTCGAATTGTAAAGTGACTAGTTCTGTGATGCTCACTGATCAATCTCCTGTGTGGATTGTGGATTCAGGTGCCACGGACCACGTAAAAAAGGATCGTTCTGCCTTCGTGGAATATCGCCGTGTTCCAAGTGGGAGCCGAATAAACATGGCAAACAACACTAGCATTGAAGTTCTTGGAGTTGGCACATGCAAAGTGGCTTTGCAAAGTGGCCGGATCCTATTACTTGACGACGTGTTGTATGCACCAGCTATACGACAAAATATTATTTCTGTTGTTGTTTTGATGAGACATGGTTTTAAAGTTGTTTTTCAGAACAATGATATGAGTTTATACCTTGCTAACATTTATTATGGACGTGTCTTTCTTTCAGACGATTTTATTGTGTTTGACGCAATTTATGATTTCAATTGTAATACTAGTGCTTTTACGAGCCAAAGTTCCATGAATAAAGATTCAGTTATGTGGCATGCTAGACTAGGTCACATTGGTGTTGACCGGATGAACAGGTTGGCAAAGGAGGGGGTATTTGGAGAATGCTCCAAATTTGAATTGTCCACCTGTGAATCTTGTCTAGCTGGAAAGGCAACTAGAAAACCGTTCGGAAAAGCCATTAGGGCTACTTCTCCTTTAGAACTAATTCACTTGGATATTTGTGGACCTTTGAATGTGCGTACTAGACATGGACAAAGTTACTTCATCACATTTATTGATGACTACACTAGATATGGTCATATTTATCTTATTTCTCACAAATCAGAAGCTCTAGAATGCTTTAAGAAATTCATGAGCTTGGTAGAGAATCAATTGGATAATAAGATAAAAACTCTCAGAACGGACAGATGTGGGGAGTATCTCTCCATAATGTTCAAGGAGTTATGTGGTGAAAAGGTGATATCTAGACAACTCACTATGCCTTATACTCCTCAGTAAAATGGTATTGCCGAGAGACGGAATAGAACGTTGCTAGACATGGTTAGATCCATGATGGCGCATGCGAGCTTGCCAATTTCGTTTTGGGGAGATGCTCTAATGACTGCTGCCTATATCCTCAATAGAGTTCCAACAAAATCGGTTCCCTCAACTCCATATCAGTTATGGACAGGACGGAAGCCTGATTTTAGTCTGCTGTATCTTTGGGGATGCACGACATACATTCATTCTACTAGTCATCAGATACCCATCTTTGGGGGCGATAGCTCTCATGGAGGATGAGCCATCAGATACCCATATGCGTCGAAGTAAACACGGGCTCATTCCTCGTTGGCGGTTTCGCTTAGAGACTTCTGGGATTCTCTCAAGAGACTTATATTAACAAAATCTTAAAGAAATACCATATGGACAAATGCAAACTAATCGACACTCCTGTTGAGAAGGGTTTGCACTTGAGCCTTGATAAGCATCCTGAGACTCCTGAAGAGAAGGCCAAAATGAGCACGGTTCCATACTCCAATGCTATGGGAAGCCTTATGTACGCTATGATGTGTACTAGGCCAGACATTTGTTATGTTGTGGGCATGATGAGTCGATGCCAGTCTAGCCCAAGCATGGAGCACTAGAAGGCAGTCTAGAGAATCATGAGATACCTCAGAGGAACGAGTAACTACATGCTGTATTACCAAACATCAGATCTCCGCCTGATTGGCTATAGTGGTGCCGATTGGGCTGGAGACATTGATGAAAGGAAGTCTACCTCTGGTTATACGTTCTTGCTGGCGAATTGGGCCATCTCATGGTCCAGCAAGAAGCAAACCTGTATAGTCCTGTCTACTATGGAAGCAGAGTATGTTGCATGCTCTACATCAGTACATGAGGCAGTTTGGTTGAGGAGGTTCTTACAACATATTGGGCTAGTAGAGACATCTGATGGGCATGTTGTTGTCTAATGTGACAGCATGGCTGCCCTTTGTTATGTGAAAGACCCCAAATATCATGGAAAGACCAAACATATACAGGTTAGATATCATTTTGTGAAGGACATCATAGCGAGAAAGGAAGTTGTGTTAAGACATGTGTCTACAAGTCTTATGGTAGCTGACGCTCTTACCAAGGCTATAGCTAAGGACTCGTTTGTGTCCCTTGGGAACTCCTTAGGCTTACACAGACTTTGATGCATTGACATGTCTAACTTCCTTTTATGAGTGATTGTGTTTTCCTTTCAACTATATCTGTTTGTTGATGTAGTTGTTTTAGCATAAAATATTATTCTGTCAATAGGCTGAAGAATGCTCACTTACACGAGAATTCGCCTATGGCGCTTTTGATAGCGAGCAAAGATGAGACTGATCATGAGGAGATCTTGTATGATAGATCCAGAGCAGTTCATGATAGGACAGTCACCTTGATTAGGAATCAAGATGAGATCCTCTATGTTGGTGAGGATTGACATGAATGTGCCCACGATTCATGTGACCTAAAGAAGCCAAGTGCGAGCATCACATGTGGCGCCAAGTGGCGCCTGTATGGTGTTAAGGCGACAATGATGAAGCTCGGGTCAGGCGCAGAGGGTTGCGACTGGACTAAGACTTGTATGGTGTTGAGTGACAGACACACTGTTGTGTACAGTATGATCCACCATAACATGTTTGTCATACAACATGTGTTGAGCGACCATTTGGAAGTGAAAGGATGGATCCCTGCTCATTCACTGTGTGACTCCAAGACTTGATTGTCATTAGTTGCCCTCAGTGACCTTCGACGACACCATGAAGCAAAGAGTTGATGTGGCTACTTTGGGATGTTATCTATGACCATGAGAGATTCGGTCTAAAGAGGCATCTTCGGGAAAGGAGTCAACTCTGAGTATAATGGTGGTCTGGGGGAAAGGAAAGGTTTGACTCGACTGCACTAAAAGTATTTGCTGGGACAAACTGTATTGGATACAGTAGCAACTACCTTGAGGTCAAGAAGGTATTCTCTCCGAGGGATCGAGATACCGTTCAAGTTAAGTGAGTTTCTGAGTCAACCTGGGGAACTGTGATGTGCATTTTGACTGCTTATTTGTTGTTTTATGAGGATGTTGTCATTCTGCCCTTCTAGTAGGGTTTCTAGTTTGAGATTCCTAAATTCCAGGTGCATCACCGGTCGCACGACCCATTTGTCCGTATGATCGGAAGAGTACATGTGTCGGGGACAGAGATGGTCATGTATCGAGGATACATGATCAGAGACTTGCGTATTGTGGATGTGTACTTGGAGAGAGGAGTAGTTGTATGTATCAGGGATATATACATATGTGTCGGGGACACATAAAGAGGTGACATATTGCCATTGTGTGATTTTATGTATCAGGGATATATGCATATGTGTCGGGGACACAAAAGCAGATGACATGTTGTTATCGTGCTGTTGTGCAAGTGGGAGATATTGGATTAATCTAGGATTAATAAGATATTTGCCAAAAGCACTGGCACATGGCGCGCCCCTATTGAACTACACATTAAAGGGTTTATGGTGGAGTCATCTATATAAGGAGGGGAGCCTCCCATTGGATAGAAAAACAGGTGTGCAAACCCTAGCCTCCACCCACCCTAGCCGCCACCTTCTCTCTCTCCCATTTCGTCCCTCCACCTCCACCAAGCTCATTCCGCTGACTCTTGGGTTGTGGACTCGCGCTCCTTCTCTAAGAGAGTAGAAGACCGACCGGTGAAAAGGATTCTGTAAGGTGACCTCTGCTCTTCCTTCCGCTGCCACAAGTTCTCTCAAAGAAAGGTACTCCTGAACCTGTAGAATTGTTGTTTGCTAACAATAGGTGAGAGGGAGAAGGAGGGAGAGAGAAGGGGTGAGGGAGAGTGTAGTACGAGAGAGAACGAAATGGGGAAACAAGGAGAGAGGGAGAGGGAAGAAGGAGATGGAGAGAGATAAAAGGCGAAGGAGAGACGGGAGAGGTGGACAGAGGGGGAGAGAGTGAGAAGGGCAAGGAGAGTGAGGAGAGATGGAGAAATAGAGAGAACAATAGAGAAGGAGAGAGATCACGAGGGAGTGAAGGGAAGAGAGTGAATTAGAGAGAGAAGTAGAGACATAATGAGGGAGTAAAATGGAGAAGGGAAGAGAGAGTGAATTAGTGCGGGGAGTAGAGAGAGGGAGACCGTGAATGAAAGAAAAGGACAGAGAGAAAGAGAAGAGAGAGGGAGAAAGAGTGAGAGAAGGGGAGAGAGAGACCGTAAGTGAGCTATATGGAGAAAGACAACGAGAAGGTGACTGGAAGGGAAGGAGAGAAGGATAGAGAGAGGGAGTAGAGATAAAAGGTAAGAAGAGCGAGAAATAGAGAGAAGGGGAAAGAGAGAGACGGAGAGACAAACAGAGGGGAGAGAGATTAGGAGAATGAGAGGAGTGAGAGAGAGTGAAGGTGACAGAGAGGAAAGGAAAAGGGAGGAGTAGAGAGAAGGACAAGCGAAGCAGAAGGAGGAGACGAGAGAAGGAGAAGGAGAGTGGGAAGAGGAAGGAGAGAGGGAGAGGGAGAGAAGCAAGGGGAGAAGGCAAGCGAGTGAGAGAGAGACAGGAAGAAGAGAGAGAAGGAGAAGGGAAAGGGAAAGAGAATGAGAGGTATTGAAGTAGAGGAGACGGAGAGAGAGGGAAGGAGATTGAAGACGTAGAGTGAAGGATAAGGAGATAAAAGATAGAAGGGAGGAGAGAATAAGAGAGAAGAGTGGGAAGTAGAGAGCGCGGGACAACAAGAGAGTGAAAAACAAGGAGAAGAGGGGGGAGAGAAGGAGAGTACAGGACGAGAGAGAAGGAAATGGGGAAACAACAAGAGAGGGGGAGAGAGAGCTAGAAGGAGAAGGAGAGAGAGGAGAGGTGGACAGAGGGGGAGAGAGTGAGAAGGACAAGGAGGGGGAGGAGATATGGAGAACTAGAGAGAACAATAGAGAAGGACAACGACAAGGAGGGAGTGAAACGGAGAAGGGGAGAGAGTAAATTAAAGCGAGAAGCTGAGAGAGGAGAGAGAAGGAGACTGTGAATGAAGGAAAAGGAGAAACAAAAGGAGAGAGGGATAAAGAGTGTCGGTAAGTGAGCTAGAGGGAGAAAGACAAGGAAAAGGAGAGAGAGAAGGAAGAGGAGACTGGAAGGGAAGGAGAGAAGGGAAAATGGGGTAGAAGGTGAAGTGGAGATAAAAGGTAAGGAGCGAGAGAAATAGAGAGAAGGAGAAGGGGGAGAGAGAAGGAGAACGAGAGGAGTGAGAGAGAGTGAAGGTGACGGAGAGGAAAGGAAAATGGAGGAGGAGGGAGAAGGACAAGCGAAGCAGAAGGAGAGAGATGAGAGAAGGAGAAGGTGGGAGAGGAGGAAGAGGAGGAGGGAGAAGAAGGAGAGAGGAGGAGAAGAAGAAGATGAGTAGGAGAACAAGAGAGAGGGCAAGGAGAGCGATGGAGAGAAGAATAAGGGCACACAGAGAGGAGCTGGGGAGAGTACATAAGGAGAGAGAGAAGGACAACGAGAGTGAGAGGGGGTGGAGAGCGAGAAGGAGACGAGGAGAGGAGAGATGGAGAAGTAGAGAGACCAATTGAGAAGGAGAGCGACAAGGAGGGAGTGAAACGGAGAAGGGGAGAGAGTGAATTAAAGCAAGATTCTGAGAGAGTAGAGAGAAGGAGACTGTGAATGAAGGAAAAGGAGAAACAGAAGGAGAGAGGGAGAAAGAGTGTCGGTAAGTGAGCTAGAGGGAGAAAGACAAGGAAAAGGAGAAAGAGAAGGAAGAGGAGACTGGAAGGGAAGGAGAGAAGGGAAAATGGGGTAGAAGGTGAAGTGGAGATAAAAGGTAAGGAGAGAGAGAAATAGAGAGAAGGAGAAGGGGGAGAGAGAAGGAGAACGAGAGGAGTGAGTGAGAGTGAAGGTGACGGAGAGGAAAGGAAAATGGAGGAGGAGGGAGAAGGACAAGCGAAGCAGAAGGAGAGAGATTAGAGAAGGAGAAGGTGGGAGAGGAGGAAGAGGAGGAGGGAGAAGAAGGAGATAGGAGGAGAAGAAGAAGATGAGTAGGAGAACAAGAGAGAGGGCAAGGAGAGCGATGGAGAGAAGAATAAGGGCACACAGAGAGAATGAGCAGGGGAGAGTACATAAGGAGAGAGAGAGAAGGACAATGGGAGTGAGAGGGGGGGAGAGCGAGAAGGAGACGAGGAGAGGAGAGATAGAGGGGGAGAAGAGATAAGGAAAGAGAGAGAGGAAGGAGGAGAGCGAGAGAGTACGATAGAGTGAGAGAGAGACGGAGAAGGAGAGAGAAGTAGAGGGAGATGGAGGAGGGAAGGAGGAAGAAGGAGACGGACAGAGGGAGAAGAGCAGAGATCGGAAGGAGAAGGAGAAGGAGAGAGGGAGAGGGTGAGAAGCAAGGGGAGAAGGCGAGCGAGGCAGAGAGAGACAGGAAGAAGAGAGATCGGTAGAAGAGAAAGGGGAAAGAGAAGGAGAGATATTGAAGTAGAGGAGAAGGAGAGAGAGGAACGGAGATTGAAGACGACGAGTGAAGGATAAGAAGATGGAAAATAGAAGATAGAAGGGAAGAGGGAATAAGAGAGAGGAGTGGGAAGGAGAGAGCGTGGGACAACAAGAGAGTGAAAAACAAGGAGAAGGAGGGGGAGAGAAGGAGAGTGCAGGACGAGAGAGAAGGAAATGGGGAAACAAGGAGAGAGGGGGAGAGAGAGCTAGAAGTAGAAGGAAAGAGAGGAAAGGTGGACAGAGGGGGAGAGAGTGAGGAGGAGAGGGAGGAGGGATAGAGAAGTAGAGAGAACAATAGAGAAGGAGAGAGGGGGAGGGAGAGCGACATGGAGGGAGTGAAACAGATAAGGGGAGAGAGTGAATTAGAGCGAGAAGCTGGGAGAGGAGAGAGAAGGAGACTGTGAATAAAGAAAAAGGAGAAAGAGAAGGAGAGAGGGAGAAAGAGTGTCGGTAAGTGAGCTAGACGGAGAAAGACAAGGAGGAGAGAGAGAAGGAAGAGGAGACTGGAAGGGAAGGAGAGAAGGAAAGTGGGAGGGAGAAGGAGAAGTGGAGATAAAAGTTAAGTAGAGAGAGAAATAGGGAGAAGGAGAAGGGGGAGACAGGAGAACGAGAGGAGTGAGAGAGAGAGTGGAGGTGACGGAGAGGAAAGGAAAAGGGAGGAGGGGGGAGAAGGACAAGCGAAGCAGAAGGAGAGAGATGAGAGAACGAGGAGGGAGAATAAGAAGATGGAAAATAGAAGATAGAAGGGAAGAGAGAATAAGAGAGAGGAGTGGGATGGAGAGAGCGCGTGACTACAAGAGAGGGAAAAACAATGAGAAGGACGGGGAAGAGAGAAGGAGAGTGCAGGACGAGAGAGAAGGAAATGGGGAAACAAGGAGAGAGGGGCAGAGAGAGCGAGAAGGAGAAGGAGAGAGAGGAGAGGTGGACAGAGGGGGAGAGAGTGAAAAGGACAAGGAGAGGGAGGAGAGATGGAGAAGTCGAGAGAACAATAGAGAAGGACAGAGAGAGGGAGAAGGAGAGTGACAAGGAGGGAGTGAAACGGAGAAGGGGAGAGAGTTAATTAAAGTGAGATCTGAGAGAGGAGAGAGGAGACTGTGAATGAAGGAAAATGAGAAAGAGAAGGAGAGAGGGAGAAAGAGTCAGGAAAGTGAGCTAGACGGAGAAAGACAAGGAGAAGGAGAGAGGGAAGGAAGAGGAGACTGGAAGGGAAGGAGAGATGGAAACAGGGGGGGAGAAGGACAAGTGGAGATAAAAGGTAAGGAGATAGAGAAATAGATAGAAGGAGAAGGGGGAGAGAGAAGGAGAACGAGAGGAGTGAGAGAGAGTGGAGGTGACGGAGAGGAAAGGAAAAGGGAGGAGGGGGGAGAAGGACAAGCGAAGCAGAAGGAGAGAGATGAGAGAAGGAGGAGGGAGAGGAGGAGGGAGAAGAAGGAGATGGGAGGAGAAGAAGGATATGAGAAGGAGAACAAGAGAGGGCAAGGAGAGAGAAGGAGAGCGACAAAGAGAAGAATAAGGGCACACAGAGCGAAGGAGGAAGGGAGAGTTGATAAGGAGAGAGAGAAGGACAATGGGAGTGAGAATGGAGGAGAGTGAGAAGGAGACGAGGAGAGGAGTGATAGAGGAGGAGTAGGAGAGAGAAGGAATGGGAGAGAACAAGGAGGAAAGCGAGAGAGTGCGATAGAGGGAGAGAGGAGGGGAGAGAGAGACGGACAAGGAGAGAGAAGTAGAGGGTGATGGAGGAGGAAAGGAGGAAGAGGGAGACAGACAGATGGAGAAGAGCGGAGATGGGAAGGAGAAGGAGAGAGGGAGTGGGAGAGAAGCAAGGGGAGAAGGCAAGTGAGGTGGAGAGAGACGGGAAGAAGAGAGAGAAGGAGAAGGGAAAGGGAAAGAGAAGGAGAGGTATTGAAGTAGAGGAGAAGGAGAGAGAGGGCCGGAGATTGAAGACGAAGAGTGAAGGATAAGGAGAGAGAAGATAGAAGGGAAGAGAGAATAAGAGAGAGGAGTGGGAAGGAGAGAGCGCGGGACAACAAGAGAGTGAAAAATAATGAGAAGGATGGGGAAGAGAGAAGGAGAGTGCAGGACGAGAGAGAAGGAAATGGGGAAACAAGTAGAGAGGGGCAGAGAGAGCGAGAAAGAGAAGGAGAGAGAGGAGAGGTGGACAGAGGGGGAGACAGTGAAAAGGACAAGGAGAGGGAGGAGATATGGAGAAGTAGAGAGAACAATAGAGAAGGACAGAGAGAGGGAGAAGGAGAGCGACAAGGAGGGAGTGAAACGGAGAAGGGGAGAGAGTTAATTAAAGTGAGATCTGAGAGAGGAGAGAGGAGACTGTGAATGAAGGAAAATGAGAAAGAGGTGGAGAGAGGGAGAAAGAGTGCCGGAAAGTGAGCTAGACGGAGAAAGACAAGGAGAAGGAGAGAGGGAAGGAAGAGGAGACTGGAAGGGAAGGAGAGAAGGAAACAGGGAGGGAGAAGGAGAAGTGGAGATAAAAGGTAAGGAGATAGAGAAATAGAGAGAAGGAGAAGGGGGAGAGAGAAGGAGAACGAGAGGAGTGAGAGAGAGTGTAGGTGACGGAGAGGAAAGGAAAAGGGAGGAGGAGGGAGAAGGACAAGAAAAGCAGAAGGAGAGAGATGAGAGAAGGAGAGGGAGGGAGAGGAGGAAGAGGAGGAGGGAGAAGAAGGAGAGAGGAGGAGAAGAAGGAGATGAGAAGGAGAACAAGAGAGAGGGCAAGGAGAGCGACGGAGAGAAGAATAATGGCACACACAGAGAAGGAGCAGGGGAGAGTAGATAAGGAGAGAGAGAGAAGGACAATGGGAGTGACAGGGGAGGAGAGAGAGAAGGAGACACGGAGAGGAGAGATAGAGGAGGAGGAGAGAGAAGGAAAGATAGAGAAGAGGGAGGAGAGCGAGAGCGTACGATAGAGTTAGAGAGGAGGGAGAGAGAGACGGACAAGGAGAGAGAAGTAGAGGGAGATGTAGGAGGGAAGGAGGAAGAAGGACAAGCGAAAACTACAAGAAGTTAAGAAGATGCTTGTAAGGTGGAGTAGCTCAAATTTGGAAATGTTACAAATAAGGTGGGAGAGGCACGTGCTACGCTCGAGGAAGTGAGGAAAAAACGTCTTGAAAACCCCCTTGATGCTGACCTCTCCCGCGCCGAAGGGGCTGCAAAGGATTCCCTTGCCCGAACTCTTGCTTGGGAGGAGTCTATCTGTCGACAGATATAAAGGGTGAAGTGGTTAAAATAGGGGAACCGGAACACTAGGTTTTTCCATGCACACCTTCTAGTGAGGAGAGCCACCAACCAAGTGAGACGAGTGTGTGAGGGTGCCACCATCATTGACGAAGAGGGTGTGATCCGTGACGCCTTTCAGCGGTTTTATGCTAACTTGTTTGCTAATGATTTATAGGTAATACCCATTCCCCCTCCCTCTCCTTACCACACCTCCGTATGGAGGAGGGGGCAGATCTTCTACGTGACCTTGACATGAAAGAGTTGGAGGATGTAGTGCTGAACACAAACGTTGATAAAGCGCCGGACCCGATGGGTTCAATGCTAAATTCTTCAAAGTTGCATGGGAGCTCATAAAAAAAGACATGTTCAAGGTGCTGGACAGCGGAAAGGTGCTGGCCAAATGGAACTTTACATCACTTACGCTCATCCCAAAGAAGAAGTTACCGGTTTCAGAAGAAGACTATAGACCCATAGCTTTATGCAATATGACGTATAGATTCACCTCAATGGTGCTTGCAAACCGCCTAAGAAGTTGCTGCCACGCCTTATTGGAGAAAACCAAAGTGCGTTTGTCAAAGGCCGGCGGATTGGGGACAACATTCTCCTTGCACATGAGCTATGTCATAACCTCCACCTCGACAAAGGAAAAGGATGAATGTGTATCAAACTTGATATACGGAAAGCATATGACTCCATCTCATGGACTTTCTTGGATGAAGTTTTGGAGCGCTTTGCTTTCCCGGTTAAGTGGAGACGCCTTATCATGAATTGTGTTCGGGGTTCGTTTGTGGTGACGGTAAATGGTGCGAACTCCTCAAGTTTCGTGGCCAGAAATGGATTAAAACAAGGTGACCCTTTGGCCCCCTACCTATTTGTTATGTGTATGGAAGTTCTGAGCGAGATGGTTAAGAAGGCGGTTATAGATGGGCGCATTCAGCCACTCACTTGTGGGGATATTTCTGTATCACATCTTCGTTGTGCTAATGATGTCCTCCTATTTGCACAAGCAACAAAAGCAAATGCAAGGGCAACTCGAGGTGTCCTCAAGGACTTCACGTCTTGTTCGGGGATGAGCTTTAGTGTGTCAAAAAGCCAAATTTTCATGGCAGGTGAAGCACGGGATGGCGCATGGATCGCAACACACCTTGGGATGGAGCGAAAGGATTTCCCTATCACCTATCTTGGGCTGCCATTGTTCTCGGGAAGGATGGGGAAACTCATTGCACGACACTCCTGAATAAGGCTAAAGCACGACTGAGCACATGGCAGCAAAACTTCTTATCCATTGCTGGAAGGGTGGAACTTGTAAGGAGTGTGCTTGTGTCCCTCAGTGTTTATTGGACCTCCGCTTTCCTCATGCCCCAAAAAACCTTACAAGAGATTGAGAGTCTCATGTGCCACTTCATTTGGGGAGGTCCAAGAAAATTGGATGTGGTAGCATGGAGAGATATATGCACACCAAAGGAAGAAGGTGGCCATGGTCTCAAACGGCTATTGGACTGGAATGATGTGGGCCTTTTGCGTCTTTTTTGGCTTGTGGTGGGGGATGAACAATCACTTTGGGTCAAGTGTGTGCGCCGGAAATACTTGAGAAACCGATCAATCTGGCTAGCACGTCCCCCACCCACCTCCTCTTGGGCTTGGAAGGGGCTCCTTAGAGTGCGGGACATAGCAAGACGGCTGATTGATCGTTTTATATTTCTACCGCAAGTGCACGGCCGCGTTGAAGCGGTGGCAAATACGGGTCGTCCACTGGGAGGTGTGTCGACACTTGGTTCGTGCGAAGGCAAGGGGTAAAGAAAGGAGAAAAGGATTGGTTACACTAAACTACACTACAATACTAAACTAGAATGCAAAAGGAAATGAAGATAAGCAATAAAACTAAACCCCAAAGGGGGTAGAGAACTGATGTGAACATAAAGATGTGTGTGTGTGTGTGTTCAATTAAGCTCCTCACAACATGTAGTGCATGAAATCATAAAACTACATCCAATCTTGCCTCTACATGAATTAAGATAAGACTACATCATTAAAACATACAAGACAATGATTGGAATGAAGCTACATGAACTCAAGTATAAAGACTAGACCCTACTATGGCTCTACATGAATTAAGATTTCACTACATCATTAAAACATACAAGACATTAGCTAAGGTAAAGGCAACAAGAGCACATACATTACAAATTGTGTTTCCAATATTAACTTCATCCATATCCTAACCTTATCATTCCCCATAAAATAGGTCCACTAATCAAAGCATAAGCTAAGCTTCATTCAAGAGCATTAGCATATCAAAGATAAGAGTGGAGACTCATTAGATGGTTATGGAAATCATATAAAGCTCAATGGATAAAAATAACACACACTTAATACACTACATAATTATATCACATATTTCTCCACCCCCCAAATGGGGATGGAACTACTCACTACTCATTACACTACTGATTAGACTAAGTAAAGAAAACATTTAACTAAGATACTAAAATTACTAAACAAGAAATTAAACAAAGTAAAGCAACCCACACAAAACAAACAACATAACAAAACAAGATTAAAAGAAACAAATAAACTTTTATTAACAATGACTGACATTGAAGGTAGCATCCTTCTCCACCTTGAGTTATTGCTTCAAGGCTCACTCCTTAGTAGAGAGAATGCCACCAAACAATGGGTAATTACAATGGAAGGTGAAGAGTTCTATTTATAAGCATGGAAAAAGCTAATCGGGGACAATCCCCCGATGTGGGACTAAACCAATACCAAAAATAGCCTAAACGAACATTAATACAAGTCCAGGAGAAATTTCGACGGATCCTGAGCAATATGGACCGCCAATTAGCGGTCCAAGACCGCCAATTGGCGGTCCAAAATCCTCGGATCGTGTTGGAATTTGTTGTGGGCTTTGCTTTCTGGTATTGTTGGTCTTTGATGCGGTTACTCGACTTGTTGGAGCTCCGACCCGAATAGAATTGGTAAAATACTCCCCATGATGGTGTGGAGTATTATGTTTTGCTCTTAGGTCCTTCTGTCTTACATTCAGGTCCTTCTCCCTTGCATCTTGGTCACTAGATCTCACCATTCAGTCCTTTTTCCCAGCTTTTGGGTCCTTTCATGGCTCTTCTCTTCAAACCTCTTTATTCCTGAAAACTAAACATAAAACTCGTCACGTAGCATTGCTTAGGTGTAAGATAATGGATATAAGATACAAATATGAGCATGAAATGATGTCAATCAAATACCCCCACACCTAAGTTTTTGCTAGTCTCGAGCAAAACAAAGAAAGAGAAAAACAAACGAGAAACAAGAAATCCTAACTCACTTTCGTAGGAATCACGGTTGCACTTAGCACGTGCAACAAGCCGTTAAACCTCTTTGTTGCCAAGGAGGAGGAGTGTTGTCTCCTGAGGGTTTTCAGCGGATATACCCACAAAATCCGAACAAGATGCATTATTCAATCTAGACCTCGACTCGTTGGAAATATTTTGTCGATCAATGGACGCGGTAATGCTACGGGCCGACTCTATATAGGTGATCAGTCCACACCTCTACCCTAATGAACCATTCGTGCAAGTTAAATAAGGAATTATGTGAAAGACATGGACAACCTCAACATCCTCAAGTGCTACAAAGTGTAAAGTCCATTAAGGTTCTTATTTGCATTATCATATTTTTTTTCTTTTTTTGTTTCTTTTCACATTTTTTTTTCTTTTACTTTTTATTAGTTGGAGCTTCATTCTCCCAGGGTCAGGTTCCGTGCATCATTGCCCATGAGGACTTACACTATCACGTACACCTTTCCCCACATCTCCACATATGGCAATCCCTACCACCCGTGTAACGGGAGTTCAGTCGGCGCATCCCAAGTCAGATGACTCGAAAGCACCAGGCACAAAGTCCCCTCAGACCTACTTTCCCGAGTGATAGGAGCCGTGCGAGAAGAGAGAACACCTACTCACTTATTTCTTATCTACACATGAACCAAAACCCCTACACTAATGTCTCACAACAGGATTTAGAGGGTCCTTGACTACAACAAACTTCCTTAAGTTAACAGACACGAATTATTGACTCACTAGGTTCAGGGTGGACTACATTAAATGTTTGAGCACTGAAACCCTATGATTACTCACCCCCAAGGGAAAACTGGGGTGCATCCTAACGACTCGATAAATCCTAAAGCCACGTACTAGATATCCTAATGCATCAAGTTCAAGACAATTTTGGGAGCTTTCTTTTTACTTTGCCTCTCAACGGTTTTGCACATGCTAAACACACGCAAAACCCACAAAACATTTTCTTTCGAAAACACATGAAGATTTTGAAAGAAATGTGAAAATTTTGAAGCACTAGGCAAGCAAAAGAAGACAAGTCACCCAAGGATCATGGCAAGCAGATATATCGATATTAAATGCAACACACTATCATGACCCTAACAATGCAAACAGAAGAAAACAAAATCAAAGGAAAAAGACTCGACTATGTACACACGTAAAACACGCCCCCACACCTACTCCATGCATTGTCCTCAATGAATGCAAGCAAGATACTACATGGATTGATGCATAAAAAGGAGAGATCTCACCAACATGAAGTACAAAGGGAAGTGCAAGGTCATGTTGATGGACATAACCCGAATTCCCTCAAAACCTGTGAGATGCTAAAGAAGGGATACAAATACGTGAAAGAAATGGAGCCCAAATACACAAGGGTTGGGGCTCACAACAATCAATGCTCACTGAAGGAGTCTTTTATTGTACTTCTTTTTTTTCTTTTTTTTCTTTTTTTTTCTTTTTTTTCATATAACTATGTACAAACATAAGTTCCCATCTTCATTTGTCAAAAGACATCAAATGGGAACCTCAAGAGTGGGTCAATGCACTTGGAAAGGGAACATGACACCACGCGGGGCCAGAATACGCATGCGTGGGCCCCCTTCACAAAGAGCACCAGATGAAATGAGAGGTTCATGAATTGGACGCAAAGGCGTCTCATTCAAAGGATCAAACTGAAAGAGCTTGAACCTCTCGAGAGTTTGGGAAATAAAGGGCAACGGAAGAAAAATATCTCCCGTTGCGGAACTGAAGTTATGATCATCAATCCAAACTCTCCAACAACCAGGCTGGTGGGTCGGAACGAGGTCAAGCACCTCGTTATGCATGTCCAACTCACCAGGAGAACAGGAAGTGGGTCTCATACCCAAAGTATCCTCCAAGGAACTCCTAATACCCTCATGAGCAATGTAGTTGTTTGATGTTCCATCATTTCCAAGATGATCAGGAACAATAGTGAGAGGCAAACTCTCATCAGGTTGTTTGAAATTGAGGGTACTAGGGAGCTCTTGCTCCACCAGAGGTGAGTCCTTAAGAGGATCAAAATGAAGATCATGTGGCTCAAGGGCCACGGGACAAAAAGGTAAGGCACAATCCTGTGCCGACTCATAATAGAACTGGTCCAAGCTATTCTCAGTTTGAATCGAATCCTCCACTAAGTGATCGTGAATTGAAACCCCAAGTCCCTCAGACTGACTAGGAGTTTGACTTTGAAAGGTTGTGCTTTGAATTTGTGGATGTGGTGGTGGTTCGATTTCAGAAGATAAATCCTCAAGTTGACAAGAAAGGTTACTCTCCTCACTTAATTGTTGCGTCAGTTGACTCACTTGAAGTGTCAGATTTTGTATACGGTCAACGAGGAGGTCCAACTCAGATCTTGGGAAATTTTGGGGTTGGGTGTTGATGGGCTGAGAATGAGTCCAATGATTTGAAGTGGGGTGTTGGTAGAATTCTGGGTATTCGGGAGGAGGATACTGGGGTGGAAATGATGTATAAGAATTTGAATACGAATTGTCTCCCCACGAATCCATCCCTCTCGGGTTGTACGCGGATGCGTAATGGTCATAATGAGCATTTTGGGAAAATGTGTGCTCATACTCAGGCTCTGGGGGAACATAAGGACATTCCCCGAAATCATGACCACTCAACCCACAATAGTGACACGGTACGGCTACTGGAGCCACCGGTGCACCCATGTCATCTACCACATGCATGAAAGAGGCCAAAGGTTCTTGTAATGTCTCAGATTGATGACCAACATATGATCCGACGTAACTAGATGGTGGTCTAGCAGTCAGTGCCTCTCTCATGTTACCCCAATATGAAGATTGCTCAGTCACACAATGAGGATTATCCCAACCATACGGGGTGTTAGTCTGAGGCACCCCAGGTTGCATGGGTCCGGAATACCAGGGAGAATCATCCTGGTCCCAACAATGATATGGATGGTCGCCCATGTAACCATCCATCTCAACAAACAACTCTCGAGTCGACCACTCTAACCACCACGAGACTAAGCTCGCAAAAAGTGCTCGACTCGACCCTAAAACGCTACCAGAGAGTGTAAAGGGGAGGAGACTATAACGTAGAATAAGGTGAGAAGAAGATGACTCAGAGGAGAAGGGAAGAATCCCTAGAGCTAGCGAGGGTACAGGGTGAAGGTAGAAGCCTAACTAGCAAGCACGGCTCAAACAATGTAAGGCAATGGGTCCTTAGGCTAGATGACGCCTAACTTCGAGGTCACTAGCCTCGACACGCCTCACCTCCCTACAACGAGGACCACAATGCCCAGCAAGTGATACCGGATCCGGAGATCCAGTACCTCCTACTATCGACAAGGTAGGCAACGCTGATCAGGTCATGACAGTCTCAACTAGATTACTCTCCTAGTGCGCCCGCAATCCTAGGGCCAATGTCTACTTGCTTTTAGTTAAGGCTTTATTAAGAGTGGTTTTTGGGGCCAAGGAAAGCGTGATGAAATCCCCCACCTTATCTTTTATGGGACAGCCCCTCCTTAGTAGCGATTTGATCCTAGATCTAGCAATCAATCGCTCCAATCAAACGCTCTCTCACTCTTGTCCCGATGCACCTTACTAACTAATGCATGATCGAAACATGCATGAATGAGAGATTGGGGTGCACGTACCTCACGCCAGCAATCAACAACAAAATGTAAAGAAAAGAAAAGACAAATGCATGCAAGGTCTACAAATGATGCATGACCTAGATGGCAAGAAGTCTAATCTTTTGCTTTGAGTTTTATGGTCCAAGTTGATTAAAAGGGGATTGAAATTAAATCTGGGAGCAAAGTAGAAGTCACAACATGCAAAATTGTGCTCCCAGATAACTAACATGAAAAATATAACAACTGGAACAAATTTGAGAACAATTGAGGCTCACCAGGCCGCCAATTGGCGGTCCCAGACCGCTGATTGGCGGTCTTTTTGTAGCTTCTGGTCCTCAAAATTCTCCAGTAGCCTCCCCTTGATCTTTAGGTTCCCTGAAACTAAACAACACTGGAAACAAAAAATTAAAAACCCCTCGAATCGCCCAAACCAACGTCTGGACAGAGCACCTCCCCGGCAACGGCGCCAAAAACTGAATGATCGTTTTATATTTCTACCGCAAGTGCACGGCCGCGTTGAAGCGGTGGCAAATACGGGTCGTCCACTGGGAGGTGTGTCGACACTTGGTTCGTGCGAAGGAAAGGGGTAAAGAAAGGAGAAAAGGATTGGTTACACTAAACTACACTACAATGCTAAACTAGAATGCAAAAGGAAATGAAGATAAGCAATAAAACTAAACCCCAAAGGGGGAAGAGAACTGATGTGAACATAAAGATGTGTGTGTGTGTGTTCAATTAAGCTCCTCACAACATGTAGTGCATGAAATCATAAAACTACATCCAATCTTGCCTCTACATGAATTAAGATAAGACTACATCATTAAAACATACAAGACAATGATTGGAATGAAGCTACATGAACTCAAGTATAAAGACTAGACCCTACTATGCCTCTACATGAATTAAGATTTCACTACATCATTAAAACATACAAGACATTAGCTAAGGTAAAGGCAACAAGAGCACATACATTACAAATTGTGTTTCCAATATTAACTTCATCCATATCCTAACCTTATCATTCCCCATAAAATAGGTCCACTAATCAAAGCATAAGCTAAGCTTCATTCAAGAGCATTAGCATATCAAAGATAAGAGTGGAGACCCATTAGATGGTCATGGAAATCATATAAAGCTCAATGGATAAAAATAACACACACTTAATACACTACATAATTATATCACATATTTCTCCACCCCCCAAATGGGGATGGAACTACTCACTACTCATTACACTACTGATTAGACTAAGTAAAGAAAACATTTAACTAAGATACTAAAATTACTAAACAAGAAATTAAACAAAGTAAAGCAACCCACACAAAACAAACAACATAACAAAACAACATTAAAAGAAACAAATAAACTTTTATTAACAATGACTCACATTGAAGGTAGCATCCTTCTCCACCTTGAGTTATTGCTTCAAGGCTCACTCCTTAGTAGAGAGAATGCCACCAAACAATGGGTAATTACAATGGAAGGTGAAGAGTTCTATTTATAAGCATGGAAAAAGCTAATCGGGGACAATCCCCCGATGTGGGACTAAACCAATACCAAAAATAGCCTAAACGAACATTAATACAAGTCCAGGAGAAATTTCGACGGATCCTGAGCAATATGGACCGCCAATTAGTGGTCCAAAATCCTCGGATCGTGTTGGAATTTGTTGTGGGCTTTGCTTTCTGGTATTGTTGGTCTTTGATGCGGTTACTCGACTTGTTGGAGCTCCGACCCGAATAGAATTGGTAAAATACTCCCCATGATGGTGTGGAGTATTCTGTTTTGCTCTTAGGTCCTTCTGTCTTACATTCAGGTCCTTCTCCCTTGCATCTTGGTCCCTAGATCTCACCATTCAGTCCTTTTTCCCAGCTTTTGGGTCCTTTCATGGCTCTTCTCTTCAAACCTCTTTATTCCTGAAAACTAAACATAAAACTCGTCACGTAGCATTGCTTAGGTGTAAGATAATGGATATAAGATACAAATATGAGCATGAAATGATGTCAATCAACGGCATATCCGGTATGAGGTGGGAAATGGCGAAGACATCCGTTTCTTCCAATATCCTTGGTGTGGACAGCCTTTCCAATGTGAAAGTTGGGGGGACCGATTACATTATGACTTGGGAGTGCCTTAGGACATAAAAGTTTCATACTTTATAAAAGACGGAATGTGGATGCTGCCCCCCCAAGATCAACATTGATGGAGGAAATTCATTCGAGGATAGCGAACACTCAAATCCATGGAGGCGTCGACCAACCAAAGAGGATAGATGGCAAGGGAACCATGCTTGGTATAAGAGAAGTGTGGACATAGGTAAAGCCACTAGGAAGGAAGGTTGCGTGGGCTGGTATGGTGTGGCATAAACATGCTATCCCGAAGCACGCACTCACGGCTTCGAGGGCGTTGAGGTGTCGGTTACTCAGAAAGAAACTTATGAATCAACGTGACACAAAGCACGACCCGATTTGTAGCCTTTGTGAGAGGGACGAGGAGGACTTGGAGCACCTTTTCTGGGGGTGCATGTTTATCAAGGAGGTTTGGGTAGCCGTTCTACACTTACTGAAAATCAGTGACCGATATGCACGTTCGTTAGAAGGAGAAGCGATACGACTAGCACATGCAAGTGGTAGCCGACGTGGGAAAGTGGTAAGGCGTTGGGCCTTCAATGCCATGATACACGAGTGCTGGCTTGAACGAAATCGCCGAATCATTGAGGGAGAGAAGATATTGCCGAAGGACATAGTAGCTGCAATCAAAGACACCATTCGCTGGCTATGGGATAGAGTGAAGAACCTTGCGAAGGATGCTAAGGAGGAGCATGACTTCCAGATCATGTGGAGTTAGGAGTTAGTGTTTTTCTGTTCGATTGACTCGTTGTATACGAAGGAAACTTCTTTTGTCTTTACCGACTATGTTCATTAGGTCCTACGTACATGAGTAGTAGGGAGAGGATGGGTATGCATGTAGTATGCCCCGCACACTTCTGTTTCAGAAAATGTTAGTAGGATGTAATCACTTTACTTCAGTAATATACTTCGAGACTAAAACTCCCTTTTTGCCTTGCAAAAAAAAGGAGGAAGAAGGAGACGGACAGAGGGAGAAGAGCGGAGATGGGAAGGGGAAGGAGAGCGGGAGAGAAGCAAATGGAGAAGGCAAGTAACGGAGAGAGAGACAGAAAGAAGAGAGAGAAGGAGAAGGGAAAGGAGAAAGAGAAGGAGAGGTATTGAAGTAGAGGAGAAGGAGAGGTATTGAAGTAGAGGAGAAGGAGAGAGAGGGAAGGAGATTGAAGACAAAGACTGAAGGATAAGGAGAGAGAAGATAGAATATAGAAGGGAAGAGAGAATAAGATAGAGGAGTGGGAAGGAGAGATCGCTGGGCAACAAGAGAGTGAAAAACAAGGAGAAGGAGGGGGGGAGAAGGAGAGTGTAGGACGAGAGAGAAGGAAATGGGGAAACAAGGAGAGAGGGGAGAGAGAGCTAGAAGGAGAAGGAGAGAGAGGAGAGGTGGACAGAGGGGGAGAGAGTGAGAAGGACAAGGAGAGGGAGGAGAGATGGAGAAGTAGAGAGAACAATAGAGAAGGAGAGAGAGGGAGAAGGAGAGCGACAAGGAGGGAGTGAAACGGAGAATGGGAGAGAGTGAATTAGAGCGAGAAGCTGAGAGAGGAGAGAGAAGGAGACTGTGTGTGGGAGTGGCGCAACATGGAAAACCTAGGGGTTTCTAGGGTTTTCGATTTTTGTTCCACCAAATGTCTTGGTTTTTTGCACGAGAATGGATCCCAAGCCTAGTTCTACTAATTTGCTTGTAGAAGATGGAGGTTGTGACACGTTTAAGGGTTTCCATCCACCACCATTGCAAGTCTCATCCTCATCGCTTGGAGATGAAGGAGATTATGGTTCCGCACCACCTCTAGGCAGTGTTCTTGCTCCCCCAAGGACTTGGAGAAAATTATTCAAGGCTGGAAATTGGGTTTCCACAGCCGTAGAGTATGTCCCTCCGGTTGAGAAGGCAGGAGAGAAGATGGCATTTTGTTCCAAGCAAGAGGTAGTTGAGTTGTTGAAGAGATGGGATAAGGTTCTTGTTGGTTATTTCATTGCATTTAGATCACACTTGCCTACACTTGAGAAACACCTCCACAAGATGTGGGGTTTTGCTGGAGCTTTGGTGGTCATTAAGAGGAGTCAATGCTTCCTCCTTTTCCGGTTCTCTCTTGCTGAAGACAGAAAATGTGTGTTTGAAGGAGGTCCATGCTTCATTCGTAGCTGCCCCCTTGTGGTCCTAGAATGGGCTCCCGTAATGGCTTTGCAAAGGGCAAACATCACCACGGTTCCCATTTGGATTCTTCTTCCGGAGCTAGACCTTCGATTTTGGTCTCAAAAAATGTTGAGCAACATTGTGAGTGTTCTTGGGAGGCCATTATACATGGATGAGCAAACCGCATCGGGGAGGAGACTTGCCTATGCTAGGGTGTGTATGGAAGTGGCTTCTGATTTCAGTTACCCAAGTTGGGTGGAGGTGCAAATATAAGAGGCCGGCACACATAGAGTCAATGTGGAGTATGAATTGAAGCCCGGGTATTGCACGAATTGTAGCGAGTTTGGTCATGACTTGGAGCGTTGCAAGCTGAGAAGAGGGGCCATAAACAAGGTTAGTGAGACTCAGCAAGGAAAGGAGGAGAGGTGGGTCGTTGTTGATAGGAGAAAGGCTGGAAAGAGCAATGGGAAGGAAGGAAAATCAAAGGTGTCTAGGCGTGGCACTATTCTTTGGTGGAGTTTGCAGATAGAGGTCAAGAGGATAAAGGGAAGGCTAGAGGAGATGATGACGTGGAAGGAAGGAGTGAGGATGTGGAAGTGGGAGCAAGTCATGAAGTGCCATGTGGAGTGGTAGGTGACGGTGCACAAGTGGAGGTAGAGTGCAATAACATGAAAGGTGCGTGTCTCTCTCTTGAGAGAGGGAGCAACTTGATGCAAGTAGCATGTGGGGAGGACCAACTTTTCTTTGGAGTTAAGTTGGGAGACATGTTGGATGAGATGCAAACGGATTCCTCTTTGGGTGCACAAGAGTGTGAGCCTATTGGTGGACAAAAACAACAAGGGGAAGTGGGAGTGGAAAATGTTTGTTCTATTTCGGGAATAGCCAATGGGGAGAGAGTTGAGTGCTCTAGGTTTGAATGGTCAAATGAGGAGGCTCCTATTTTGGTTGCAAAAGAGAGGGAGATGGACAACTTGACTCCTCTTGGGGGACAAATTTCAGGAAGCAAGAAGAGGAGTTGAGCAAGAGGAACTTTTGTCAGCAAGTCCCCCACGAATTGAGAGGGAGATTGACACTTATCCTTCTCTTGGGGAACAAATTTCAGGAAGCAAGAAGAGGGGGGAAAAACAAGAGGGCATTTTGCAAGAGAGGTCATCACGAATTATGGGTGAAGAAGAGTTGCTCTCCTTGGGAGAGGAAACTCTAGAAGACAACACTAGGAGCACCATGGGGCCCAAACATGCTACACAAGAGAAGGGGAAGGCAAATTTAGTCACAAGTGTCCATGGAAAAGGGGGTCACGAAAATTCAGGCATGCAAAAAAGCAAGAGGACCACCACAAGGTGAAACTCGTGTGAGTGGGCTAGCTTTTTTGGTAAATGAGGAGGTAGGGTGGAATTCAGCAACACGAGTAGCAAAGAGTAAAGATTTCACGAGCCTCATGTCACACACGAGTTGAGGAAGGTACGACATTCTCGGAAACAAGGATCTTGGGGAGGAGGGGGAGAGAAAGAGGATGTGGGACTTGTAAAACCGGGGTTAAAGAAAGCGGTCTCGCTACCACCCACACTTAGGCGATCCGGGAGGAAGATAAACAACAAGCTCTCGCATGGAGGTCATTGTGGCACCCCGCACCTTAAAACCATGTATGTACTAATGTGGAATGTGCGCGGAGCAAATGGACCCGGCCGTGCACTCATGATTAGGGGTCGAATAAAGGAGACAAATCCGGATGTCGTAAGTCTTATGGAACACAAGGCAAAACACAAGAACATGGAAAGGTTCAAACGAGCGATTTGGCCACATGCATGGATTGCAAATAGCTTCATCGTGGACTCGGGACAGCTGTTGGTGTTGTGGAATGACCAAGTTATTGATCTTCAAGTTAGTTTCGAAACACCACAAGTACTCCACTTCAAGGGCTGCACGAAGATGGATGGGGCAGCATTTGATATCACGGCGGTGTATGGTGACAATGGGCATGTGGATAGGAGAGCTTTGTGGAGCGATCTTCATCTTGTGGCTCTGGAGGTTTCGAGGCCGTGGATCGTAGGAGGTGACTTTAATTGTATTCGTTATGCTAGTGAGAAGCGGGGTGGTGCTGCTGGAAATGAGATAGCCATGAAGGATTTTAATGAGTGTATTGATATACTATAGCTACTTGAGGTGCCCTCTACGGGAGCGGATTTCATGTGGTCAAATTCCTCCGAAGGAAGTGCGTGTATTGAGACAAGGATTGACCGTATACTTATGAACAATGCGTGGCTCGAGATATTTCCAAAATCCTACTACATCTATGGTGATAAAGATCTTAGTGACCATGCCATGCTAGTGATGTGGACGGAGGGAAGTGAAAGGCGGAAAAAGAAAATGTTTCGTTTTGAAAACCATTGGACGGAGCATGTGGAGTTCAAAGCCGTAGTGGATCAAGCTTGGTCTACTTTTGTGATCGGCACGCCTATGTTTCGTGTTGCTGAAAAGCTAAAAGAAGTAAAGAAGGCCCTTATTGTTTGGAGTGGAAGAACCTTTGGGAACATTACAAACAAGGTGGGTGAGGCCCGGATTGCCCTTGAGGAGGTGAGAAAGGAAAGGCAAAACCTACCACATGACAAAGATCTAGCCGCTGCTGAAGGGACAGCAAAGGAGGATCTTGAGCGTGCCCTTGCTCGGGAGGAATCCCTTATCCGTCAAAAATCAACGGTGAAGTGGTTGAAAGAGGGGAATCAAAACACTAGGTTTTTCCATGTGCAACTCCTTGTGAGGAGACCACCAATCAAGTGAGGAGAGTATGTCAGGGAGCGCATATCGTGGAGGAGGAAGGCGAAATTCGGGACACCTTTCGGTGTTTTTATGCTAACCTATTTCCTATGATTTTCAGGTACAACCTATTGATCCTTCCCTCATTCTCCGACAGCTCCTGCCGGAGGAAGGGAGAAACCTCACTCAAAAGCTGGAATTAAAAGAGATTGAAGAGGTGCTGTTACATGCAAATGTGGACAAAGCACTAGGCCCCGATGGCTTCAATGCAAAATTCTTCAAGACCGAGTGGGACACCATGAAAGGAGACGTATTCCAGGCCGTGAACTCTTGTTTGGATATCGGAAGAGTGTTAACCCATTGGAACTCTACCACAATTACCGATATCCCGAAGAAGAATACCGCCCTATCGCTCTATGCAACACGACCTATAGGTTCACCTCAAAAGTGCTTGCAAACCGTCTCAAGGGGCTGCTACCAAGGTTGATTGGGGAGAACCAAAGTGCTTTTGTCAAAGGAAGGCGAATTGGTGATAATATTCTCCTCGCACATGAACTATGCCACAATCTACATCTTGACAAAGGGAGGGGACAAATGTGCCTAAAGCTTGATATCCGGAAAGCGTATGACTACATCTCGTGGTCCTTCCTTGATGAGGTAATAACTCGCTTTGGTTTCCTTGTGAAGTTGAGAAGGCTGATTATGAGTTGTGTGAAACCATCTTTTGTAGTGACGGGAAATGGAGCTAACTCCACCGCTTTTGCTGCGAGAAATGGCTTGAGGCATGGTGATCCATTGGCACCGTACTTGTTTGTTATGTGTATGGAAGTCCTAAGTGAGATGATAAAAAAAAGTGGTGATGGATGGAAGGATTGAGCCATTATCTTGTGGGGTTGTGCTCGTTTCTCACTTGCTCTTAACCGATGACGTCCTAGTCTTTGCTAGTGCAACGAAGGCTAATGCTCGGGCCATAAGGGCTGTCCTAGAGGAGTTCACGGCATGTTCGGGGCTGAGATTTAGCACGGAAAAATGCCAAGTATTCATGGGAGGGGGCGTGCTACATGAAGTTTGGATCACAGCCCACCTTGGTATGGAACGAAACGAATTTCCAGTGATTTACCTCGGGCTGCCATTATTCTCCGGGAGGATGGAGAGAACTCATTGTATGCACTTGTAAACAAGGTCAAGCAACCTCTTAGCACTTGGAAGTAAAATTTCCTATCCATTGTTGGCCGGGTAGAGCTTGTGAGAAGCGTGCTTGTCTCGCTTAGTATCTATTGGACCTCCGCTTTCCTTATTCCACGAAAGGTGCTGAAAGAGATTGAGAGCCTCATGGCTCAATTCATTTGGGAAGGGCAAAAGAAGTGGGTTGCTGTGGGGTGGAAGGATGTGTGTACACCAAAGGATGGAGGGCTCGGTCTGAAAAGACTAACGAGCTGGAATGATGTGGGCCTCATTCGACTATTATGGCTGGTTGTGGCGGAAGGAAGCTCTCTTTGGGTGAAGTGTGTCAGAAAAAATACCTTAAAACCGGTCTATTTGGCTAGCGAGGCCACCATCAACATCATCATGGGCATGGCGAGGGATTCTCCGAGTTCGCGACATTGCCCAACGACACATCCAATATGAGGTGGGAAGTGGACAAGAGATACGATTCTTCCAATATCCGTGTTGTGGCGAACCATTTCAATGCGAGAGTTGGGGGGCTCGTCTTCATCATGAATTGGGAGTGCCTTGGGATACCAAAGTGTCCTACTTCATAAGAGAGGGGAGATGGAACCTCCCCCCCCCCCCCCCCCCCCAAGATCAACGATAACGGCGGAAGTCCACTTGAAGATCACAAATATACGCATTCATGGAGGTATGGACCAGCCTAAGCGCATACAAGGGAAGGGGGCTACATGAGGAATCAAGGAAGTGTGGAAATTGGTGGTGAAACCGGGGAGGAAGATCACTTGGGCGGATGTGGTTTGGCACAAACATGCAATTCCCAAGCATGCTATCACAGCTTGGCTTGCAATGAGGGGCGCCTCCTAACAAAGAAGCTTATGAATTTACGAGGAGCAAAGCAAGATACGGTGTGTAGCCTTTGTGAGATGGAGGGAGAGGACATGGACCATCTTTTCTGGAGGTGTTCGTACATTAAAGGGGTGTGAACAACACTACTCCTTCTCATGAAGCTGGGAACTCAGATTGCAATATCCCTCGAAGGTGAAGTTACACGCCTCTCACATGCGAGAGGAAGCCGAATTGCAAAGGTGGTGCGAAGGTAGGCTCTTAGCGCCATGATTCATGAGTGCTGGCTGGAACGGAACCGACACATTTTCGAGGGAGAGAAGAAGGAGCCAGGAGACATTGTGGTTGTAATCAGGGACATGGTTGGGTGTCTTTGGGATAAAGTCAAGAAGCTTGCGGATAAAGATAGCGAGGAGCAGAATTTTCAGACCACGTGGTGCTAGTTCGGGGATACTCGGAAATAGTTTTAACTACATAGCTTGAGTGGTGCAATACTTGTAGTGTGTGTGGCTGGTTATACATGTTAGCATGCCCGCGGACTTCAAATTATTCTGTTCGGGTTTTTTAGTTGTAAACTCGGTTCTTCCATTTAATAACTTTAGAGGCCAAGCCTCCCTTTTGCTTTACAAAAAAAGTAGACTATGAATGAAGGAAAAGAAGAAAGAGAAGGAGAGAGGGAGAAAGAGTGTCGATAACTGAGCTAGACGGGGAAAGACAAGGGGAGGGAGACAGAGAAGGAATAAGAGACTAGAAGGGAAGGAGAGAAGGAAAGAGGGAAGGAGAAGGAGAAGTGGAGATAAAAGGTAAGGAGAGAGAGAAATAGAGAGAAGGAGAAGGGGGAGAAAGAAGGAGAACGAGAGGAGTGCGAGAGAGAGTGGAGGTGACGCAGAGGAAAGGAAAAGGGAGGGGGAGGGAGAAGGACAAGCGAAGCAGAAGGAGAGAGATGAGAGGAGGAGAAGGAGGGAGAGGAGGAAGAGGACGAGGGAGAAGAAGGAGAGAGGAGGAGGAGAAGGAGATGAGAAGGAGAACAAGAGAGAGGGCAAGGAGAGAAAAGGAGAGCGACAGAGAGAAGAATAAGGGCACACAGAAAGGAGCAGGGGAGAGTAGATAAGGAGAGAGAGAAAAGGAAAATGGGAGTGAGAGGGGAGGAGAGCGAGAAGGAGACGAGGAGAGTAGAGATAGAGGAGGAGGAGAGAGAAGGAAAGAGAGAGAAGAGGGAGGAGACCGAGAGAGTACGATAGAGTGAGAGAGGAGGGGAGAGAGAGACAGAAAAGGAGAGAGAAGTAGAGGGAGATGGAGGAGGAAGAAGTAGACAGACAGAGGGAGAAGAGCTGAGATTGGAAGGAGAAGGAGAGAGGGAGAGGGAGAGGGAGAGGGAGAGAAGCAAGGGGAGAAGGCAAGCAAGGGAGAGAGAGACATGAAGAAGAGAGAGAAGGAGAAGGGAAATGGGAAAGAGAAGGAGAGGTATTGAAGTAGAGGAAAAGGAGAGAGAGGGAAGGAGATTGAAGACAAGGAAGAGGGAGAGAGAGAAGAGAGAGAAGAAGAAGAAGAGGGAACAAGAGAGAGAGAAGGAGATGTGCGTCCCTAGGGTTTCTAGGGCCGTTTTTCAGCATTTGTCACCTAAATCGAGCGTTTTCTTTCCCTTTCTTGCTGATATGGAGCGTGCTATGATTGTGGGAGTGGTTTCTACCGATTCCTACCAAGATTCACGTCAACAACATGGAGAAAATGGGGGTCCAAGTTCGCGGATTGGGAAACAAAAACAACATGCACAACAAGAAAAGGAGGTGATTCCTTCTTCACCGTTGATTGTGGGAGTGGTTTCTACCGATTCATACAAGATCCATACCAACAAAAAGGAGAAAATGGGAGTCCAAGGTTGCGGCTAGGGCAGCAACAAAAACAAAAACAAAAACAACATGCACAAGGAAAGGAGGTGGCTCCTCCATCACCCCCACGAAAGTGGTCCGAGCTTTTCACTCAACAACCAAAGCCGCGAACGTCGTTGGAGTTTGTTCCACCAATGGAGCGTGGAGGAGCAAAGGTGGCAACCATTACATGTGAGGATATGGAGGAAGCACTTGGTGCATGGAAGAAGGTGCTAATGGGGTCTTTTGTGGGGTTCAACCCTCACCTTCCCACCCTTGAGAAGCATCTTACTAAGATATGGAGGGTGTCCGGGTCTTTTGAGATTGTTAGGCGAGGGGGCAACATGATGATCTTCCGGTTCACGTTGGATTCTGACTCGCATCTTGCTCTAGAGAATGGGCCATGGTTCGTTAAGGGGGCGCCTCTCATACAAAAACCATGGTCGCCCGAGAAGAAGGACCAAGACAAAATTCGGGTTGTCCCCATTTGGATTCGCTTCCCCGAGCTTGATCTCATATTTTGGTCGAGGAACCTTATTGGATCCCTTGCTAGTGTCTGAGGCAACCCCCTCTTCATGGATGAAAACACGGCAATGGGTAGAAGGCTTGCATATGCTAGGGTTTGTATTGAAGTCCCAGGTATATTTGATTATCCACCACATGTTCTTGTTGCAAATGAGAACGAAGAAGGAGAGGGGGTGCGCGTTGAGTACGAATGGAAGCCACCATATTGCTCACTTTGCTCCACCTTTGGACATAATGAGGGTGTGTGCAAGGGTGGGGGATCATGGGAAAGAAAACATGGGTAGTGAAGGGAAGCAACACAAAGGAGGGAAGTAGAGGTGGTGAGGGGCGCAAAAGCATGCATGGAACCCTAGTCAAGGAGCTCGACTTTGAAAATGGATGATTGATCGTTTTATATTTAACCGCAAGTGCACGGCCGCGTTGAAGCGGTGGCAAATACGGGTCGTCCACTGGGAGGTGTGTCGACACTTGGTTTGTGCGAAGGCGAGAGGTAAAGAAAGGGAAGAAAGGTTGGTTACACTAAACTACACTACAAAGCTGAAATGAGATGGAGAAGAAACAATAAAACTAAACCCCAAAGGGGGTAGAGAAATAATGTGAACATAAAGAAGTGTATGTGTGTGTGTTCATTAAGCTCTTCACAACCTGTAGTGCATGAAATCATAAAACTACATCAAACTTTCCCTCGACATGAATTAAGATTTCACTACATCATTAAAACATACAAGACAATAGTTGGAATGAAGCTACATGAACTCAAGTATAAAGACTAGACCCTACTATGCCTCCACATGAATTAAGATAAGACTACATCATTAAAACATACAAGACATTAGCTAAGGTAAAGGCAACAATAGCTCATACACTACAACTTGTGTTTCCAATATTAACTTCATCCATATCCTAACCTTATCATTCCCCATAAAATAGGTCCACTAATCAAAGCATAAGCTAAGCTTCATTCAAGAGCATTAGCATATCAAAGATAAGAGTGGAGACCCATTAGATGGTTATGGAAATCATATAAAGCTCAAGGGATAAAAATAACACACACTTAATACACTACATGATTATATCACATATTTCTCCACCCCCCAAATGGGGATGGACTACTCACTACTCATTACACTAACTATATTAGCAAAAGAAAGCATAATACTGAAATGAAAGTTATACTAATCAAGCAAGAAATATTAAAGAAGCATAAAATAAAACAAGCAACAAAGCAAACATATGAAAGGAAATTAAACTAAGAGAGAAACAACACAATTAAAGTAAACTTCTATTATTAACTCACTCAATTACAAGTAGCTCTTCCTCCACCAGAGTTTTGCTTCAAGGCTTCACTCTTAGTAGGGAAGGTGGCCACCAAAGAGAGAGATGGATACAATGGGAGGTGAAGAGTTCTATTTATAAGCATAGAAAAAGCTAATCCGGGACAATCCCCCGATGTGGGACTAAATCAATACCAAAAATAGCCTAAACACATGATAATACAAGTCCAGGAGAAGGCTTGGCGGATCTGGGGCCATATGGACCGCCAATTAGCGGTCCAGGACCGCCAATTGGCGGTCTATAAACTTCAGATTTGCTTGGTTTTTGTTGTGGGCTTTGCTTGGAGTGTTTCTTGGTCTTGGATGCATCTAAGTTGTTTAGTGGAGCTCCAACCCGAATCGAATTGACAAAATACTCCCCATGATGGTGTGGAGTTTCCTGTTTTGCTCTTAGGTCCTTCTGTCTTACGATCCGGTCCTTCTGTCTTGCATCTTGGTCCCCAGGTCTCACAATTAAGTCCTTTTTCCTGCTTTTGGGTCCTTTCATGGCTCTTCTCTTCAAACCTCTTTATTTCTGAAAACTGAACATAAAACTCGTCACGTAGCATTGCTTAGGTGTAAGATAATGGATATAAGATACAAATATAAGCATGAAATGATGTCAATCAAATACCCCCACACCTAAGTTTTTGCTAGTCCCGAGCAAAACAAAGAAAGAGAAAAGCAAACGAAAAACAAGAAATCCTAACTCACTTTCGTAGGAATCACGGTTGCACTTAGCACGTGCAACAAGCTGTTAAACCTCCTTGTTGCCAAGGAGGAGGAGTGTTGTCTCCTGAGGGTTTTCAGCGGATATACCCACAAAATCCGAACAAGATGCATTATTCAATCTAGACCTCGACTCGTTGGAAATATTTTGTCGATCAATGGACGCGGTAATCCTATGGGCCGACTCTATATAGATAATCAGTCCACACCTAGCCTAATAAACCATTCGTGCAAGTTAAATAAGGAATTAAGTGAAAAACATGGACAACCTCAAGATCCTCAAGTGATACAAAGTGTAAGGTCCATTAAGGTTCTTATTTACATTACCATTTTTTTTTCTTTTTGATTCTTTTCTCATTTTTTTTCATTTTCAATTTTTTTTCTTTTTATTAGTTGGAGCTTCATTCTCCCAGGGTCAGGTTTCGTGCATCATTGCCCATGAGGACTTACACTATCACATACACCTTTCCCCAAATCTCCACATAAGGCAACCCCTACCACCCGTGTAACGAGAGTTCGGTCGGCGCATCCCAAGTCTGATAACTCGAAAGCACCAGGCACAAAGTCCCTTCAGACCTACTTTCCCGAGTGATAGGAGCCGTGCGAGAAGAGAGAACACCTACTCACTTATTTCTTATCTACACATGAAGCAAGACCCCTACACTTATGTCTCACAACATGATTTAGAGGGTCCTTGACTACAACAAACTTCCTTAAGTTAACAGACACGAATTATTGACTCACTAGGTTCAGGGTGGACTTCTTTAAATGTTTGAGCACTAAAACCCTATGATTACTCACCCCCAAAGGAAAACTGGGGTGCATCCTAACGACTCGATAAATCCTAAAGCCACGTACTAGATATCCTAATGCATCAAGTTCAAGACAATTTTGGGAGCTTTCTTTTTACTTTGCCTCTCAACGGTTTTGCACATGCTAAACACACGCAAAACCCACAAAACATTTTCTTTCGAAAACACATGAAGATTTTGAAAGAAATGTGAAAATTTTGAAGCACTAGGCAAGCAAAAGAAGACAAGTCACCCAAGGATCATGGCAAACAGATATATCGATATTAAATGCAGCACACTAACATGACCCTAATAATGCAAACAAAAGAAAGAAAAATCAAAAGAAAAGACTCGACTATGTACACACGTAAAACACCCCCCACACCTACTTCATGCATTGTCCTCAATGAATGTGAGCATGAAACTACATGGATTTATGCATGAAAAAGGAAAGATCTCACCAACATGAAGTACACAGGGGAGTTCATGGCTATGTTGATGGACACAACCCAAATTCCCTTAAAACCTGTGAGATGATAAGGAAGGGATACAAATACATGAAAGAATTGGGGCCCAAATACGAAAGGGTTGGGGCCCACGACAATCGATGCTCACTGAAAGAGTCTTTTTTTTAACTATGTACAACAATAGGCTTCCATCTTCATATGTCAAGGGACATCAAATGGGAACCCACCATCTCTCGAGCTAGAAATGCGCATGCATGGGCTCGCAACATACACAACAGAATTGCTCGACCACCTGACACCCTTATAAGCATTGTGGTCGGTTGATGCCTCTTTAGAGTTAACAAAAGAGGAGGCATGAACGAGAGGTGAACCTCTATAAGGTATAAGGGTATCAGGTGGTTGAATCTTAACCCACATGGGGTCCTCAGCAGATACAGAATGAAGAGCATGTGGCCGAGAGGCCATAAAAATAGTATCTTGTGGCTCAAAAGCCACGTGCTCAAAAGGATGTGGCTCAAGGGCCACGTGGTCAAAAAGAAGTGGCTCAAGGGCCACATGATCAGAAGAATGTGGCTCAAGGGCCACAAGATCAGAAGAATGTGGCTCAAGGGCCACGTGATCAAAACATAAGGCACCTTCTTGTGCCAGCCCAGGTGAAACATCTTCACCACCTTCAGGATCTTCATCGAACAATTCTCTGAAGTACTTGAAGGTGCCCTCAACTTCAATCTCATCCAAGCCCTGGATAAGGTTGACCTCAACAGGGTCATTGAAGGCACCTGGCTTCTTGCCAACGGTGAAGATGTTGAAATCAGCGCATTGACTACCCTAAGTCAAGCGCATCAGTCCATTGCGACAATTGATCAAGGCATTGGAAGTCGCAAGAAATGGTCGCCTCAAAATGACAGGAATTTGTCCAAGTGGGTTTGGCACAGGTTCAGTATCCAAGACAAAGAAGTCGACTGGATAAATGAACTCTCCCACTTTGATCAGCACATCTTCCACCACACCCCTCGGTTTCTTCATAGACCTATCAGCCAATTGAAGAGTGGTCTTTGTTTGTTTGAGGTCTCCAAGACCGAGGTCGATGTAGACAGAATATGGCAGAAGATTAACAGATGCACCAAGGTCCAATAAGGGTCGATGTATGGACACATCCCCAATCACACAAGAGATAGTAGGACAACCAGGGTCCTTGTACTTGACTTGCATGGGTTGTGTCAACAAAGAACTCACGTTAGCCGCAAGAAAAGCTTTCTTTGGAACATGAGTTTTTCTCTTCTTGGTGCACAAGTCCTTGAGAACCTTGGCATAAGGTAGCATTTGCTGAATCACCTCCAAAAGAGGGATATTCACCTTAACCTGCCGAAACATCTCAAGCATCTTGTCATGCTGATCAGAGGTTTTCTTTTTAAGGCGCTCAGGGAATGGCGCCTTCGGGGCATAATGGTGCGAAGGAACCTCAGAATTCTGGTCTAAAGAAACATGAGTGGGGACCTCAGAATCTGGTTCCTTCGACACAAGAGGAGACAAGGGGACCTCAGGGTTTGGCCCGTTTGTCGAAGGAAATGTAGAAAGAACCTCAGAATCTGGCTCCTTCCTGAAAGTATTTGTGTATGGAGCCTCAGGATCCGGCTCCCTCAGAGATGGTGATGACAAGGAAGGCACCCCAATGTGGTTGTCCACCTCCTTACCAGACCTCAAAGTATGAATCACATTAATATGATGGGTGGTTCAGAGGTAGCATGAGGTAAAGGTGTCCTTCCTTGCGAATGGGTACCCCGAGGATTCACCTCGGGTTGACTCGGTAATTGGCCCTTCTCGCGTTCATGGAGCTGATTAGCCAACTGGCTAACTTGTATTTCCAATGCTTTGACCGAATTGTTGTTGGCCGAAAGCATGGATTGTGTACTCTGAATGAACGCGTGAAGGGTTTGTTCAAGAGTGGAGTCCTTAGGGTCAACCTGTTGGGGTTGTGGAGTTTGGTTATAATAACCCGACGAAGAGGTCTGAGGAGGTCGGTAATTGTGGTTCTAAGACCTTTGATGTGGAGGTTGGTAGGTCGCCGATGGGCGTGGAGGTTGATAAGGCGGAGGTTGAGGTTGAGCATGCGAGCTCTGACCGTTACCCCCACTAGGCCCCCAAGAGAAGTTAGGATGGTTACGCCATCCTGGGTTGTAGGAGTGACTGTACGGGTCGTTTCGGGGCCTTTGTTGATACATCGCATTTGCATGCTCAGTATCACTTGGAGCGTAAGCGCATTCCAAGTCATCATGTCCCGACAATCCACACCTACTACACTTGGGAGTAGCGACCTGAGCTACTGGAGCTCGGTCCATCTCCAAACTACGCATGAGAGCAGCCATTTTTGCCTCAGACGCGATCGATGACTCAACTTGATAAGATCCAGCTCGACCAGAAGACCTGGCGGCTGGTGGCTCTCTCATGGTATCCCACTCGAAGGTGCGTTCAGCCATGGATTCAAAAGTGTCCCAAGCCTCCTCGATGGGTTTCATTTGGAAGTCACCCTGACACATTGACTCCAACAATGTGCGGGTGTTGTAGTTGATGCCCTCATAAACAATTTGGCACAACTGCCAAAGCTGAATCCCATGATGAGGGCACTGCTGGAGAAGGTCCTTGAACCTCTCAAAGAAACCATGAAACGATTCGGTCTTGACCTGATACATTTGATGTATCTGGTGCCGTATCTGTTGAGTTTTCCTTTGAGGGAAAAATCTCTTCAGAAAGACGGTCACAAAGTCATCCCATGACCGAATCGAGCTCGCCAGGAGGCTATACATCCATTTCTTCGCATTATCCTTCAATGCGAAAGAAATCATCCTCAACCGGACTGAATCCTCGTCAAGCTGTTGAAGCTTGAACATGGAGCATACTTCCTCGAATTCGCGTATAAAGATATACGGATCCTCCTTATTGGCAGTAAAGGTTGGAAGCATGCTCACATATTGAGGTTTCAGCTCATAGTTGTTCCCGCGAGCAGGGGGAACAACTATGCAAGAAGGCTGCGCGGCCCGAACAGGATGGGTCCGCTCCCACAACGTCATCGGCCTATCCTGTCGAGCTAAAGGTGGTGGTGCACCTAGAACTCGATCCTGACCGAATCTCCCTTCCTCTCGAGTCAGAGGAGGAGGAGAAGGAGGTCTACGTGGTGGTGGGAATGGACCGAGGTAGTCCATGTATGGAACCCGGTCTCCCTCGCCACCACGAGACGACTCGACCTCTTGCTCCAAAGGAGCACGAGGCGGAGATGGTCGATCACCAAGATCTTCCATCTCAGAAATAAGCACTCTCTCGAGTCGAACGCTCTCACCAGAACGAGCCCAACCTCGCATAAAAATGCTCAACTCGACTCTAAACGACACACAACAGAAGGTGTACTCGGAGGAGGAGACTAAACATAGAGAATAGATGAGGAGAGGACTCAGATGAGGAGGGAAGAATCCCTAGAGCTAGCGTGGGTAGATGGATCAGGAAGAAGCCTAACTAGCAAGCACGGCTCAAACAATGTAGGGCAATGGGTCCTTAGGCTAGACGACGCCTAACTTCGAGGTCACTAGCCTCGACACGTCTCACCTCCCTACAACGAGGACAACAATGCCCAGCAAGTGATACCAGATCCGGGGATCCAGTACCTCCTACTATCGACAAGGTAGGCAACGCCGATCAGGTCATGACGGTCTCAACTAGATCACTCTCCTAGTGCGCCCGCAATCCTAGGGCCCATGTCTACTTGATTTTAGTTAAGGCTTTTTTAAGAGTGCTTTTTGGGGCCAAGGAAAGGGTGATGAAATCCCCCCCACCTTATCTTTTATGGGACAACCCCTCCTTAGTAGCGATTTGATCCTAGATCTAGCAATCAATCGCTCCAATCAAACGCTCTCTCACTCTTGCCCTGATGCAAATCCTACTAACTAATGCATGGGCATACGAGATGCGTGAATGAGTGTAGGAAATGCGTACCTTACGCCAACACTCAACAACTGAAATTAAAGCTAAAAGAAAAGACAACTATATGCTCAAGTCAATACATGATGTGTGACCTAAACAAGTAAGAACGTCTAGTCTTCTGCTTTGGATTTTAGGGCCAAGTTGATTAATGGGGGAGTGATTAATGATCTGGGAGCAAACCAGAAGTCAAAGCATGCAAAATAGAGCTCCCAGATAACAAAATGGAAGAACAAAACTACCAGAAAAAATTTCAAGGCAAGATGACCTCACCAGGCCGCCAGTTGGCGGTTCCAAACCGCCAATTGGCGGTCAAGTTGAAGCTTCTCTCCTTCAAACTTGTCCAGTAGCCTCCCCTTGATCTGCTGGTTCCCTGAAACTAACAAAAACTGGAAACAAAAAATTAAAAACCCCTCGAATTTTCCAAACCAAGGTCTGGACAGAGCACCTCCCCGGCTACGGCGCCAAAAACTTGATTGATCGTTTTATATTTAACCGCAAGTGCACGGCCGCGTTGAAGCGGTGGAAAATACGGGTCGTCCACTGGGAGGTGTATCGACACTTGGTTTGTGCAAAGGCGAGAGGTAACGAAAGGGAAGAAAGGTTGGTTACACTAAACTACACTACAAAGCTGAAATGAGATGGAGAAGAAATGATAAAACTAAACCCCAAAGGGGGTAGAGAAATAATGTGAACATAAAGAAGTGTATGTGTGTGTGTTGATTAAGCTCTTCACAACATGTAGTGCATGAAATCATAAACCTACATCCAACTTTCCCTCCACATGAATTAAGATTTCACTACATCATTAAAACATATAAGACAATAGTTGAAATGAAGCTACATGAACTCAAGTATAAAGACTAGACCCTACTATGCCTCCACATGAATTAAGATAAGACTACATCATTAAAACATACAAGACATTAGCTAAGGTAAAGGCAACAAGAGCTCATACACTACAACTTGTGTTTCCAATATTAACTTCATCCATATAACCTTATCATTCCCCATAAAATAGGTCCACTAATTAAAGCATAAGCTAAGCTTAATTCAAGAGCATTAGCATATCAAAGATAAGAGTGGAGACCCATTAGATGGTTATGGAAATCATATAAAGCTCAAGGGATAAAAATAACACACACTTAATACACTACATGATTATATCACATATTTCTCCACCCCCCAAATGGGGATGGACTACTCACTACTCATTACACTAACTATATTAGCAAAAGAAAGCATAATACTGAAATGAAAGTTATACTAATCAAGCAAGAAATATTAAAGAAGCATAAAATAAAGCAAGCAACAAAGCAAACATATGAAAGGAAATTAAACTAAGAGAGAAACAACACAATTAAAGGAAAACTTCTATTATTAACTCACTCAATTACAAGTAGCTCTTCCTCCACCAGAGTTTTGCTTCAAGGCTTCACTCTTAGTAGGGAAGGTGGCCACCAAAGAGAGAGATGGATACAAGGGGAGGTGAAGAGTTCTATTTATAAGCATGGAAAAAGCTAATCCGGGACAATCCCCCGATGTGGGACTAAACCAATACCAAAAATAGCCTAAACACATGATAATACAAGTCCAGGAGAAGGCTTGGCGGATCTGGGGCCATATGGACCGCCAATTAGCGGTCCAAGACCGCCAATTGGCGGTCTATAAACTTCAGATCTGCTTGGTTTTTGTTGTGGGCTTTGCTTGGAGTGTTTCTTGGTCTTGGATGCATCTAACTTGTTTAGTGGAGCTCCGACCCGAATCAAATTGACAAAATACTCCCCATGATGGTGTGGAGTTTCCTGTTTTGCTGTTAGGTCCTTCTGTCTTACGATCAGGTCCTTCTGTCTTGCATCTTGGTCCCCAGGTCTCACAATTAAGTCCTTTTTCCTGCTTTTGGGTCCTTTCATGGCTCTTCTCTTCAAACCTCTTTATTTCTGAAAACTAAACATAAAACTCGTCACGTAGCATTGCTTTGGTGTAAGATAATGGATATAAGATACAAATATAAGCATGAAATGATGTCAATCAAGGGACCTAGAGGAGAAAGGATGGAGCTAGAGGTTGAAGAAGATGGCCCGCAAACAAAGGAGAATGGGGGTGAAACCGTTGGTTTGGGTGGTCCACATGAGGAAAACGAAAAGGGTTGGTCGTTGATAGGTGGGAAAAGAGGTCCAAATGGGGAAAATCACGTGAAGGCTAATTATAGGAGGGGACAAGGAAACTTTCCACCCACTACCAAGGTTGGGGAAAGCTTGCAACGGTCTCCAACACTTCTTGTCTCTTGTGGGGCAGAAAGTAAACTAAGGGAAGTGGATTTTAATTGAAAGGACAAGGATGTACCATTAGCATGCATAATGGGAAGGGAGGAAGGCCTCTTTTCGTCACAAACAAATGGGGAAGGGTTTCAACCAATGGAACAAGAGATAAGTGGGGGGCAAAAGGGAGTGGGAGTTTTGCTCACCTAATGGGACAAAAGGTGAGTGGAGGGGCTGAGGTGAGTGGGGAGTTGCATCTAACCCATGTGTTAGGGGCCAATGGAAGGGGGTGTTTGTGGAAGTTTACGTGGGAAGAGTGTGCATGGGGAGTGTGGGTCTATGGAAGCACGTGATTTTGATGTGGGGAAGGGACATGCAAAGCATGGGAGGATAAAGGTGTCGCATGCACCACCATGCAAGACCTCTACGACTTTGTGCTCTCCAAATAAATATGATGTGTTGGCGTCATGTGGGGAGGAAAGTGTGCACGAAAAGGAAGGAGGTAGGATGGAGGAGGAGGCTTCTAGTGGGAAGGAAGTCGGTTTGGCAAGCATATTGCACTCCCCCCAATCTTCGGTTGATCTAGAGACTGCCTCTCCTCCGGATACATTTCGGCGTGTGTGGGAAGGTGAATTGGTGAAACGAAAGAAAGCAAGCAAGGGTGTGAAGGGACCTCGGTCCCCTCCACCACAATCATGAAGCTACTTTGTTGGAACGTGCGGGGTGCCAATCTCTCGGGGCGCACGCATATGTTTCGAAGCAAAATAAGATGAGAGAATCCGGATGTGGTTTGCTTTGTTGAGCACAAAGTGAAGAGCGGTAAACTTCCAAATTTTGCACGTGCGGTTTGGGGAAATGGGCGTTGGTGCACGAATAATGATATGTCCATGTGGTCGAATAATAATCATGTGGAAGGAGGAGGTGATAAAGATGGAACGACAAAGCGCATGGAGTCAACACATGCAAATGAGGGGTGAAGTTTGCGCAAATGGTCTCAAAGTGGACCATTTCGTCATCTATGGTGCCAACAACTAATTGAAGAGGAGAGAACTTTGGGAGGAGGTTAAAACTAGCCGACCACCTATAGACATTCATTGGTTGGTGGTAGGTCACTTTAATTGTATTTGTTGAGATCATGAAAAGAGCGGAGGAGGAGGTTTCAACTTGAGGGCTATGAAGGACTTCAATGAATTCATCGAGGAATCCAAGCTTTTAGAGGTGTGCACGGTTGGGGAGGAGTTCACTTGGTCCAATTCGTCGAGGGGAGTGGCATGAATTGATTGGGCATTATGCTCCAAAGAATTGGTGGAATGCTTTCTGGAATGCTTTTGCACGGTTGGGGAGAATGAATTAAGTGATCACCGACCCTTGGTTGTTAGATGTGATCGGTAGGGCGTGAAAAAGAAGAAGGCATTTTGGTTTGTGAATGCATGGACAAGAGAGGAGGACTTCCTTGATGTGGTACGGAGAGCGTGGGGAGTGTATGTGGAGTGCACACCAATGTTCAAAGTGGTGGGCAAGCTTGATGAGGTGCGAGTGGCGCTTAAGAGTTGGGCTCATGAGAAATTTGGGAACACAAAGGAATGGGCAAGCAAGGCGAGGGAGACGCTTGAGGAGGTGCGTAGAGACCTCATGGTGGACCCAAACTTGGCTACGTTGGGTGTCAAGGAGCGTGCATGCATAGATGACTTCACAAAAGCTTTGTCCTTTGAGGAGTCACTTGTGCGACAAAAGTCAAGAATCTGATGGTTGAATGAGGGTGACTCAAACTCTCTCTTCTTCCATGCAACATTGCGTGTGAGGAGGGCAATAAATACAATAAGATGCGTGGAGGAGGGAGGCGGGGTGATCGAGGGGGAGGGGGCAATTCGGGAGGCGTTTCGGAATCGTTTTGCCTTGCTCTTCTCCAACCGAGCCCCAATGACACCATTTTACACTAACGTTTGCTTTCCTTGTCTTACTAGGTCCGTGGGTGAATTTCTCACCCATGCCGTGTCCGAGGAGGAGTTGGAAGGGGTGGTGATAAGAAGTAATGATGATATGGCACCGGGGCGGGACTTGTCTTAATGCACGTTTCTTTAAAGCCTCTTGGTCGGTGATAAAAAAGGAGGTGTTCAATGGTGTTGCTTCAGCAATGAGGGACATGAAGATCCTCAAGCGCATCAACTACACATCTATCACACTCATTCCAGAGAAGACAACTCCAAAGTGTATAGATGACTATAGGCCCATCTCATTATGTAACATGCTCTACCGGTATATGTCGAAGATTATGGCCAATCGCTTCGAGTGTCTTGCCATGGTTGGTGGGAGAGGAGCAAAGTGCGTTCGTTAAGGGGCGCAATATCGAGGATAATATTCTCTTGGCATATGAGTTGTGCCATAATATGCATCTTGACGTGGAGAGGGGACGCATGTGCCTACTACTTGACCTTAGGAAGGCGTATGACTCGCTATCTTGGGAATTCTTGGATGCGGTTCTTGCACGCTTTAACTTCCCCTCGAAATGGAAAAGATGGGTGGCGGCTTGTTTGAGAGCTTCTTTCGTGGTGAATGTGAATGGACAAAATTCAGCTTCGTTCGAGGCAACCAAGGGGTTAAGGCAAGGGGACCCGATGGCACCCTACCTCTTTGTGCTTAGCATTGAAGTTCTTAGCGCCCTTTTCAAGGAGGAGGTGGCTGTCGGACGACTAACCCCACTATGGTGAGGAAGAGAACAAATTTCTCACCTTTTATTTGTCGATGATGTGATGGTTTACGCCGAAGCTACAAAGGAGAACGCGATTACTATTAAGCGCATCATGGACAAGTTTGAAGCTATGTCGGGTCTCCGGCTAAATACGGAGAAGAGCAACCTATTATTAGGAGGGGACCATAGAGAGAAAGAGTGGATTGCCGGATTCCTTCAAATGAAACCGGCTGCACTACCGGTTAGGTACCTTGGGCTGCCATTGATAGCCTCTCGTTTGAGTAAACGACATTGCCAAAAGTTTGTGGAGAAGGTGAGGGCGAAGTTAAGCGAGTGGAGGAGGGGTCTTCTATCTATGGTGGGTAGGGTGGAGTTGGTTAGGAGTGTGCTTGTCTCCTTTCGTGTATGTTGGACTTCGGCCTTCTACATCCCACGAAGCATATTGTATGAGATTGAGTGTATCATGTCGTACTTCAGTTGGGGGGGAGAAAAAAATATGGTGCTAGTATCTTGGAAGGACATATGTACTACAAAGGAAGAGGTAGGGCGTGGCCTTCGACGTCTCACCGAGTGGAATGATGCCGGGTTGCTGCATTTATTTTGGTTGGTTGCGGCAAACCAATCATCACTTTGGGTTAAGGCCATCCGGAGCAAGTATTTGCGCAACAAAAGTGTGTGGCATGCTAGGCCACCGGCTAGTTGTTCATGGGCTTGGAGAGGTGTACTACGACTTCAAGCCAAAGTACGGGAAACATTCTTCTTTGAGATTGGGGATGGCACAAATGTGCGCTTCTTTGAGGACCATGGTGTGGGAGGCCTTTCATTTGCGAGGAGCAAGGCTCTAGGGTTCCACTACGATATGGGGGTACCCATGGACACACGGGTGTCCCACTTCTTGGAAGAGGAGGGATGGCGGCTGCCATTCCCTAAGTCACATTTCATGGAGGAACTTTGGCAAAGGGTGCGAGGAATTAAGCCTACGTGGAGAGACGATGTACTTTGTTGGGAGGAGACTAGGAGGAAGGCCTTCTCCCTAAAGGTGTCATGGAAATCAATCCGAAGAGAGGGACCGAGAGTTGGCTGGTCCCATGGGGTGTGGCACTCCCTTGCTATCCCTCGAGTCTCCTTATGTGTGTGGAGAGCTATGAGAAATTGGCTACCCACCATGGATTTACTTTGGGCACGACACAAACATGTGATCTCTCGGTGTGCACTTTGCAAGTGTGTGGGGGAGAGTCTGGAGCACCTATTTTGGGAGTGTAGCTTTTCAAAAGAAGTGTGGCATGAGATTCTTGATGTATTACAGATTCGTGGAGTGGGAAGTGATGTAATCCATGACGAACTTGAAAGGATTATTTCGGCATCAAGGACCACGATGGACAGGCACATGGCACGACTAGCATATGGTAGCACCATTTACTTACTTTGGCAAGAGAGGAACGTACGGGTGTTAGAGGGGCAGCAACGACCGAAATCCCTCGTGGTACACAACATCAAGGAGATGGTGAGATTGAAGGCCACTACTAGAAAGCGAAATGATCATGATGTGTGTGAGGAGATTAGAGTGAGATGGTTGTAATGTGAATTACCTGTGAGTTTGGTAGGATTGACATGTTTGTAATGCTGACCTAGCATGTTTTTGTATCCGATTATGGAGAGTAGCATAATTCCGAATTTGTAATTTCCTGCACCTTTGTGGTATATATACACATGGAGGCTCGCCTCCCTTTTTTCCTTGCAAAAAAAAGGAGATTAAAGACGAAGAGTGAAAGAAAAGGAGAGAGAAGATAGAAGATAGAAGGGAAGAGAGAATAAGTGAGACGAGTGGGAAGGAGAGAGTGTAGGACAACAAGAGAGTGAAAAACAAGGAGGAGGGGGAGAGAGGAGAGTGAAGGACGAGAGAGAAGGAAATGGGAAAACAAGGAGAGAGGGGGAGAGAGCGCTAGAAGGAGAAGGAGAGAGAGGAGAGGTGGACAGAGGGGGAGAGACTGAGAAGGACAATGAGAGGAAGGAGAGATGGAGAAGTAGAGAGAACAATAGAGAAGGAGAGAGAGAGGGAGAAGGAGAGCGACAAGGACGGAGTGAAACGGAGAAGGGGAAAGAGTGAATTAGAGCGAGAAGTTGAGAGAGGAGAGAAGGAGACTCTGAATGAAGGAAAAGCAGAAAGAGAAGGAGAGAGGGACAAAAAGTGTCGGTAGTGAGCTTGACGGAGAAAGACAAAGAGAAGGAGAGAGAACGAAGAGGAGACTGGAAGGGAAGGAGAGAAGGAAAGAGGAAGGGAGACAAAGAAGTGGAGATAAAAGGTATGGAGAGAGAGAAATAGAGAGAAGGAGAAGGGGGAGACAGAAGGAGAACGAGAGGAGTGACAAAGAGAGAGAGTGGAGGTGACGGAGAGGAAAGGAAAAGGGAGGAGGAGGGAGAAGGACAAGCGAAGCAGAAGGAGGGAGATGAGAGAAGATAGAAGGGAAGAGAGAATAAGAGGGACGAGTGGGAAGGAGAGAGAGCGTGGGACAACAAGAGAGTGAAAAACAAGGAGAAGGAGGGGGAGAGAGAAGGAGAGTGCAAGACGAGAGAGAAGGAAATGGGGAAACAAGGAGAGAGGGGGTAGAGAGAGCTAGAAGGAGAAGGAAAGACAGGAGAGGTGCACAGAGGGGGAGAGAGTGAGAAGGAGAAGGAGAGCGAGGAGAGATGGAGAAGTAGAGAGAACAATAGAGAAGGAGAGAGAGGGAGAAGGAGAGCGACAAGGAGGGAGTGAAACGGAGAAGTTGAGAGAGTGGATTAGAGCGAGAAGCTGAGAGAGGAGAGAGAAGAAGACTGTAAATGAAGGAAAAGAGTGTCGGTAAGTGAGCTAGACGGAGAAAGACAAGGAGAAGGAGAGAGAGAGAGAAGTAAGAGGAGATGGAAGGGAAGGGGAGAAGGAAAGGGGGAGGGAGAAAGAGAAGGAGAAGTGGAGATAAAAGGTAAGGAGAGAGAGAAATAGAGAGAAGGAAAAGGGGGAGAGAGAACGAGAACGAGAGGAGTGAGAGGGAGAGAGTGGAGGTGACGGAGAGGAAAGGAAAAGGGAGGAGGAGGGAGAAGGACAAGCGAAGCAGAAGGAGAGAGATGAGAGAAGGAGAAGGAGGGAGAGGAGGAAGAGGGGGAGGGAGAAGAATGAGAGAGGAGGAGGAGAAGGAGATGAGAAGGAGAACAAGAGAGAGGACAAGGAGAGCGACGAAGAGAAGAATAATGGCACATAGAGAGAAGGAGCAGGGGAGAGTAGATAAGGAGAGAGAGAAGGACAATGGGAGTGAGAGGGGAGGAGAGCGAGAAGGAGACGGGGAGAGGAGAGATAGAGGAGGAGGAGGAGAGAAGGAAAGAGAGAGAAGAGGGAGGAGAGCGAGAGAGTACGATAGAGTTAGAGAGGAGGGGAGAGAGAGACGGACAAGGAGAGAGAAGTAGAGGGAGATGGAGGAGGGAAGGAGGAAAAAGGAGATGGACAGACGGAGAAGAGCGGAGATGGGAAGGGGAAGGAGAGAGGGAGTGTGAGAGAAGCAAGGGGAGAAGGCAAGCGAGGGAGAGAGAGACAGGAAGAAGAGAGAGAAGGAGAAGGGAAAGAGATGGAGAGGTATTGAAGTAGAGGAGAAGGAGAGAGTGGGAAGGAGATTAAAGACGAAGAGTAAAGGATAAGCAGAGAGAATATAGAAGGGACGAGAGAATAAGAGAGGGGAGTGGGAAGGAGAGAGCGTGGGACAACAAGAGAGTGAAAAACAAGGAGAAGTAGAGGAGAGAGAAGGAGAGTGCAGGACGAGAGAGAAGGAAATGGGGAAAATGGGCATTGCTACACTTTCGGGCACACGAGAGAGAAGGAAATGGGGAAATGGAGAAAGAGAGGTATTGCTACACTTTCGGGCCAACTTGAAAGGAGATGGATGTGAGTTTGATATCACATCGATCTACGGGGAAAATGGCCATATGGATAGGAGAGTATTGTGGAATGACTTTCTACAAGTAGCTCCAAATTATTCAAGGCCATGGATAGTGGGGGGTGACTTCAATTGCATCCGCAAGCTGAGCGAGAAATGGGGAGGTGCTGCTGGAAACGAGGTTGCCATGTCAGAATTTAATGAGTGTATTGATGCACTCCAACTCCTTGAGATGCCTTCTACCGGCAGCGAGTTCACTTGGTCAAATTCCTTTGAGGGTAGTGCTTGTATCGAGACACGGATTGACCATATTCTAATCAACAATGCATGACTCGAGATGTTCCCGAAATCATATTACCTTGCTGGTGAGAAGGACCTAAGTCACCACACCATGCTCGTCATGAAGATGGAGGGAAACGAAAGACAAAAGAAAATGATGTTCCGCTTCAAAAACCATTGGGCTGAGCATGAGGAGTTTCGGAGTATTGTGGGACAAGCTTGGACCAAGTATGTAAGAGGCACACCTATGTTTCGGATGGTGGGAAAGCTGCATGAAGTGAAGAAGAGGCTCATCCAATGGTGCACCTCTAAATTTGGGAATGTGAACCAAAAGGTGGGAGAGGCCCGGGCTGCTCTTGAGGAAGCTCGGAGAAGTAGGGCAGTAAACCCACTTGACGTAGTGCTTATCCTTGCTGAAGGAGAAGCAAAAGATGGCCTTGCTCGGATTCTTGCTCGGGAGGAGTTCATTATTCGGCAAAAAACAAGAGTCAAGTGGCTGAAGGAGGGGGACCGGAACACTAGATTTTTCCATGTGCACCTTAGAGTGAGGAGAGCCACCAACCAAGTGAGACGAGTGGGTGAGGGTTCCACTTTCATGGAGGAGGAAGGAGAGATCCGGAATGCTTTCCGACATTTTTTATGCTAACTTGTTTGCTCATGAATTGCAGGTGAACCCCCTCCTCCCGTCATCCTACCACAAATCCTACCGACGGAGGGGATGGAGCTAACACGACCTCTTAAGATGAAGGAACTCCAAATGGTAGTGCTCAACGCAAATATAGATAAAGCACCAGGACCGGATGACTTTAATGCAAAGTTCTTCAAAGCCACTTGGGAAATAATCAAAAGAGACATGTTTAATGCCATGAGTTCCTGTTTACAAAGTGGAAAGGTGCTAGCCAAATGGAATGCCACATCAATTACGATTATCCCTAAAAAGAAAGCACCGCTTTTGGTGAAGGATTACCGACCAATTGCTTTGTGCAACATGACATATAGGTTCACATCAAAAGTGCTTGCGAATCGCTTGAAGGGGCTGCTGCCACGCCTCATTGGGGAGTGTCAAAGTGCCTTCGTTAAAGGTTGGCGAATTGGGGACAACGTCCTCCTTTCCCATGAACTATGCCATAACCTCCATCTAGACAAAGGAATGGGCCGAATGTGCATTAAACTAGACATCCGGAAAGCATACGATTCCGTCTCTTGGGTCTTCCTCCATGAAGTGCTGACAAGATTTGGATTGCCCGTTAAGTGGAGGAGGCTTATCATGAGTTGTGTAAAAGCCTCGTTCGTGGTGACGGTCAATGGTGCAAATTCAGCATCTTTTATGGCCAGCAACGTTTAAGAGAAGGTGACCCCTTGGCCCCCTACTTGTTTGTGCTTTGCATGGAGGTTTTGAGTGAGATGGTGAAGAAGGAGGTCCTGGCTGGACGTATCCAGCCACTAGTGTGTGGAGATGTTCCCGTTTCGCACCTTCTCTTTGCTGATGACGTCCCTCTATTCACAAAGGCAACAAAGGAAAATGCAAGAGCTATCCGAGGTGTACTTGAGGAGTTTACAGCTTGCTCGGGGCTCAGCTTTAGTGCATCGAAAAGCCAAATTTTCATGGGAAGCGGAGTGCCACAAGGGTCCTGGATTGCGGCCCATCTTGGCATCGAGAGAAAGGAGTTCCCGGTAACCTACCTTGGCCTGTCGTTGTTCTCCAGGAGGATGGGGAGGACACACTGTGTGTCATTGATAAACAAGGTGAAAGCAAGGCTTAGTACGTGGCAGCGAAACTTCTTGACAATAGCTGGTCGAGTGGAGCTCGTGGGAAGTATACTCGTCTCCCTTAGCATTTATTGGACGTCCGCGTTCCTAATTCCTCGGAAAGTGTTAAAGGAGATCGAGAGCCTAATTTGTCACTTCATCTGGGGAGGCCTGAAGAAGTGGGTAGCAGTAGCCTAGAAAGACGTGTGTCTACCAAAGGAGGAAGGAGGCCTTGGTCTGAAGCGCTTGTCGGAGTGGAATGATGTAGGCCTCCTCCGCTTATTTTGGCTTGTGGTGTGATTGACATCATTTCATGCTTATATTCGTATCTTATATCCATTATCTTTAACCTAAACAATGCTATGTTACGAGTTTTATGTTTAGTTTTCAGGAGTAAATAGGTTTGAAGAGATGAAGCATAAAGGACCCAAAAGCTGGGTAAAAGGACTGAATTGTAAGATCTGGGGACAAAGATGCAAGGGAGAAGGACCTGAACGCAAGACAGAAGGACCTCAGATCAAAACAGAATACTCCACAACATCATGGGGAGTATTTTAGCAATTCGATTCGGGTCGGAGCTCCAACAAACCAAGTAGATGCATCAAAGACAAAGAATACCATCCAGGAAAGCCTCCAAGAAAGCCCAGACTAATCCGGATCCTGTAGACCGCCAATTGATAAAACATGAATATATGCTTGCTTGTTTAGGATAGAATTTATAACTTGATGTGTTTTGCCAAAATGATTAGACACCTCTCATGCTTGTTTAGGTTCTGAAATAAACAACTTGCATATGTAAATGTTAATCAACTAAGTTGGTGAATAGATTGATAGGTTTTGCGATAACATTTAGACACTTCCTATGCTTGATAAACACCACCTTCTTGTGCTTAAAGAATGTATTCTACACCCACCTCTTTGCATGTGTGCACTCACTCCACCCCTTAGGGGTTTTCCCATTTCTGTATTCCAGCATTCTTCCTTTGTTCTTAGCGTAGTTATTATTTCATTGTTTGGTTCTTCCTTTCTCATTTCCTACTTCTTAGCGTAGTATAGAGTAGAGTAGCATAAACATCTTTCTCCCCTTTTTTTTTGCCACTTGCTTTCGTACAAGCAAGAGGCTACTCACCTCCCAGAGGACGACCCGTACTTGCCACCGCTTCATCGCGGCCGTGCACTTGCGGTTTAAAATAAAACGTTCAACAAGTTTTTGGCGCCGTTGTCGAGGAGGTGCCAGTCCGGACTCTTGTTTGGACGATTCGAGTGGATTTAATTTTTGTTTTGTAGTTTTTCTATGTTTCAAGAGACTTGGAGTCGAAAGGAAAGGCATCTGGAAAAATTTGGAGGAAAGCTGGGCAGTTTGGACTGCCAATCAGCGGCCTGAGACCGCCAATTGGCAGTCTGGTGAGCTGCTTTTGCCTTTTAATTTCTTTGTCGTGTTTCCATAATTGATCTAGTAATCTGGGACTCAATTTTGCATGTTCTGACTCTTAGATTGTTCCCAGATTAATAATCGACTTCCATTAAGCAACTTGGACCCTAAAAGTCAAAGCAAAAGATTAGACATTCTTTTTTATTAGCTCATGCATCATGTATGTGACTTAGGCATTTAGATTGTCTTTTATCTTAGCTTTATTTTCTATTGCTGAGAGCTGGCGTGAGGTACGCACCTTCTACTCTCATTCATGCATTTCGTATGAACATGCATTAGTTAGTAGGAAGTGCATTGCAACAAGTGTGAGTTGAGCGTTTTGTTTGGAGAGTTGATTTTTAGATTAAGACTCCAAAACGCTACTAAGGAGGGGTTGTCCCGTAAAAGATAAGGTGGGGGATTTCATCACCCTTTCCTTCGCCTCAAAAACCACACTAATCAAGAGCTTAATTTTAAAATCAAGTAGACATTGGCCCTAAGGATTTCGGGCGCATTAGGAGAGTGATCCGGTCCCGACCGTCATGACCTGATCGGCGTTGCCCACTTTGTTGATAGTAGGAGAGACGAGATCCCCGGATCTTGGCTCACTTGCTGGGCTTTGTGGTCCTCGTCGTAGGGAGGTGAGGCATGTTGAGGCCGTGTGACCTTGTAGTTAGGCGTCGTCTAGCTGTAAGGACCTATAGCGACCTTAGGATTGCTTGAGGCTTGTTTGCTTGTGTGCTTCTACCTGTACCCATCCGCCGTAGCATAAGGACTTCTTCCCTTCTCTCCTAAGTCATTCTTTCTCTCCTGTGTTCTCCCGTCTTCTCCTCTTCGTACATTCTTTGTTAAAAAAAAGTTTTGTTTTGTGAGTGTGCACCTTTGTGCATGCTTTCGTGGACACGAGACGAGAGTGGTCGTTTGACGAGGAGCGTTGTCAAAGCAGCTGCGGTCGTCGATTTCTTGACGCCTTCCTTCTCTCGTGTCTCACACAGTCCGGGTTCAATGGCTGCTAATTTCCGTGAGGAGGAGCAGTTGTTGGACCCACCTGTTCGTCAAGTTCTTCCAGTTGTCGTTCCCATAACTCTACGTGATCGATGCTACCCGAGCCGTACAACTCTACCCTCATGCATTGTCTTGCCAGAGGCAAATGGGAACCATTTTGAGGTTAAGCCTCAGTTTATTTCCATACTCCCTCACTTCACTGGGAAAGGTTACCCCTATATCTTTCTCAGGGAATTTGGGGAGGTATGTGCTATGTTCAAACTGCAACAACTTAGCACAGACTCCATTCATCTTAGGCTTGTCCCCTTTGCGCTTAAGGATGATGCCAAGAAGTGGTTGTACAGCAACCAGGCGAATGCCTTTAGGACTTGGGATGAGTTTCAGTCTGCATTCCTCAAAAAGTATTTTCCAAATCATCGGACTCAAAAATTGAGGAACGAAATCAATTCGTTCTATCAACATGAGACTGAATCATTCCATGCATACTTAGAGAGGTTCAAGGAGCTACTATCCTCATGCCCTCACCACAACATTGAGTTGTGGCGCCTGTGTCAGATTGTTTACGAGGGTCTTCGCATCCCGTCCCGAACACTCCTTGAGTCCATGTGTCAAGGAGAGTTCTTAGGAAAGGATGAAAGGGAGGCATGGGCTTTCCTAGAAGACCTCGCTGAGAAAACCATGCAATGGTAGAGTGTAAGGGAACCACCTGCATCATCTAGCATAGGAGCGAGGATCGCAAATGCAAACTCGACTAGATTGGGTGCCGCATTTGCCGTCGAAACCACTACGGCCACCGAGGCATGCATGGCAGCCTTAATGCACCGTATGGATTCAATTGAGCTCCAAAACTAGCACGATGTATCTCATGTGTCTGCATCTGGTTCAGTTCCATGTCATTTATGTGGTAGGATAGGTCATATAGGGGGTGAGTGTGCATCCATTCCTCCTGAGATGGAACATGTAAATGCCATCTATGATAGATCCAGGAATGACCCATATTCATCATCATATAACCCTGGATGGAGGAACCACCCTAATTTTTCATGGAACCATAACAATGCCTCAGGTGGTCCTTCAAACTTTTCTCGACCACCTAACCGACCACACTACCCTCCCATGCATTCACAGTCTCATCAGCCACCCCAAAGTCAGAACACCAACAACCAAGTTTCCCAAATTCAAACAACTTGGAAACCCAGTTTAATTCGCTTGAGAACTTAACTCGTGGACTTGAGAACTCTGTAAAAAACTTTATGTCGTCCACGAGTCAAGTTCTCAATTCGAATCAGCAGACCATCAAATCTCTCGAGCTTCAGATGGGTCAGTTGGCTCAGTCTGTACATGAGAGAGAGAGAGAGGAGCCTGCCTAGCCAACCTGTGGCTAACCCCCGTGCTTACCAGCACTCGAACATGCAAAATGCAAGTCAAGACCACAGGGGGGCAAGTGAACTACGTGGAAGAACCTGTGGACCATGTTAATGCCATTGTGACCCTTAGAAATGGGAAGCAGGTCAACAACCACGTATCCTTGCCAGAAAATCCATCTGTGCCGCCCCCTTGTCGGAATGATGGTGAGAAAGAGGCCGAGGGTGAGAGTAATACACCAAAGCCTCCTTCTCCGACTCCGCCCAAGACATACCTACCAAAAGCTCCTTATCCGAGTAGGTTGTGTTAGAAACAGAGTGACAGTGTGGATAAAATGCTGGAGATATTTAAGAAAGGGAATGTCAACATACCTTTGTTAGACATGATTCAACAAATACCTCCCTATGCAAAATTCCTGAAGGATCTCTGTACAACTAAGAGGAAAACCAACATCCCTAGCAAAGCCTTTTTGGCAGCTAATGTGAGCTCTATCATCTCGAACCCTACGTACGTGAAATTGAAGGACCCGGGCAGTCCAACAATATCACGTATCATTGGGGATTCTCGCATTAACAATGTTTTCCTAGATCTAGGGTCGGCGGTTAACCTCTTACCTGCTTCTGTGTATCAACGATTAAGCCTAGGCACCCTCAAGCCTACGAAAACAACATTGCTTTTGGTTGATCGTTCGATCAAAGTCCCGTTGGGGGTCATTGAAGACGTCCTAATCAAGTCGGTGATTTCATATTTCCTGTTGATTTCGTCATCCTTGAGACCAAACCAATTAAGACTACCCACTCTCAGATTCCATTGATTTTGGGTAGACCTTTTTTGGCGACGTCGAATGCCTTGATCAATTGTCGTACTGGACTCATGAAATTGTCGTTCGGGAATTTGACCGCGACATTCCATGTGTTCAATATGGCTAGGCAGCTGGCATCTTTTGAGGACCCCATGGAAGTCAATCTTATCCGAGACTTGGAAGAAGAATTGGAAGAAGAGTACCCCCTGATTCATGAGAATTTGAGTGATTACTTCATGGATGACTCCGATCATGAAGAGGAAGGGGTGAGTTGAGCAATGATGTGCATGTTGTTCAGTACATGCGAGCTCCTCCTATCTTACATCTCGAGCTAGATATCACACCTCGCCTTGAGGAGCCACCCATGCCTGAGCTCAAAGAACTCCCCAAGGAATTGAAACACGTTTTTCTTGGTCCCAATAGGTCATTTCCGGTGATTATATCATCGACGTTGACTGGTGATCAGGAAGAACGTTTGATTGAAGTCCTAAAGGAGCACAAATCATCCATTGGGTGGTCCTTGAGGGACATCAAAGGGATAAGTCCCGACGTCGTGCAGCACCACATCTTTATGGAGGATGAGGCATGACCACGTCGCGACCCACAAAGGCGTTTAAATCCAGCCATGACAGAAGTAGTTAAGAAAGAGATCATCAAGTGTTTAGATCATGGCATCATTTTCCCCATTTCGGACAGTAGTTGGGTAAGTCCTATCCAGGTTGTGCCCAAGAAGTCGGGTATCACTGTTGTCCAGAATGACAACAATGAGCTTGTACCCACACGACTTCAAACTGGGTGGCGAGTTTGTATTGACTACAGGAAGTTGAACGCGGTCACGCGTAAGGACCACTTCCCTCTACCTTTCATCGACCAGATGTTGGAGAGACTCGCCGGGCACGCCTATTACTGTTTCCTTGATGGTTATTCGGGGTACAATCAAATCCCAGTCGCCCCCGAAGACCAGGAGAAAACCACGTTCACTTGTCCTTTTGGGACGTTTGCCTATAGACGGACGACTTTTGGACTATGCAATGCACCTACAACATTCCAACGTTGCATGTTAAGTATCTTTTCCGATATGGTCGAGAACTTCCTTGAGATCTTCATGGATGATTTCTTAGTTCATGGCACCTCCTTTGATGAGTGCTTGCACCACCTGAGCCTTGTTCTCAAAAGGTGTTCGGAAACGAACTTAGCCCTTAATTGGGAAAAGTGTCATTTCATGGTCACAAAAGGCATCTTGTTGGGTCATGTGGTATCTCGTGATGGTATCGGGGTGGATAGGGCAAAGATTGAGATTATTTCTAAGCTTCCGCCACCCACCTCGGTAAAAGAAATCCGTTCATTCCTTGGACACGCCGGTTTTTACCGGCGATTTATTAAGGATTTCAGCAAGATAGCTCGTCCTTTGACGAGCTTGCTTGCTAAATGAACCTCCTTTGAGTTCACACCCGAGTGCCTGACTGCTTTTGAGTTTCTGAAGCTTGAGTTGACCTCCGCTCCTATTATTAAGGCACCGGTGTGGACTCTACCTTTCGAGCTGATGTGTGATGCTTCTGATTACGCGATAGGAGTGGTTTTGGGTCAGAAAGTCGACAAATTGCCTCATGTGATCTATTATGCAAGTCGTACTCTGAATGACACCCAGCTCAAGTACTCCTTTACTGAGAAAGAGTTCGTCGCGATCATATATTCGTTGGAAAATTTTCGCCAGTACCACATAGGGTCGCATGTCATCATCTACACTGATCACTCAGCTCTTTGCTACCTTTTGTCTAAAAAGAATGCGAAACCCAGTCTCCTGCATTGGATCTTGTTGTTACAAGAATTTGACCTTGAAATACGGGAAAAGAAGGGATGCGAGAATGTCGTGGTTGATCACCTATCTCGCATCCCCATGGATCTTTCACCGGATCCACCGGTGAACGAGTTTTTTCCTGATCAGAACCTTATGGAAATAGCCTCACCCCCCTGGTTCGCTGACATTGTGAACTATTTAGCAACCGGGGAGGTGCCGGCTCATTGGAGACACTGTGAGACAACGAAATTCAAGTCGTTAGTCAAGCACTTCTATTGGGATGATCCATACTTATTTAAGTATTGTGCTGATCAAATCATAAGGAGGTGCATTCCTGACGACAAGATTCAGAGTGTCTTGTCCTTTTGCCATAAGGAGGCATGTGGTGGGCACTTCGGTGCCAAGAAAACCGCTGCCAAAGTGCTCCAATGCGGTTTTTACTTGCCTACGTTGTTCCAAGATGCTTTTGCATTTTGCAAAGCATGCGATAGGTGCCAACGTGTGGGCCACATTGGTAGACGAGATATGATGCCACTCAATCCTATCTTAGTGGTTAACATCTTTGATGTTTGGGGAATTGACCTCATGGGTCCTTTCCCCGTGTCCCATGGTCACACTTACGTCTTGGTGGCGGTCGATTATGTGTCAAAGTGGGTTGAAGCAATCCCCACTCGCACTAACGATCGCAAGGTTGTGATCAAATTTCTTAAAGAACACATCTTCGCGAGGTTTTGGACACCTCGTTGTATCATATGTGCTAAGGAAATACTCTATCACGCACAAGTTGGCCACACCTTATCATCCTTAAACCTGTGGCCAGGTGGAAATTTCCAACCGTCAACTCAAGCAAATTCTTGAGAAAACGGTTAATGCTTCAAGGAAAGATTGGTCGGTCAAGCTTAATGATGCATTGTGGGCTTTCCGCACTGCATTTAAAACCGACCTTGACATATCCCCCTACCGGCTAGTTTATGGCAAAGATTGCCATCTTCCGGTAGAACTTGAGCACCGGGCATTATGGGCAATCAAACATCTTAACATGAGTCTTGATTTTTCTGGTGCCAATCGCAAGTTAGACCTCAACGAGTTGGAGGAGTTGAGAAATGAAGTTTTTGAGAATGCGAAGATCTGCAAGTCCCGCACTAAAATGTTCCACGATCGCTTGGTGCGAATCAAAACTTTCGAAGTGGGACAAAAGGTCTTGTTGTATAATTCTCGCCTCCACTTGTTTCCGGGGAAACTTCGGACTCGTTGGTCAGGGCCCTTCATTGTTTGAACCGTCTCCCCTCATGGGGCGGTTGAGATTCAAAATCCTTGGAATGGGGACGTGTTCAATGTTAATGGACAATGCCTCAAACCATACTTGGGAGGAACCACGGCAGAGGTCGAGGTGGAAGTCGTGCCTTTGCACGAACTCCCCGCGGATGTGGTCACTTGATGTGATCTATCCCCCCATTTGTTTGTACGTATCAGTTTTTGGTTAAAATAATAAAAAAAGAGCAAAATGATAAAAAGCAAAAAAATGAAATGCCTATGTGATATTTTCCCTTTCCTTGTTAATAACGCATTTTTCCATTGCCCTACGCGTTGTTCCATCACGAGAAAACACGTTTCTCTTTTGTGTGTCGCCTCCACCCAAAGTTGTGCCCAAGATCCAAAGAACGGACCTCTAATTAGCGGTTTGAAACCGCCAGTTAGCGGTCAGTTTACCTTCGTTACCTTTGTTTCTTCCTCTGGGGGTTTCGTTGGGGTTTTTCTATTGGAAGAGTGGTATGGGTTCTGTTTTTCTGCTGGCGTTGGCGTTCGGTGGCCTTCTCTCCGCTCGTTCCGTGTTCGTCTTCGTCGTCGTGTGCCTCGCCGCTAAAGCTCGCCAAGGTAGGTTCAGGTATGGCCAGCCATCATTTAATTCCAGAACTCAATTTTGCCTCCCTGATTCGTGAATTCGGAGAACCCTTCTACGATCGAATCGTAGCTAAAGGGTGGTACCATTTATTGTATGAGGGCGATGAATCCATGTACGTAGAGCCTCTCGTACATGAATTCTTTACTAAACTCGAGCATGACCAGACCGGTCCACTCGAGTTCAGCATCACTCTCAGAGGGGTGAAACACACCGTGACACCCCAGCTAATCTCCGACGCGACTGGGATCCCCTTGGTTGATGAGCTCGTGCCTACCCACGATATAATTTTTATCGATCTATGCTTGGGCGTGGGCAGCCTGTATCATCACATGGGGAAGTACCTAATGCGCACATTTACTCCAATGTGCACATTGTAGCCAGGTGGGTGTGTAGAAATGTGCTGGGCCAAGAGCGGACCTCCACATTTTTCACACCTAGTTTGCGAATCGTGTATAGTCTGATGGACGGTTCACCACACTGCATTTGTCGAACATTGTTCGACGTTTTGGTGAACCCCAGGCTGAAAGATATACATTGCTTGCCGACTCTGGTTACCAAATTGTGTGGCATGTTGGACATCCCACGATTTGAGCGCATGCTGAGTCGCCAAGGCACCGACCTCGAGGTAGCGAAGATGACGCCGTCATTTCGCCATTGCCTTCCTGAGGCATGGGTGCCTGACTTTATGGAGGAGGATGTTAGAGCAAGGTCCTCAAGCTCGTCTGTGAGCTCAGGAACGCTCTTTGACACCGACATTTCTGAGATGGCGGTCGAGCAGCAGAACCTCATCTTAGCGAAGAAATACCAAAAGATCAATAGGAAGTTGTCGGCTCTTGAGAGAGGTGCCTCTTCGGGCACTTCTGGCCGCCGTCATTAGTCTGGTACACCATATCCATGCATTGGCACCGTTTTGCCATACATTGAGGACAATGCATGGATTAGGTGTGGGGGGGTGTCTTTACGTGTGTACATAGTCGAGTCTTTCCTTTTGATTTTTGTTTTCTTTTGTGTGCATTGCTAGGGTCATGTTAGTGTGCCGCATTTAACATTGATATATATGCTTGCCATGATCCTTGGGTGACTTGTCTTCTTTTGCTTGCCGAGTGCTTTAAAATTTCCACATTTCTTTCAAAATCTTCATGTGTTTGCGAAAGAAAATGTTTTGTAGGTTTTGCGTGTGTTCAGCATGTGCAAAACCGTTGAGAGGTAAAGTAAAAAGAAAGCTCCCAAAATTGTCTTGAACTTGATGGATTAGGATTTTTGGTTTACTGGCTTTAGGTCTTATCGAGTCGTTAGGATGCACCCCGGTTTTCCCTCGGGGGGGCGTGTAATCATAGGGTTTCAGCACTCAAACATTTAAAGAAATTCACCCTGAACCTAGTGAGTCAAATAATTCGTGTCTATTAGTATAAGGAAGTTTGTCGTAGTCAATGACCCTTAATCTCTTTTTGTGAAACTTAAGTATAGGGGTTTTGGGTCCCATGTAGATAGATAAATAAGTGGTGTTCTCTCTTCTCGCACGGCTCCTATCACTCGGGAAAGTAGGTATGAGGGGACTTTGTGCCTGGTGCTTTCGAGTCATCTGACTTGGGATGCGCCGACCGAACTCCCATTACACGGGTGGTAGGGATCGCCCTATGTGGATATTTGGGGGAAGGTGTACGGGATAGTGTAATTCCTCATAGGCAATGATGCATGAAACCTGACCCTGGGAGAATCAAACACCAACCAATAAAATGCTCCAAAGAAAAAGGAAAAAAATGATGATGAAAAAAAGAAAAAATAGCAAATAAAAACCAAAATGGACTCTACACATTGTATCACTTTCAGAAGTTAAGGTTGCCCATGTCTTTCACTTATGTCCTTAACTAACTCTCACGAATAACTTATTAGGCTAGGTGTGTGGACCGATTACATATATAGAGTCGACCCGTAGTATTACCGCGTCTCATGATCGACAATATGAGTCCAACGAGTCGTGTAGCTAGATTGATTAATGCATCTTGTTCCGATTTTGTGGGTATATCCGCTGAAAACCCTCAGGAGACAACACTCCTCCTCCTTGGCGACAAGGAGGTTTAACGGCTTGTTGCACGTGCAAAGTGCAACCGTGATTCCTACGAAAGTGAGTTAAGATTTCTTGTTTTTCGTATGCTTTTCTCTTTCTTTATTTTGCTCGGGACTAGCAAACGTTAGATGTGGGGGTATTTTATTGACATCATTTCATGCTTATATTCGTATCTTATATCCATTATCTTTCACCTAAACAATGCTATGTTACGAGTTTTATGTTTAGTTTTCAGGAATAAATACGTTTGAAGAGATGAAGCATAAAAGGACCCAAAAGCTGGGAAAAGGAATGAATTGTAAGATCTGGGGACCAAGATGCAAGGGAGAAGGACCTGAAGGCAAGACAGAAGGACCTAAGAGCAAAACAGAATACTTCACAACATCATGGGGAGTATTTTAGCAATTCGGGGTCGGAGCTCCAACAAACCAAGTAGATGCATAAAAGACAAAGAATACCATCCAGGAAAGCCTCCAAGAAAGCCCAGACTAATCCGAATCCCGTAGACCGCCAATTGGCGGTCTGGAACCGCTAATTGGCGGTCCAGGTGGATCCGAATCCGCTTAGCTTTTTCTGGCGTGTGTATTAGAGCGTGTTTATGCTATTTATGGTATTTGTTTAGTCCCACATCGGGGGATTGTCCCTCATTAGCTTTTTCTCTAGCTATAAATAGAACTCTTCACCTTCCATTGTAATTACTCCATGCTTGTGGCCATTCTCCCTAATTGAAGTGAAAGCCCTGAAGCAAAAAACTCAATAGGGGAGATGCTACTGGTATTGTGAGTCTTCAATCAATAAAATTTCCTTTGTTTTGTGCTTCTTTTATTGTTGGCGCATGTTTTAGTTTAATCGTCTTTTATTTCTAGCTTAGTTTTAATATGCTTTCTTTGCTTAGTTTAATAATTAGTATAATGTTTAGTGAGTAGTTCCATCCCCTTTGGGGGGTGGAGTAGATGTACATACATGGATTAGAGAGAATGGGATGAATGCTTTATTTTTGATGTGTTGATAAAACATGAATATATGGTTGCTTGTTTAGGATAGAATTTATAACTTGATGAATTTTGCCAAAATGATTAGATACCTCTCATGCTTGTTTAGGTTCTGAAATAAACAACTTTCATATGTAAATGTTAATCAACTAAGTTGGTGAATAGATTGATAGGTTTTGCCATAACATTTAGACACTTCCTATGCTTGATAAACACCACCTTCGTGTGCTTAAAGAATGTATTCTACACCCACCTCTTTGCATGTGTGCACTCACTCCACCCCTTATGGGTTTTCCCATTTCTGTATTCCAGCATTCTTCGTTTGTTATTAGCTTAGTTATTATTTCATTGTTTGGTTCTTCCTTTCGCATTTCTTACTTCTTAGCGTAGTATAGAGTAGAGTAGCATAAACATCTTTCTCCCCCTATTTTTTGCCACTTGATTTCGTACAAGCAAGAGGCTACTCACCTCCCTGAGGACGACCCGTACTTGCCACCGCTTCATCGCGGCCGTGCACTTGCGGTTTATAATAAAACGTTCAACATGGTGGCGGAAGGCGATGCACTTTTGGTGAAGTGTATCCGCCGAAAGTACTTGAGGAATCGATCCATTTGGTTTGAACGACCCCCATCCACCTCCTCATGGGCATGGAAAGGGATACTCCGAGACCGAGACATTGCTAGAAAGCACATCAAATATGAGGTCGGAAATGGAGAAGATATCCGGTTTTTCCAATACCCTTAGGGTGGTGAACCGTTTCAAAATGAAAGGTGGGGGGAGCGGCTACACTATGAATTAGGAGTGTCGTGGGACACGAAAGTGTCGTACTTCATTAGAGAGGGAGTGTGGAACCTCCCCCTCCACACTGCACATTTGTGGAGGAAGTCCACCAACGAATATTGCATACTAGAATTCATGGAGGCGTGGACCAGCCTAAGCGAGTGGACGGAGTGGGAGAGACACTTGGCATCAAAGAAGTATGGAGATGGGTCAAGACATCGGGGAGAAAGGTAGCTTGGGCTGGAATGGTTTGGCACAAGTATGCCATCCCAAAACATGCCATCACGACATGGAAAGCACTACGAGGATGTCTAGTCACAAAGAGCTTGATGAACAAACGGGGAGCAACGCTACACTCGGGGTGCAACCTATGCGAGGGAGGCGAGGAAGACATTGAGCATTTGTTTTGGGGGTGCGAATACATAAAGAAGGTGTGGGTAGAAATCTTGCACCTTTTAAAGCTTAACCACAGGATGGCACTCTCTTTAGAGGCAGAAGCTATACATATTTCACACATAGGAGGAAGCCAGCTTGATTCTGGTACGGAGATGGGTCTTCCAAGCCATGATACACGAGTACTGGCTGGAACGCAACCGATGTATTTTCGATGGAGAAAAGAAACAACGCATATTGTGGTTGTCATCAAGGGCATGGTTCACTGCCTTTGGGACAAGTCAAAAATCTTGCAAAGAGTGACGAGGAAGAAAACCGATCCCACCTCATGTGGATATAGTTGTTGTTGGTCCTCGTGTTTTGTATAGTCACTTAACCTACAATGCTGACATGATATATTGTGTAATGTAGGGTAGAGGTCGGGTATGCATGTGGCATACACCCGCATTCATTATGGCTCAGTTTTGTACTCAATTTTGTAGGTTGCAAAACAAGGAAATGGGGAAACAAGGAGAGAGGGGAGAGAGAGCAAGAAGGAGAAGGAGAGAGAGGGGACGTGGACAGAGGAGGAGAGAGTGAGAACGACAAGGAGAGGGAGGAGAGATGGAGAAGTAGAGAGAACAATAGAGAAGGAGAGAGGGGGAGAAGGCGAGCGACAAGGAGGGAGTGAAATGGAGAAGCGGAGAGAGTGAATTAGAGCGAGAAGCTGAAAGAGGAGAGAGAAGGAGACTGTGAATGAAGGAAAAGGAGGAAGAGAAGGAGGGAGGGAGAAAGAGTGTCGGTAAGTGAGCTAGACGGAGAAAGGCAAGGTGAAGGAGAGAGAGAAGGAAGAGGAGACTGGAAGGGAAGGAGAGAAGGAAAGAGGCAGGGAGAAGGAGAAGTGGAGATAAAAGGTAAGGAGAGAGAAATAGAGTGAAGGAGAAAGGGGAGAGAAGGAGAACGAGAGGAGTTAGAGAGAGAGAGTGGAGGTGACAGAGAGGAAAGGAAAAGGGAGGAGGAGGGAGAAGTACAAGCGAAGCAGAAGGAGAGAGATGAGAGAAGGAGAAGGATGGAGAGGAGGAAGAGGAGGAGGGAGAAGAAGGAGAGAGGGGGGGGAGGAGAAGGAGATGAGGAGGAGAACAAGAGAGAGGGCAAGGAGAGAGAAGGAGAGTGACGGAGAGAAGAATAAGGGCACACAGAGAGAAGGAGCAGGGGAGAGTAGATAAGGAGAGAGACAGAAGGAGAGAAGGAAAGAGGGGTTGAGAAGGAGAAGTGGAGATAAAAGGTAAGGAGAGAGAGAAATAGAGGGGAGGAGAAGGGGGAGAGAGAAGGAGAACGAGAGGAGTGAGGGAGAGAGTGGAGGTGACACAGAGGAATGGAAAAGGGGGGAGGAGGGAGAACAACAAGCGAAGCAGAAGGAGAGAGATGAGAGAAGGAGAAGGAGGGAGAGGAGGAAGAACGGAGGGAAGGTACTTTCAAGCCTCACCTCCCAACCCTTGAGATGTACTTGCATAAGCTTTGGCAACTCCATGGGAATGTGGATGTGATTCGTCGTCGAAATGGTTTCTTACTTTTCAGATTCACTTTAGATGAGGACAGAAATCATGTTCTTGAGAGGGGCTTGGTTTGTTCGGGGCACCCCCTTGTAGTCCAGCAATGGACACCGGAGGTAGTGATGAAGGGAAAGAAGATGTCATCTATCCCGATTTGGCTAAGGTTGTCGGAGCTAGACCTTCGTTTTTGGTCACCATCGATCTTGAGCACAATAGGTAGTGTTCTTGGAAAACCGTTATACATGGATGATAACACCACATCGGGGAGAAGGCTTGCATATGCAAGACTGTGTGTGGAGGTGGACGGAAATTTTCAGTACCCGGAGTTTGTTGAGATACAAATCGAAGGTGGAGCATGGGAGAAGGTGGACATTGAGTATGAGTGGAATCCGGGGCATTGTGGTGTTTGTTCGGAGTTTGGGCATACTCAGGCTAGGTGCCCACAAAGCCAGCATGAGAAGCTGAGGGTGGCTGGAACACCAGTAGTAAAACCCAATCCTAAAGTGCAAGGTTGGGTGGAAGTTTGTCGGAAGGGAGAGATAAAGAAGAAGGGCACATCCGAGGCAAGAGAACATAGAGAAGAGAGTTTAGATGGTGGTACGAGGGAGGGGCTGGTGGAAGATCCTCCCTTGGTGATTTTCGTGCTTGAGGAAGAGCAAGGTGTGCAAACCCCTAGGGAGGCAAGTGTGGTGTGGGGAAACATAACGGGGGTGGAGACCGTAACGGTATGGGACACCATAATGGGAGAAGATAACACAATAACGGAAAGGGTGGGGGCTGGAATAACGGAACAAGTTTCTTTGTTGGAAAAGGAGGCACCAATGAGCATGGCGGAGGCACCAATCAGCATGGAGGAGGCACCAATCAGCATGGAGGAGGCTAGTGGAGATTTGAATGCTCCAATCATAGAGGAGTTTCCTCCTTTGGGAGGGACAAAGGCTGCTGCAAGAAGAAACCAAGTCAGCAGTGGACAACAACAAAGAAAGGGGGACCACAAGCATCTTAGTGGGGGAAACAACCACAAAGAAGTTTCTTTTGCACTAGAAGGAGAAAGAGTGGATGGAAGAAACATATGGGGAAATAATTATGACAAGCCAATGGGAGGAGGAAATCTCAGCTTTGAGGAGAAGCAAGCTAGTGGATTGAGTGGGTTTGCTAGGTGTAGTTCGGACCCTAGCCACCTCCACTCAAGAGGAGGCATCATTACCAGGACAAGACGACTATTAAGGGGATGGGTCGATTCAATATCCTAGCAGAACTTGAAGGAAGAGAGGACGAAGAAGGTAGTGTTGATGGCGAGGGAGGAGAAGCTGACAGGTTTGTCTCTAGTCAGCTTGAGGATGGGAAAAGGAGGGCTATGTGCAAGGCAACGTCTCCACCACCTTCGGTGGACCTTCAATTATTATCGTCACAGCCAGAAGCATTCTGTGTCATTCGAGAGAAGGGACTAGAAAAACAAAAGGCAAACCGAAGCGGTAAGGGACGTAAGTCCCATATTGCGAAGCCATGAATATCCTAGTATGGAACGTGCGTGGTGCAAATCTCCCCGGCTGTGCACACATGATAAGGGGACGAATAAAGGAGGCAAACGCAGATATCGTATGCCTTGTGGAGCACAAAGTGAAACTAAAAAAAATGGATCGGTTTAGGCGTGCTATTTGGGGGCATGAGTGGGCATCGAATAACTTGATAGTAAATTCTGGAAGAATCCTTGTGTTGTGGAATGAGGTAAAGGTGCACCTCCGTGTTACTTTTGAAACCACGCAATTGCTGCAGCTTGAAGGAAGGGAGGTGAAAAATGGGAGAAACATAGGGATTGCTACGGTCTATGCTGAAAATGGCCACGTGCAGCGGAGGTTACTTTGGGAGGAACTTGCTCGTGCATTTCCAGCACCCTCGACGCCTTGGCTGGTCTGTGGGGAGTTTAATTGCATCAGGAGAGCAATTGAGAAGAGGGGAGGAACGGGTCTGAATATGGTGGCCATGGATGAGTTCAATGCATGTGTGGACCAACTCCAGCTGGTGGAAGTCCCGTCTACCGGAGGTGAATTTACGTGGTCTAATTCCTCGCATGGGGAAGAAATCATCGAAACACGAATTGATAGAATATTCATGTCCCATGCGTGGTTGGAGACATTTCCTGATTCCTATTATGTTGTGGGGGACAGAGACATGAGTGACCACTCAATGCTCACTTTATTAGCGGAGAAGGAGGGACAACGAAGGAAGCGAATGTTTTGGTTTGTAAATTTCTGGGCTGAGCATGAGATGTTCAATGATGTGGTGAGGGAGGCTTGAGGCTTGGGCCACGCGGGTGGTAGGCACCCCCATGTATGGTTTGATAGCAAAGTTACTTGAGGTAAAAGAGGCGTTAAAGAGATGGAGTGCGGATACCTTCGGGCATGTGGAACACAAAGTGGTTGAAGCTCACCTCCGGCTGGCTGATATCAGAACACAAAGGGAGGAAAATCCACGAGATGAGGAGCTGTCACATTGTGAGAGTCTTTGTAAGGAGGCCCTGGACCGTGCTTTGGTTCGGGAGGAGGCTTTATTGAGACAGAAATGAAGGGTTCGATGGCTACAAGTGGGTGATCAAAATTCAAGATTTTTCCATGCTTCCCTTAGAGTGAGGAGAGCCACCAATAATGTGAGGAGAGTGAGTGAGGAAGGGGTTGTTATTGTGGATGAAGAGGCTATCCGAGAGTCCTTTCGGAGGAGGTTTTCTAACTTGTTTTCTAGTGATTTTCAGGTTCAACCCATTGATCCGACGTTCTCCCTTCCTATGGTTGGGGAGGACGAGGCGAGAGATATTATTCGACCACTAGATATGAAGGAGTTAGAGGAAGTGGTTAAACACTCAAATGTAGACAAGGCACCGGGCCCTGATGGCTTCAATGCAAAATTCTTCAAAGCCGTGTGGGAATGTGTGAAGGGAGACCTTTTCAAAGCTGTCGATTCGTTCATGAAGAGTGGGAATATACTGAAGCAAGTAAATTATACCTCCATTACAATAATCCCGAAGAAGACGACGCCGGCCGTTGTTGATGACTATCGACCCATCTCCCTTTGCAATATGGTCTACCGGTTCATTTCAAAGATTTTGGCAAATCGGTTAAAGGTACTCCTTCCAAAATTGGTGGGGGAAACGCAAAGCGCATTCGTGAGTGGCAGGAGAATCAGTGACAACATCTTGCTAGCTCATGAGATATGCCACAATATGCATCTAGGAGGAGGACGTGGAAGGATGTGTTTGAAGCTAGACCTCAGGAAAGCATATGACTCTATTTCTTGGAGTTTCTTGGAGGAAGTACTCAAGAGGGTGGGCCTACCCGACCATTGGTGTAAACTCATGATGGCTTGCGTCCGAGCATCCTTTGTCGTTATGGTGAATGGCGAGAACTCTAGACCGTTTGCTGCCACGAATGGACTGAGACAAGGGGATCCGTTCGCTCCCTATCTTTTTGTTCTTCGTATGGAGGTTTTGAGTGCCATGTTCAGAAGGGAGGTTCAGAGGGGATCTCTCGAACCAGCTAGGTGTGGGGATGTACAGATCTCCCACCTCCTTTTCACAGAAGATGTGATGGTCTTTGCTGCTGCTACAAGAGCCAATGCTCAGGTGATAAAGCGTATCCTTACTGAATTCTCAGTAAACTCCGGGCTGCAGTTGAATGTAGCAAAGAGTCAAGTTTCCATGGGAGGAGGAGCCATCGAGGGCACATGGATTTGCTCACATCTAGGTATGGAGAGAGCTAATTTTCCGGTTACATACTTAGGCCTCCCTCTCTTCTCCACATGGATGGGGAGACATCATTGCATGGGTCTGGTCAGCAAGGTGCAACAACGGCTCAGCACATGGAAGAGAAACTTTCTTTCAATGGCGGGTCGTGTGGAGTTAGTCAAGAGCGTACTCGTGTCTATGAGCATTTATTGGACATCAGCGTTTCTTCTCCCGACAAAAGTCTTAATGGAGGTGGAGAGCATTATTATTCACTTCATTTGGGGAGGCCCTACGAAGTGGGTGGCGGTAGCTTCGAAGGACATTTGCAAACCGAAAAAGAAGGGAGGTTTGGGGCTGAGGAGACTAAAGGAATGGAATGATGCTGGGCTGGTTCGGCTCCTTTGGTTGATTATCGCGGATGGTGGATCGTTGTGGGTTCGCTGTATACGAAGGAAATACTTACGGACCCGCAACATCTGGTTAGCTAGGCCACCGGCTGGGTGCTCATGGGCATGGTGGGGCATTCTAAGCGTCCGCGAAGTGGCAAAGAATAGAATTCAATACCAAGTGGGAGACAGGACAGTTATTCGGTTTTTTACCGACCCTTGGTGAGGACAGCCCTTACTCTCCTCGCCTGGGGGAGAACGTCTCCAGTACGACATGGGGATGCCTAGGGATACTTCGGTCTCTTGGTTCATTCATGAAGGGGTTTGGACTCTCCCTGAGCCGAGGTCCCTAGAGATGGTAGTATTATGGCCAAGGATATTGCAAACTCCAATTCATGGGGGGCGAGATAAGCCTATTAGAGCTGGAGCAAGAAGTGAAACATTTTCAGCAAGGGAAGCTTGGAGTTGGGTGGTACCTCGAGGAAGGAAGTTGGGCTGGACTGAGGTGGTTTGGCACAAGTATCACATACCTTAGCATGCTATCACATTTTGGAGAGCCATGAGAGGACGGTTGATCACCAAAGTGCTTATGCGAGCTAGGGGAGCAATCCATGACCCTCGTTGTGTATTGTGTGAGGAAAGAGATGAAGATATGGCACACCTTTTCTGGGAATGCCGCTTCACACGTCAAGTATGGGTACAAATGTTGAGAATACTACGGCTGGACACTAGTGCAGGCCTCACCATTGGTGCAGAAGTGGAGACGCTCCAAAAGATGCGAGGGTCAAAGCTACAGCAAGCCACCACAAGACTTGCTCTTGCTGCAACCATATATGAGTGTTGGCAAGAACGAAATAGGCGGATATTCGAAAAAGAGAAGTGCCGACCTGAGGATGTGAGCACGTTTATAAAGGATGCGGTGCGGCTGATGGGCACGAGGATTAGGGAGCATCGAGATGACGTTGAGGCTTTACGAATGTATGTGAGTAATTGGGGATAGCTGAAACACCATGTAGGTGGAGGTTTTTTTTTGTATGTTGTTTAATGTAGATTCTAGTTATGCACTGAGTATGACTCGAGGGCTGTAATAGAAAATTTTGATAGGTTGTAAATGTTTACACACATCAATATATTAGAGGCAATGCCTCCCTTTTGCTTTGCAAAAAAAAGGAGAGGTGGAAGAGGAGGAGGGAGAAGGAGAGAGGAGGAGGAGAAGGAGATGAGAAGGAGAACAAGAAAGAGGGCAAGGAGAGAGAAGGAGAGCGCGGAGATAAGAATAAAGGCACACAGAGAGGAGCAGGGGAGAGTAGAGAAGGAGAGAGAGAGAAGGACAATGTGAGTGAGTGGGGGGAGAGAGAGAACAAGACGAGGAGAGGAGAGATAGAGGAGTAGGAGGGAGAAGGAAAGAGAGAGAAGAAGGAGGAGAGCAAGAGAGTATGATAGAGTGAGAGAGGAGGGGAGAGAGAGACGGACAAGGAGAGGGAAGTAGAGGGAGATGAAGGAGGAAGAAGGAGACGGACAAAGGGAGAAGAACGGAGATGGGAAGGAGAAGGAGAGAGGGAGAGGGAGAGAAGCAAGGGGAGAAGGCAAGCGAGGGATAAGGAAAGAGAAGATAGAAGATATAAGGGAAGAGAGAATAAGAGAGGAGTGGGAAGGAGAGAGCGTGCGACAACAAGAGAGTGAAAAACAAGGAGAAGGAGGGGGGAGAGAGAAGGAGAGTGCAGGACGAGAGAGAAGGAGATGGGGAAACAACGAGAGAGGGGGGAGAGAGCTAGAAGGAGAAAGAGAGAGGAGAGAGGTGGACAGAGGGGGAGAGAGTGAGAAGGACAAGGAGAGGGAGGAGAGATGGAGAAGTACAGAGAACAATAGAGTATTGGCTTAATCTAGAATTAATAAGATATTTGCCCAAAGCACTGACACAAGGCGCGTCCCTATTGGACTACACATTTAAGGGTTTAGGGTGGAGCCATCTATATAAAGAGGGGAGCCTCCCATTGGATAGAAGAACAAGTGTGCAAACCCTAGCCTCCACCCACCCTAGCCGCCACCTTCTCTATCTCTCCCATTTTGTCCCTCCACCTCCACCAAGCGAGGAGTGAGAGAGAGAGAGTGGGGGTGACGGAGAGGAAAGGAAAATAGAGGAGGAGGGAGAAAGACAAGCGAAGCAGAAGGAGAGAGAGATGAGAGAAGGACGAGGAGGGAGAGGAGGAAGAGGAGGAGGGAGAAGAAGGAGAGAGGAGGAGGAGAAGGAGATGAGAAGGAGAACAAGAGACGACAAGGAGAGAGAACGAGAGCGACGGAGAGAAGAATAAGGGCACACAGAGAGAAGGAGCAGGGGAGAGTAGATAAGGAGAGAGAGAGAAGGACAATGGGAGTGAGAGGGGAGGAGAGCGAGAAGGAGACGGGGAGAGGAGAGATAGAGCAGGAGGAGAGAAGGAAAGAGAGAGAGAGTACGATAAAGTTAAAGAGGAGGGGAGAGAGAGATGGACAAGGAGAGAGAAGTAGAGGGAGATGGAGGAGGGAAGGAGGAAAAAGGAGATGGACAGAGGGAGAAGAGCGGAGATGGGAAGGGGAAGGAGAGAGGGAGAGGGAGAGAAGCAAGGGGAGAAGGCAAGCGAGGGAGAGAGAGACTGGAAGAAGAGAGAGAAGGAGAAGGGAAAGAGATGGAGAGGTATTGAAGTAGAGGAGAAGGAGAGAGTGGGAAGGAGATTAAAGACGAAGAGTAAAGGATAAGCAGAGAGAATATAGAAGGGAAGAGAGAATAAGAGAGGGGAGTGGGAAGGAGAGAGCGTGGGACAACAAGAGAGTGAAAAACAAGGAGAAGTAGAGGAGAGAGAAGGAGAGTGCAGGACGAGAGAGAAGGAAATGGGGAAAATGGGCATTGCTACACTTTCGGGCACACGAGAGAGAAGGAAATGGGGAAATGGAGAAAGAGAGGTATTGCTACACTTTCGGGCCAACTTGAAAGGAGATGGAAGTGAGTTTCATATCACAGCGATCTACGGGGAAAATGGGCATGTGTATAGGAGAGTATTGTGGAATGACTTTCTACAAGTAGCTCCAAATGATTCAAGGCCATGGATAGTGGGGGTGACTTCAATTGCATCTGCAAGCTGAGCGAGAAACGGGGAGGTGCTGCTTGAAACGAGGTTGCCATGTCAGAATTTACCGAGTGTATTGATGCACTCAAACACCTTGAGATGCCTTCTATCGGTAGCGAGTTCACTTGGTCAAATTCTTCCGGAGTCGAGGCGATCGTGTTCGGGTTTTCGCCGGAGAAGAAGAGTTTTGCGAGGAAGCGCTCGCCGAGGTTCTTCAAAGGCTTCTTCAAGCCTTAAGGTATGCCAAGCTTTAGTGTAGACCTCCTTTTAGCCTTTGCGAGGGTTGGAGTGGCCGACGGTAGGCCGGAAGGCTCGTCGAGAACCTTGCAACAGCTTTTCAACGGTCGACCGGCGGAATGGCGGGGTCGAGCGGTCGTCGTGTTAATCGGGCGAACGATACTCTTCGAGTGGTCGACCGGTGGTACGTTTTACCAGGGGAAAAAGGCTCTGGTGTTTTCGGTCGAACGGGTCCCCTTTGTCGGTAGACCGAAAAGCACTGTTGTAGGTCGGTTGGGGGCGTTGACCATCTAAACGGCCGACCGCTCATTGACTTCGTTCGACCGACGTTTAAGTTAACTTATTGGCCGGTCGACCGAGAGTGTGGTTTCGGTCGACCGTGTAGTGCGGTTTTGTTGGGGGGTTTTCTCCGGTTGTTTTCGGTCGACCGTGATCTGAGGGTCGTTCGACCGTTGGTGCTTTTTGAGCGAGAGAGGATTCTTCCCTGTTGGATTTCGGTCGACCTTGATTTGAGAGTCGTTCGACCGGTTGGACGTTATTTCGGTTTTTCTGAGGAATAGTTGTGGTGTTCGGTCGACCGTTTGGGTTCTTCCGTTCGACCGTTTGGGCACTGTTTTGGATATGGATGCTGGTGCCGTGTGTTGTTGGATCCGCCTCGAGGGCAACGGGTCTCCGGCCTTTTTTGGGGCGACGGTACAGACATTGCCGGCCTGAGAGGAGGGTCATATTGTGGCTCTGAGGAGCGGGTGCCGTGTGTGCACGTTGTGTTGTGGCTCTGAGGAGCGGTGTCCTGTGTGCACGTTGTTTTTGTGGCTCTGAGGAGCAGGTGCCTTGTGTGCACGTGTGATTGTGGGGTTGGGGTGAGAGGACCCTTGAGACCCGTGGCCGATGATGTTCCGGCGGTGCCTTGTGTGCATGTGTGATTGAGGGGTTGGGGTGAGAGGACCTTTGAGACCCGTGGCCGATGATGTTCCGGCGGTGCCTTGTGTGCACAGGGGATTGATGTGCTTTTACTGCATTTTCATTTCATGTTTCATTATGCATATTATGTTCATATTTTAGGGGTTTGGCATACGGGGTTTCCCACGGGAAACTCAGGCATATTCATGTTTTATGTCAGGTCGTACACGTCAGTAGGAGGTGGTGACTGCGGACAAGAGCACCCAGACCAGATCCTGTCTCTTTTGGTTCTTCGAGGTGGATGATCTTCCCTTGTACATGTGTTGTATATCTTTTGTGTTGGGTTGTAATCATCCTTGACTCTTGTATTGTACAGCTTTTCATATTATATTTATATGAACTCGTGGTTTGGTGACGTCCCCTGTGTTAATTCTTTATCTGTTTAAAGTTTTAAATTTTCCGTTGTTTCGGGGCGTTACACATCTCTCTCCTTCTGCTTCGCTTGTCCTTCTCCCTCTGCCTCCCTTTTCCTTTCCTCTCCGTCACCTACAGTCTCTCTTACTCCTCTCGTTCTCCTTCTCTCTCCCCCTTCTGCTTATCTTTATTTCTCTCTCTCCTTACCTTTTATCTCCACTTCTCCTTCTCCCCCCCTCTTTCCTTCTCTCCTTCCCTTCCAGTCTCCTCTTTCTTCTCTCTCTCCTACTTGCTCACATACCGACACTCTTTCCTTCTCTCTCACTCTATCGTACTCTCTCTCTCTTTCCTTCTCTCTACTCCACCTCTATCTCTCCTCTCCTCGTCTCCTTCTCGCCCTCCTCCCCTCTGACTCCCATTGTCCTTCTCTCTCTCCTTATCTACTCTCCCCAACTCCTTCTCTTTGTGTGCCCTTATTCTTCTCTCCGTCGCTCTCGTTCTCTCTCATTGCCCTCTCTCTTGTTCTCCTTCTCATCTTCTCCTCTCTCCTTCTTCTCCCTCCTCCTCTTACTCCTCTCCCTCCTCCTTCTCTCATCTCTCTCCTGCTGCTTCGTGAGTCCTTCTCCCTCCTCCTCCCTTTTCCTTTCCTCTCCGTCACCTTCACTCTCTCTCACTCCTCTCGTTCTCCTTCTCTCTCCCCCTTCTCTTTCTCTCTATTTCTCTCTCTCCTTACCTTTTATGTCTACTTCTCCTTCTTCTTTTTTGCAAAGCAAAAGGGAACTTGGCCTCTAAATTTATTAAATGAAAGAACAAGGGTTACAAAATTTGAAGATCGCGGGCATGCCAAAATGCATAACCAGCCACACACACTACAAGTATTGCATCACTCAAACTATGTAGTTAAAATCATGTTCGAGTATCCCCAAACGTAGCACCACGTGATCTGAAAATTCTGCTCCTCAATATCTTTATCCGCAACCTTCTTGATTTTATCCCAAAGACACCCAACCATGTCCTTGATTACAACCACGATATCTCCTGGCACCTTCTTCTCTCCCTCAAAAATACGTCGGTTTCGTACCAGCCGGAACTCATGAATCATGGCACTACGAGCCCACCATCGCACCACGTTGGCAATCCGGGTTCTTCTCGCGTGTGAGAGTCGTGTGGCTTCAACTTCAAGGGTTCTTGCAATCCGAGTTCCCAGCTTCATGAGGAGGAGTGTTGTCCACACCCCTCTAATGTACGAACACCTCCAGAAGAGATGGTCCAAGTCCTCTTGCTCCCTTTCACAAAGGCTACACACCGGATCATGCTTTGCACCTCGTAAATTCATAAGCTTCTTTGTTAAGAGGCGCCCCCTCATTGCACGCCAAGCTGTGATAGCATGTTTGGGAATGGCATGTTTGTGCCAAACCATATCCGCCAAAGTGACCTTTCTCCCCGGTTCCAGCACCCATTTCCACACTTTCTTTATTCCTAATGTAGCCCCCTTCCCATGGATGCGTGTATTAGTGATTTTCAGGTGGACTCCCGCCGTTATCGTTGATCTTGGGGGGGGGGGGAGGTTCCATTTCCCCTCTCTTTTGAAGTAGGACACTTTGGTATCCCAAGGCACTCCCAATTCATGATGAAGACGAGCCCCCAACTCTCGCATTGAAATGGTTCGCCACACCACGGATATTGGAAGAAACGTATCTGTTGCCCATTTCCCACGTCATATTTGATGTGCCGTTGGGCAATGTCACGAACTCGGAGAATCCCTCGCCATGCCCATGATGATGATGATGGTGGCCTCACTAGCCAAATAGAGCAGTTTTTAAGGTATTTTCTTCTAACACACTTTACCCAAAGAGAGCTTCCTTCCGCCACAACTAACCACAATAATCGAAGGAGGCCCACATCTTTCCAGCTCGTTAGTCTTTTCAGACCGAGCCGTCCTTCATCCTTTGGTGTACACACATCCTTCCACGCCACAGCAACCCACTTCTTTGCCCCCCCCCCCCCCCAAACGAATTGAGCCATGAGGCTCTCAATCTCTTTCAGCACCATCCGAGGAATAAGGAAGGCGGAGGTCAAATAGATACTAAGCGAGACAAGCACGCTTCTCACAAGCTCTACCCGGCCGGCAATGGATAGGAAATTCTGCTTCCAAGTGCTAAGTCTTTGCTTGACCTTGGTTACTAGTGACATACAATGAGTTCTCTCCATCCTCTCGGAGAATAATGGCAGCCCGTGGTAAATCACCGGAAATTCCTTTCGTCCCATACCAAGGTGGGCTGCGATCCAAGCTTCATGTGGCACGTTCCCTCCCATGAATACTTGACATTTTGCCGTGCTATGTCTCCGCACCGAACATGCCGTGAACAACTCAAGGACAACCCTTATGGCCTGAGCATTTGCCTTTGTTGCACTAGCAAAGATTAGGACGTCATCGGCGAAGAGCAAGTGCGAAACCGGCACCTCCCCACAAGATAATGGCTCAATCCTTCCATCCCTCACTGTTTTTTTTCATCTCACTTAGGACTTCCATACACATAACAAACAAGTACGGTGCGAAGCGGTCACCTTGCCTCAAGCCATTTGTCGCAGCAAAAGCGGTTGAGTTAGCTCCATTTACCGTCACTACAAATGATGCTTTGACACAACTCATAATCAGCCTTCTCCACTTCAGAGGGAAACCGAAGCGAGTCATTACCTCATCAAGGAAGGACCACGAGATGGAGTCATACTCTTTCCTAATATCAAGCTTTAGACACGTGCGTCCCCTCCCTTTTTCTAGATGTAGATTGTGACATAGGTCATGTGCGAGGAGAATATTATCACTGATTCGCCTTCCTTTAACAAAAGCACTTTGGTTCTCCCCAATAAGTATTGGTAGCAGCCCCTTGATACGGTTCGCAAGCACTCTGGAGGTGAACCGGTAGGTCATGTTACATAAAGCGATAGGACGATAATCCTCTACCAAATTCGGTGCCTTCTTCTTCGGGATGAGGGTTATTGAGGTAGAGTTCCATTGGGTTAGCATACTTCCGCTGTCCAAACTGGAGTTCATGGCCTGAAATACGTCTCCTTTGATGGTGTCCCACGTGGTCTTGAAGAACTTTGCATTCAAGCCATCAGGGCCTGGTTCCTTGTCCACATTTGCATGTAATACAACCTCTTCAATCTCTTTTAATTCCAGCTTTTGGGTGAGGATTTTCCCTTCCTCCGGCCCGAGCTGTGGGAGAATGAGAGAATGATCAATGGGTTGTACCTAAAAATCATTAGCAAATAGGAAAAACCTAGTGTTTCGAATTTTCCGGATAAGGTCATAGGTATACGGGCAATCCTTCTCTCACCTCAAGTAGCTGAAGTGAATCAATACACTCATTAAACTCCTTCATCGCTATCTCATTTCCAGCAGCACCACCCCGCTTGTCACTAGCATAGCGGATACAATTGAAGTCACCTCCTACGATCCACGACATCGAAACCTCCAGACCCACGAGATGAAGTTTGCTCCACAAAGCTCTCCTATCCACATGCCCATTTTCTCCGTACACCGCCGTGATATCAAATGTTGTCCCATCCATCTTATGGTAGCCCTTGAAATAGAGTAGTTGTAGTGTTTCGAAAGTCACATGGAGGTCAATAACGTTGTCATTCCACAACACCAACAGCCGTCCCGAGTCCACGATTAAGCTATTTGCAACCCATCCATGCGGCCAAATCGCTCGCTTGAATCTTTCCATCTTCTTGTGTTTTACCTTGTGTTCCATAAGACATATGACATCCGGATTTGTCTCCTTTATTTGACCCCTAATCATGAGTGCACGGTCGGGTCCATTTGCTCGGTGCACATTCAACATTAGTACATTCATGGGTTTAAGGTTGGGGGTGACCCCCATGACCTCCAATCGAGAGCTTGTTGTTTAACTTCCTTCCGGCTCGCCTAAGCGTGGGTGGTGGCGATATCGCTTTCCTTAACCCCGGTTTTACAAGTCCCACATCCTCTTTCTCTTCTTCCCCCTCCACAAAATCCTTGTGTCCGAGAATGTCATACCTTCCTCCACTCGTGTGTGACATGAGGCTCGTAAAATCTCTACTCTTTGCTACTCATGTTAGTGAATTCCACCCCATCTCCTCACTTACCAAAGAAGCTAGCCCACCCACATAAGATTCACCTTGTGGGGAAATCTTCTTGCTTTCTTGGTTCTCTGACTTTCGTGACCCCCATTTCCATGGACACTTGTGCCTACATTTGCCTTCCCCTTCTCTTGCACAGCATGTTTAGGCCCCAAGGTGCTCCTAGTATTGTCTTCTAGAGTTGCCTCTCCCAAGGAGAGCAACTCTTCTTCACCCAAATATCGTGGGGACCTCCCTTGCAAGGTGGCATCTTGTTCTTCCCTCCTCTTCTTGCTTTCTGAAATCTGTTTCCCAAAAGAAGGATAGGTGCCAATCTCCCTCTCAATTCGTGGGGGGTTGCTAGCAAAATGTCCTCTTGTTCCTCCCTTCCCTTCTTTCCTTTAAGTGAGGTGTTATTTGATAATTTTCCCCCAAGAGGAGTCAAGTGGTCCAGCTCCCTCTCTTTTGCAACCAAAATAGGAGCCTCCACATTTGCCTATTCGAACCTAGAGCACTCAACTCTCTCCCCATTGGCTCTTTCCGAAATAGAAACAACACTTTCCACTCCCACCTCCCCTTGCTATTTTTGTCCACCACTGGCTCACCCACTTGTGCCCCAAAGAGGAATCCATTGGCATGTCATCCATCATGTCTCCCATCTTAACCCCAAAGCAAAACTGGTCCCCCCACATGCCACTTGCATCAAGTTTCTCCCTTTCTCAAGAGAGAGACACACACCTTTCAAGTTGGTGCATTTTCCCTCCACTTGTGCACCCTCATCTATCATTCCACATGGCACTTCAAGACTTGCTCCCACTTCCACATCCTCACTCCTTCCTTCCACGTCATCATCTCCTCTAGCCTTCCCTGTCTCCTCTTGACCTCTAGCTGCATTCTCCACCAAAGAAATCTGAGTGCCACGGCTAGACCCCTCTGAATTTCCTTGGTTTGCATTGCTCTTTCCAGCCTTCCTCCTATCAACCACGACCCACCTCTCCTCCTTTCCTGTCTGAGTGTCACTAACCTTGTTTATGGCCCCTCTTCTCAACTTGCATCTCTCCAAGTCATGACCAAACTTGCTACAATTCGCGCAATACCCGGGCTTCCATTCATACTCCACATTTACTCTATGTGTGCCGGCCTCTTCTATTTGCACCTCCACCCAACTTGGGTAACTGAAATCAGAAGATACTTCCACACACACCCTAGCATAGGCAAGCCTCCTCCCCGATGCGGTTTGCTTATCCATGTATAAAGGCCTCCCAAGAACACTCACAATGTTGCTCAACGTTTTTGGAGACCAAAATCGGAGATCTAGCTCCGGGAGACGAATCCAAATAGGAACTGTGGTGATGTTTGCCCTTTGTAAAGCCACTTCCAAAGCCCATTCAAGGACTACAATGGGGCAGCCTCGGATGAAACAAGGACCTCCTTCAAGCACACACTTTCTATCTTCAGCAAGAGAGAACTGAAAAAGAAGAAACCCTTCACTCCTCTTAATGACCTCCAAGGTTCCAGCCAAACCCCACACCTTGTGAAGGTGTTTCTCAAGTGTAGGCAAGTGTGGTCTAAATGCAATGAAATAACCAACAAGAACTTTATCCCATCTCTTCAAGGACTCAACTACCTCTTGCTTGGAACAAAATGCCAACTTCTCCCCTCCCTTCTCAGCCGGAGGGACAAACTCTAGGGCTGTGGACACCCTATTTGCAGCCTTGAATAATTCTCTCCACTTCCTTGGGGGAGCAAGAACACTCCCTAAAGGTGGTGCGGAACCATCCTCTCCTTCATCTCCAAGAGATGAGGATGAGACTTGCAATGGTGGTCGATGGAGATCAAAAAACGTGACACAACCTCCATCTTCTATGCACAAATGAGTAGAACTAGGCTTAGGATCCATTTTGGTGCAAAAAACTAAAGGATTTGGTGGAAGAAAATTCGGAAACCCTAGAAACCCTAGGTTTTCCATGTTGCGCCACTCCTTCTCTCTCCTCTCATGTTTTTCTCTTCTACTTCTCCTTCTCCCTCCCTCTTTCCTTCTCTCCTTCCCTTCAAGTCTCCTCTTCCTTCTCTCTCTCCTTCTCCTCGTCTTTCTCTATCTAGCTCACTTACCGACACTCTTTCCCCCTCTCTCCTTCTCTTTCTCCTTTTCCTTCATTCGAAGTCTCCTTCTGTCTCCTCTTTCAGCTTCTCTCTCTAATTCACTCTCTCCCCTTCTCCATTTCAGTCCCTCCTTGTCGCTCTCCTTCTCCCTCTTTCTCCTTCTCTATTGTTCTCTCTACTTCTCCATCTCTCCTCCCTCTCCTTGTCCTTCTCACTCTCTCCCCCTCTGTCCACCTCTCCTCTCTCTCCTTCTCCTTCTAGCTTTTCTCCCCCTCTCCCCTTGTTTCCCCATTTCCTCTTCTCTCGTCCTGCACTCTCCTTCTCTCTCCCCCTCCTTCTCCTTGTTTTTCACTATCTTGTTGTCCCTCGCTCTCTCCTTCCCACTCCTCTTTTTTTCTCTATTCCCGTCTATCCTCTGTCTCCTTATCCTTCACACTTCGTCTTCAATCCCCTTCCATGTCTCTCCTTCTCCTCTACTTCAATACCTCTCCTTCTCTTTCCCATTTCCCTTCTCCTTTTCTCTCTTCTTCCTACCTCTCTCTCCCTCGTTTGCCTTCTCCCCTTGCTTCTCTCTCTCCTTGTACGTCTCTCTCCCCTCCTCTCACTCCATCGTACTCTCTCGCTCTCCTCCTTCTTCTCTCTCTTTCCTTCTCTCTCCTCCATCTCTCCTCTCCTCGTCTCCTTCTAGCTCTCCTCCCCTCTCACTCCCCTTGTCCTTCTCTCTCTCTCTCCTTATCTACTCTCCCCTGCTCATTCTCTTTGTGTGCCCTTATTCTTCTCTCCATCGCCCTCCATCTCTCTCCTTGCCCTCTCTCGTGTTCTCCTTCTCATCACTATCTTCTCCTCCTCTCCCCTTGTTCACCCTCCTTCTCTTCCTCCTCTCCCTCCTTCTCCTTCTCTCATCTCTCTCCTTCTGCTTCACTTGTCGTTCTCCCTCCTCCTCCCTTTTCCTTTCCTCTCCGTCACTTTCACTCTCTCTCACTCCTCTCGTTCTCCTTCTCTCTCCCACTTCTCCTTCTCTCTATTTTTCTCTCTCCTTACCTTTTATCTCCACTTCTCCTTCTCCCCCCTCATTCCTTCTCTCCTTCCCTTCCAGTCTCCTCTTCCTTCTCTCTTTCCTTCTCCTTGTGTTTCTCCGTCTAGATCACTTACAGACACTCTTTCTCCCTCTCTCCTTCTCTTTCTCCTTTTCCTTCATTCACACTCTCCTTCTTCCTCCTTCCCTCCTCCATCTCCCTCTACTTCTCTCTCCTTGTCCGTCTCTCTCTCCCCTCCTCTCTCACTCTATCGTACTCTCTCGCTCTCCTCTTTCTTCTCTTTCTTTCCTTCTCTCTCCTCCTCCTTTATCTCTCCTCTCCTCGACTCCTTCTCGCTCTCCTCCCCTCTCACTCCCAATGTCCTTCTCATTCTCTCTTTATCTACTCTTCCCGGTTCCTTCTCTCTATGTGCCCATATTCTTCTCTCCGTCGCTCTCCTTCTCTCTCCTTGCAGTCTCTCTTGTTCTCTCTCTGATCTCCTTCTTCTCCTCCTCTCTCCTTCTTCTCCCTCTTCCTCCTCTCCCTCCTTGTCCTTCTCTCATCTCTCTCATTCTGCTTCTCTTGTCCTTCTCCCGCCTCCTCCCTTTTCCTTTCCTCTCCGTCCCCTTCACTCTTTCTCACTCCTCTCCTTCTCCTTCTCTCTATTTCTCCGTCTCCTTACCAATTATCTCCACTTCTCATTCTCCCCCCCACTTTCCTTCTCTCCTTCCCTTCCAGTCTCCTCTTCCACTTTTCTCTCCGTCTCCTTGTCTTTCTCCGTCTAGCCCACTTATCGACACTCTTTCTCCCTCTCTCCTTCTCTTTCTCCTATTCCTTCATTCACTGTCCCCTTCTCTCTCCTATACTTCAATTCTTCTCCATCTCTTTCCCCTTCCCTTTTCCTTCTCTCTCTTCTTCCTGTCTCTCTCTCCCTCGCTTGCCATCTCCCCTTGCTTCTCTCCCTCTCCCTCTCTCCTTCTCCTTCCCATCTCCGCTCTTCTCCCTCTGTCCGTCTCCTTCTTCCTTCTTCCCCCCTCCATCTCCCTATACTTCTCTATGCTTGTCCGTCTCTCTCTCCACTCCTCTCTCACTCTATCGTACTCTCTCGCTCTTCTCCTCCTTCTTCTCTCTCTTTCCTTCTCTCTCCTCCTCCTCTATCTCTCCTCTCCTTGTCTCCTTCTCGCTTTCCTCCCCTCTCACTCCCATTGTCCTCTCTCTCCTTATCTACTCTCCCCTGCTCCTTCTCTATGTGTGCCCTTATTCTTCTCTCTATCACTCTCCTTCTCTCTCCTTGCCCTCTCTCTTGTTCTCCTTCTCATCTCCTTCTCCTCCTCCTCTCTCCTTCTTCTCACTCCTCTTCCTCCTCTGCCTCCTTCTCCTTCTCTCATCTCTCTCATTCTGCTTCGCTTGTCCTTCTCCCTCCTCCTCCCTTTTTCTTTCCTCTTCGTCACCTCCACTCTCTCTCTCACTCCTCTCGTTCTCCTTCTGTCCCCCATCTCCTTCTCTCTATTTCTCCCTCTCCTGAGCTTTGGCTCCACTTCTCCTTCTCCCTCACTCTTTCCTTCTCTCCTTCCCTTCCAGTCTCCTCTTCCTTCTCTCTCTCCTTCTCCTTGTCTTTCTCCGTCTAGCTCACTTACCGACACTCTTTCACCCTCTCTCCTTCTCTTTCTCCTTTTCCTTCATTCACAGTCTCCTTCTCTCTCCTCGCTCATCTTATCGCTCTAATTCACTCTCTCCGCTTCTTCGTTTCACTCGCTTCTCCCTCTCTCCTTCGCTATTGGTCTCTCTACTTCTCCATCTCTCCTCCCTCTCCTCGTCCTTCTCACTCTCTCCCCCTCTGACCATATCTCCTCTCTCTCCTTCTCCTTCTAGCTCTCTCTCCCCCTCTCTCCTTGTTTCCCCATTTCCTTCTCTCTCGTCCTGCACTCTCCTTCTCTCTCCCCTTCCTTCTCCTTGTTTTCCACTCTCTTGTTGTCCCGCGCTCTCTCCTTCCTACTCCTATCTCTTATTCTATCTTCTATCTTCTCTCTTCTTGTCCTTCACTCTTCGTCTTCAATCTCCTTCCCTCTCTCTCCTTCTCCTCCACTTCAATACCTCTCATTCTCTCTCTTCTTCCGGTCTGTCTCCCTCGCTTGCCTTCTCCCCTTGCTTCTCTCCCTCTCCCTCTCTCCTTCTACTTCCCATCTCTGCTCTTCTCCCACTGTCCGTCGCCTTCTTCCTCCTTCCCTCCTCCATCTCCCACTACTTCTCCTTCTCTCTATTTCTCTCTCTCCTTAACTTTTATCTCCACTTCTCCTTCTCCCTCCCTCTTTCCTTCTCTCCTTCCCTTCCAGTCTCCTCTTCCTTCTCTGTCTCCTTCTCCTTTTCTTTCTCCGTCTAGGTCACTTACCAACACTCTTTCTCCCTCTCTCCTTCTCTTTCTCCTTTTCCTTCATTCACAGTCTCCTTTTGTCTCCTCTCTCAGCTTCTCGCTCTAATTCACTCTCTCCCCTTCTCTGTTTCACTTCCTCCTTGTCGCTTTCCTTCTCTATTGTTCTCTCTACATCTCCATCTCTCCTCCCTGTCCTTGTCCTTCTCACTCTCTCCCCCTCTGTCCACCTCTCCGCTCTCTCCTACTGCTTCTAGCTCTCTCTCCCCCTCTCCTTGTTTCCCCATTTCCTTCTCTCTCGTCCTGCACTCTCCTTCTCTCTCCCCCCTCCTTCTCCTTGTTTTCACTCTCTTGTTGTTCCGCGCTCTCTCCTTCCCACTCCTATCTCTTATTCTCTCTTCCATTCTATCTTCTATCTTCTCTCTCCTTATCCTTCACTCTTCGTCTTCAATCTCCTTCACTCTCTCTCCTTCTCCTCTACTTCAATATGTCTCCTTCTCTTTCCCCTTTCCCTTCTCCTTCTCTCTCTTCCTCCTGTCTCTCTCTCCCTCGCTTGCCTTCTCCCTTGTTGCTCTCCCTCTCTCCTTCTCCTTCCCAGCTCCGCTCTTCTCCCTCTGTTCGTCTCCTTCGCCCTTCTTCCTCCTCCATCCCACTTTACTTCTCTCCCATTGTCCGTCTCTCTCTCCCCTCATCTCTCACTCTATCGTACTCTCTCGCTCTCCTCCTCCTTCTCTCTCTTTCCCTCTCTCTCCTCCTCCTCTATCACTCCTCTCCTCGTCTCCTTCTCGCTCACCTCCCCTCTCATTCCCATTGTCCTTCTCTCTCCTTATCTACTATCCCCTCCTTCTTCTCTCTGTGTGCCTTTATTCTACTTTCTCCTTTCCCTTTCTCTTATTCGCCTTCGCATCTCCTTCACCTCCTCCTCTCTCCTTCTTTTCCCTCCTCCTCTTCCTCCTCTCCCTCCTTATCCTTCTCTTATCTCTCTCCTTCTACTTAGCTTGTCCTTCTCGCTCCTCCTTTTTCCTTTCCTCTCCGTCACCTCCACTCTCTCTCTCCCATTCCTCTCGTTCTCCTTCTCTCTCCCCCTTCTCCTTCTCTCTATTTCTCTCTCTCCATACCTTTTATTTCCACTTCTCCTTCTCCCTCCCTCTATCATTCTCTCCTTCCCTTCCAGTCTCCTCTTCCTTCTCTCTCTCCTTCTCCTTGTCTTTCTCCGTCTAGCACACTTACTGACACTCTTTCTCCCTCTCCCCTACTCTTTCTCCTTTTCCTTCATTCACGATCTCCTTCTCTCTCCTCTCTCTGCCTCTCGCTCTAATTCACTCTCTCCCCTTCTCTGTTTCACTCCCTCCGTGTCGCTCTCCTTCTCCCTCTCTGTCCTTCTCTTTTGTTCTCTCTACTTCTCCATCTCTCATCCCTCTCCTTGTCCTTCTCACTCTCTCCCCCTCTGTCCACCTCTCCTCTCTCTCCTTCTCCTTCTAGCTCTCTCCCCCTCTCTTCTTGTTTCCCCATTTCCTTCTCTCTCGTCCTGCACTCTCCTCTCTCCCCCTCTCTCCTTGTTTCCCCATTTCCTTCTCTCTCGTCCTGCACTATCCTTCTCTCCCCCTCATTCTCCTTGTTTTTCACTCTCTTGTTGTCTCGCGCTCTCTCCTTCCCACTCCCCCCTTTTATTCTCTCTTCCCTTCTATCTTCTATCTTCTCTCTCTTTCCTTCTCTCTCCTCCTATATCTCTCCTCTCCTCGTCTCCTTCTCGCTCTCCTCCCCTCTCACTCCCATTGTCCTTCTCTCTCTCTCCTCATCTACTCTCCCCGACTCCGTCTCTCTGTGTGCCCTTATTCTTCTCTCTGTCGCTCTCCTTCCCCTCTCTTGTTATCCTTCTCATCTCCTCGTCCTCTCTCCTTCTTCTCATTCCTCCTCTCCCTCCTTCTCCTTCTCTCATCTCTCTCCTTCTGCTTCGTTTGTCCTTCTCCCTCTTCCTCCCTTTTCCTTTCCTCTCCGTCACCACCAGACTCTCTCTCTCACTCCTCTCATCTCCTTCTCTCTCCTCCTTCTCCTTATCTCTATTTCTCTCTCTCCTTACCTTTTATCTCCACTTCTCCTTCTCCCTCCCTCTTTCCTTCTCTCCATCCCTTCCAATCTCTTCTTCCTTCTCCCTCTCCTTCTCTTTGTCTATCTCCATCTAGCTCACTTACCGACACTCTTTCTCTCTCTCTCCTTCTCTTTCTCCTTTTCCTTCATTCACAGTCTCTTTGTCTCTCCTCTCTTAGCTTCTCGCTATAATTCACTCTCTCCCCTTCTCCGTTTCACTCCCTCCTTGTCCTTCGCACTCTCTCCCCCGCTGTCAACCTCTCCTCTCTCTCCTTTTCCTTCTAGGTCTCTCTCCCCCTCTCTTCTTGTTTCCCCATTTTCTTCTCTCTCGTCCTGCACTCTCCTTCTATCTCCCCCTCCTTCTCCTTGTTTTCACTTTCTTGTTGTCCCACGCTCTCTCCTTCCCACTCCTCTCTCTTATTCTCTCTTCCCTTCTATCTTCTCTCTCCTTATCCTTCACTCTTCGTCTTCAATCTCCTTCCCTCTCTCTCCTTCTCCTCTACTTCAATACCTCTCCTTCTCTTTCCCTTTTCCCTTCTCCTTCTCTCTCTTCTTCCTGTCTCTCTCTACCTCGCTTGCCTTCTCCCCTTGCTTCTCTCCCTCTCCCTCTCTCCTTCTCTTTCCCATCTCTGCTCTTCTCCCTCTGTCTGTCTCCTTCTTCCTCCTCAATCTCCCTCTACTTCTCTCTCCTTGTCCGTCTCTCTCTCCCCTCCTCTCTCACTCTATCGTACTCTCTCGTTCTCCTCCTTCCTCTCTCTCTTTCCTTCTCTCTCCTCCTCCTCTATCTCTCCTCTCCTCGCGTCCTTCTCGCTCCCCTCCCCTCTAACTCCCATTGTCCTTCTCTCTCCTTATCTACTCTCCCCAGCACCTTCTCTCTGTGTGCCCTTATTCTTCTCTCTATCGTTCTCCTTCTCTCTCCTTCCCCGCTCTCTTGTTCTCCTTCTCATCTCCTTCTCCTCCTGCTCTCTCCTTATTCTCCCACCTCTCCCTCCTTCTCCTTCTCTCATCTCTCTCCTTCTGCTTCGCTTGTCCTTCTCCCTCCACATCCCTTTCCCTTTCCTCTCCGTCACCTCCACTCTCTCTCTCTCACTCCTCTCGTTCTCCTTCTCTCCCCCTTCTTCTTCTCTCTATTTCTCTCTCTCCTTACCTTTTATCATCAGTTCTCCTTCTCCCTCCCTCTTTCCTTCTCTCCATCCCCTCCAGTCTCCTCTTCCTTCTCTCTCCTTCTCCTTGTCTTTCTCCATCTAGCTCACTTACAGACACTCTTTCTCCCTCTCTCCTTCTGTTTCTCCTTTTCCTTCATTCGCAGTCTCCTTCTCTCTTCTCTCTCAGCGTCTCGCTATAATTCACTCTCTCCCTTTCTCCGTTTCACTCCTTCCTTGTCGCTCTCCTTCTCCCTCTCTCTCCTTCTCTATTGTTCTCTCAACTTCTCCATGTCTCCTCCCTCTCCTTGTCCTTCGCACTCTCTCCCCCGCTGTCCACCTCTCCTCTCTCTCGTTTTGCTTCTAGCTCTCTCTCCCCCTCTCTCCTTGTTTCCCCATTTCATTATCTCTTCCCCCTCCTTGTCCTTGTTTTTCACTCTCTTGTTGTCCTGCGCTCTTTCCTTCCCACTCCTCCCTCTTATTCTCTCTTCCCTTCTATCTTCTCTCTCCTTATCCTTCAGTCTTCGTCTTCAATCTCCTTCCCTCTCTCTCCTTCTCCTCTACTTCAATACCTCTCATTCTCTTTCCCCTTTCCCTTCTCCATCTCTGTCTTCTTCCTGTCTCTCTCTCCCTTGCTTGCCTTCTCCCCTTGCTTCTCTCCCTCTCCCCTTCTCCTGCGCATCTCTGCTCTTCTCCATCGATCCGTCTCCATCGCCTTTCTTCCTCCTCCATCTCCCTCTACTTCTCCCTCCTTGTCCGTCTCTCTCTCCCCTCCTCGCTCACTCTATCGTACTCTCCCGCTCTCCTCCTTCTCTCTCTTTCCTTCTCTCTCCTCCTCCTCTATCTCTCCTCCGCTCTCACTCCCATTGTCCTTCTCTCTCCTTATCTACTCTCCCCTGCTCCTTCTCTATGTGTGTCCTTATTCTTCTCTCCGTCGCTCTCCTTCTCTCACCTTGCCCTCTCTCTTGTTCTCCTTCGCCCTCCTTCCCCTTCTCATCTCTCTCCTTCTGCTTCGCTTGTCCTTCTCCATCCTCCTCCCTTTTCCTTTCCTCTCCATCCCCTCCACTCTCTCACTCTCACTCCTGTCGCTCTCCGCCCCTCTCACTCCCATTGTCCTCTCTCTCTCCTAATCTACTCTCCCCTGCTCCTTCTCTCTGTGTGCCCTTATTCTTCTCTCCGTCGCTCTCCTTCTCTCTCCTTGCCCTTTCTCTTCTTCTCCTTCTCATCTCATTCTTCTCCTCCTCTCTCCTTCTTCTCCCTCCTCCTCTTCCTCCACTCTGTCCTTCTCCTTCTCTCATCTCTCTCCTTCTGCTTCACTTGTCCTTCTTACTCTCTCCTCCTCTGTCCACCTCTCCTCTCTCTCTTTCTCGTTTTAGCTCTCTCTTCCATTCTCTCCTTGTTTCCCCATTTCCTTCTCTCTCGTCCTGCACTCTCGTTCTCTCCCCCCTCATTCTCCTTGTTTTTTACTCTCTTGTTGTCTCGTACTCTATCCTTCCCACTCCTCTCTCTTTTTCTCTCTTCCTTTCTATCTTCTATCTTCTCTCTCATTATCCTTCACTCTTCGTCTTCAATCTCCTTCCCTCTCTCTCTCATTCTCCTATACTTCAATAGATCTCCTTCTCTTTCCTCTTTCCCTTCTCCTTCTATCTCTTCTTGCAGTCTGTCTCTTCCTCGCTTGCCTTCTCCCATTGCTTCTCTTCCTCTCCCTCTCCCTCTCTCCTTCTCCTTCCCATCTCCACTCTTCTCCCTCTATCTGTCTCCTTCTGTCCTTCATCTCCCTCTACTTCTCTCTCCGTGTCCGTCTCTCTCTCCCCTCCTCTCTCACTCCATCATACTCTCTCGCTCTCCTCCTGCTTCTCTCTCTTTCCTTCTCTCTCCTTATCCTCTATCTCTCCTCTCCTCGTCCACTTCTCGCTTTCCTCCCCTCTCCCTCCAATTGTCCTTCTCTCTATCTCCTTATCTACTCTCCTCTGCTCCTTCTCTCTGTGTGCCCTTATTCTACTCTCCGTCGCTCTCCTTCCCTCTCCTTGCGCTCTCTCTTGTTCTCCTTCTCAGCTCCTTCTCCTCCTCCTCTCTCCTTCTTCTCCCTCCTCCTCTTCCTCCTCTCCCTACTTCTCTCATCTCTCTACTTCTACTTCGCTTGTCCTTCTCCCTCCTCCTCCCTTTTGGTTTCCTCTCTGTCACTCCACTCTCTCTCTTTCACTCCTCTCGTTCTCCTTCTCTCTCCCCCTTCTCCTTCTCTCTCTCCTTACCTTTTATCTCCACTTCTCCTTCTCACCCCACTATCCTTCTCGCCTTCCCTTCCAGTCTCCTCTTCCTTCTCTCTCTCCTTCTCCTTGTCTTTCTCCGTCTAGCTCACTTACCGACACTCTTTCTCCCTCTCTCCTTCTCTTTCTCTTTTTCCTTCATTCACAGTCTCCTTCTCTCTCCTCTCTCAGCTTCTCACACTAATTCACTCTCTCCCCTTCTCCGTTTCACTCCCTCCTTGTCACTCTCCTTCTCCCTCTCTCTCCTTCTCTATTGTTCTCTCTACTTCTCCATGTCTCGTCCCTCTCCTTGTCCTTCTCACTCTCTCCCCCTCTGTCCACCTGTCCTCTCTCTCCTTCTCCTTCTAGCTCTCTCTCCCCCTCTCTTCTTGTTTCCCCATTTCCTTCTCTCTCGTCCTGCACTCTCCTTCTCTCTCCCCCTCCTTCTCCTTGTTTTCACTTTCTTGTTGTCCCGCGCTCCCTCCTTCCCACTCCTCTCTCTTATTCTCTCTTCCCTTCTATCTTATATCTTCTCTCTCCTTATCCTTTAGTCTTCGTGTTCAATCCCCTTCCCTCTCTCTCCTTCTCCTCTACTTCAATACCTCTCCTTCTCTTTCCCCTTTCCCTTCTCCTTCTCTTTTCTTCCTGTCTCTCTCCCTCGCTTTCCTTCTCCCCTTGCTTCTCTCCCTCTCACTCTCTCCTTCTCCTTCTCATCTCCACCCATCTCCCTTTATCTGTCTCCTTCTTCCTCCTTCCCTCCTCCATCTCCCTCTACTTCTCTCTCCTTGTCCGTCTCTCTCCCCTCCTCTCTCACTCTATCGTACTCTCTCTCTCTCTCCTCCTTCTTCTCTCTCTTTCCATTTCTCTCCTCCTCCTCTATCTATCCTCTCGTCATCTCCTTCTCGCTCTCCTCCCCTCTCACTCCCATTGTCATTCTCTCTCTCTCTCCTTATCTACTCTCCCCTGCTCCTCTCTGTGTGCCCTTATTCTTCTCTCCATCGCTCTCCTTCTCTCTCCTTGCCCACTTTCTTGTTCTTCTTCTCATCTCCTCTTCCTCCTCTCCCTCCTTCTGCTTCGCTTGTCCTTCTCCCTCCTCCCATTTCCTTTCATCTCCGTCACCTTCACTGTTATATCCCTAACCTAGGGTTAGAGTACTAATGGTGTTTAGAGGAGTCCTTTGCATGGGAAATGGGCGGTGAACAGTGACGGTGATGGGTGTAGGGGGGCGGTCACTATTCATGCATTTGGTTGAGGAGAAGCTATATCTTTGTTTTCTTCACTCCTTCCGTCTTCACTCATTCCATCTCTCTCACTCACTAATTCCTTCTCCTTCTCTCCGGCGTCCAGAGGCTGTGGAGGAGACTCTAACGCGTGGAGTCGAGGAGGATGGGGGAGGTCGCGTGTGAGGAGGTGACGGAGGCGCGAGCGGTGCTCCGGCGTTTCATCTTATTCTTTGAGGTATGCCGACTTCTAGTTTGATTTTGTTGCTTCCGCATGTTTGTGGGATGTTGTTGGTCGGTCAGGGGTGGTCGGAGACCTCTCCGGCGTCGAGAGAGAAGAAAAACCTCGGCTGGCGCGAGGTTGAAGACAACCAACGGTCGACCGGGCCTTCGGGCGGTCGACGGAATTAGTGCATTTTTTACTGTCTGTTGTGTTTCGGTCGACCGGTTCCTTTTGTTCGGTCGACCGGAACTTATGTGTACCGGTAGTTTGCATGTGTTAGCGGTCGACCGTTTTGACGTAGAAATAATAGGATGACCCTGTTAGTTTTCGGTCGACCGAGACCCCTGAGTCGGTCGACCGATAGATTAGATTTTGATGTTGGCCAGAGTCCGGATTTTGACCTCATTCGGTCGACCGGTTTTAGACCTTCGGTAGACCGATAGGTTGTTTGTGTTGCGCAAATAGTTCGACTGTTGCAGACGCTTCGGTCGACCGATTCCTTTGTGGAAGCGGTCGACCCAGCTGTCACCTTCGGTCGACCGTTTTCCCTTGTGGAATCGATCGACCGGATGTCACTTCCGGACGACCGATTTCCTTGAGGTAAATGGTCGACCGAGTGGTTTTTTCGGTCGACCGCTTTGCAGAGGACAGAATTCCTGGTTCCTTTTTGATGCCAACTCTGTCCACGGAAACCCGTGTCCTCGCCTTGTGCGTGAGCCGAGAGGTGACGATGGGCGCGTTACGCGTGCCGCCCAGGGACTGCCGTGTGGAAGAGTGTGGGTGTCCAGGACGCGTCACCGCCATGTGGGGATCGTGACTATTTGATGGATTGATTGGACTCATTGTATGAGTAGCAGACCTGAGGGATCACGGATCCAAATTCGTGTGACGCATGGCTCGTGGAGCAAGATGACCCTGCAGACTACGGTCTGGACCCGTCCGATGTTGTGCCGGACGTATGTTGTACCGCCGATGTTGTGCCGGCGATGCCGCCGAGGTTGTTGCCGGCGATGATTGTGCCGACGATGTTCTGTCTTGGGGTTGTGCCGTCCAATGTTGTGCCGGACGTATGTTGTACCGCCGATGTTGTGCCGGCGATGCCGCTGATGTTGTACCAGTGATGATCCCCGATTGGGCACCTATCCTGGGATGTTGACCGACCAGACTATGGCTCCGTCGAAGGTGGTGTTGACCATGTGGTTCCTTGCGTGGAAGTGCAGACGCTCCTCACCGATCCCTTTGGCTCGAGTAGTCGCGTGTGTGGGGACGCGTCGCGTACTGTCCGTAAGACCTTATGTGCCTACGGTAGGTTTCCGAGGGAGAGCCGTTGTTGTTCTTGCTGGACTGATGTCCTTCAGGACCCTGTTGAGGGTCGTGGTTGTTGGAATGAGGTCCCGTTTACCCCCTGTTGAGGGATTTGATGCATTGCAGATGTGACATGACATGCTACTAGTATGATAGGTTCATTTATCGTACTATTGCATGCATATTGGTGAGCTTGGCATACGGTGTTTCCCAATGGGAAACTCAGGCATCGTTGTTTGATTCATGTTTCAGTACCGCAGTAGGTTCTGTCGGGTGGTGACCGCGGGCGCACACATCTTGGGGCCAGGATACTCATCGGACTCTTCGAGGTCGTCGTGATTACTTTCTTTGTCTTTTCATTGTATTATTATAATCACGTCTTTTGACAAACTCTGTTGTATTATTGGTGCACCGACGGTTGATTTAATGAGTGACATTCCCGATGTTGAGTTTATTCTGATAATCTCTTGATAGTTTAAATTTTTTAGTTTTCTGCTGTTTCGGGATGTTACAACTTGGTATCAGAGCGGTCTGTCCCTATGTGTGGCTCCCAAAGAAATCACCCCAGTGTAGTAGTGTAGGTTGCACTTTCCATTTAGTATGTATTCATGGCTGATCTTGAGTAGTTTTTTGTGCCAGATGCCTCCGAGACGTTTGAGGAACGTCGCGAATGAGCGCGTTGCCAGTGATGCCACTGAGTGCGCTACCTGAGACAGGTTGAGCGAGTTCCTTGAGCGTCAGGCAGTGAGGGCAGAGCAGACAGGGACAGGTGCGGAGCATGATCGCTTCATGAGGCAGCACCCGCCTACTTTCGACGACAGGAGTGACCCTGAGGCTGCAGAGGACTGTGTCTTTAATATCCAGAGGATTTTCCAGGAGATCGGTTGTCTACCGGAGCAGATGGTGAGCCTGGCCACCTATGTGCGGGATGGAGAGGCGGCAAACTGGTGGAGGACCACAGCTGCGGTGGTGTTTGCTGACCGAGTTGACGTGAGCTGGGAGGAATTCATTGAGGAGTTCAACCAGCAGTTATTTCCGCAGCCCGTCATAGACATGAAGAAGGAGGAGTTCTTGGCCCTCGAGCAGAAGGAGATGTCCTTGGCTAGTTACATAAGCAGGTTTAACGTCGTTGAGCGTTATTGTTCCGAGACCTACGTGACGCCAGAGTAGCGTGCACGGAAGTTCATCAAGGGGTTGAGGAAGCATCTCAGGTCGCGTGTGATCACCAGCATGCCGCAGACCCTGGCGGATGCGGTGAAGTATGCGACTCTCATCGATCAGGACTACCCGGAGAATTACAAGGAGGCGTGGAAGCCGGCAGTGAGCACAGGAGGAGGTGCAGTTGGACGTTCCACTAGGAACCTGGGCAAGAGGCCCCTGTTCGATGGAGGAGGATCACGCCAGTTTGGAGCGTGTGATACTTGCGGGAGATCTCATCCGGGTCAGGAATGCCCCCGACGTACAGGTGCATGCTTAGGATGCGGTCAGATGGGCCATTACATCCGAGATTGCCCTAGCAGGCAGGGCGAGACAGCAGGAGGCCAGGACCACCGGTCTCGGGGAGGACCGGAGGTAGCAGGTTCGTTGTTCCGCAGAGCCAGACCAGGAGAGCAGAGTGAGTCTTCACTGTCCGGGCTGAGGAGGCGAAGGACTCCAACACTGTTGTGGAAGGTACCCTTGTCATTTCAGGTTTGGTTGCTCGTGTTTGATTTGATTGTGGCGCCACGCACTCCTTCATTTCGGAGAAGTTTGATGGCGAGTTGGATCGGACCCCTGAGCTACTGACTGATTTGTTGGAAGTCAGTACGCCCATGGGTGAGGTGGGCAGTGTGGGGAGCTTTCTCCCCGACACCACAGTTGTTTCGGGAGACCATGATTTTCAGGGAGATCTGGTCTTGCTACCGATGGAGGACTTCGACGTCATACTAGGGATGGACTGGCTATCACAGTACGATGTGCAAGTCTTTTTCCGTGAGAAGAAGATCATTATTCCGAGGCAGGACGCGCCTGATGTGTTGATCAGAGGGACGAGAAGTAGAGGAGGTCGTCTGATTGTGTCTGCGGTTAAGGCAGAGAGGTTGTTGCATCACGGTTGCAGAGCGTTCATGGCGACTTCGGTTGTTCCTGATCGTGAGACGAGGTGGCTGGAGGATATAGAGGTCGTATAGGAGTTTCCAGATGTGTTTCCTGCACAGATTCCTCGTTTACCGTCGCACCGAGTGATCGAGTTCGGCATTGAGTTGACGGCTGGCACGGCACCCCAGTCGAAGGCACCGTATGGGATGGCACCTGCTGAGTTGACAGAGATGAAGAAGCAGTTGCAGGAGTTGATGGACTCTGGGTTTATCCGACCGAGTGTCTCAGCTTGGGGAGCGCCTGTATTGTTCGTGAAGAAGAAGGATGGGTCGTTGCGGATGTGCATCGACTACAGGATGCTGAATAAGGTTACCGTCAGGAATCGGTACCCTTTGCCCAGGATTGATGATATGTTTGATCAGTTGCAGACAGCGAGAGTGTTCTCGAATATTAATCTGCGCTCAGGTTATCACCAGTTGCGGATCAGAGAGGCAGATGTTCAGAAGACAACCTTCAGGACACGATACGGGCACTACGAGTTCTTGGTGATGTCGTTTGGACTGACGAATGCACCTGCAACGTTCATGGACATGATGAATATGACCTTTCAGTCGTACCTCGACAGATTTGTTGTCGTGTTTGTGGATGATATCTTGGTGTACTCGCCTGACAGGGAGCAGCACCGGGAGCACCTGAGGATTGTGCTTGGCATCTTGAGAGATCAGGAGTTGTATGGCAAGTACACGAAGTGCGGGTTTTGGTTGGATCAGGTGGTGTTTCTGGGGCACATCGTGTCAGTAGATGGGATTTTAGTGGATCCGGCGAAGGTTGAGTCTGTGACTCAGTGGAGAGCCCCGACGAGCGTGACAGAGATCAGGAGCTTCGTGGGACTTGCTGGGTATTAGAGGCGGTTCATTCAGGACTTCTCCCGACTCGCTTCGCCGTTGACAGCGTTGACGCAGAAAGGTGTCAAGTTCGTTTGGTCCCAGAAGTACAAGGACAGTTTCTAGGAGCTGAAGAGGCGACTGACGACAACGTCGATTCTGACGCTACCCAGTGGCAGCGGAGGCTACGTGATTTACAGTGATGCGTCAGGGGTTGGCTTGGGCTGTGTTCTGATGCAGCACGGGAAGGTGGTGGTGTACGCTTCGAGGCAGCTGAAGGTACATGAGAAGAACTACCCTACTCATGATCTGGAGTTGGCAGCGGTAGTTCAGCTCCTGGGATGTTGACCGACCGGGCTACGGCTCCGTCGAAGGTGGTGTTGACCACGTGGTTCATTGCGCGGAAGTGCGGACGCTCCTCACCAAAACCATTGGATCGAGTAGTCTCGTGTGGGGGGACGCGTCGCGTACTGTCCGTAAGACTGTATGTGCCTACGGTAGGTTTCCGAGGGAGACCCGTTGTTGTTGTTGCTGGACTGATGTCCTTGTGGACCCTGTTGAGGGTTGTGGTTGTTGGACTAAGGCCCCGTTTACCCTGTTGAGGGATTTGATGCATTGCCGATGTGACATGACATGCTACTAGTATGATAGGTTCATTTACGGTACTATTGCATGCATATAGGTGAGCTTGGCATATGGGGTTTCCCAATGGGAACTCAGGCATCATTGTTTGATTCATGTTTCAGGACCGCAGTAGGTTCTGTCGGGTGGTGACCGCGGGCGCACACATCTTGGGGTCAGGATCCTCATCGGACTCTTTGAGGTCGTCGTGATTACTTTCTTTGTCTTTTCATTGTATTATTGTAATCATGTCTTTTGACAAACTCTATTGTATTATTGGTGCACCGACGGTTGATTTATTGAGTGACATTCCCGATGTTGAGTTTATTCTGATAATCTCTTGATAGTTTAAATTTTTAAATTTTCCGCCGTTTCGGGATGTTACAACTTGGTATCAGAGCGGTCTGTCCCTATGTGTGGCTCCCAAAGAAATCACCCTAGTGTAGAAGTGTACGTTGCACTTTCCATTTAGCATGCATTCATGGCTGATCTTGAGTAGTTTCTTGTGCCAGATGCCTCCGAGACGTTTAAGGAACGTCGCGAATGAGCGCGTTGCCAGTGATGCCACTGAGTGCGCTACCTGAGACAGGTTGAGCGAGTTCCTTGAGCGTCAGGCAGTGAGGGCAGAGTAGACAGGGACAGGTGCGGAGCATGATCGCTTCATGAGGCAGCACCCGCCTACTTTCGACGACAGGAGTGACCCTGAGGCTGCAGAGGACTGTCTTTAATATGCAGAGGATTTTCCAGGCGATCGGTTGTGTACCGGAGCAGATAGTGAGCCTGGCCACCTATGTGCGGGATGGAGAGGCAGCAAACTGGTGGAGGACCACATCTGCGGTGGTGTTTGCTGACCGAGTTGACATGAGCTGGGAGGAATTCCTTGAGGAGTTCAACCAGCAGTTATTTCCGCAGCCCGTCATAGACATGAAGAAGGAGGAGTTCTTGGCCCTCGAGCAGAAGGAGATGTCCTTGGCTAGTTACATCAGCTGGTTTAACGCCGTTGAGCGTTATTGTTCTGAGACCTACGTGACGCCGGAGTAGCGTGCACGGAAGTTCATCAAGGGGCTGAGTAAGCATCTCAGGTCGCGTGTGATCACCAGCATGCCGCAGACCCTGGCGGATGCGGTGAAGTATGCGACTCTCATCGATCAGGACTACCAAGAGAATTACCAGGAGGCGCGGAAGCCGGCAGTGAGCACAGGAGGAGGTGCAGTTGGACGTTCCACTAGGAACCCGGGCAAGAGGCCCTGGTTCGATGGAGGAGGATCACGCCAGTTTGGAGCGTGTGATACTTGCGGGAGATCTCATCCGGGTCAGGAATGCCCCCGACGTACAGGTGCATGCTTAGGATGCGGTTAGATGGGCCATTACATCCGAGATTGCCCTAGCAGGCAGGGCGAGACAGCAGGAGGCCAGGACCACCGGTCTCGGGGAGGACCGGAGGTAGCAGGTTCGCTCTTCCGCAGAGCCAGACCAGGAGAGCAGAGCGAGTCTTCACTGTCCAGGCTGAGGAGGCGAAGGACTCCAACACTGTTGTGGAAGGTACCCTTGTCATTTCAGGTTTGGTTGCTCGTGTTTTATTTGATTGTGGCGCCACGCACTCCATTTCGGAGAAGTTTGCTGGCGAGTTGGATCGAACCCCTGAGCTACTGACTGATTTGGTGGAAGTCAGTACGCCCATGGGTGAGGTGGGCAGTGTGGGGAGCTTTCTCCCCGGCACCACAGTTGTTTCGGGAGACCATGATTTTCAGGCAGATCTGGTCTTGCTACCGATGGAGGACTTCGACGTCATACTAGGGATGGAGTGGCTATCACAGTACGATGTGCAAGTCTTTTGCCGTGAGAAGAAGATCATTATTCCGAGGCAGGACGCGCCTGATGTGTTGATCAGAGGGACGAGAAGTAGAGGAGGTCGTCTGATTATGTCTGCGGTTAAGGCAGAGAGGTTGTTGCATCACGGTTGCAGAGCGTTCATGGAGACTTCGGTTGTTCCTGATCGTGAGACGAGGAGGCTGGAGGATATAGAGGACGTATAGGAGTTTCCAGATGTGTTTCCTGCACAGATTCCTCGTTTACCGTCGCACCGAGTGATCGAGTTCGGCATTGAGTTGACGGCTGACACGGCACCCCAGTCGAAGGCACTGTATGGGATGGCACCTGCTGAGTTGACAGAGATGAAGAAGCAGTTGCAGGAGTTGATAGACTCTGGGTTTATCCGACCGAGTGTCTCAGCTTGGGGAGCGCCTGTATTGTTCGTGAAGAAGAAGGATGGGTCGTTGCGGATGTGCATCGACTACAGGATGCTGAATAAGGTTACCGTCAGGAATCGGTACCCTTTGCCCAGGATTGATGATATGTTTGATCAGTTGCAGACAGCGAGAGTGTTCTCGAATATTGATCTGCGCTCAGGTTATCACCAGTTGCGGATCAGAGAGGCAGATGTTCAGAAGACAACCTTCAGGACACGATACGGGCACTACGAGTTCTTGGTGATGTCGTTTGGACTGACGAATGCACCTGCAACATTCATGGACATGATGAATATGACCTTTCAGTCGTACCTCGACAGATTTGTTGTCGTGTTTGTGGATGATATCTTGGTGTACTCGCCTGACAGGGAGCAGCACCGGGAGCACCTGAGGATTGTGCTTGGCATCTTGAGAGATCAGGAGTTGTATGGCAAGTACACGAAGTGCGAGTTTTGGTTGGATCAGGTGGTGTTTCTGGGGCACATCGTGTCAGTAGATGGAATTTTAGTGGATCCGGCGAAGGTTGAGTCGGTGACTCAGTGGAGAGCCCCGACGAGCGTGACAGAGATCAGGAGCTTCGTGGGACTTGCTGGGTATTAGAGGCGGTTCATTCAGGACTTCTCCCGACTCGCTTCGCCGTTGACAGCGTTGACGCAGAAAGGCGTCAAGTTCGTTTGGTCCCAGAAGTGCAAGGACAGTTTCTAGGAGCTGAAGAGGCGACTGACGACAACGTCGATTCTGACGCTACCCAGTGGAAGCGGAGGCTACGTGATTTACAGTGATGCGTCAGGGGTTGGCTTGGGATGTGTTCTGATGCAGCACGGGAAGGTGGTGGTGTACGCTTCGAGGCAGCTGAAGGTACATGAGAAGAACTACCCTACTCATGATCTGGAGTTGGCAGCGGTAGTTCAGCTCCTGGGATGTTGACCGACCGGGCTACGGCTCCGTCGAAGGTGGTGTTGACCACGTGGTTCATTGCGTGGAAGTGCGGACGCTCCTCACCGAAACCATTGGCTCGAGTAGTCTCGTGTGGGGGGAGGCGTCGCGTACTGTCCGTAAGACTGTATGTGCCTACGGTAGGTTTCCGAGGGAGACCCGTTGTTGTTGTTGCTGGACTGATGTCCTTGTGGACCCTGTTGAGGGTCGTGGTTGTTGGACTAAGGTCCCGTTTACCCTGTTGAGGAATTTGATGCATTGTCGATGTGACATGACATGCTACTAGTATGATAGGTTCATTTACCGTACTATTGCATGCATATAGGTGAGCTTGGCATATGGGGTTTCCCAATGGGAACTCAGGCATCATTGTTTGATTCATGTTTCAGGACCGCAGTAGGTTCTGTCGGGTGGTAACCGCGGGCGCACACATCTTGGGGCCAGGATCCTCATCGGACTCTTTGAGGTCGTCGTGATTACTTTCTTTGTCTTTTCATTGTATTATTGTAATCACGTCTTTTAACAAACTTTGTTGTATTATTGGTGCACCGACGGTTGATTTATTGAGTGACATTCCCGATGTTGAGTTTACTCTGATAATCTCTTGATAGTTTAAATTTTTAAATTTTCCGCTGTTTCGGGATGTTACATTCACTCTCTCTCACTCCTCTCGTTCTCCTTCTCCTTCTCTCTCCCCCTTCTCCCTCTCTCTATTTCTCTCTCTCATTCTCCTTGTCTTTCTCCGTCTAGCTCACTTACCGACACTCTTTCTCCCTCTCTCCTTCTTTTTTCCTTTTCAATCATTCACAATCTCCTCTCTCCTATCTCAGCGTCTCGCTCTAATTCACTCTCTCCCCTACTCCGTTTCACTCCCTCCTTGTCACTCTCCTTCTCCCTCTCTCTCCTTCTCTATTGTTCTCTCTACTTCTCCTTCTCTCCGCCCTCTCCTTCTCCTTCTCACTCTCTCTCTCCCTCTGTCCACCTCTCCTCTCCTTCTCCTTCTAGTTCTCTCTCCCCCTCTCTCCTTGTTTCCCCATTTCATTCTCTCTCACCCTGCACTCTCCTTCTCACTCCCCCTCCTTCTCCTTGTTTTTCACTCTCTTGTTGTCCGACGCTCTCTCCTTCCCACTCCTCTCTCTTATTCTCTCTTCCATTCTATCTTCTCTCTCCTTATCCTTCACTCTTCGTCTTCAATCTCCTTCCCTCTCTCTCCTTCTCCTCTACTTCAATACCTCTCCTTCTCTTTCCCGTTACCCTTCTCATTCTCTCTCTTCTCCCCTTGCTTCTCTCCCTTTCCCTCTCTCCTTCTCCTTCCCATCTCCGCTCTTCTCCCTCTGTCTGTCTCCTTCTTCCTCCTTCCCTCCTCCATATCCCTCTACTTCTCTCTCCTTGTCTGTCTCTCTCTCTCCTTCTCCTTGTCTTTCTCCGTCTAGCTCGCTTACCGACACTCTTTCTCCCTGTCTCCCTCTCTTTCTCGTTTTCCTTCATTCATAGTCTCCTCTCTCAGCTTCTCGCTCAAATTCACTCTCTCCCCTTCTTCGTTTGACTCCCTCCTTGTCGCTCTCCTTCTCCCTCTCTCTCCTTCTCTATTGTTCTCTCTACTTCTCCATCTCTCGTCCCTCTCCTTGTCCTTCTCACTCTCTCCCCCTCTGTCCACCTCTCATCTCTCTCCTTCTTCTTCTAGCTCTCTCTCCCCCTCTCTTCTTGTTTCCCCAATTCCTTCTCTCTCGTCCTGCACTCTCCTTCTCTCTCCCCCCTCCTTCTCCTTGTTTTTCACTCTCTTGTTGTCCCGCGCTCTCTCCTCCCACTCATCTCCCTTTTTCTCTCTTCCCTTCTATCTTCTATCTTCTCTCTCCTTATGCTTCACTATTCGTCTTCAATCTCCTTCCCTCTCTCTCCTTCTCCTCTACTTCAATACCTCTCGTTCTCTTTCCCATTTCCCTTATCCTTCTCTCTCTTCTTCCTGTTTCCCTCTCCCTCGCTTGCGTTCTCCCGTTGCTTCTCTCCCTCTCTCCTTCTCCTTCCCATCACCGCTCTTCTCCCTTGGTCCGTCTCCTTCTTCCTCCTCCATCTCCCTCTACTTCTGTCTCTCCCCTCCTCTCTCAATCTATCGTACTCTCTCGCTCTCCTCCTCCTTCTCTCTCTTTCATTCTCTTTCCTCGTCCTCTATCTCTCCTCTCCTTGTCTCCTTCTCGCTCTCCTCCCCTCTCACTCCCATTGTCCTTCTCTCTCCTTATCTACTCTCCCCTGCTCCTTCTCTCTGTGTGCCCTTATTGTCCTCTCCGTCTCTCTCCATCTCTCTCCTTGCTCTCACTCATGTTCTCCTTGTCATATCGTTCTTCTCCACCTGTCTCCTTCTTCTCCCTCCTCTACCTCCTTCTCCTTCTCTCATCTCTCTTCTTCTGCTTCGCTCATCCTTCTCCCTCCTCCTCCCTTTTCCTTTCCTCTCCGTCACCTTCACTCTCTCTGACTCCTCTCGTTCTCCTTCTCTCTTCCCCTTCTCCTTCTCTCTATTTCTCTCTCTCCTTAGCTTTTATCTCGACTTCTCCTCTCCCCCCTCTTTCCTTCTCTCCTTCCCTTCCAGTCTCCTCTTCCTTCCCTCTCTCCTTCTCCTTGTCTTTCTCCGTCTAGCTCACTTACCGACACTCTTTCTCCCTCCCTCCTTCTCTTTCTCATTTTCCTTCATTCACAGTCTCCTTCTCTCTCCTCTCTCAGCCTCTCGCTCTAATTCACTCTCTCCCTTTCTCCGTTTCACTCCCTCCTTGTCGCTCTCCTTCTCCGTCTCTCCTTCTCTATTGTTCTCTCTACTTCTCCAACTCTCCTCCCTCTCCTTGTCCTTCTCACTCTCTCCGCCTCTGTCCACCTCTTGTCTCTCTCCTTGTTTCCCCATTACCTTCGATCCCGTCCTGCACTCGCCTTCTGTATCCCCCTCCTTCTCCTTGTTTTTCACTCACTTGTTGTCCCGTGCTCTCTCCTTCCTACTCTTCTCTCTTATTCTCTCTTCCCTTCCATCTTCTATCTTTTCTCTCCATATCCTTCACTCTTCGTCTTCATTCTCCTTCCCTCTCTCTCCTTCTCCTCTACTTCAATACCTCTCCTTCTCTTTCCCCATTCCCTTCTCCTTCTCTCTCTTCTTCCTGTCACTCTCTCCCTCGCTTGCCTTCTCCCCTTGCTTCTCTCCCTCTCCCTCTCTCCCCTCCTCTCTCACTCTATCGTACTCTCTCGCTGTCCTCCTTGTTCTCTCTATTTCCTTCTCTCTCCTACTCCTCTATCTCTCCTCTCCTCGGCTCCTTCTCGCTCTCCTCCCCTCTCGCTCCCATTGTCCTTCTCTCTCCTACTCCTCTATCTCTCCTCTCCTCGGCTCCTTCTCGCTTTCCTCCCCTCTCACTCCCATTGTTCTTCTCTCTCTCAACTTATATACTCTTCCCTGCTCCTTCTCTCTATGTGCCCTTATTCTTCTCTTCGTCGCTCTCCTTGCCCTCTCTCTTGTTCTGCTTCTCATCTCCTTCTTCTCCTCCTCTCCCCTTCTCCCCTCCAAAAAGCAAAAGGGAGGCTTGGCCTCTAAGTATTATTAAGTATGTAAAGTAACTTTACTATCCTAACAAATATGAAAACTAGGCCCACGGGTATACTACATGCATGACCAGTCATACTCAAGTATTGCAACATGTAGAAAACTCAATCACTAAAAACGTCCATACACAATTCCTCTCCTCTCATGCTAGACCCACTCCTCGTTAAATGTGTGTAATGCTTCTTGGTTATTGGTGATACCTTGAGTGTTGGCCCCAATGCTCACATTGCATCTTTTACTAGCCCCACAATGTCCTTAGGCCTCATCTTCTCATTCTCGAAGATACGCCTATTCCTTTCTTTCCAACATTCGAAGACCACGACATTGAACGCCCAACGAATGCATGCTTTCTTTATTTTGCTTCCTCGCATGGCAGCCACTCGCTTTCCTTCTTCTTCCAACGTGCCTCTCACCCTCATGTCCACTCCCATGAGGTGAAGTAAGTCTTGCCACACTTCCTTGATAAACGTACATCTCCATAACAAATGTGTTGTGTCCTCCTCTTCCCTCTCACATAAGACACATCTCGGATCGTGATTTACACCCTGTTGTCTCATGAGCTTCTTTGTGATCAATCTTCGCCTCATAGTCTTCCATGTAGCAAAGCCATGTTTGGGGATATGATGTTTATGCCATACTACCGTTGCCCATTCCATGACTGTCCCTTGCTTCACAACCCAACTTCTTGCCTCCTTAATATCCATTTTTTCTCCTCGGCCTCCCACTCTTGTGGGTTTGTCACTCCCTCCATGGATCGGTATACTTCGTTTCCTTGGCCATACCTCCTCCATTTCCCTTGACCTTGGAAATGGGAGGCACCACTCTCCATTCGTAATGAAATAGGCCACCTTTGTATCCTATGGGAGTCCCATCGTATCGTGTAAGTCTTCGCCCCAAGGTAGACACGCGAACGGTTCTCCACACATGGAAAGTGGAAGAAATCTATGTCTTCTCCATTTCCCACCCGGTATTGGATGTGCTTTCTTGCAATATCACGGACTTTCAATAGTCCCCGCCACGCCCATGAGCACACCGCGGGAGGTCTAGCTTGCCAAATAGATCGATTCCTCATGTATTTTCTCCGCACACACTTGACCCATAAGGAGTTCTCATCCTCTATTATGAGCCACAATAAACGAATCATGCCAATGTCATTCCACTCCATGAGGCGCCGTAGCCCAAGCCCACCTTCCTTCTTTGGGGTGCACATGTCCTTCCAAGAAACCGCCACCCATTTCTTTGGCCACCCAAAATAAATCGGCACATTAGGCTCTCAACTTCTTTTAACACCTTTCTCGGAATAAGGAATGCCAAGGTCCAATAAATACTAAGTGCAACCAAGACACTCCTCACTAGCTCCACCCGACCGGCCAAGGACAAAAAATTATGCTTCCAAGTACTCAATCTAGCACTCACCTTCTCAACCAAGACCATACAGTGTCTCCTCCCCATCCTTCCCAAGAATAAGGGCAATCCAAGATAGTTGACCGGAAATTCCACCCTTTCCATCCCAAGATACGAACAAATCCACTCCCCATGCTCCACCTCCCCTCCCATAAAAATTTGGCTCTTTGTGGTGTTGAGATGCAGATCCGAGCACGCGGTGAATTGGCCAAGCACGCTCTTTATCGTTCTTGCATTGTCCTTTGTTGCATGTGCGAATAACATAACATCATCCACGAACATGAGATGAGAGATGGCCACATCCCCACATTGGAGCGTCGTCAACCTCCCCGCTTCCACCTCACTTTGTTGCATCCTACTCAACACCTCCATATAAAGTACAAACAAATACGGTGCCAATGGGTCTCCTTGTCGCAACCCATTGCTCGCCTTGAACGGTCTTGAGTTTGCTCCATTAACGGTAACTACAAACGATGCTTTGATGCATTCCATAATAAGCCCTCGCCATTTTCCCGGGAACCCAAATCGTGCAATCACACTCCAAAAACTCCCATGCAACCGAATCATAGGCCTTCCTCAAATCAAGTTTGAGACACATTCGCCCTCGACCCTTCTCCAAATGCATATTGTGACATAACTCGTGCGCTAAGAGGATGTTGTCCCCAATCCGTCTTCCTCTTACAAATGCACTTTGTGTTTCACCCACGAGCCTTGGAAGGACTTCCTTTACCGGTTCGCCAACATGTTTGAGACGAAACGATACATCATGTTGCACAAAGAAATTGGCCGAAAATCATCAAGCATTGTTGGACCCGCCTTCTTTGGTATAAGTGTGATTGAGGTATAGTTGGCTTGTGTGAGTAGCTTCCCACTACGCATGAAAGACTCGATCGCCTTGAACACATCTTGTTTAACAACTCCCGAAGCTGAAATCAAGAATCAAGCATTGAAACCATCCGGTCCCGGGGCCTTGTCCACATTTGCATTTAGAACTACCGATTCCACCTCCTTTATGACAAGAGCTCGCACCAACCTCTCCCCATCCATGACCCCCACTTGAGGTAAGACAATGTCAGTTTCTAATGGTTTAACCTGAAAAAGATTAGTAAACAAGTTAGCATACCGGCACCTAAATGCCTCCCAGATCTCACTTTCTTCTTCAAGGATGTTCTCTCCCTCACACACTCTTCTCACTTGATTGGTGGCTCTCCTCACCCTAAGAGACGCATGAAAGAATCTAGAGTTTCGGTCCCCTACCCGCAACCAATTCACTCTTGACTTTTGCCTTATAATGGATTCTTCTCGCTTCAATAAAAATTCAAGATCCTCCTTCCCTCTCATCTCCTTGTTGCGCAACTCCTCATTTATCGGATACAAACTCCTTTGCTTTCGCACTTCCACAAGCTTAACTTGGGCAACCCCCACTAATTGTTCTACATTCCAAAACTTCTCCTTGATCCAAGTTTTTAAACCTTCCTTCACCTCACTTAATTTTGCAACAACTCGAAACATAGGAGTACCAACCAGAACAGTACTCCACGGCTTCTTCACAACATCCGAATATTCTACATGATCGACCCAATCGTTTGCAAACCTAAACATGCGAGCCTTGTACCGCTTTTCCCCCTCCGTGTACATCTTCAACATGTTGTGATCACTCAAGTCCTTTGCACCCACCATGTAGAAAGAAGTCGGATAGGCTTCAAGACAAGCATGGAACATAAAAATGCAATCTATTTTACTTTCAATCCGGGCTTCTCCCTCCAACGAATTGGACCACGCGAAGTCCCCTGCAGTCGATGGCACTTCGAGAAGTTGTAGGTTGTCCACGCAAACATTGAACTCTTGCATGGCCATGTCAATTACACGCACGCCTCCCTTCTTTTCATAGCCTCTTCGAATGCAATTAAAGTCCCTACACACAAGCCATGGGGTGGAGGGATTTAGGGCCGCGATTGCTAGATCTTCCCAAAGCTTGCGTCTCTCCACATGTCCATTTTCCCCATACGTAGCCGTAATAACAATATGTCGGCCATCCCGCTTCTCAATCTCCGCCAATTGGAGTAATTGTGTCGTTTCAAACTTGACTTGAAGGTCTACCACATGCTCATTCCAAAGGACAAGGGTCCTTCCCGCGTTCACTACCATCGCATTTGAGGCCCACGCATGAGGCCAAATAGCTCGCTTGAACCTCTCCAAATTCTTCAATTTAACTTTGTGCTCTAGACATACCACATCCACACGCACCTCCTTTATTAGCCCTTGAATCATATGTGCACAGCCGGGCACATTTGCACCGCGCACGTTCCACACAAGGATATTCATGGCTTTTGGCTTGGGGATCTACTCCCCTTACCACCTCGATGTGCCTTTCGTTGTTCCAACCCGCGATCACATATTGCCTTGAAAGCCTCGGGTTGTGGTGAGATTGATTCGATATCAACTGGAGGTGGTGGTGAGGTCGGTAGCCTTCGTGCTCGTACATCCATTGCTCCCTCCCCATGTCACCTTTCATTCAAGCCTGCTCCTACTATAGTGCCATGAAAAGCCACTTTCCCCCCATTCGCATGTGTGCTTCTACACTTATGCACTCTTTCCACTTGCTTTGGTGTGCTCCCACATTGTTCTACCTCAAGTATTGCTGCCATTCCCTCCCTTAGATCACCCTCATTCCCGACTTCCTCATGCTCTTCATGCCCTTGCTCCTTCGCGTCCTTTCCCTCCATAACATTTCTCCCTTCTTGCATGCTACTCCCATGCACGTAAAAACCATGCATGTTTCCCTCCTCTTTCCTCACGTCCTCAACCTCCTCATTTAAACTTGTTTTGTTATTTTTAATTTGAGGATGGACTTGGCTTCCTAGAGAAGGATCCTCTGCTTTTTGTCCTACTTCTTTCCACATGTGCACCTTCATTTGCTTCCACTCTTGCACTGAAGGAATTCTTATCCTCTTCTCCACTTGGCACACTCCTATTTGCTCCACCTTTCCCATCTTCGTGGACAACTTGCGAAAGGTGTCCCCCCTCATGGAAAGGTGGGGGGACACCTTTCCCATCTTCGTGGACATCTTCCTTAGAAACATATAGTGCTTCTAACTCTCTTGCTTTCCACTTGTGCCTTCCTCATTTGCTCCTTCTCTTGCACCAAAAAGATTCTTATCCCCTTCTCCACGTGGCACAACCCCATTCGTATTACTCATCCCCTCTTTTTGGACCACCAACAAAAGCTTCCCCTTGTGTTTCTTTTGTCCCCCCACCTTTCCACATGGCAATTCCGTTGGAGAATACTCCACAATTACACATTCCTCCTCATCATTTCCCAATGTTTCTTCATGCATGCGTGGACCGTCCTTGCCACTTGTCACCACCTCATTTGCCCTTCCGACCACGTCACCCTTCCCTTCCAAATTTCCCTCTTCCACCATGCGCTCCTCCGTCCTCCTCTTCCACCAACGCTGGACCTCCCAAATTCACCTCCTCCTCCCCATCTTTGGATTCCTCATCGGCCTTCTAGTCTCCTCTTCCTGCTCTCTCTCATTCCCCTTGTCTTTCTCCGTCTAGCTCACTTTTTGACACACTTTCTCCCTCTCTCCTTCTCTTTCTCCTTTTCCTTCATTCACAGTCTCCTTCTCTCTCCTCTCTCCGCTTCTCGCTCTAATTCACTCTCTCCCCTTCTATGTTTCACTCCCTCCTGGTCACTCTCCTTCTCCCTCTCTCCTTCTCTATCGTTCGCTCTACTTCTCCATCTCTCCTCCCTCTCCTTGTCCTTCTCATTCTCTCCCCCTCTATCCACCTCTCCTCACTCTCCTTCTCCATTTAGTTCTCTCTCCCCCTCTCTCCTTGTTTCCCCATTTCCTTCTCTCTCGTCATGCACTCTCCTTCTCTCTCCCCCTCCTCCTTGTTTTTCACTCTCTTGTTTTCCCACCCTCTCTTCTTCCCACTCCTCTCTCTTATTCTCTCTTCCCTTCTGTCTTCTCTCTCCTTATCCTTCACTCTTCGTTTTCAATCTCATTCCCTCTCTCTCCTTCACCTCTACTTCAATACCTCTCCTTCTCTTTCCCCTTTCCCTTCTCCTTCTCCCTCTTCTTCCTTTCTCTCTCTCCTTCGCTTGCCTTCTCCCCTTGCTTCTCTACCTCTCCCTCTCTCCTTCTCCTTCCCATCTCCTCTCTTCTCCCTCTGTCTGTCTGTCTCCTTCTTCCTCCTTCCCTCCTCCATCTCCCTCTACTTCTCTCTCCTTGTCGGTCTCACTCTCCCCTCATCCCTCACTCAATCGTACTCTCTCGCTCTCCTCCTCCTCTATCTCCCCTCTCCTTGTCTCCTTCTCGCTCTCCTCCCCTCTCACTCCCATTGTCCTTCTCTCACTCTCGTTATCTAGTCCCCCTGCTCATTCTCTCTGTGTGCCCTTATTCTTCTCTCCTTCTCTCTCCTTGTCGTCTCTTGTTCTCCTTCTCCTCCTCTCTCCTTCTTCTCCCTCCTCCTCTTCCTCCACTCCGTCCTTCTCCTTCTCTCATCTCTCTCCTTCTGCTTTGCTTGTCCTTCTCCCTCCTCCTCCCTTTTCCTTTCCTCTCCGTCACCTTCACTATTTCACACTCCTCTTGTTCTCCTTCTCTCACCCCTTCTCCTTCTCTCTATTTCTCTCTATCCTTACCTTTTATCTCCACTTCTCCTTCTCCCTCCCTCTTTTCTTCTCCCCTTTCGTTCCAGTCTACTCTTCCTTTTCTCTCTCCTTCTCCTTGTCTTTCTCCGTCTAGCTCAGTTACCGACACTTTTTCTCCCTCTCTCCTTCTCTTTATCCTTTTCCTTCATTCACAGTCTCCTTCTCTATCCTCTGTCAGCTTCTTGCTCTAATTCACTCTCTCCCCATCTCTGTTTCACTCCCTCCTTGTCGCTCTCCTTCTCCCTCTGACCTCCTCTCCTCTCTCTCCTTCTTATGCTAGCTCTCTCCCCCCACTCTCCTTGTTTCCCCATTACCTTCTCTCTCGTCCTGCACTCTCCGTCTCTCTCACCCCTCCTTCTCCTTGTTTTTCACTCTCTTGTTGTCCCACGCTCTCTCCTTCGCACTGCTCTCTCTTATTCTCTCTTCCCTTCTATCTTCTATCTTCTCTCTCCTTATCCTTCATTTTTTCGTCTTCAATCTCCCTCTCTCTCTCCTTCTACTATACTTCAATACCTCTCCTTCTCTTTCCCCTTTCCCTTCTCCTTCTCTCTCTTCTTCCTGTCTCTCTCTCCCTCGCTTGCCTTCTCCCCTTGTGTCTCTCCATCTTTCCTTCTCCTCCCATCTCCGCTCTTCTCCCTCTGTCCATCTCCTTCTTCCTCCTTCCCTCCTCCATCTCCCTCTACTTCACTCTCCTTGTCCGTCTCTCTCTCCCCTCCTCTCTCACTCTATCGTACTCTCTCGCTCTCCTTTTTTATCTCTCTTTCCTTCTCTCTCCTCATCCTCTATCTCTCCTCTCCTCTCCTTCTCGCTCTCCTCCCCTCTCACTCCCATTGTCCTTCTCTCTCTCTCCTTATCTACTCTCCCATGCTCCTTCTCTCTGTGTGTCCTTATTCTTCTCTTCGTCGCTCTCCTTCTCTCTCATTGCGCACTCTCTTGTTCTCCTTCTCATCGCATTCTTCTCCTCCTCTCTCGTTCTTCTCCCTCCTCCACCCCCTCCTTCTCCTTCTCTCATCCCTCTCCTTCTGCTTCGCTTGTCCTTCTCCCTCCTCCTCCCTTTTCGTTTCCTCTCCGTCACCTTCACTCTCTCTCACTCCTCTCGTTTTCCTTCTCTCCCCCCTTCTCTTTCTCTCTATTTCCCTCTTTCCTTACCTTTTATCTCCACTTCTCCTTCTCCCTCCCGCTTCCTTCTCTCCTTCCCTTCCAGTCTTCTCTTCCTTCTCTCTCTCCTTCTCGTTGTCTTTCTCCGTCTAGCTCACTTACCGACACGCTTTCTCCCTCTCTCCTTCTATTTCTCCTTTTCCTTCATTCACAGTCTCCTTCTCTCTCTTCTCTCAGCTTGTCGCTCTAATTCTCTGTCTCCCCTTCTCCGTTTGACTCCCTCCTTGTCGCTCTCCTTCTCCCTCTCTCTCATTCTCTATTGTTCTCTCTACTTCTCCATCTCTCCTCCCTCTCCTTGTCCTTCTCAATCTTTTTTTTGCAAAGCAAAAGGGAAGCTTAGCCTCTAATTTCATTAAGTATATGTAAATTTACAGCCTACAAATATGTTTCGATTACACCCTCGAGTTGTGCTAAGTACACAACTAGACCCTACACTCATGCTTCGTGCAACCAAACAATTGGTGCACCTTCTAGCTCCACATGCTCTCATATAATTTCAGAGCCTCCGAGCTTTTTTGTAGTCCTTTTATCTTAGGCCTCATCACTCACACTGTCCCCTTGACTAAGGAGAAGACATCTCCCGACCTCTTCTCCTCATTGTCAAAAATTCTTCGATTCCTCTCTTCCCAACACTCGTATATTGTGGCAGCAAATGCAAGCTTCTTCGCGAATTCATGTGTATCATTTCCCCTTTTCCCAATGAGTCTGGTGACCTCATCTTCAATTGTGCCCCCTATACATGCATCAATACTTAGCACCCGTAATATCAACGACCACACTTTTCGGGTGAAAGGGCAAGCCCAAAAGAGGTGTTGCTGGTCCTCCTCGCTTATTCTGCATAGTGAGCACGTGGGATCGTGTAGAGCTCCACGAGCTCGCATCATCACATTCGTTACCAACCTACCCCTCATTTCTCATTCTCACTCTCTCCCCCTCTGTCCACCTCTCCTCTCTCTCCTTCTCCTTCTAGCTCTCTCTCCCCCTCTCTTCTTGTTTCCCCATTTCCTTCTCTCTCGTCCTCCACTCTCCTTCTCTCTCCCATCCTTCTCCTTGTTTTTCACTCTCTTCTTGTCTCGCGCTCTCTCCTTCCCACTCCTCTCTCTTATTCTCTCTTCCATTCTATCTTCTCTCTCCTTATCCTTCACTCTTCGTCATCAATCTCCTCTCTCTCTTTCCTTCTCCTCTACTTCAATACCCCTCCTTCTCTTTCCCCATTCCCTTCTCCTTCTCTCTCTTCTTCCCGTCTCTCTCTCCCTTGCTTGCCTTCTCCCCTTGTTTCTAGCTCTCCCTCTCTCCTTCTCCTTCCCATCTCCTCTCTTCTCCCTTTGTCTGTCTCCTACTTCCTCCTTCCCTCCTCCATCTCCCTCTACTTTTCTCTCCTTGTCCGTCTCTCTCCTCTCCTCTCCTCTCTCACTCTATCGTACTCTCTCGCTCTCCTCCTCCTCTATCTCTCCTCTCCTCGTCTCCTTCTCGCTCTCCTCCCCTCTCACTCCCATTCTCCTTCTCTCTCTCCTGGTCTACTCTCCCCTGCTCCTTCTCTCTGTCGCTCTCCTCTCTCCTTGCCCTCTCTCTTGTTCTCCTTCTCATCTCCTTCTCCTCCTCCTCTGTTCTTCTTCTCCCTCCGCCTCTTCCTCCTCTCCCTCCTCTCCTTCCTTCTCCTTCTCTCATCTATCTTCTTATGCTTCGCTTGTCCTTTTCCCTCCTCCTCCCTTTTCCTTTCCTCTCCGTCACCTCCACTCTCTATCTCTCACTCATCTCATTCTCCTTCTCTCTCCTCGTTCTACTTCTCTCTATTTCTCTCTCTCCTTACCTTTTATCTCAACTTCTCCTTCTCCCTCCCTCTTTCCTTCTCTCCTTCCCTTCCAGTCTCCTCTTCATTCTCTCTCTCCCTCTCCTTGTCTTTCTCCGGCTAGCTCACTTACCGACACTCTTTCTCCCTCTCTGCTTCTCTTTCCCCATTTCTTCATTCACAGTCTCCACGCTTTCCACTCTCAGCTTCTCGCTCTAATTCACTCTCTCCCCTTCTCCATTTCAGTCCCTCCTTGTCTCTCTCCTTCTCTGTTGTTCTCTCTACTTCTCCACGTCTCCTCCCTCTCCTTGTCCTTCTCACTCTCTCCCCCTCTCTCCACCTCTCCTCTCTCTCCTCCTTCTAGCTCTCTCCCCCTCTCCTTGTTTCCCCATTTCCTTCTCTCTCGTCCTGCACTCTCCTTCTCACCCCCTCCTTCTCCTTGTTTTTCATTCTCTTGTTGTACCGCGCTCTCTCCTTCCCACTCCTCTATCTTATTCTCTCTTTCCTTCAATCTTCTGTCTTCTCTCTCCTTATCCTTCACTCATCGTCTTCAATCTCCTCCCTCTCTCCTTCTCCTCTACTTCAATACCCCTCCTTCTCTTTCCTCATTCCCTTCTCCTTCTCTCTCTTCTTCCTGTCTCTCTATCCCTCGCTTACCTTCTCCCCTTTGTTCTCTCCCTCTCTCCTTCTCCTTCCCATCTCCGCTCTTCTCCCTCTGTTCGTCTCCTTCTTCCTCCTTCCCTCCTCTATCTCCCTCTACTTCTCTCTCCTTGTCCGTCTCTCTCCCCGACTCTCTCACTCTGTCGTACTCTCTCGCTCTCCTCCTTATTCTCTCTCTTTCCTTCTCTCTCCTCCTCCTTTATCTCTCCTCTCCTTGTCTCCTTCTCGCTCTCCTCCCCTCTCACTCCCGTTGTCCTTCTCTCTCTCTCCTTAGCTACCCCCTGCTCCTTCTCTCTTGTTTGCCCTTATTCTTCTCTCTGTCGCTCTCCTTGCCCTCTCTCTTGTTCTCCTTCCGATCTCCTTCTTCTCCTCCTCTCACATTCTTCTCCCTCCTCGTCTTCCTCCTTTTTTTTGCAAAGCAAAAGGGAGGCTTGGCCTCTAAGTAGTATTAAGTATGTAAAGTAACTTTACAATCCTAACAAAAATGAAAACTACGCCCGCGGGTCATACTACATGCATGACCAGCCATACTCAAGTATTACAATGTGTAGACAACTCAATCACTAAAAACGTCCTTACAACATTCCTCTCCTCGCATACTAGACCCACTCCTCGTTAAATGTGTGTAATGTTTCTTGGTTATTGGCGATACCCTTGAGTGTTGGCCCCAATGCTCGGATTGCGTCTTTTACTAGCCCCACATTGTCCTTCGGCCTCATCTTGTCATTCTCGAAGATACGCCTATTCCTTTCTTACCAACATTCGAAGACAACGACATTGAACGCCCAACGAATGCACGCTTTCTTTATTTTGCTTTCCTTCTTCTTCCAACGTGCCTCTCACTCTCATGTCCACTCCCATGTGCTGAAGTACGTCTTCCCACACTTCCTTGATAAACGTATATCTCCAAATCAAAATGTGATATGTCCTCCTCTTGCCTCTCACATCAGACACATCTCGGATCGTGCTTTGCTCCCCGTTGTCTCATGAGCTTCTTTGTGATCAATCTTCTCCTCATAGTCTTCCATGTAGAAAAGGCATGTTTGGGAATATGATGCTTATGCCATACAACCGTTGCCCATTCCACGACTGTCCCTTGCTTCACAACCAACCTTCTTGCCTCCTTAATATCCATTTTTTATCCTCGGCCTCCCACTCTTGTGGGTTTGTCACTCCCTCCATGGATCGGTATACTTCGTTTCCTTGGCCATACCTCCTCCATTTCCCTTGACCTTGGAAATGGGAGGCACCACTCTCCATTCGTAATGAAATAGGCCACCTTTGTATCCCATGGGAGTCCCATCGTATCGTGTAAGTCTTCGCCCCAAGGTAGACACGCGAACAGTTCTCCACACATGGAAAGTGGAAGAAATCTATGTCTTCTCCATTTCCCACCCGGTATTGGATGTGCTTTCTTGCAATATCACGGACTTTCAATAGTCCCCGCCACGCCCATGAGCACACCGCGGGAGGTCTACCTTGCCAAATAGATCGATACCTCATGTATTTTCTCCGCACACACTTGACCCATAAGGAGTTCGCATCCTCTATTATGAGCCACAATAAACGAATCATGCCAATGTCATTCCACTCCATGAGGCGCCGTAGCCCAAGCCCACCTTCCTTATTTGGGGTTGACATGTCCTTCCAAGAAACCGCCACCAATTTCTTTGGCCACCCCAAATAAATCGGCACATTACGCTCTCAACTTCTTTTAACACCTTTCTCGGAATAAGGAATGCCAAGGTCCAATAAATACTAACTGCAACCAAGACACTCCTCACTATCTCCACCCGACCGGCCAAGGACAAAAAATTATGCTTCCAAGCACTCAATCTGGCCCTCACCTTCTCAACCAAGACCATACAGTGCCTCCTCCCCATCCTTCCCGAGAATATGGGCAATCCAAGATAGGTGACCGAAAATTCCACCCTTTCCATCCCAAGATACGAGCAAATCCACTCCCCATGCTCCACCTCCGCTCCCTTAAAAAGTTCGCTCTTTGTGGTGTTGAGATGGAGATCCGAGCACACGGTGAATTTGCCAAGCACTCTCTTTATCACTATTGCATTGTCCTTTGTTGCATGTGCGAATAACATAACATCATTCGCGAATATGAGATGAGAGATGGCCACATCCCCACATTGGAGCGCCGTCAACCTCCGCGCTTCCACCTCACTTTGTAGCATCCTACTCAACACCTCCATGCAAAGTACAAACAAATACGGTGCCAATAGGTCTCCTTGTCGCAACCCATTGCTCGCCTTGAACGGTCTTGAGTTTGCTCCATTAACGGTAACTACAAACGATGCTTTGATGCATGCTATAATAATCCCTCGCCATTTTCCCGGGAACCCAAATCGTGCTTTGCTCCCCGTTGTCTCATGAGCTTCTTTTTGACATCAATCTTCCCCTCATAGTCTTCCATGTAGAAAAGGCATGTTTGGGGATATGATGCTTATGCCATACTACCGTTGCCCATTCCACGATTGTCCCTTTCTTCACAACCTAACTTCTTGCCTCCTTAATATCCATTTTTTCTCCTCGGCCTCCCACTCTTGTGGGTTTGTCACTCCCTCCATGGATCAGTATACTTCGTTTCCTTGGCCATACCTCCTCCATTTCCCTTGACCGTCGAAATGGGAGGCTCCACTCTCCATTCCTAATGAACTAGGCCACCTTTGTATCCCATGGGACTCCCATCGTGTAGTGTAAGTCTTCGCCCCAAGGTAGACACGCGAACGGTTCTCCACAGATGGAAAGTGGAAGAAATCTATGTCTTCTCCATTTCCCACCCGGTATTGGATGTGCTTTCTTGCAATTTCACGGACTTTCAAGAGTTCCCTCCACGCCCATGAGCACACCGCGGGAGGTCTAGCTTGCCAAATAGATCGATTCCTCATGCATTTTCTCCGCACACACTTGACCCATAAGGATTTCCCATCCGCTATTATGAGCCACAATAAACAAATCATGCAAATGTCATTCCACTCCGTGAGGCGTCGTAGCCCATAAAAAGTTCCCTCCCCTCCCATAAAAATTTGGCTCTTTGTGGTGTTGAGATGGAGACCCGAGCACGCGGTGAATTGGCCAAGCACTCTCTTTATCGTTCTTGCATTCTCCTTTGTTGCATGTGCGAATAACATAACGTCATCCACGAACATGAGATGAGAGATGGCCACATCCCCACATTGGAGCGCCGTCAACCTCCCCGCTTCCACCTCACTTTGTAGCATCCTACTCAACACCTCCACGCAAAGTACAAACAAATATGGTGCCAATGGGTCTCCTTGTCGCAACCCATTGCTCGCCTTGAACGGTCTTGAATTTGCTCCATTAACGGTAACTACAAACGATGCTTTGATGCATTCCATAATCAGCCCTCTCCATTTTCCCGGGAACCCAAATCGTGCCATAACACTCTCCAAAAACTCCCATGCAACCGAATCATAGGCCTTCCTCAAATCAAGCATGAGACACATTCTCCCCCGACCCTTCTGCAAATGCATATTGTGACAACTCATGCGCTAAGAGGATGTTGTCCCCAATCCGTCGTCCTCTTACAAATGCACTTTGTGTTTCACCCACGAGCCTTGGAAGCACTTCCTTTAACCGGTTCGCCAACACCTTTGAGACTAAACGATACATCATGTTGCACAAAGAAATTGGCCGAAAATCATCAAACATTGTTGGCCCCACCTTCTTTGGTATAAGCTTGATTGAGGTATAATTGGCTTGTGCGAGTAGCTTCCCACTAGTCATGAAAGACTCGATCACCTTGAACACATCTTGTTTAACAACTCCCCAAGTAGAAATGAAGAATCTAGCATTGAAATCATCCGGTCCCGGGGCCTTGTCCACATTTGCATTTAGAACTACCGATTCCACCTCCTTTATGTCAAGAGCTCGCACCAACCTCTCCCCATCCATGACCCCCACTTGACGGAACACAATGTCAGTTTCTAATGGTTGAACTTGAAAAAGATTAGCAAACAAGTTAGCATACCGGCGCCTAAACGCCTCCCGGATCTCACTTTCTTCTTCAAGGATGTTCTTTCCCTCACACACTCTTCTCACTTGATTGGTGACTCTTCTCACTCTAAGAGACACATGAAAGAATCTAGAGTTCCGGTCCCCTTCCCGCAACCACCTCATCCCTGACTTTTGCCTTATAATGGATTCTTCTCGCTTCAATAAAGATTCAAGATCCTCTTTCCCTCTCATCTCCTTGTTGCGCAACTCCTCATTTGTCGGATCCAAACTCCTTTGCTTTTGCACTTCCGCAAGCTTAACTTGGGCAACCCCCACTAATTGTTATACATTCCCAAACTTCTCCTGTCTCCAAGTTTTTAAAGCTTCTTTCACCTCACTTAATTTTTCCACAACTTGAAACATAGGAGTACCCACCACAACAGTACTCCACGCCTTCTTCACAACATCCGAATATTCTTCATGATCAACCCAATGTTTTGCAAACCTAAACATGCGAGCCGTGTACCGCTTTTCCCCCTCCGTGTACATCTTCAACATGTTGTGATCACTCAAGTCCTTTGCACCCACCATGTAGAAAGAAGTCAGATAGGCCTCAAGCCAAGCATGGGACATAAAAATGCGATCTATTTTAGTTTCAATCCGGGCTTCTCCCTTCGACGAATTGGACCACGTGAAGTCCCCTCCCGTCGATGGCACTTCGAGAAGTTGTAGGTTGTCCACGCAAACATTAAACTCTTCCATGGCCACGTCATTTACACTTGTACCTCCCTTCTTTTCATAGCCTCTTCAAATGCGATTAAAGTCCCCACTCACAAGCGATGGGGTGGAGGGATTTGGGGCCGTGATTGCTTGATCTTCCGAAAGCTTGCGTCTCTCCACATGTCCACTTTCCCCATACATAGCCGTAATAACAATATGTCGGCCATCCTTCTTCTCAATCCCCGCCAATTGGAGTAATTGTGTCGTTTCAAAGTTTACTTGAAGGTCTACCACATGCTCGTTCCAAAGGACAAGGATCCTTCCCGCGTTCACTGCCATCGCATTTGAGGCCCACGCATGAGGCCAAATAGCTCGCTTGAACCTCTCCAATTTCTTCAATTTAACTTTGTGCTCTACTAGACATACCACATCCGCACGCACCTCCTTTATTCGCCCTCGAATCATATGTGTACGGCCGGGCCGATTTGCACCGCGCACGTTCCTCACAAGGATATTCATGACTTTTGGCTTAAGGATCTACTACCCTTACCACGTCGATGTGCTTTTATTGTTCCAACCCGCGATCACGTATTGCATTGAAAGCCTCGGGTTGTGGTGAGATTGATTCAATATCAATGGGAGGTGGTGGTGAGATTGATTCGATATCCTCGTACATCCATTGCTCCCTCCCCATGTCGCCTTTCATTCAAGCCTTCTCCTTCTATTGTGCCACGAAAAGCCACCTTTCCCCTATTCGCATGTGTGCTTCTACCCTTATGCACTCTTTCCACTTGCTTTGGTGTGCTCCCACATTGTTCTACCTCAAGTATTGCTGCCATTCCCTCCCTTAGTTCACCCTCATTCCCGACTTCCTCATGCCCTTGCTCCTTAGCGTCCTTTCCCTCCATAACATTTCTCCCTTCTTGCATGCTACTCCCATGCACGTAAAAACCATGCATGATTCCCTCCTCTTTCCTCACATGCTCAACCTCCTCATTTACACTTGTCTTGTTATTTTTAATTTGAGGATGGACTTGGCTTCCAAGAGAAGGATCCTCCTTTGCTTTTGGTCCTCCTTGCTTTCCACATGTGCCCCCCTCATCTGCTTCTACTCTTGCACTAAAGGAATTCTTATCCTCTTCTCCACTTGGCACACTCCTATTTGCTCCACCTTTCCCATCTTCATGGAAAACTTGCAAAAGCTTACACATATAGTGCTTTTGACTCTCTTGCTTTCCACTTGTGCCTTCCTCATTTGCTCCTTCTCTTGCACCAAAAGGATTCTTATCCCCTTCTCCACGTGGCACATCCCCATTCGTATTACTTATCCCCTCTTTTTGGACCACCAACAAAAGCTTCCCCTTGTCATTCTTTTGTCCCCCCACCTTTCCACTTGGCAATTCCGTTGGAGAATACTCCACAATTGCACATTCCTCCTCATCATTTCCCAACGTTTCTTCGAGCATGCGTGGCCCCTCCTTGCACTTCTCACCACCTCATTTGCCCTTCCGAGCACATCACCCTTCCCTTCCAAATTTCCCTCTTCCACATGCGCACCTTCGTGCTCCTCTTCCACCATCGCCGGACCTCCCAAACTCACCTCCTCCATCCCATCTTTGGATTCCTCATCGGCGTTGCCCACCATCACGCCTTTGCCCACCTTTAACAAGGATTTGCCTCCTCCTATATCACCTCCTCGTCCACCATTCCGGCGTCGGACTTCGATCCACCTCTCCCTCGACTTGGATGACCTCTCTTTTGGCCTTTCCACTACCTTTCTAGGACACTTCTCGGTGGTATGCCCAAACTCCCCACAATCCTTGCAAAATGACGACCTCCACTCATACTCCACCGCCACCCTCTCTATGCTTCCCCCTCCAACTTGGATCTCCACCTCCTTTGGGTAGGCAAAATCATTCGAGACTTCCACACATACCCTTGCAAATGCAACCTCCTACCACTTGCGGTTTGCTCATCAATGTAGAGGGGCTTACCCAAGACACTCACTATGGTGCTCAAGATTCTTACCGACTGAAACCTTAAATCAAGCTCCGGCAGCCTTATCCATATATGCATCGTCGTGATCTTCGCCCTCCTCATCACATTCTCTGAAGACCACGATTGAACGACGAGTGGTGCTCCTTTAACAAACCATGGGCCTCCTTCAAGGACACGGGCCCTATCTTCTCCAAGCGTAAAGTGGAATACGAGGAAACCTTGAGCCCTCTGAATCACCTCCATACCGCCCACTAACCCCCATAGCTTGTGAAGATACTGTTCTAGCGTTGGTAGGTGAGGCTTGAAATTGATAAAGTAGCCTATCAACACCTTGTCCAACTTCTTAAGTGTTTCGGTGACCTCCTCCCTTAAGCACACCGCCACTCTCACCCCCTCCTTCACCATCGGCGGGACATACTCCAAGGTTTTCCTAACTCTAGCACCGGTTTGGAAGACATCGGACCACTTCTTTGGTGGAGGTGTGTTGCTCCCTTGAAATGGTTGCTTTCCCCCACCATCTACTACCGCGGATTCATGGTGTCTTTGTACCTCGTGGAGATGCTTTCTCGTGCCACCATCTCCATTTGGCTGATTTGGATGACTAGAGCAAACAATTTGCTCCATCTAGGACGAAAAACCAAGCGATTTAGTGAAGAAACGGGTTTGTAACCATAGGGAACCCTAGGACTCTCATGCTCTTCTCTACTCTCTCCTTCTCTACCGCTCTCCCCACTTCTCCTCTTCTCTACCATTCTCCTCCTCCTCCCTCTTCTCCTTCTCTTCCTCTCATTGTTCCTCCTCTACCTCCTCTACCTCCTTCTCCTTCTCCTTCTCCTTCTCTCATCGCTCTCCTTCTGCTTCGCTTGTCCTTCTCCCACCTCCTCCTTTTTCCTTTCCTCTCTGTCACCTTCACTCTCTCTCACTCCTCTCGTTGGCCTTCTCTCTCCCCTGTCTGCTTCAATCTCCTTCCCTCTCTCTCCTTCTCCTCTACTTCAATACCTCTCCTTGTCTTTCCCCTTTCCCTTCTCCTTCTCTCTCTTCTTCCTGTCTCTCTCTCTCCCTCGCTTGCCTTCTCCCCTTGATTCTCTCCCTCTCCCTCTCTCCTTCTCCTTCCCATCTCTGCTCTTCTCTCTCTTTCCGTCTCCCTCTAATTGTCCGTCTCCCTCTTCCCTCCTCTCTCACTCTATCGTACTCTCTCGCTCTCCTCCTCCTTCTCTCTCTGTCCTTCTCTCACCTCCTCCTCAATATCTCCTCTCCACGTCTCCTTCTCACTCTCCTCCCCTCTCACTCCCATTGTCCTTCTCACTCTCTCTTATTCTACTATCCCCTGCTCCTTCTCTCTGTGTGCCCTTATTATTCTCTCCTTCTCTTTCCTTGCCCTCTCTTGTTCTCCTTCTAATCTCCTTCTTCTCCTCCCTCCTTCTTCTCCCTCCTCCTCTTCCTCCTCACCCTCCTTCTCCTTCTCTAATCGCTCTCCTTCTGCTTCGCTTGTCCTTCTTCCCCCTCCTCCCTTTTCCTTTCCTCTCCGTCACCTTCACTCTCTCTCACTCCTCTCGTTCTCCTTCTCTCTCCCCCTTCTCCTTCTCTCTATTTCTCTCTCTCCTTACCTTTTATCTCCACTTCTCCTTCTCCCCCTCTTTCATTCTCTCTTTGCCTTCCAGTCTCCTCTTCGTTCTCTCTCTCCTTCTCCTTGTCTTTCTCCGTCTAGCTCACTTACCGACACTCTTTCTCCCTCTCTCCTTCTCTTTCACATTTTCTTTCATTCACGGGCTCCTTCTCTCCCCTGTCTCAGCTTCTTGCTTTAATTCACTCTCTCCCCTTCTACGTTTCACTCCCACCTTGTCGCTCACCTTCTCCCTCTCTCTCCTTCTCTATTGTTCTCTCTACTTCTCAATCTCTCCCCCCTCTCCTTGTCCGTCTCACTCACTCCCCCTGTGTCCACCTCTCCCCTCTCTCCTTCTCCTTCTAGTTCTCTCTCCCCCTCTCTCCTTGTTTCCCCACTTCCTTCCCTCTCGTCCTGCACTCTCCTTCTCTCTCCCCCCCATATTCTTCTTGTTTTTCACTCTCTTGTTGTCCCGCGCTCTCTCCTTCCCAATCCTCTCTCTTATTCTCTCTTCCCTTCTATCATCTATCTTCTCTCTCCTTATCCATCACTCTTCGTCTACAATCTCCTTCCCTCTCTCTCCTTCTCCTCTACTTCAATACCTCTCCTTTTCTTTCCCTTTTCCCTTCTCCTTCTCTCTCTTCTTCCTGTCTCTCTCTCCCTCGATTGCCTTCTCCCCTTGCTTCTCTGCCTCTCTCTCTCTCTCCTTCTCCTTCCCATCTCCGCTCTTCTCCCACTGTCCGTCTCCTTCTTCCTCCTTCCCTCCTCCATGTCCCTCTACTTCTCTCTCCTTGTCCGTCGCTCTCTCCCCTCCTCTCTCACTCTATCATCCTCTCTCGCTCTCCTCCTCCTCTCTCTCCTCCTCCTCGTCCTCTATCTCTCCTCTCCTTGTCTCCTTCTCGCTCTCCTCCCCTCTCACTCCCATTCTCCTCCTCTCTCTCTCTCCTTATCTACTCTCCCCTGCTCCTTCTCTCTGTGTGCCCTTCTTCTTCTCTCTGCCGCTCTTCCTTCTCTCTCCTTGCTCTCTCTATTGTTCTCCTTCTCATCTCCTTCTTCTCTCCTCTCTCATTCTTCTCCCTCCTCCTCTTCCTCCTCTCCCTCCTTCTCCTTCTCTCATCTCTCTCCTTTTCTTCGCTTGTGCTTCTCCCTCCTCCTTTTTCCTTTCCTCTCCGTCACCGTCACTCTCTATCACTCCTCTCGGTCTTCTTCTCTCTCCCCCTTCTCCTTATCTCTATTTCTCACTCTCCTTACATTTTATCTACATTTCTCCTTCTCCCCCCCTCTTTCCTTCTCTCTTTCGCTTCTAGTCTCCTCTTCATTCTCTCTCCTTCTCCTTGTCTTTCTCCGTCAAGCTCACTTACCGACACTCTTTCTCCCTCTCTCCTTCTCTTTCTCCTTTTCCTTCACTCACAGTCTCCTTCTCTCTCCACTCTCAGCTTCTCGCTCTAATTCACTCTCTCCCCTTCTCCGTTTCACTCCCTCCTTGTCGCTCTCCTTCTCCCTCTCTCTCCTTCTCTATTGTTCTCTCTCCTTCTCTCTCCCCTCCTCTCTCACTCTGTCATACTCTCTCGCTCTCCTCCTTCTCTCTCTTTCCTTCTCTCTCCCCCTCCTCCTCTATCTCTCTCACCTCCTCCCCATCGGCGTCCCCCAACTTCATTTTTCCCTCTCATCTCTCTCCTTTTGCTTCGCTTATCCTTCTCCCTCCTCCTCCCCTTTCCTTTCCTCTCTGTCACCTCCACTCTCTCTTTCTCCCCCTTTTCCTTTCGTCTCAGTCACCACCCTCTCTCTTTCTCTTTCTTCTTTTCCTTCATTTACAGTTTCCGCTATGTCTTCTCTCAGCTTCTCGCTCTAATTCACTCTCTCCCCTTCTCCATTTCACTCCCTCCTTGTCGCTCTCCTTCTCCCTCTCTCTCCTTCTCTATTGTTTTCTCTACTTCTCCATCTCTCCTCCCTCTCCTTGTCCTTCTCACTATCTCTGCCTGTGTCCACCTCTCCTCTCTCTCCTTCTCCTTCTAGCTCTCTCTCCTCCTCTCTCATTTTTTCCCCATTTCCTTTTCTCTCGTCCTGCAGTCTCCTTCTCACTCCCCCCTTCCTCCTTATTTTCAATCTCTTGTTGTCCCGCGCTCTCTCCTTCCCACTCTTCTCTCTTATTCGCTCTTCCCTTCTATCTTCTATCTTCTCTCTCCTTCGCCTTTACTCTTCGTCTTCAATGTCCTTCCCTCTCTCTCCATCTCCTCTACTTCAATACCTCTCCTTCTCTTTCCCCTTTCCCTTCTCCTTCTCACTCTTCTTCCTGTCACTCTCTCCCTCGCTTGCCTTCTCCCCTTGCTTCTCTCCCTCTCCCTCTCTCCTTCTCCTTCACATCTCCACTCTTCTCCCTCTGTCCGTCTCCTTCTTCCTCCTTCCCTCCTCCATCTCCGTCTACTTCTCTCTCCGTGTCCGTCTCTCTCTCCCCTCCTCTCTCACTTTATCATAGTCTCTCTCCTCCTTCTTCTCTCTCTTTCCTTCTCTCTCTTTCCTTCTCTCTCCTCCTCCCCTGTCTCTCCTTTCCTCGTCTCCTTCTCGCTCTCCTCCCCTCTGACTCCCATTGTCCTTCGCTATCTCTTTCCTTATCTACTCTCCCCCGCTCCTTCTCTCTGTGTGCCCTTATTCTTTTCTCCGTCGCTCACCTTCTCTCTCATTGCCCTCTCTCTTGTTCTCCTTCTCATTCTCCTTCTTCTCCTCCTCTCTCCTTCTTCTCCCTCCTCCTCTCCCTCTTTCTTCTTCTCTCACCTCCCTCCTTCTGCTTTGCTTGTCCTTCTCCCTCCTCCCTTTTCCTTTCCTCTCCGTCACCTCCACTCTCTCTCTCATTTCTCTCGTTCTCTTTCTCTCTCCCCCTTCTCCTTCTCTCTACTTCTCTCTCTCTCCTTACATTTTATCTCCACTTCTCCTTCTCCCTCCCTCTTTCCTTCTCTCCTTCCCTTCTAGTCTCCTCTTCATTCTCTCTCTCCTTCTCCTTGTCTTTCTCTGTCTAGCTCACTTACCGACACTCTTTGTCCCTCTCTCCTTCTCCTTCTAGCTCTCTCTCCCGCTCTCTCCTTGTTTCCCCATTTACTTCTCTCTCGTCCTGTACTCTCCTTTTCTCTCCCTCCTCCTTCTCCATGTTTTTCATTCTCTTGTTATCCCGCGCTCTCTCCTTCCCACTACTCTCTCTTATTATCTCTCTCTTCTCTCTTCTATCTTCTATCTTCTCTCTCTTTATCCTTCACTATTCGTCTTCAATCTCCTTCACTAATTCTCGCTCTAATTCACTCTCTCCCCTTCCCCGTTTCACTCCGTCCACGTCGTTCTCCTTCTCCCTTTCCCTATCCTTCTCTATTGTTCTCTCTACTTCTCCATTTCTCCTCCTTCTCCTTGGCCTTCTCACTCTCCCCCTCTGTCCACCTCTCCTCTCTCTCCTTCTCCTTCGAGCTCTCTCCCCCTCTCTCCTTGTTTGCCCATTTCCTTCTCTCTCGTCCTGCACTCTCCTTCTCTCTCCCCCCTCCTTGTCCTTGTTTTTTACTCTCTTGTTGTCCCGCACTCTCTCCTTCCCACTCCTCTCTCTTATTCTCTCTTCCCTTATATCTTTTATATTCTCTCTCCTTATCCATAACTCTTCGTCTTCAATCTCCTTCCCTCTCCCTCCGTCTCCTCTACTTCAATACATATCCTTCTCTTTCCCCTTTCCATTCTCCTTCTCTCTATTCTTCCTGTCTCTCTCTCCCTCGCTTGCCCTCTCCTCTTGCTTCTCTCCCTCTCCCTCTCTCCTTCTCCTTCCCATCTCCACTCTTCTCCCTCTGTCTGTCTCCTTCTTCCTGCTTCCCTCCTCCATATCCCTCTACTTCTCTCTCCTTGTCTGTCTCTCTCTCCCTCCTCTCTTAGTCTATCGAATTCTCTCTCTCCTCCTTCTTCGCTCTCTTTCCTTCTCTCTCCTCCTCCTCTTTCTCTCCTCTCCTCGTCTCCTTCTCGCTCTCCTCCCCTCTCACTCCCATTGTCCTCTCTCTCTCCTTATCTATCTCCCCTGCTCCTTCTCTCTGTGTGCCATTATTCTTTTCTACGTCGCTCTCCTTCTCTCTCCTTGCCCTCTCTCTTGTTCTCCTTCTCATCTCCTTCTTCTCCCTCCTCCTCTCCCTCTTTCTCCTTCTCTCTTCTCTCCACTTCTACTTCGCTTATCCTTCTCCCTCCACCTCTGTTTTCCTTTCTTCTCTGTCACTTCCCCTCTCTCTCTCTCCCCCTTCTCCTTCTCTCTATTTCTCTCACCTTACCTTTTATCTCCACTTTTCCTTCTCCCTCCCTCTTTCCTTCTTTCCTTCCCTTCCAGTCTCCTCTTCCTTCTCTCTCCCCTTCTCCTTGTCTTTCTCCGTCTAGCTCACATACCGACACTCTTTCTCCCTCTCTCCTTCTCTTTTTCCTTTTCCTTCAGTCACAGTCTCCTTCTCGCTTTAATTCCCATCTCTCGCTTTAATTCCCATCTCTCGCTCTCCTCCTTCTTCTCTCTCGTTCCATCTCTCTCCTCCTCCTCTATCTCTTCTCTCCTCGTCTCCTTCTCGCACTCCTGCCCTCTCACTCCCATTGTCATTCTCTCTCTCTCCTTATCTACTCTCCCCTGCTCCTTCTCTCTGCGTGCCCTTATTCTTCTTTCCATCGCTCACCTTCTCTCTCCTTGCCCTCTCTCTTGTTCTCCTTCTCATCTCCTTCTTCTCCTCCTCTCTCTTTCTTCTCCCTCCTCCTCTTCCTCCTCTCCCTCCTTCTTCTTCTCTCATTTCTCGCCTTCTGCTTCGCTTGTCTTTCTCCCTCCTCCTCCCTTTTCCTTTCCTCTCCGTCACCTTCATGCTCTCTCACTCCTCTCGTTCTCCTTCTCTCTCCCCCTTCTCCTTCTCTCTATTTCTCTCTCCTTACATTTTATCTCCACTTCTCCTTCTCCCCCTCTTTCCTTCGCTCCTTCCCTTCCAGTCTCCTCTTCCTTATTTTTTTTGCAAAGCAAAAGGGAGGCTTAGCCTCTAATTTTATAAATAAATGGGTGTTTACAACCTACAAAACTTGACAGGTTTGTTCGTGGGTTTATGCCATGTGCAAAAACCGGCAACTACTACGTGGTATTACATTTATGAGTTACATCATGTGATAAGAAATTTCAGACCTAACTCCACGTTTCTACAAATCTCTTGTGATCCTCCTTGTGCTTGGCAATATGCTTCACTTTGTCTTGCATACACCGGATAGTATCCTTGATAATTTCGCATATATCTGCCGGTTTCTTTTCTTCCCCTTCAAAGTTTCGTCGATTGCGTTCTTGCCAACATTCGTGTAACATGGCGTGAAAACGCATTTCCTCTCTAGTCTTTCAATGGACCCTCCTCTTGCGTGCATGATGCGATTTGCTTCTCCCACAAGCGTGCTAGCAATGCCGGGGTTGATATGTAAGCATGTAAGGAGGCCTCCTTAAACCGCTCTAGTGAATGAACAATGCCAAAACAAGTGTTCCACATCCTCCTCCATGGTTGCACAAAGGGTACAAACCGGGTCAAGTTTTGCTCCCCTTTGGTTCATGAGTTTCTTAATGAGGAGTCGAACCCTCATTGCTCTCCAAGCCGTGAGGGCGTGCTTGGGAATGCCATGCTTGTGCCACACCATATCCCCCCAACTAATCTTGATTCCTGACGGCTTTACCCATGTCCACACCTCCTTCGTGTCGAGAGTAGCATCCTTGCCATTCAATCTCGCCGGTTTGTCCACTCCACCTCAAATGGGAGTCGCCACTCTCCCTCTTCAATGAAAAACGAAACCTTGGTGTCCGATGGCACTCCTAAGTCGTAGTGTAGCCGCTCTCCCCAAGGTTCAACTTTGAAAGGGTCCCCGCACCATGGATATTGAAAGAAGCGAATGTCCTCCCCATTTCCCACCTTGTAATGAATATTCCTTCTTGCAACCTCTCGAACTCGGAGAATCCCACGTCAAGCCCATGAGGAGGAGGCTGGTGGTCTTGCTTGCCAAATGGACCGATTCTTTAGGTATTTTTGCCGCATACATTTCACCCATAATGAGTTTCCACCCTCCACCACAAGGCAATAGAGTCGAAGGAGTCCTACATCATTCCATTCTGTGAGCTTCTTAAGGTCAAGCCCGCCTTCACTTTTGGGGGTGCAAACATCCTTCCAAGCTACTGCCACCCATTTCTTCGGCCCACCCCAAATAAAGTGACTCATGAGACCATCCAATTCGTGAAGTACCTTTCGGGAGATCATGAACGCAGAAGTCTAATATATGCTAAGTGAGAGAAGCACACTCCTCACAAGCTCTACTCGACCAGCTATGGAGAGGAAATTTTGTTGCCAAGTGCTCAACCGGGCCTTCACTTTATTAATAAGCGCTACACAATGACTCCTCCCCATCCGACCAGAGAATAGAGGGAGTCCAAGGTAGACAACCGGGAACTCCGTGCGTTCCATCCCAAGGTGGTCAACAATCCACTCTCCATATGTCATTTCCCCTCCCATGCAAATTTGACTTTTTGAAGCACTAAATCTCAGCCCCGAGCACGCGGGAAGTTATCGAGGACCTTTATTCCTTTGGCATTGTCCTTCGTTGCCCTCGCAAATAATAGTACATCATCGGCAAACAACAAGTGAGATACATTTGTGTCACCACAAGCAAGGGGCTCGATTCTTCCTTCCTCCACCGCTAGCTTCACCATCTCACTCAAGACCTCCATGCACAAGACAAACAAGTAAGGTGCCAAGGGGTCTCCTTGCCTCAACCCATTGCCCACATGAAAAGGTTTCGAATTTGCTCCATTGACCGTAACAACAAAGGAGGCTTCCACACATGCCATGATAATCTTTCTCCACTTATCCGGGAACCGAAATCTCAGCATCACTTCATCTAAGAACTCCCACGAGATGGAGTCATAAGCTTTCCGAATGTCCGATTTGATGCACATACGTCCCCTACCTCTAGCAAGGTGAAGGTTGTTAGAAATCTACGATTGAATCTACAGGTTCAGAATTACCTTTGGTGGACAGAACCTGTGGCAGCGGAATGGATCGACGATCACCTCACGGAATCCTCTGGAGCACCGGTCGGTCTTCTACTCTCTTGGAGAAGAAGCTTGAGTCCACAACCCAAGAGTCTATGGATTGGCTTGGTGGATGTGGAGGGACGAATGGGAGAGAGAGGGAGAGGGCGGCTAGGGTTAGGGTGGAAGCAAGGGTTTGCACACAAGAATATTTTCCATCCAATTGGAGACTCCCCTCCTTATATAGATGGCCCCACCCTAAACCCTAATGTGCAGCCAATGAGAGTGCGCCACGTGTCAGTGCTTTGGGCAAACATCATCTTAATCCTTAGATTAATCCAATATCTCCCACTTGCACAACAGCACGTCAACAGCACGTCATCTTCTTTCGTGTCCCTGACACATACGTATATATCCCCGATACATACAATCATAAGATGGCAATGTGTCACCTCTTCATGTGTCCCTGACACATATGTATACATCCCTGATATATACAACTATTTCTCTCTTCCAAGAATGCATCCACAATACGCAAGTCTCTGATCATGTATCCCTGATACAAGACCATATGTGTCCCCGACACATGTACTCTTCCGATCATACGGACAAATGGGTCGTGCGACCAATGATGCACCTGCAATTTAGGAGTCTCAAACTAGAAACCTTACTAGAAGGCCAGAATGACAACATCCTCACAAAAATAACAATTAAGCCGTCAAATGCACATCATTGTTCCCCAGGTTTACTCAGAAACTCACTTGACATGAACGGTATGTCGATCCCTTGGAGAGAATACCTTCTTGTCCTCAAGGTACTTGCTACTGTATCCAAGACAGTAGGGCCCAGCAAATACTTTTAGTGCAGTCGAGTCAAACCTTTCCCTTCGCCCCAGACCACCATTACACTCAAAGTTGACTCCTTTCCCGAAGATGCCTCTTTAGACCGAATCTCTCATGGTCATAGATAACATCCCAAGGTAGCCACATCAACTCTTTGCTTCATGGTGTCGTCGAAGGTCACTGAGGGCAACTAAATGACAATCAAGTCTTGGACTCACACAGTGAAGGAGCAGGGATCCATCCTTTCACTTCCAAATGGTCGCTCAGCACATGTTGTATGACAAACATGCTATGGTGGATCATACTGTACACAACAGTATGTCTGTCTCTCAACACCATAGAAGTCTTAGTCCAGTCGCACCCCCTCTGCGCCTGACCCGAGCTTCATCATTGTCGCCTTAACACCATATAGGTGTCACCTGGCGCCACATGCGATGCTTGCACTTGGCTTCTATAGGTCACATGAATCGTGGGAGCATTCATGTCAATCCTCACCAACATAGAGGATCTCATCTTGATTCCTAATCAAGGCGACTGTCCTATCATGAACTATTCTGGATCTATCATACAAGATCTCCTCATGATCAGTCTCATCTCTGCTCGCTACCAAAAGCACCGAAGGCGAATGCTCGTGTGAGTAAGCATTCTTCAACCTATTGACGGAATAATATTTTATGCTAGAACAACTACATCAACCAAACAGATATAGTCGAAACGAAAAACACAATCACTCATAAAAGGAAGTCAGACATGCCAATACATCAAAGTCTGCGTAAGCCTAAGGACTTCACATGAGACACAAACGAGTCCTTAGCTATAGCTTTGGTAAGAGGGTCAGCTACCATAAGACTAGTAGACACATGTCTTAACACAACTTCCTTTCTCGCTATAATGTCCTTCACAAAGTGCTCCATGCTTGGGTTGGACTGGTATCGACTCACCATGCCCACAACATAACAAATGTCTGGCCTAGTACACATCATAGAGTACATGAGGCTTCCCACAGCATTGGAGTATGGAACCTTGTCCATTTTTTGCCTTCTCTTCCGGAGTCTCAGGATGCTTATCAAGGCTCAAGTGCAAACCCTTCTCAACAGGAGTGTCGATTGGTCTGCATTTGTCCATATGGTATTTCTTCAAGATGTTGTTAATATAAGTCTCTTGAGACAATCCCAGAAGTCTCTTGGACCTATTTCTAACTATCTTGACACCAAGGACGTACCTAGCTTCACCCATGTCCTTCACATCAAATGTGGAGGACAACCACTCTTTCGTGGATTTCAGCAACTCTTTGCTATTCCCAGCCATGAGTATGTCATCAACATACAAGGTCAGAATGACAAATTTACCATTGGATCTCTTAACATACACACAATGATCTTCCTCAAGCACAGAGAACACATTCTCTGATATAGCTTGATGGAAGCGAATGTTCCACTGTCTAGACGCTTGTTTTAAGCCATAGAAGAACTTGTTGAGCTTGCACACTTTGCGCTCTTGTCCTTTGACTTCAAAACCTTGAGGTTGATCCATATAGATCTCCTCCTCAAGTTCTCCATTGAGAAAAGCAGTCTTTACATCCATTTGGTAAAGCTCTAAGTCAATTTGTGCTACAATAGCTAGTAGATGGCGGATGGAGGCAAACCTAACCACGGGTGAAAAAGTTTCCTCAAAATCCACGCCTTCTCTTTGGGTGTAGCCTTTAGCTACCAGTATAGCCTTGAATCTATCAATAGATCCATCCACCTTCCTCTTAATCTTGAGGATCCATTTGGCCCCAATGGCCTTTCGGTTCGGCGGTAAGTCGACCAAGTCCCAGACTCGATTAACTTTCATCGACTCCAACTCTTCCTTTATAGCTTCTAACCACTCTTTAGCATTTGGACCTTCCAAGCCTCTTTCAAGGTCTCTGGTTCTTGCTCATTGATTACTGTCATCCCGAATGATTCATAATCAATTTCTTCTTGAGCTATCATGAGGGCCTCTTCCTCTGAGCGAAATCGCCTACGAGGAATGAGCCCGCGTTTACTTCGACGCAGATGGGTATCTGATGGCTCATCCTCCGTGAGAGCTATCGGATCCTCAGCATTGCTGCTCCTACTAGGATCGACTGGTGGATCCTCATGTTCAACTTCCAGATCCTGATCCCGTGGAGTGGCAATGTCCTCATCTTGTTGTTCAAAGAAGTCCACTGACTCTTTGATAGCTCCAACAAGGGTTGGAAAATCATTTTCCAAGAATGTGGCATCCCTAGACTCTAGTTCCGTCCTTCTTTCATTCTCGTCTACCCCGATAAAAACATAACCTTTGGAGAAATCACTGTATTTTACAAAGATACACTTTTTCCCCTCTAGATCCTAGTTTTCCATATTGGTGACTAGTAGAATGAATGTATGCCGCGCATCCCCAAGGACGTAGCAGACTAAAATCAGGCTTCTGTCCTGTCCATAACTCATATGGAGTTGAGGGAACCGATTTTGTTGGAACTCTATTGAGGATATAGGCAGCAGTCATTAGAGCATCTCCCCAAAACAAAATTGGTAAGCTTGCATGCCCATCATGGATCTAACCATGTCTAGCAACGTTCTATTCCTTCTCTCGGCAACAACATTTTGCTGAGGAGAATAAGGCATAGTGAGTTGTCTAGATATCCCCTTTTCATCACATAACTCCTTGAACATTATGCAGAGATACTCACCACCTCTATACGTTCTAAGAGTTTTTATCTTATTATCCAACTGATTCTCAACTAAGCTCATGAATTTCTTAAAACATTCTAGAGCTTCTGACTTGTGAGAAATAAGATAAATATGACCATATCTAGTGAAGTCATCAATGAATGTGATGAAGTAACTTTGTCCATGTCTAGTACGCACATTCAAAGGTCCATAAATATCTGAGTGAATTAGTTCTAAAGGAGAAGTAGCCCTAATGGCTTTTCCGAACGGTTTTGTAGTTGCCTTTCCAGCTAGACAAGATTCACAGGTCGGCAATTCAAATTTGGAGCATTCTCCTAATACCCCCTCCTTTGCCAACCTGTTCATCCGGTCAACACCAATGTGACCTAGTCTAGCATGCCAACATAAAGGCACAAGCGTTATGATTGAAATCATAAATTGCGTCCCATACAATAAAACCGTCAGAAAGAAAAGCATGTCCATAATAAATGTTAGAAAGGTATAAACCCATATCATTGTTCTCAAAAACAACTTTAAAACCATGTCTCATCAAGACAACAACAGAAATAATATTTCGCCGTATAGCTGGTGCATACAACACTTCGTGAAGTAATAGGATCCGGCCACTTCGCAAACCCACTTTGCATGTGCCAACTCCAAGAACTTCAATGCTAGTGTTGTTTGCCATGTTTATTTGCCTCCCACTTGGAACACGGCGATATTCCACGAAGGCAGAACGATCCTTTGTTATGTGGTCGGTGGCACCTGAATCCATAATCCACACAGGAGAATGATCAGTGAGCATCACAGAACTAGTCACGTTACAATTCGAGGGATTACACACAGTAATTACCTTTTGCTCAGTGCACTCACGAGCAAAATGTTCAATCTTTCGGCAGTTAAAACAAGTCACATTAGACTTATCTTTCCCACCTCTGGATCCTCGAGGTCGTTTCTTTCCAGCTTTGTTTTCTGTTTTGTTTGCATTTGCACACTTCTTGCCTTTAAAACCCTAAGCTTTTGCTCTTAAAACCTGCACCCCTTCGAGGAGCGCCAGCAGCAAATACTTCAGTTAGAGGGGCTTCCGCAAGCATGCGGTCCTCATCCAGCTCTAGGTGTTTTGCGGCCTGGTCAAATGTCCTGATGTCATCAGCATGAGTCAGATGGACCTTCATATGCTCCTAATTCTTTGAAGGCAACGATCTGATGAGAGCAGATACTTGCTCCTCATCGGTCTTAGAACGACCGGCAGCGCTCAGCTCGCTTATCATGTTTGACATTGCGGTAATATGCTGCCTCATCGTGTGACCTTGGCGTATTTTATACCCATCAAACATGAGCCCAAACTGGCGGGCCCTTGTGACAGAGGTCACTCCGTACTGAAACTTCACAGCTTCCCACAAGGCCTTTGCAGTTCGAAATTTTTCGAACCGCAGTAACATATCGTCCCTCATTGAACTTTTTCCATGCATTATAAACATCCAAGTTTCTGCGTTGTTGCGCAGTATTCCCCTCCTCGGGGGGGGGGGGAGACATAGATTGGTTTATGTTTTCTAACATGTCGTAATCCTCTAAGAGATACTCAATTTTACGATGCCACAGATCGTAATTTATTTCATTGAGTTTATCTCCTCGAGTAAGATCAGCGACAATGCTTTTGGAAACAACCATAAAGAATCTAGGACAATCAAAATACATAGCGATACATGAGTTCTAGCATAAAATATAACGAGCTACAATAATCATAAAGAATAAACTGACTTAAAAGCTATAGCATTCAGACCAAAAAAAAAACATAAAGCATTCGATCAAATCCTCCTGCAATAGTTAATAAAGCCATTTTACTAATCTAGATATTGAGCTCCATCATGATTTAATGACCCAAAAAAAAACGTTTTAAATCATGGTAAATCAGCAAATAAAAAAAAATTATTTGCCGCTGGTTGCAAGGTGGTTTACACAAAACACTTCAACCTTGCAACTCCCACTACGCATGCGAGTTCCCAAAACGGTTTTCAAAAAAAATCCAATCAACATCACACAGATATGATTACTACATTACTTCCATATCTTCCATATCGAGCTAATGATCCCCATTAGGGATTTAGCCTCGTCGACGGGAACCTGCATGAGTCTTATAGCAATAATATCGCAATAATAAAAATAAAGGAGCCCCTCGTCTCCTTAGGGCAATAAACAGTCCACAGTCCATAATTATTACAATCCATAATTATTACCGTCCATAAATATTACTGTCCATTGCGATAACTATTGCAAATGGAAATAAATGAATGAAATTACGCTCATCTCTCAATAAGGCAGTAAATAAAATCAGCAATCATTCATTCCACATAGCCACAATCTTTCCATACGTTAGCACAATCCGACGTATGAAAAAAAATACCATAAAGTGTGCACCTCATTCAAACAATAAGGAAGTAATGCATAAGGAAACAATGCATGAATGGGGCACGAAAATAGGCAAAAAAAACGTGTTAGGTAATGACAACCAATCTCCACAATAATCATTCTCAAAACAGAATTTTTTTTCTTCTTTCCCTAATCAATAATATCATGATAGAACAAAAATTATCCTACTTTGATTAGGAAAGAAAAATCCGAAATTATATGGTGGAGAGCAACACATATTTTTGCATCAAAGGAAAGCATCCAAACATATTTTTAAGGCAATAAAATTCCAGCCCATAATATCTTCCAAAAATTTCAGAATTAGCCAATCTTTCCATAATCAATATAAGCATGCAATCAACAATAATTATGCTACTTGTAATGGAAAGAAAAATTCGAAATTCTTTGTTGGATGGCATCACATATGTGCACATTTGATGAAAAGGAAATATTTCAAATGAAAAGCATGCAATCATTCGAAAATAAATCCGAAATATCCTTAATGAGATTAACATATATGTGCATTCAATCATAAAAGAAATATTTCAAATGAAATGAATGCAATTATTCCAAAAGAAATCCGAAATATCCTTAATGAGATTAACATATATGTGCATTCAATCAGAAAGGAAATATTTCAAATGAAATGAATGCTCTCATTCCAAAAATCCGAAATATACAATATGGTAACTCAATATTCATGTATGTGCATGATTTTGCAATCAACATCTAATCCTAGATGCATGCACATGTGATTAAAAATTACATATACATGAATAAGGCAACAAGCATCTAACCTTAGATGTATGTACAAGAGTTAAAAAAAATGCACAATCAAATCATACCATCCGAAATATATGATCACATTATATGATACATGAAATAATTAACTCTTGTAAAATTATCATCATATTTCAAACAACATATATGCGCAAATAATCAAGAATAAACCAACTCTAGCCGCAAGCTTTGGTTGAAAGAAATATGCGCAACAAACATAGATTAACATGTAACCCTAGGTACATGCATAAAATGAAATCTAAGCTATGCTCAAGAATGAAATAATGATGAAACTTGTAATACAATTCGCGTGTAATGAAATGAATCAAGAAAAACACATGCGCAAGGGTGAGAAAAAATGCCATCAAACCCTAGGCGCATGATGAAGAGAAAAAAAAAACTACACACGTATGTGATTTCTCTCAACAACTACCGAAATTATTTCAACATATATATGAAATAAGAAAGTGCTCAAAAAATTCGGAGGTGACCAAGATGGCTCTGGTACCAATGTTAGCAATCTACGATTGAATCTACAGGTTCAGAATTACCTTAGGTGGAGAGAACTTGCGGCAGCGGAATGGATCGACGATCACCTCACGGAATCCTCTAGAGCACCGGTCGGTCTTCTACTCTCTTGGAGAAGAAGCACGAGTCCACAACCCAAGAGTCTACGGATTGGCTTGGTGGATGTGTAGAGACGAATGAGAGAGAGAGGGAGAGAGCGGCTAGGGTTAGGGTGGAGGCTAGGGTTTGCACACAAGAATATGTTCCATCTAATGGGAGGCTCCCCTACTTATATAGATGGCCCCACCCTAAACCCTAATGCGCAGCCAATTAGAGTGCGCCACGTGTCAGTGCTTTGGGCAAACATCATCTTAATCCTTAGATTAATCCAATAAAGGTTGTGGCAAAGCTCGTGCGCAAGGAGGATGTTATCACCGATTCGTCTTCCTTGAAGAAAGGTGCTTTGAGTTTCCCCAATGTGCTTTGGTAACAAGGTTTTCAACCGGTTTGCGAGCACCTTTGCAATGAATATATACATCATGTTGCACAATGCAATAGGTCGAAAGTCTTCTACCTTCATGGGTGTCATCTTCTTTGGAATTAAGGTGATGGACGTATAGTTCATTTGTGGCAACATCTTGCCATTACTCAAACAGGAATCCATGGCTTTGAACACATCCTTCTTGATTATCCCCCAAGCCGCCTTGAAGAATTTAGCATTGAACCCATCCGGACCCGGTGCCTTATCCACATTTCCGTTCAACACCACATCCTCCAACTCCTTCATGTCCAATTTCCGAACTAAGCTCTCTCCCTCCCTCGGATCTAGTTGGTGCAAGATAATGAATGTCATGAGGGGTTGTACCTGAAAACCATTAGCAAACAAATTAGCAAAAAACCGCCGGAAGGCCTCCCGGATCTCACATTCCTCCTCGAGAATATGCTCTCCCTCACACACTCTCCTCACTTTATTGGTGGCTCTCCTCACTCTTAGGTGCGCATGAAAGAACCTTGTGTTTCGGTCACCCTCCTTTAACCACTTAACTCGCAACTTTTGTCGAATAATATATTCCTCCCGCTCAAGAACTCTATTCAACTCCTCTTTTGCCTTCACCTCAGCTTGTGCAAGAGAGTTATCCCATGGAGAGGCCAGACTTAGCCTTCGCACCTCCGCAAGGTTACAAGTGGTGTTACCCACCATGTTGACGACATTTCCAAACTTCACGCCACTCCATTTTTTAAGTGCTTCTTTCACCTCTTGCAACTTTGCAACAACTCTAAACATTGTTGTACCCTTGATTAATGTTGCCCATGCCCCCTTTACCACCTCGCAAAACTCCTCGTGCTCCACCCAACGATTCTCAAAATGAAACATCCTCTTCTTTCGAGACCCTTACCCCCCCGTTTTCATTGTAAGCATAGTGTGATCACTTAAGTCCTTCTCCCCCAAAATGTAGAACGTCTCGGGGAAAGCTTCAAGCCATGCATTTGTCATCAATATGCGATAGATCTTGGTTTCGATGCGTGCACTTCCTTTGGATGAGTTTTACCACGTAAATTCCTCTCCCATCGAGGGTATTTCTAGGAGTGTGAGTGCGTTGACACACTCATTGAACTCCTTTGTTGCAACCTCATTCATTTCGCCCCCTCCACATATTTTACTCGCCCTATGGATGCAATTGAAGTCCCCCCCCCCACAATCCAAGGCTTGGCGTCACTTGGAGCAATAGAGGCAAGGTCCTTCCACAACGTCCTCCTATCCATGTGCGCGTTTGCACCATATATTGCCGAGAACTCGAAATCAACTCCTTCCTTTTTCATTCTCCCTTGGAAATGAAGTACTTGTGTAGTTTTGAAAGTGTCGTTAAGATCAACAAGATTATCGTTCCAAAGTACTAAAATTCTGCCGGAATCCTCAATTTCACTATTTGCTACCCATGCATGTGGCCAAACTGCACGCTTGAACTTTGCTAGCCTCTTCAATTTGACTTTGTGCTCAAGAAGGCATATCACCTCTGGTTGAAGCTCCTTAATTTGACCCTTAATCATGAGGGCGCCACCGAGTCCATTTGCACCGTGAACATTCCACACTAGAAGATTCATGGATTTAAGGTGTAGGGGCGAGCCCCTTTACCTCCTTTCGTGTTCTTTTGTTGCACCAACCCTTTCTCTCGTATTGCTTTAAATAACTCGGGTTGTGGTGAGATAGAATCTAAGTCCACCGGTGCTGGGGGGAGCCTTTCCTCCTCGGATTTCTCTTACTAGCTAGCTCGGTGGCCATCTCCTTCCCATGGTCCTCCATTATACTTCCCAAGGCCTTGAACTTTCCTTCATTAGTCAATGCAACCTTGCGCACTACCTCCTTTTCCTTTCTCACGCGCTTAGGTGATTCCCACGACCCTTCTTCTCTCATTAGTGAAATTAATCCTCGTGAGCTCCCATGATCTTCAATTTCGTGCATGGGAGGTAACTTGCACTCCATATGCTCCATATTCTCTCCATGTATGTAACTTGCATGTGTTTCCCTCCCTTCCTTTCCATTATTTCGAAATTCCTCCACTAGTGCACCTTTCACATGTGCTTCACACATGATTTCCTTATTTGCACCCTCCATCTCTAGTGGAACTAGAAAGTGCTCTTGGTCCCCCTTGTTTTCACTCCCTCCATCACATGATGCTTCCTTATTGGCACATTTGAATCTAGAGCACCCATCTCTCTCCCCATTGGTTCTTCCAAGAGCAAAACACCCACTCTCCATATTCTCTCCATGCATGTAACGTGCATGTGTTTCCCTCCTTTCATTTTCATTATTTGGGGTTTCCTCCACTAGTGCACCTTTCTCATGTGCTTCACACATGATTTCCTTATTTGCACCCTCCTTTGCTAGTGCAACTAGAAAGTGCTTTTGGTCCCCCATGTTTTTCACTCCCTCCATCACGTGATGATTCCTTATTTTCCCATTTGAATCTAGAGCACTCATCCCTCTCCTCATTGGTTCTTCCAAGAGCAAAACAACCACTCACCTTTTGTGTGTCATTGCTTTTGTCCTTGTTTTCTTGTCCACATGGCATGCTTTTGTTTGTCTCTCCTCCCATGACCGTTATTCCTTGGGTTCCAAAGTTTCCCTCCCTCAGTCCACGTGGCACTTCCTTATATGCCTCCTCCAGAGAAACACAAGATGTTTCTCTCTCCCTCATGCTTCCCTCCAACATTTCCCTCCTACTCCCACATCCATGTGTCGTTTCCCCCTTTGCCCTTGCATCCACTTCAGTCTCTCCCCCCTCCACGTCACCCTCTCCCTCCTCCACGTCCCCTTCTACGTCATCATCTCTCCCAACCCCTCTCCTCTCCACGTTTCCACCCAAGACCCCTCGCCGGCCTCCCTCCAATTCCATCCCGAGGGAAACCATCCCTTCCTCTTCTACCTCTCCTACATGCCCATGGACGGGACCCATGCCACCACTAGCTTTCCCACCCTTGCGCTTAACTTCTACCCATTGTTCCACCGGTTTGAGTTGGGAATCAACCTTTTCGATCCTACCAAGCACCTTCTTTCTTGGACACTTCTCCTTCTCATGCCCAAACTCCATGCACTCGTGACAATAACCGGGTCTCCATACATATTCAACATAAACTCGTTGTGTCTCTCCTTCCTCTACTTGAACTTCAACCCAACTACGATAGTAGAAATCATGACTTACCTCAATACAAACTCTAGCAAATGCCAACCTTCGGCCGGAAGCGGTTTGTTCATCCATGTACAATGGCCTCCCAAGCACACTTGCAATATTGCTCAAAGGTTTTGGTGCCCAAAACTTGAGGTCGAGCTCCGGCAATCTAACCCATATTGGAACCATTGTGATGTTTGCACGTTTCAAGATGACATCCGGTGCCCAAGCTTGGACCACTAGTGGGGAGCCCTTGACAAACCACGACCCTCCCTCTAACACCCTCTTCCTATCTTCTGCAAGTGTGAAACGAAATAACAAGAAGCCTTGGCTTCTCTAAATCACCTCCATGCCGCAACTAAACTCCACACCCTTTGGAGATGCTTCTCCAATGTCGGCAAATGGGGTCTAAAAGCAATGAAATACCCTACTAGAACCTTATACCACTTCTTTAGGGATTCAACAACTTCAGCTTTGGAACAAAAGGCTACCTTCTCCCCTCCTTTGATAGTCGGTGGGATGAATTCTAGGACCGTGGAGGGCCTATTACTTGCTTGAAAAAGATCGGACCACTTCCTTGGGGAAGACTTGACACTCCCTAGATGTGATACGTGAGCTTCCTCCTCCACTTCCGAGTTTGAAGCTTGCTGCCTTGCGTGATGGTGACCCTTTGATTGTGACACAATCTCCATCTTGTTGTTGCAATCGTGTAGGGCTAGTCGTAGGAGCCATTTTGGTGTAAAAATCGCGAGTTTTGGTGTAGAAACGAGGGTGGAGAGCATCTGAGAACCTAGGTTCCCCATGCGCACACCCGAGAGCTTCTCTCTCCTCTCATGACTTTTTTCTCTCTCCTTCCCCTCTTTTCCTCTCCTCTCCTTCCCCTCTTTTCCTCTCCTCTCCTTGTCTCCTCTTCCTTCTCTCTCAACTTCTCCTTGTCTTTCTCCGTCTAGCTCACTTACCGACACTTTTTCTCCCTCTCTCCTCTTTCTCCTTTTCCTTCATTCACAATCTCCCTCTCTCCTCTCTCAGCTTCTCGCTCTAATTACTCTCTCCCCATCTCCGTTTCACTCCCTCCTTGTTGCTCTCCTTCTCCCTCTCTCTCCTTCTCTATTGTTCTCTCTACTTCTCCATCTCTCCTCCCTCTCCTTGTCCTTCTCTCTCGTCCTGCACTCTCTTTCTCTCCCCCCTCCTTCTCCTTGTTTTCACTATCTTATTGTCCCGCACTCTCTCCTTCCCACTCCTCTATCTTATTCTCTCTTCCCTTCTGTCTTCTATCTTCTCTGTCCTTATCCTTCACTCTTCGTCTTCAATCTCCTTCCCTCTCTATCCTTCTACTCTACTTCAATACCTCTCCTTCTCTTTCCCCTTTCCCTTCTCCTTCTCTCTCTTCTTCCTGTCTCTCTCTCCCTTGCTTGCCTTCTTCCCGTGCTTATCTCCCTCTCCCTCTCTCCTTCTCCTACCCATCTCCGCACTTCTACCTCTGTCCGTCTCATTCTTCCTCCTTCCCTCCTCCATCTCCCTCTACTTTTCTCTCCTTGTCTGTCTCTCTCTCCCCTTCTCTCTCACTCTATCGCACTCTCTTGCTCTCCTCCTTCTCTCTCCTTCCTTCTCTCTCTGTCGCTCTCCTTCTCTCCGCCGCACTCCTTCTCTCTACTTGCCCTCTCACTTGTTCTCCTTCTCATGTCCTTCTTCTCCTCCGCTCTCCTTCTTCTCCCTCCTCCTAGTCCTCCTCTCCCTCCTTCTCCTTCTCTCATCTCTCTCCTTCTGCTTCGCTTGTCGTTCTCCCTCCTCCTCCCTGTTCCTTTCATCTCCGTCACCTTCTTGTCACACCCCAAACATTGCTCGTTGTTTCCTTAGCGCGGCCTCACGAACGACCGGCGGCACGAAAGCAAGTTTCTCAGCCATGGCAGGTGAGGGGCTGAAAAGTGACGCCCAAGTCTTGGCTAGAGGTGTCTTGTCCGGCCACTCTAGCCTTCCCTCACATTCCTTCTTTTTCTCCTTCTCATTTGCTCTCATTCTCTCCTCACTGGAATTCTCACCATTGGGCGGTGGCAACAGGCCGTAGCTGGTGATGGGCGGTCGGTCGGCGACCATGGGTGGCCGGCCGGCAGCCTAGGCAGTCAAGGGCGGCCAAGGTGGTTGCTCCCCCATCCGCTTCTCCTTCTCACTCTCCTCCTTCTCCTTCTCCTCTACTCACTTTCTCTCCTCGCCGGAGCTCTCGCCGTCCGACGGTGCCAGCACGCCGGAGTCGGTGGTGGTGGGACGGCCGACGGCCTGCGGTGGCCGGACGGTGGACGCGGCATCCATGGGAGTACTCCTTTCCTTTTCCCTTTCCCCTTTCCCTTCTCCTTCTCTCTCTTCTTCTTGTCTCTCTCTCCGTCGCTTGCCTTCTCCCCTTGCTTCTCTCCCTCTCTCCTTCCCATCTCCGCTCTTCTCCCTAAGTCCGTCTCCTTCCCTCCTCCATCTCCCTCTACTTCTCTCTCCTTGTCCGTCTCTCTCTCCCCTCCTCTCTTACTCTATCGTACTCTCTCGCTCTCCTCCTTCTTCTCCCTCTTTCCTTCTCTCTCCTCCTCCTCTATCTCTCCTCTCCTCGTCTCCTTCTCTCTCTACTCCCCTCTCACTCCAATTGTCCTTCCCTCTCTCTCCTTATCTACTCTCCCCTGCTCCTTCTCTGTGTGTGCCCTTATTCTTCTCCCCGTCGCTCTCCTTCTCTCTCTTGGCCCTCTCTCTTGTTCTTCTTCTCCTCCTCTATCCTTCTTCTCCCTCCTCCTCTTCCTCCTCTGCCTCCTTCTCCTTCTCTCATCTCTCTCCTTCTGCTTCGCTTGTCCTTCTCCCTCCTCATCCGTTTTCCTTTCCTCTCCGTCACCTCAACTCTCTCTCTCACTCCTCTCGTTCTCCTACTCTCTCCCCTTTCTCCTTCTCTCTTTTTCTATCTCTCCTTCCCTTTTATCATCAATTCTAATTCTCCCTTTTTCCTTCTCTCCTTACCTTCCAATCTCCTCTTCCTTCTCTCTCTCTCCTTCTCATTTTCTTTCTCCGTCTAGCTCACTTACTGACACTCTTTCTCCCTCTCTCATTCTCTTTCTCCTTTTACTTCATTCACAGTCTCCTTCTCTCTCCTCTCTCAGCTTCTCGCTATAATTCACTCTCTCCTCTTCTCCGTTTCACTCCCTCCTTGTCGCTCTCCTTCTCCCTCTCTCTTTCCTTCTAGCTCTCTCTCCTCCTCTCTCCTTGTTTCCCCATTTGCTTCTCTCTGGTCATGCACTCTCCTTTTCTCTCCCCCTCGTCCTTGTTTTTCACTCTCTTGTTGTCCCATGCTCTCTCCTTCCCACTCCTCTCTCTTATTCTCGCTTACCTTCTATCTTCTATTTTCTCTCTTCTTATCCTTCACTCTTCGTCTTCAATCTCCTTCCCTCCTTCTCCTCTACTTCAATACCTCTCAGTCTCTTTCCCCTTTCCCTTCTCCTTCTCTCTCTTCTTCTTGTCTCTCTCTCCCTCGCATGCCTTCTCCCCTTGCTTCTCTCCCTCTCCCTCTCTCCTTCTCTTTCCCATCTCCGGTCTTCTCCTTTGTCCGTCTCCTTCCCTCCTCCATCTCCCTCTACTTCTCTCTCCTTGTCCGTCTCTCTCCCCTCCTCTCTCACTCTACCGTAGTCTCTCGCTCTCCTCCTTCTTCTCTCTTTCCTTCTCTCTCCTCCTCTATCTCTCCTCTCCTTGTCTCCTTCTCGCTCTCCTTCCCTCACACTCCCATTGTCCTTCTCTCTCTCTCCTTATCTACTCTCCCCTGCTCCTTCTCTCTGTGTGCCCTTATTCTTCTCTCCGTCGCTCTCCTTCTCTCTCCTTACCCTCTCTCTTGTTCTCCTTCTCATCTCCTTCTTCTCCCTCCTCCTCTCCCTCGTTCTCCTTCTCTCATCTCTCTCCTTCTACTTCGCTTGTGCTTCTCCCTCCCCCATTTTTCCTTTCCTCTCCATCACCTTCACTCTCTCTCACTACTCTTGCTCTCCTTCTCTCTCTCCTTACCTTTTATCTACAATTCTCCATCTCCCTCCCTCTTTCCTTCTCTCTTCCGTTACAGTCTCCTCTTCCTTCTCTCTCTCCATCTCCTTGTCTTTCTCCGTCTAGCTCTCTTACCGTCACTCTTTATCCCTCTCTCCTTCTCTTTCTCCTTTTCCTTCACTCACAGTCTCCTTCTATCTCCTCTCTCAGCTTCTCGCTCTAATTCACTCTCTCCTCTTCTCCGTTTCACTCCCTCATTGTCGCTCTCCTCCCTCTCTCTCCTTCTCTATTGTTCTCTCTACATCTCCGTCTCTCCTCCCTCTCCTTGTCCTTCTCACTCTCTCCCCCTATGTCCACCTCTCCTCTCTCTACTTCTCCTTCTAGCTCTCTCCCCCTCTCTCCTTGTTTGCCCATTTCCTTTTTTCTCTTCCTGCACTCTCCTTCTCCTTGTTTTTCACTCTCTTATTGTCCCACACTCTCGCCTTCCCACTCCTCTCTCTTATTCCCTCTTTCCATCTATCTTCTATCTTGTCTCTCCTTATCCTTCACTCTTCGTCTTCAATCTCGTTCCCTCTCTCTCCTTCTCCACTACTTCAATACCCCTCCATCTCCTTCTCTATCTTCTTCCTGTCTCTCTCTCTCGCTTGCCTTCTCCCCTTGCTTCTCTCCCTCTCCCTCTCTCCTTCTCCTTCCCATCTCCGCTCTTCTCCCTCTGTCCGTCTCCTTCTTCCTCCTTCCCTGCTCCATCTCCCTCATCTTCTCTCTCCTTGTCGGTCTCTCTTTCCCCTCCTCTATCACTCTATCGTACTCTCTCACTCTCCTCCTTCTTCTCTCTCTTTCCTTCTCTCTTCTTCTCCTTTATCTCTCATCTCCTTCTCGCTCTTCTCCCCTCTCACTTCCATTATCCTTCTCTCTCTCTCCTTATCTACTCTCCCCTGCTCCTCTCTGTTTTCCCTTATTCTTCTCTCCGTCGCTCTCCTTGCCCTCTCTCTTGTTCTCCTTCTCATCTCCTTCTTCTCCTCCTCTCCCATTCTTCTCTTTTTTTGTGCAAGGCAAAAAGGGAGGCGAGCCTCCATGTGTATATAGCACACAAGTGCTGAAAATTACAAATTCGGATTATGCTAGTATGCATAATCGGATACAAAATCATGCTAGTTCAGCATTACAAACGTGTCTATCCTACCAAGAAAACAAATAGAATATGCTCCCCACACATGTGTAGTCGTATTACAACCATCTCACTTTAATCTCTGCACACACAAGATCATTTCCCTTGCTAACAGTGGCCTTCAATCTCACCATCTCCTTGATGGTATGTATCACAATGGACGCCGGTCTTTGCTGCCCCTCCATCACACGCATATTCCTTTCTTGCCAAAGTAGATAAATTGTGCTACCATATGCTTGTCCAACGTACTCCTTGAAGCCAATGTGATCCTTTCGTGTTCTTCATGGATTTCAGCATTTCCCAATCCGCGGATCCGCAACACTTCAAGAATTCCATGCCACACTTTTTTTGAGAAGCTACACTCCCAAAATAGATGCTCCACACTCTCCCCCGCACACATGCAAAGCGCACAGCAGGAGATCACATGTTTATGTCGTGCCCAAAGTAAATCCATAGTAGGGACCCGGTTTCTCATGGCTTTCCACAAACATAAGGAGACTCTTGGTATGGCAAGATGGTGCCACACCCCATCGGACCAGCCCACGTGTGGCCCCTCTCTTCGAACTAAGCTCCATGCAGCCTTAAGGGAGAAGGCATTCCTTCTACTTTCCTCCCAACAAAGCACGTCCTCTCCCCCCCATAATCTTTATGCCTCGCACCCTTCCCCAAAGTTCCTCCACGAAGAGAGACTTAGGGAATGGCAGCCTCCATCCATCCTCTCCCAAAAAGTGAGATACTCGTGTGTCCATGGGTACCCCCATATCATATTGGAACCTAGAGCCTTGCTCCTCGCAAATGAAAGGCCTCCCACACCAAGGGTCCTCAAAGAAGCGCACGTTCGTGCCGTCCCCAATCTCAAAAAAGAATTTTTCCCGTGCTTTAGCTTGGAGTCGTAGTACCCCTCTCCAAGCCCAAGAACAACTAGTTGGTGGTCGAGCATGCCACACACTCTTGTTGCGCGTTACTTGCTTTCGTTGGCCCTCACCCAAAGTGATGGTTGGTTTGACGCAACCAACCAAAATAAGCGCATCAACCGGACATCATTCCACGCAGTGAGTCGACGAAGGCCAAGCCCACCCCCGAGCTTTGTAGTGCATATATCCTTGCACACAACAAGCGCCATCTTCTTTTCTCCCCCCCCCCCCCCCCCCCCCAAATGAAGTGTGTCATGATACACTCAATCTCATGCAAGATGATTCGTGTCATGTAGAAAGTCGAGGTCCAAAATACACTAAAGGAGACAAGCACACTCCTAACCAACTCCACCCGACCCGCCATAGAGAGAAGTCCTCTCCTCCACTCACTTAACTTGGCCCTCACCTTCTCTACAAGGTTGTGGCAATGTCTCTTACTCAAACGGGATGATATCAATGCTAGTCTAAGGTACCTAACCGGTGAGTGATCCATTCTTTATCCTTATGGTCCCCTCCCAAGAATAGGTTGCTCTTGTCCATATTTAGTTTAAGACCCGACATGGCTTCAAAGTTGTCCATGATCCGCTTAGTAGTACCGCATTCTCCTTTGTAGCTTCGGCGAAAATCATCACATCATCGGCAAATAAGAGATTGGAAACCCGTTATCTTCCACACCTTAGTGGAGTGAGTCGACCGGCATCCACCTACTCCTTTATAAGGGCACTAAGGACTTCCATGCTAAGTATGAAGAGGTAAGGTGCCATCGGGTCCCCTTGCCTAAGCCCATTGGTTGCCACAAATGAAGCTGAATTTTTGCCATTCACGTTTATCACAAAGGACGCTTTCACACAAGCCATCACCCACCTTCTACATTTCGAGGGGAAAGCAAAGCGTAAGAACTGCATCCAAGAAATCACAAGAAAGCAAATCGTATGCCTTCCTAAGTTCAAGTTGTAGGCACAGACGTCCCCTTCCCACGTCTAGGTGCATATTATGCCACAACTCATGTGCCAAAATGATATTATCCCCAATGTTGCGCCCCTTGACAAACTCGCTTTGCTCCTCTCCTACCAAACGTGGCAAGATACTCTTGAAGCGATTAGCCATAATCTTTGACATGAACCGGTATAGCATATTGCATAAGGAGATGGGCCTATAATCACCAACACACTTGGGAGTAGTCTTCTTCGGTATGAGCATGATGGACATGTAGTTGAGACACTTAAGAATATTCATGTCCTTCATTGCGGATGCAACACCATTGAACACCTCCTTCTTTATCACCGACCAAGATGCTTTAAAGAATCGTGCATTCAAACCATCAAGCCCCAGTGCCTTATCATCATTGCTTCTCATCACCACCTCTTCCAACTCCTCCTCGGACACGGCATGGGTGAGGAAGTCACCCTCGGACCTAGTAAGACAAGGGAAACAAACGTTAGGAAATAATGGCGTCGTTGGGGCTCGGTTGGAGAAGAGCGTAGCAAATTGATTCTAAAACGCCTCCCGGATTGCACCCTCCTCTTCAATCACCTCGCCCCCCTCCTGCACGAATCTTATAGTATTGATCGCCCTTCGTACACGTAAGGTTGCATGGAAGAACCGAGAGTTTTAGTCACCCACACTGAACCATCGGATTCCTGACTTTTGTCGCACAAGTGACTCCTCAAAGGCCAAAGCTCGTGTGAAATCCTCTATGCATGCATGTTCTTGAACCACAAGACTAGTCGAGGTTGGACCCACCATGAGTTCTCTCCTAACTTCCTCAAGTGCCTCCCTCGCCTTGCTTGCCCATTCGTTTGTGTTTCCGAATTTCTCTTTAGCCCAGCTCTTTAGCGCCACTCGCACCTCATCAAGCTTGCCCACTACTTTGAACATTGGTGTACCTTCCACATACAATCCCCACGCTTTCCGGACGACGTCAAGAAAATCATACTCTCTTGTCCATGCATTTACTAACCGGAACACCTTCTTTTTCTTCACGCTCTCATGGTTACATCTAACCACCAAGGGTCGGTGGTCACTAAGTTCATTCTCCCCAACCGTGCAAAAGCATTCTGGAAAGCATTCCACCCATTCCTTGGAGCACAACGCTCGATAAATCCGTGTATTGATTCGTCCCACTCCCCTCGACGAATTAGACCAAGTAAAGTCCTCCCCAACTATGCGCACCTCTAAAAGCTCGGATTCCTCGATGAACTTATGAAGTCCTTCATGGCCCTCAAATTGAAACCCCCTCCTCCACTCTTTTCATGATCCCAAGGAATGCAATCGAAGTCACCTACCACCAACAAAGGGGTGTCCATAGGTGGCCGACTAACTTTAACATCCTCCCAAAGTCTTCTCCTCTCCAAGTAATTGTTTGCACCATAGATGACAAAAAGATCCACATTGACCCCATTTGTGCATACTTCCCCTCTCATTTGAATATATATTGACTCGATGCGCTTTGTCGTTCCATCTTTATCACCTCCTCCTTCCACATGATTATGATTCGACCACATGGGCACACATCTTTATTGGTGCACCAACTCCCATTTCCCCACACCGCGCGTGCAAAATTTGGAAGTTTACCGCTCTTCACTTTGTGCTCAACAACTCAAACCACATCCGGATTCTCTCGTCTTATTTTGCTACGAAACATATGTGTGCGCCTCGAGAGATTGGCACCCCGCACGTTCCAACAAAGTAGCTTCATGATTGTGGTGGAGGGGTCCGAGGTCCCTTCATACCCTTGCTTGCTTTCTTTCGTTTCGCCAATTCCCCTTCCCACACATACCTAAATGTATCCGGAGGAGAGGCATTCTCTAGATCAACCGAAGATGGGGGGGAGTGCAATATGCTTGCCAAGCCGACTTCCTTCCCACTAGAGGCCTCCTCCTCCATCCTACCTCCTTCCTTTTCGTGCATACTTTCCTCCCCACATGAGGCCAACACATCATATTTATTTGGAGAGCACAAAGTTGTAGAGGTCTTGCATGGTGGTGCATGTGACAACTTCATCCTCCCATGCTTTGCATTTCCCTTCCCCACATCAAAATCACGTGCTTCCATACACCCACACTCCCCATGCACACTCTTCCTACGTAAACTTCCACAAACACCCCATTCCTTTGGTGCACCCTCAATTTCGGACTCTACATCCCCTAACACATGGATTAGATGCAACTCCCCACTCACCTCAGCCCCTCCACTCACCTTTTTTCCCATTAGGTGAGCCAAACTCCCACTCCCTTTTGCCCCTCCACTCATCTCTTGTTCCATTGGTTGAGAACATTCCCCATTTGTTTGTGACGAAAAGAGGATTTCCACCCTTCCCATTATGCATGCTAATGGTACCTCCTTGTCCTTGCCATTAAAATCCACTTCTCCTAGTGTATTTTCCGCCCCAATAGAGACGAGAAGTGTTGGAGACCGTTAAAAGCTTTCCCCAACCTTGGTAGTGGGTGGAAAGTTGCCTTGTCCCCTCCTATATATAGCCTTCACGAGATTTTCCCCATTTGGACGTCTTTTCCCACCTACCAACGACCCACCCTCTTTGTTTGCCTCATGTGGACCACCCAAATCACCATTCTCCTTCGTTTGTGGGCCCTCTTCTTCAACCTCTAGCTCCTACCTTTCTCCTCTAGCCCCTTCTTCAACCTCGAGCTCCTTTGGTAGGGTTCCATGCATGCTTTCGCGCCCCTCACCACCACTACTTCCCTCCTTTGTGTTGCTTCCCTTTACTACCCATGTTTTCTTTCCCATGTTTCGTGATTCCCCACCCTTGCACACACCTTCATTATGTCCAAAGGTGGAGCAAAGTGAGCAATATGGTGGCTTCCATTCGTACACAACGCGCACCACCTCTCCTTCTTCCTTCTCATTTGCAACAAGAGCATGTGGTGGATAATCAAATGTACCTTGGACTTCAATACAAACCCGGGCATATGCAAGTCTTCTACCCATCGCCGTGTTTTTATCCATGAAGAGTGGGTTGCCTAAGACACTAGGAAGGGTTCCAATAAGCTTCCTCGACCAAAATTTGAGATCGAGCTCGGGGAACCGAATCTAAATTGGGACATCTCCAATTTTGTCTTGGTCTTTCTTCTCGGCCCCCATGGTTTTAGTATGAGAGGTGCCACCTTAACGAACCATGGCCCATTCTCTAGAGCAAAACGCCGGTCGGAATCCAAAGTGAACCGGAAGATCATCATGTTGCCCCCTCGGCTAACAATTTCCAAGGACCCGGACACCCTCCATAGCTTAGTGATATGCTTCTCAACGGTGTGAAGGTGAGGGTTGAACCCCACAAAAGACCCCATTAGCACCTTCTTCCATGCACCAAGTGCTTCCTCCATATCCTCACATGTAATGCCTGCCACCTTTGCTCCTCCACGCTCCATTGGTGGATCTAACTCCAACGACGTTCGTGGGTTTTGGTTGTGGAGTGAAAAGCTCTAACCACTTTCGTGGAGGTGATGGAGGAGCCATCTCCTTTCCTTGTGCACGTTGTTGTTGTTTTTGTTGTTGTTGCGGCCCTAACCGCAACCTTGGACTCCCATGTTCTCCTTTTTGTTGGCATGAATCTTGGTATTAATCGGTAGAAACCACTCCCACAATCAAAGATGAAGGAGGAATCACCTCCTTTTCTTGTTGTGCATGTTGTTTTTGTTGTTGTAGTTGTTATTGTTGCCCAACCCACGAACTTTTACCCCCATTTTCTCCATCTTGTTGACATAAATCTTGATAGGAATCGGTAGAAACCACTCCCACAATCATAGCACGCTCCATAACAGCAAGAAAGAGAAAGAAAACGCTTGATTTGGGTGGATTTAGGTGGAAGAATGGTGAAAAAAAGCCCTAGAAACCCTAGGGACGCACATCTCTCGCTCACCTCCTTTCTATCTCTTTCTCCTTTTGTCGTTCTCCTTCTCTCTCCCCCTTCTCCTTCCCTCTCTCTCCTTCTTCTCCCTCCTCTCCCTCCTCCTTCTCTCATCTCTCTCCTTCTGCTTCGCTTGTCCTTCTCCCTCCTCCTCCCTTTTCCTTTCCTCTCCGTCACCTTCACTCTCTCTCACTCCTCTTGTTCTCCTTCTCTCTCCCCTTCTCCTTCTCTCTCTCCTTACCTTTTATGTGTAGTTCTCCTTCTCCCTCCCTCTTTCCTTCTCTCCTTCCCTTCCTGTCTCCTCTTCCTTCTCTCTCTCCTTCTCCTCGTCTTTCTCCGTCTAGCTAACTTACCGACACTCTTTCTCCCTCTCTCCTTCTATTTCTCCTTTTCCTTCATTCACAATCTCCTTCTCTCTCCTCTCTCACCTTCTCGCTCTAATTCACTCTCTCCCCTTCTCCGTTTCACTCCCTCCTTGTCGCTCTCCTTCTCCCTCTCTCTCCTTCTCTATTGTTCTCTCTACTTCTCCATCTCTCCTCCCTCTCCTTGTCCTTCTCACTCTCTCCCCCTCTGTCCACCTCTCCTTAATCCTTCTCCTTTTAGCTCTCTCTCCCCCTCTCTCCTTGTTTCCCCATTTCCTTCTCTCTCGTCCTGCACTCTCCTTCTCTCTCCCCCTCCTTCTCCTTGTTTTTCACTCTCTTGTTGTCCCTCGCTCTCTCCTTCCCACTCCTCTCTCTTCCCTTCTATCATCTATCTTCTCTCGCCTTATGCTTCACTCTTCGTCTTCAATCTCCTTCCCTTTTTTGGCAAAGTAAAAGGGAGGCTTGGCCTCTAAGTATTATTAAGTATGTAAAGTAACTTTACAATCTTAACAAAAATGAAAACTACGCCCGCGGGTCATACTACATGCATGACCAGCCATATTCAAGTATTACAACGTGTAGATAACTCAATCACTAAAAACGTCCATACACAATTCCTCTCCTCTCACACTAGACCCACTCCTTGTTAAATGTGCGTAATGCTTCTTGGTTATTGGCGATACCGTTGAGTGTTGGCCCCAATGCTCGGATTGCGTCTTTTACTAGCCCTACAATGTCCTTCGGCCTCATCTCTCATTCTCGAAGATACACCTATTCCTTTCTTGCCAACATTCGAAGACCACAACATTGAACGCCCAACGAATGCACGCTTTCTTTATTTTGCTTCCTCGCATGCCGTCCACACGCTTTCCTTCCTCTTCCAACGTGTCTCTCACCCTCATGTCCAGTCCTATGTTGTGAAGTAAGTCTTGCCACACTTCCTTGATAAATGTACATTTCCAAAACAAATGTGCTATGTCCTCCTCTTCCCTCTCACATAAGACACATCTCGGAACGTGCTTTGCTCCCCGTTGTGTCATGAGCTTCTTTGTGATCAATATTCCCCTCAGCCTTCCATGTAGCAAACGCATGTTTGGGGATATGATGCTTATGCCATACTGCCGTTGCCCATCCCACAGTTGTCCCTTGCTTCACAACCCAACTTCTTGCCTCCTTAATATCCATTTTTCCCCTCGGTCTCCCACTCTTGTGGGTTTGTCACTCCCTCCATGGATCGGTATACTTCGTATCCTTGGCCATACCTCCATTTCCCTCGACCTTGGAAATGGGAGGCTCCACTCTCCATTCCTAATGAAATAGGCCACCTTTGTATCCCATGGGACTCCCATCGTGTAGTGTATGTCTTCGCCCCAAGGTAGACACGCGAACGGTTCTCCACACCATGGAAAGTGGAAGAAATCTATGTCTTCTCTATTTCCGACCCGGTATTGGATGTGCTTTCTTGCAATGTCACGGACACCCATGAGCACACCGCGGGAGGTCTAACTTGCCAAATAGATCGATTCCTCATGTATTTTCTCCGCACACACTTGACCCATAACGAGTTCCCATCCGCTATTACGAGCCACAATACACAAATCATGCCAATGTCATTCCACTCCGAGAGGCACCGTAGACCAAGCACACCTTCCTTTTTGGGGTGCACATGTCCGTCCAAGAAACCGCCACCCATTTCTTTGGCCCACCCCAAATAAAATCGGCACATTAGGCTCTCAATTTCTTTTAACACCTTTCTCAGAATAAGGAATGCCGAGGTCCAATAAATACTAAGTGCAACCAAGACACTCCTCACTAGCTCCACCTGACCGGCCAAGGACAAAAAATTATGCTTCCAAGTACTCAATCTAGCCCTCACCTTCTCAACCATGACCATACAGTGCCTCCTCCCCATCCTTCCTGGGAATAAAGGCAATCCAAGATAGGTGACCAGAAATCCCACCCTTTCCATCTCAAGATACGAGCAAATCCACTCCCCATGCTCCACCTCCCCTCCCATAAAAATTTGGCTCTTTGTGGTGTTGAGATGGACACCCGAGCACGCAGTGAATTGGCCAAGCACTCTCTTTATCGTTCTTGCATTCTCCTTTGTTGCATGTGCGAATAACATAACATCATCTGCGAACATGAGATGAGAGATGGCCACATCCCCACATTGGAGCGTCATCGACCTCCCCGCTTCCACCTCACTTTGTAGCATCCTACTCAACACCTCCATGCAAAGTACAAACAAATACGGTGCCAATGGGTCTCCTTGTCGTAACCCATTGCTGGCCTTGAACGGTCTTGAGTTTGATCCATTAACGATAACTACAAACGATGCTTGATGCATGCCATAATCAGCCCTCGCCATTTTCCCGGGAACCCAAATCGTGCCATCACACTCTCCAAAAACTCCCATGCAACCGAATCATGGGTCTTTCTCAAATCAAGCTTTAGACACATTCACCCCCGACCCTTCTCCAAATGCATATTGTGACATAACTCATGCGCTAAGAGGATGCTATCCCCAATCCATCTTCCTCTTACAAATGCACTTTGTGTTTCACCCACGAGCCTTGGAAGCACTTCCTTTAACCGGTTGGCCAACTACTTTGAGACGAAACGATACATCATGTTGCACAAAGAAATTGGCCGAAACTCATCAAGCATTGTTGGCCCCGCCTTCTTTGGTATAAGCGTGATTGAGGTATAGTTGGCTTGTGCGAGTAGCTTCCCACTATGCATGAAAGACTCGATCACCTTGAACACATCTTGTTTAACAACTCCCAAAGCTGAAATGAAGAATGTAGCATTGAAACCATCCGGTCCCGGGGCCTTGTCCACATTTGCATTTAGAAGTACCAATTCCACCTCCTTTACGTCATGAGCTCGCACCAACCACTCCCCATCCATGACCCCCACTTGAGGGAACACAATGTCGATTTCTAATGGTTGAACCGGAAAAAGATTAGCAAACAAGTTAGCATACCAGCGCCTAAACGCCTCCCGGATATCACTTTCTTCTTCAAGGATGTTCTCTCACTCACACACTCTTCTCAGTTGATTGGTGGCTCTCCTCACCCTAAGAGACGCATGAAAGAATCTAGAGTTCTGGTCCCCTTCTCACAACCACTTCACCCTTGACTTTTGCCTTATAATGGATTCTTCTCGCTTCAATAAAAGATTCAAGATCCTCTTTCCCTCTCATCTCCTTGTTGCGCAACTCCTCATTTGTCGGATCCAAACTCCTTTGCTTTCGCACTTCCGCAAGCTTAACTTGGGCAACCCCCACTAATTGTTCTACATTCCCAAATTTCTCATTGCTCGAAGTTTTTAAAGCTTCCTTCACCTCACTTAATTTTGCAACAACTCGAAACATAGGACTACCCACCACAACAGTACTCCACACCTTCTTCACAACATCCAAATATTCTTCATGATCGACTCAATGGTTTGCAAACCTAAACATGCGAGCCTTGTACCGCTTTTCCCCCTCCGTGTACATCTTCAACATGTTGTGATCACTCAAGTCCTTTGAACCCACCATGTAGAAAGAAGTCAGATAGGCTTCAAGCCAAGCATGGGACATAAAAATGCGATCTATTTTAGATTTAATCTGGGCTTCTCCCTCCAACGAATTGGACCAAGTGAAGTACCCTCCCGTCGATGGCACTTCGAGAAGTTGTAGGTTGTCCACGCAAACATTAAACTCTTCCATGGCCACGTCATTTACACCCACGCCTCCCTTCCTTTCATAGCCTCTACGAATGCAATTAAAGTCCCCACACACAAGCCATGAGGTGGAGGGATTTGGGGCCGCGATTGCTAGATCTTCCCAAAGCTTGCGTCTCTCCACATGTCCATTTTCCCCATAGATAGCCGTAATAACAATATGTCGGCCATCCCACTTCTCAATCCCCACCAATTGGAGTAATTGTGTCATTTCAAACTTGACTTGAAGGTCTACCACATGCTCGTTCTAAAAGAAAAGGATCCTGCCCGCGTTCACTACCATCGCATTTGAGGCCCATGCATGAGGCCAAATAGCTGGCTTGAACCTCTCCAATTTCTTCAATTTAACTTTGTGCTCTATTAGACATACCACATCCACACGCACCTCCTTTATTCGTCCTCGAATCATATGTGCACGGCCGGGCCCATTTGCACCGCGCACGTTCCACACAAGGATATTCATGGCTTTTGGCTTGGCGATCTACTCCCCTTACCACCTCGATGTGCCTTTTGTTGTTCCAACCCACGATCACGTATTGCCTTGAAAGCCTCGGGTTGTGGTGAGATTGATTCGATATCAACGGGAGGTGGTGGTGAGGTCGGTAGCCTTCCTCCTCGTACATCCATTACTCCCTCCCCATGTCGCCTTTAATTCAAGCCTTCTCCTTCTATTGTGCCACGAAAAGCCACCTTTCCCCCATTCGCATGTGTGCTTCTACCCTTATGCACTCTTTCCACTTGCTTTGGTGTGCTCCCACATTGTTCTACCTCAAGTATTGCTGCCATTCCCTCCCATAGTTCACCCTCATTCTCCCTTCTTGCATGCTACTCCCATGCACGTAAAAACCATGCATGTTTCCCTCCTCTTTCCTCACGTGCTCAACCTCCTCATTTACACTTGTCTTGTTTTTTTTATATTTGAGGATGGACTTGGCTTCCTAGATAAGGATCCTCTTTTGCTTTTCGTCCTCCTTACTTTCCACATGTGCCCCCCTCATTTGCCTCCACTCTCGCACTAAAGCAATTCTTATCCTCTTCTCCACTTGGCACACTCATATTTGCTCCACCTTTCCCATCTTCGTGGACAACTTGCAAAAGCTTACACATATAGTGCTTTTGACTCTCTTGCTTTCCACTTGTGCCATCCTCATTTGCTCTTTCTCTAGCACCAAAAGGATTCCTATCCCCTTCTCCATGTGGCACATCCCCATTCGTATTACTCATCCCCTCTTTTTGGACCTCCAACAAAAGCTTCCCCTTGTCATTCTTTTGTCCCCCCACCTTTCCACGTGGCAATTCCGTTGGAGAATACTCCACAATTGCACATTCGTCCTCATCATTTCCCAACGTTTATTCATGCATGCGTGGGCCCTCCTTGCCACTTGTCACCACCTCATTTGCCCTTCCGACCATATCACCCTTCCCTTCCAAATTTCCCTCTTCCACATGCGCACCTTCGTCCTCCTTTTCCACCATCGCCGGACCTCCCAAACACACCTCCTCCTCCCCATCTTTGGATTCCTCATCGGCCTTGCCCACAATCACGCCTTGGCCCACCTTTAACAAGGATTTGCCTCCCCCTATATCACCTCCTCATCCACCATTCCGGCGTCCCACTTGGATCCACCTCTCCCTCGACTTGGATGGCTCTTTTGGCCTTTCCACTACCTTTCTAGGACACTTCTCGGTGGTATTCCCAAACTCCCCACAATCCTTGCAAAACGACGACCTCCACTCATACTCCACTGCCACCCTCTCCATGCTTCCCCTTCCCACTTGGATATCCACCTCGTTTGGGTAGGCAAAATCATTCGAGACTTCCACACATACCCTTGCAAACGCAACCTCCTACCACTTACGGTTTGCTCATCCATGTAGAGAGGCTTACCCAAGACACTCACTATGGTGCTCAAGATTCTTGCCGACCAAAACTTTAAGTCAAGCTCCGGCAGCCTTATCCATATAGGAATCGTCGTGATCTTCGCCCTCCTCATGACATGCTCTGAAGACCACGCTTGAACCACGAGTGGTGCTCCTTTAACAAACCATGGGCCTCCTTCAAGGACTATGGTGCGCAAAGCGGAATAGGAGGAAACCTTGAGCCCTCCAAATCACCTCCATACCGCCCACTAACCCCCGTAGCTTGTGAAGATACTGTTCTAGCATTGGTAGGTGAGGCTTGAAATCGATAAAGTAGCCTATCAACACCTTGTCCCACTTCTTAAGTATTTCGGTGACCTCCTCCCTTGAGCACACCTCCACTCTCACCCCCACCTTCACCATCGGCGGGACATACTCCAAGGTTTTCCTAACTCTAGCGCCGGTTTGGAAGAGATCGGACCACTTCTTTGTTGGAGGCGTGTTGCTCCCTTGAAATGGTTGCTTTCCCACACCATCTACTACCGCGGATTCATGGTGTGTTTGTGCCTCGTGGAGATGCTTTCTCGTGCCACCATCTCCATTTGGCTGATTTGGATGAGTAGAGCAAACAATTTGCTCCATCTAGGACGAAAAAACCAAGTGATTTAGTGAAGAAACGGGTTTGTAACCATAGGGAACCCTAGGACTCTCATGCTCTTCTCTACTCTCTCCTTCTCTACCGCTCTCCCCACTTCTCCTCCTCTCTACCACTCTCCTCCTCCTCCCTCTTCTCCTTCTCTTCCTCTCCTTGTTCCTCCTCTACCTCCTTTCGCTCCTTCTCCTTCTCTCATCTCTCTCCTTCTGCTTCGCTTGTCCTTCTCCCTCCTCCTCCCTTTTTCCTTTCCTCTCTGTCACCTTCACTCTCTCTCACTCCTCTCGTTTGTTAGCAAACTACGATTTAGACTACAGGTTCGGATTTACCTTTGGGGGAGAGAACTTGTGGCAGCGGAAGAAGATTCGACAATCACCTCACGGAGTCTTCTTGAGCACCGGCCGGTCTTCTACTCTCTTGGAGAAGAAGAACAAATCCACAACCCAAGAGTCCTACTTGGTGGAAGGGACGGATTTGATGGAGAGGGAGGTGGCGGCTAGGTTAGGGTGGAGGCTAGGGTTTTGCAAATGAGATCCATCTCTCCAATGGGAGGCTCCCCTCCTTATATAGATGGCTCCACCCTAAACACTAAAGGTGTAGTCCAATAGGGACGCGCCATGTGTCAGTGCTTTGGGCAAATATCTTATTAATCCTAGATTAATCCAATATCTCCCACTTGCACAATAGCACGATAACAACATGCCATTTGCTTTTGTGTCCCCGACACATATGCATACATCCCTGATACATATGCATATGTCACCTCTTTATGTGTCCCCGACGCATATGTATATATCCCTGATACATACAACTACTCGTCTCTCCAAGTACACATCCACAATACGCATGTCTCTGATCATGTATCCTCGATACACGATCATATGTGTCCCTGACACATGTACTCTTCCGATCATACGGACAAATGGGTCGTGCGACCGGTGATGCACCTGCAATTTAGGAGTCTCAAACTAGCAACATTACTAGAAGGCCAGAATGACAACATCCTCATAAAACAACAAATAAGCAGTCAAAATGCACATCACAGTTTCCCAGGTTTACTCAGAAACTCACTTAATATGAACGGTATCTTGATCCCTCGGAGAGAATACCTTCTTGTCCTCAAGGTACTTGCTACTGTATCCAATACAGTTGGGCCCAGCAAATACTTTTAGTGCAGTGGAGTCAAACTTTTCCCTTCCTCCCAGACCACCATTACACTCAGAGTTGACTCCTTTCCCGAAGATGCCTCTTTAGACCGAATCTCTCATGGTCATAGATAACATCCCAAAGTAGCCACATCAACTCTTTGCTTCATGGTGTCGTCGAAGGTCACTAAGGGCAACTAATGACAATCAAGTCTTGGATTCACACAGTGAAGGAGCAGGGATCCATCCTTTCACTTCCAAATGGTCGCTCAGCACATGTTGTATGACAAACAGGTTATGGTGGATCATACTGTACACAACAGTATGTCTGTCTCTCAACACCATACAAGTCTTAGTCCAATCGCACCCCCTCTGTGCCTGATCCGAGCTTCATCAATGTCGCCTTAACACCATACAGGTGCCACCTGGCGCCACATGTAATGCTCGCACTTGGCTTCTATAGGTCACATTAATCGTGGGAACATTGATGTCAATCCTCACCAACATAGAGGATCTCATCTTGATTCCTAATCAAGGTGACTGTCCTATCATGAACTGCTCTGGAACTATCATACAAGATCTCCTCATGATCAGTCTCATCTCTGCTCGCTATCAAAAGCGCTAGAGGCGAATGCTCGTGGGAGTTAGCATTCTTCAGCCTATTGACAGAATAATATTTTATGCTAGAACAACTACATCAACCAAACTGATATAGTCGAAAGAAAAAACACAATCACTCATAAAAGGAAGTTAGCCATGCCAATACATCAAAGTTTGCGTAAGCCTAAGGACAGCACATGAGACACAAACGAGTCCTTAGCTATAGCCTTGGTAAGAGGGTCGGCTACCATAAGACTAGTAGACACATGTCTTAACACAACTTCCTTTCTCGCTATGATGTCCTTCACAAAATGATACCTAACCTGTATATGTTTGGTGTTTCCATGATATTTGGGGTCTTTCACAAAACAAAGGGCAGCCATGCTGTCACAAAAGACAACAACAGGCTCATCGGATGTCTCTACTAGCCCAGTATGTTGTAAGAACCTCCTCAACCAAACTGCCTCTTGTACTGCTGCAGAGCATGTAACATACTCTGCTTCCATAGTCGACAGAGCTATACAAGTTTGCTTCTTGATGGACCATGAGATGGCCCCATTAGCCAGCAAGAAAGCATAACCAGAGGTAGACTTCCTTTCATCAATGTGTCCAGCCCAATCGGCATCACTATAGCCAATTAGACGGAGAACTGATGCTTGGTAACACAGCATGTAGTTACTCATTCCTCTGAGGTATCTCATGATTCTCTTGACTGCCTTCCAGTGCTCCATGCTTGGGCTGGACTGGTATCGACTCACCATGCCCACAACATAACAAATGTCTGGCCTAGTACACATCATAACGTACATAAAGCTTCCCACAGCATTGGAGTATGGAACCTTGCTCATTTTGGCCTTCTCTTTAGGAGTATCAGGATGCTTATCAAGGCTTAAGTGCAAACCCTTCTCAACAGGAGTGTCGATTGGTTTGCATTTGTCCATATGGTATTTCTTCAAGACGTTGTTAATATAAGTCTGTTGAGACAATCTCAGAAGTCTCTTGGACCTATCTATAACAATCTTGGCACCAAGGACGTAGCTAGCTTCACCCATGTCCATATCAAACGTGGAGGACAACCACTCTTTAGTGGATTTCAGCAACTCTTTGCTTTTGCCAGCCATGAGTATGTCATCAACATACACGGTCAGAATGACAAATTTACCGTTGGATCTCTTAACGTACACACAGTGATCTTCCTCAAGCATAGAGAACGCATTCTCTGATATAGCTTGATGGAAGCGAATGTTCCACTGTCTAGACGCTTGTTTTATGCCATATAAGGACGTATTGAGCTTGCACACTTTGCGCTCTTATCCTTTGACTTCAAAACCTTGAGGTTGATGCATATAGATCTCCTCCTTAAGTTCTCCATTGAGAAAAGCAGTCTTTACATCCATTTGGTAAAGCTCTAAGTCCATCTGAGCTACAATAGCTAGTAGAAAGCGGATGGAGGCAAACCTAACCACGGGTGAAAAGGTTTCCTCAAAATCCACGCCTTCTCTTTGGGTGTACCCTTTAGCTACCAGTCTAGCCTTGAATCTATCAATAGATCCATCCTCCTTCCTCTTAATCTTGAGGATCCACTTGGCCCCAATGGCCTTTCGGTTCGGCGGTAAGTCGACCAAGTCCCAGACTCGATTAACTTTCATCGAGTCTAACTCTTCCTTTATAGCATCTAATTACTCTTTCGCATTTGGACCTTCCAAAGACTCCTCCAAGGTCTCCGGTTCTTGCTCATCGATTACTATCATCCTAGATGATTCATAATCAATTTCTTCTTGAGCTATCATGAGGGCCTCTTCCTCTAAGCGAAACCGCCTACGAGGAATGAGCCCGCGTTTACTACGACGCATATGGGTATCTGATGACTCATCCTCCGTGAGAGCTATCAGAACCTCAGCATTGCTGCTCCCACTAGGATTGACTGGTGGAACCTCATGTTCAACTTCCAGATCCCGTGGAGTGGCAATGTCCTCATCTTGTTGTTCAAAGAAGTCCACTGACTCTTTGATAGCTCCAGCAAGAGTTGGAAAATCATTTTCCAAGAATATGGCATCCCTAGACTCCAGTTCCGTCTTTCTTTCATTCTCGTCTAACCCGATAAAAAACATAACCTTTGGAGAGATTACTGTATTTTACAAAGATGCACCTTTTCCCTCTAGGTCCTAGTTTTCCATATCGGTGACTAGTAGAATGAATGTATGCCGCGCATCCCCAAGGACGTAACAGACTAAAATCAGGCTTCCGTCCTGTCCATAACTCATATGGAGTTGAGGGAACCGATTTTGTTAGAAGCCTATTAAGGATATAGGCAGCAGTCATTAGAGCATCTCCCCAAAACGAAATTGGCAAGCTCGTATGCGCTATCATGGATCTAATCATGTCTAGCAACGTTTTATTCCTTCTCTCGGCAACACCATTTTGCTGAGGAGTATGAGGCATAGTGAGTTGTCTAGATATCCCCTTTTGATCACATAACTCTTTGAACATTGTGGAGAGATACTCCCGACCTCTATCCGTTCTAAGAGTTTTTATCTTAGTATCCAATTGATTCTCTACCAAGCTAATGAATCTCTTAAAACATTCTAGAGCTTCTGACTTGTGAGAAATAAGATAAATATGACCATATCTAGTGAAGTCATCAATGAATGTGATGAAGTAACTTTGTACATGTCTAGTACGCACATTCAAAGGTGCACAAATATCTGAGTGAATTAGTTCTAAAGGAGAAGTAGCCCTAATGGCTTTTCCGAACGGTTTTCTAGTTGCCTTTCCAGCTAGACAGGATTCACAGGTCGGCAATTCAAATTTGGAGCATTCTCCTAATACCCCCTCCTTTGCCAACTTGTTCATCGGGACAACACCAATGTGACCTAGTCTAGCATGCCACATAACTGATTCATTATTCATGGAACTTTGACTCATAAAGGCACTAGTGTTATGATTGAAATCATAAATTGCGTCCAACACAATAAAACCGTCTGAAAGAAAGGCACGTCCATAATAAATGGTAGCAAGGTATAAACCCATATTATTGTTCTCAAAAACAACTTTAAAACCATGTCTCATCAAAACAACAACAGAAATAATATTTCGCCGTATAGCTGGTGCATACAACACGTTGTGAAGTAATAGGATCCGGCCGCTTCGCAAAGCCACTTTGCATGTGCCAACTCCAAGAACCTCAATGCTAGTGTTGATCGCCATGTTTATTCGCCTCCCACTTGGAACACGGCGATATTCCACGAAGGCAGAACGATCCTTTGTCACGTGGTCCATGGCACCTGAATCCAGAATCCACACGAGAGAATGATCAGTGAGCATCACAGAACTAGTCACGTTACAATTCGAGGGATTACACACAGTAATTACCTTTTAATCAGTGCACTCACGAGCAAAATGTCCAGTCTTTCGGGAGTTAAAATAAGTCACATTAGACCTATCTTTCCCACCTCTGGATCCTCGAGGTCGTTTCTTTCGAGCTTTGTTTTCTGTTTTGTTTTTATTTGCACCCTTCTTGCCTTTAAAACCCCGAGCTCTATCTCTTTTGCGCTTAAAACATGCACTCCTCCGAGGAGCGCCATCTTCAGCAGCAAACACTTCAGTTAGAGGGGCTTCCGTAAACATGCGGTCCTCCTCCAGCTCTAGGTGTTTTGCGACCCGGTAAAATGTCCTGATGTCATCAGCATGAGTCAGATGGACCTTCATATGATCCCAGCTCTTTGAAGGCAATGATCTGATGAGAGTAGACACTTGCTCCTCATCGGTCTTAGCACGACCGACAGCGCTCAGCTCGCTTATCATGTTTGACATTGCGGTAATATGCTGCCTCATTATGTGACCTTGGCGCATTTTATACCCATCAAACATGAGCCCAAGCTGGCGGGCCCTTGTGACGGAGGTCACTTCGTACTGAAACTTCACAGCTTCCCACAAGTCCTTTGCAGTTCGCAATTTTTTGAACCGTAGTAACAGATCATCTCGCATCGAACTCAGAATTGTAATGCGAGCAATACGGTCTTTCTTTTTCCATGCATTATAGACATCCATACTTCTGCGATGCTGCATAGCGTTCCGTTCCTCGGGGGGAGACATAGTTTGGGTTATATTTTCTAACATGTCCTGATCCTCTATGAGATACTCAATTTTACGATGCCACAGATCCTAATTCCTTTCATTGAGTTTATCTCCTCGAGTAAGATCAGCGACAATGCTTTTGGAAGCAGCCATAAAAATCTAGGACAAAAAACACATAGCGATACATGAGTTCTAGCATAAAATACAACGAGCTACAATAGTCATAAAAATAAACTGACTTAATAGCTATAGCATTCAGACCAAAGGAAAACAAAAAAGCATTAGATCAAATCCTCATGCAAACGTTTAATGACCCCTAAAAAAACGTTTAAATCATGGCAATCAGCAAATAAAGAAAGTATTGCCGCCGGTTGCAATGTGGTTTACACAAAACACTTCTACCTTGCAACTCCCACTAGGCATGTAGGTTCCAAAAAAACGTTTCCTTTCAAAAAAAATTCAATCAAGATCACACAGAAATCGATTGCTACATTACTTCCATATCAAGCTAAGGATCCCCCATAGGGACTTAGCCTCTTAGACGAGAACCTGCATGAGCCTTATAGCAATAATATCGTAAAAAAATCGATATTCTTTGGTGGAGAGCAACACATATTTGTGTATCAAAGGAAATCATTCAAAAATAGTTTTAAGGCAATAAAACTGCAGCCCATAATATCCTCTAAAAAAATTCAGAATTTGCCAATGTTTCCTTAATCAATATAAGCATGCAATCAACAATAATTATGCTACTTGTATTGGAAACAAATATTCGAAATTCTTTGGTGGAGGGCACCACATATATGCACATTTGATGAAAAGGAAATATTTCAAATGAAATGCATGCAATCATTCCAAAAGAAACACATAGACGAATGTTAGCAACAGACATGTACATAATTCGGCAATCATCATCTAATTCGGCAATCATCTAGATGCATGCATATATGATCAAAAATTGCACAAACATGAATAAGGCAACAACCTTGTATCCTTAGATGCATAAACAAGAGTTTTGAAAGACAAATATGATACATAATCCGAAATATATGATCACATCATGAGATATATGCAATATCCAACTCTTGTAACAAAAATCATCATCTTTCTCTTTAACACACATGCGCATAAAATCAGAGAAAAATAAAATCTAGTCGCATGCTTGAAGGATGAAATACACATTATGCGCAATAATCATAGATGAAGGTGTAACCCTAGGCACATGCATATCAAGAAAACTACATTATGCGCAAGAATGAAGCATCCATATTCAACTCTAGATGCATGCTTAAAGATGAAACAAATATTATGCGCAAAAGGATGATGAATCATGTAATACTAATTGCATGAATAAGATGAATCAAAAGGCCATGCGCTAGGGTGAGGAAAATATGCCATCAAACCCCAGCCGCATAGTCAAGTAATCCAAAAACCATGTACTCGGGTGAGGAGCAAAAAAACCGACCACCAAACCCTAGGTTCATCAACCAAAACAAATTGCAAAAATGATACATGCCCAAGGTGAGGAAATAAACCATCAAACCGTAGGTGCAAGATAAACATAGAATTCGAAGAAACACAAACAAACAAACATGCGCCTGGGTGAGGAGATTTGCCATCAAACCTTAGGCGCATGAATGGAGAGAAAGAAAAAGAACAACATATGTATCCGTTTTTTTTCTTCCTAACAACCACTGAAATTATCTCAACTCAAATGAAATAAATAAAGGTGCTCAAAAACCAAAAACTCGGAGGTGACCAAGATGGCTCTGGTACAAATGTTAGCAAACTACAATTTAGAGGAATTAACTTTGGTGGAGAGAACCTGTGGCAGCGGAAGAAGATTCGACGATCACCACACGGAGTCTTCTTGAGCACCGACCGGTCTTCTACTCTCTTGGAGAAGAAGAACAAATCCACAACCCAAGAGTCCTACTTGGTGGAAGGGATGGATTTGAGGGAGAGGGAGGTGACAGCTAGGTTAGGGTGGTGCCTAGGGTTTTGCACATGAGATCCATCTCTCCAATGGGGACGCGCCATGTGTCAGTGCTTTGGGCAAATATCTAATTAATCCTAGATTAATCCAATATCGTTCTCCTTCTCGCTCCCCCTTCTCCTTCTCTCTATTTCTCTCTCTCCTTACCTTTTATCTCCACTTCTCCTTCTCCCCCCCCCTCTTTCCTTCTCTCCTTCCCTTCCAGTCTCCTATTCCTTCTCTCTCTCCTTCTCCTCGTCTTTCTCCGTCTAGCTCACTTAGCGACACTCTTTCTCCCTCTCTCATTCTCTTTCTCCTCTTCCTTCATTCACAGTCTCCTTCTCTCTCCTCTCTCAGCTTCTCGCTCTAATTCACTATCTCCCATTCTCCGATTCACTCCCTCCTTGTCTCTCTCCTTCTCCCTCTCTCTCTCCTTCTCTATTGCTCTCTCTACTTATCCATCTCTCCTCCCTCTCCTTGACCTTCTCACTCTCTCCCCTCTGTCCACCTCTCCTCTCTCTCCTTCTCCTTCTCATTCAAGCTCTCTCTCCCCCTCTCTCCTTGTTTCCCCATTTCCTTCGATCTCGTACTACACTCTCCTTCTCTCTCCCCCTCCTTCTCCTTGTTTTTCACTCTCTTGTTGCCCCACGCTCTCTCCTTCCCACTCCTCTCTCTTATTCTCTCTTCCCTTCTAACTCATATCTTCTCTCTCCATATCCTTCACTCTTCGTCTTCAATCTCCTTCCCTCTCTCTCCTTCTCCTCTACGTCAATACTCTCCTTCTCTTTCCCCTTTCCCTTATCTTTCTCTCTCTTCTTCTTGTCTCTCTCTCCCTCGCTTGACTTCTCCCCTTGCTTCTCTCCCTCTCCCTCTCTCTTTCTCCTCCACGCCCATAAGCACACCGCGAGAGGTCTAGCTTGCCAAATAGATCGATTCCTCATGTATTTTTTCCGCACACACTTGACCCATAAGGAGTTCTCATCCGCTATTACGAGCCACAATAAACGAATGATGCCAATGTCATTCCACTCCGTGAGGTGCCGTGGCCCAAACCCACCTTCCTTCTTTGGGGTGCACATGTCCTTCCCACAAACCGCCACCCATTTCTTTGGCCAACCCCAAATAAATCGGCACATTAGGCTCTCAACTTCTTTTTAAAACCTTTCTCGGAATAATGAATGTCGAGGTCTAATAAATACTAAATGCAACCAAGACACTCCTCACTAGCTCCACCCGACCGGCCAAGGACAAAAAATTATGCTTCCAAGTACTCAATCTAGCTCTCACCTTCTCAACCAAGACCACACAATGCCTCTTCCCAATCCTTCCCGAGAATAAGGGCAATCCAAGATAGGTGACCGAAAATTCCACCCTTTCCATCCCAAGATACGAGCAAATCTAATCCCCATGCTCCACCTCCCCTCCCATAAAAAAATGTCTCTTTGTGGTGTTGAGATGGAGACCCGAGCACGCGGTGAATTGGCCAAGCACTCTCTTTATCGTTCTTGCATTCTCCTTTGTTGCATGTGGGAATAACATAACATCATCCGCGAACATGAGATGTGAGATGGCCACATCCCCACATTGGAGCGCCGTCAACCTTCCCGCTTTGACCTCACTTTGTAGCATCCTACTCAACACCTCCATGCAAAGTACAAACAAATGCGGTGCCAATGGGTCTCCTTGTCGCAACCCATTGCTCACCTTGGACGGTCTTGAGTTTGCCCCATTAACAGTAACTACAAATGATGCTTTGATGAATGCCATAATCAGCCCTCACCATTTTCCCAGGAACCCAAATCGTGCCATCACACTCTCCAAAAACTCCCATGCAACTGAATCGTACGCCTTCCCCAATTCAAGCTTGAGACGCATTCACCCCCGACCCTTCTCCAAATGCATATTGTGACATAACTCGTGCGCTAAGAGGATGTTGTCCCTAATCCGTCTTCCTCTTACAAATCCCCTTTGTGTTTCACCGATGAGCCTTGGAAGCACTTCCATTAACCGGTTCGTGAACACCTTTGAGACAAAACGATACATCATGTTGCACAAAGAAATTGGCCGAAAATCATCAATCATTGTTGGCCCCACCTTATTTGGTATAAGCGTGATTGAGGTATAGTTGGCTTGTGCGAGTAGCTTCCCACTACGCATGAAAGACTCGATCGCCTTGAACACCTCTTGTTTAACAACTCCCCAAGCTGAAATGAAGAGTCTAGCATTGAAATCATCCGATCCCGGGGCCTTGTCCACAATTGCATTTAGAACTACCGATTCCACATCCTTTATGTCAAGAGCTCGCACCAACCTCTCCCCATCCATGACCCCCACTTGAGGGAACACAATGTCAGTTTCTAATGGTTGACTTGAAAAAGATTAGCAAACAAGTTAGCATACCAACGCTTAAACGCCTCCCAGATCTCACTTTCTTCTTCAAGGATGTTCTTTCCCTCGCACACTCTTCTCACTTGATTGGTGACTGTCCTCACCCTAAGAGACGCATGAAAGAATCTAGAGTTCTGGTCCCCTTCCCACAACCACTTCACCCTTGACTTTTGCCTTATAATGGATTCTTCCCGCTTCAATAAAGATTCAAGATCCTCCTTCCCTCTCATCTCCTTGTTGCGCAACTCCTCATTTGTCGGATCCAAACTCCTTTGCTTTCGCACTTCCGCAAGCTCAACTTGGGCAAGCCCCACTAATTTTTCTACATTCCCAAACTTCTCATTGCTCCAAGTTTTTAAAGCTTCCTTCACCTCACTTAATTTTGCAACAACTCGAAACATAGGAGTACCCACCACAACCATACTCCACGCCTTCTTCACAACATCCTTATATTCTAAATGATCGACCCAATGGTTTGCATGCGAGCCTTGTACCACTTTTCCCCCTCCGTGTACATCTTCAACATGTTGTGATCACTCAAGTCCTTTGCACCCACCATGTAGAAAGAAGTCGGATAGGCTTCAAGCCAAGCATGGGACATAAAAATGTGATCTATTTTAGTTTCAATCAAGGTTTCTCCCTCTGACGAATTGGACCACGTGAAGTCCCCTCCCGTCGATGGCACTTCGAGAAGTTGTAGGTTGTCCACGCAAACAATAAACTCTTCCATGGCCACGTCATTTAAATCCACGCCTCCCTTCTTTTCATTGCCTCTTCGAATGCAATTAAACTCACCACACACAAGCCATGGGGTGGAAGGATTTGGGGCCGCGATTGTTAGATCTTCCCAAAGATCTAACAATATGTCCCATTTTCCCCATAGATAACCGTAATAACAATATGTCAGCCAACCCTCTTCTCAATCCCTGCCAATTGGAGTAATTGTGTCGTTTCAAACATGACTTGAAGGTCTACCACAAGCTCATTCCAAAGGACAAGGATCCTTCCCGCGTTCACTACCATCGCATTTGAGGCCCACGCATAAGGCCAAACAGCTCGCTTGAACCTCTCCAATTTCCTCAATTTAACTTTGTGCTCTAGACATACCACATCCGCACGCACCTCCTTTATTCGCCCTTGAATCATTTGTGCACGGCCGGGCCCATTTGCACCGTGCACATTCCATACAAGGATATTCATGGCTTTTGGCTTGGGGATCTACTCCCCTTACCACCTAGATGTGCCTTTTGTTGTTCCAACCCGCGATCACGTATTGCCTTGAAAGACTCGGGTTGTGGTGAGATTGATTCGATATCAACAGGAGGTGGTGGTGAGGTCGGTAGCCTTCCTCCTCGTACATCCATTGCTCCCTCCCCATGTCACCTTTCATTCAAGCCTTCTCCTTCTATTGTGCGATGAGAAGCCACCTTTCCCCCATTCGCAAGTGTGCTTCTACCCTTATGCACTCTTTTCACTTGCTTTGGTGTGCTCCCACATTGTTCTACCTCAAGTATTGCTACCATTCCCTCCCTTAGTTCACTCTCATTCCCGGCTTCCTCATGCCCTTCATGCCCTTGCTCCATCGCGTCGTTTCCCTACATAACATTTCTCCCTTCTTGCATGCTACTCCCATGCACGTAAAAACCATGCATGTTTCCCTCCTCTTTCCTCACGTGCTCAACCTCCTCATTTACATTTCTCTTGTTATTTTTAATTTGAGGACGGACTTGTCTTCGTAGAGAAGGATCCTCCTTTGTGTTTCATCCTCCTTGCATTCCACATGTGCCACCCTCATTTACTTCCACTCTTGCACTAAAGGAATTCTTATCCTTTTCTCCACTTGGCACACTCCTATTTGCTCCACCTTTCCCGTCGTCGTGGACCACTTGCAAAAGCTTACACATATAGTGCTTTTGACTCTCTTGCTTTCCACTTGTGCCTTCCTCATTTTCTCCTTCTCTTGCACCAAAAGGATTCTTATCCCCTTCTCCACGTGGCACATCCCCATTCGTATTACTCATCCCCTCTTTTTGGACCCCCAACAAAAGTTTCCCCTTGTGATTCTTTTGTCGCCCCACCTTTCCACTTGGCAATTCCGTTGGAGAATACTCCACAATTGCACATTCCACCTCATCATTTCCCAACATTTCTTCATGCATGCGTGGGCCCTCCTTGACACTTGTCACCACCTCATTTGCCCTTCCGACCACGTCACCCTTCCCTTCCAAATTTCCCTCTTCCACATGCGTACCTCCGTCCTCCTCTTCCAGCATCGTCGAACCTCCCAAACTCACCTCCTCCTCCCCAGCTTTGGATTCCTCATCGGCCTTGCCGACCATCACACCTTTGCCCACCTTTAACAAGGATTTGCCTCCTCCTATATCACCTCCTCGTCCACCATTCCGGCGTCCTACTTGGATCCACCTCTCCCTCGACTTTGATGGCCTCTCTTTTGGCCTTTCCACTACCTTTCTAGGACACTTCTCGGTGGTATGGCAAACTCCCCACAATCCTTGCAAAAACACTCAAACTCCACCGCCACCCTCTCCATGCTTCCCCCTCCCACTTGGATCTCCACCTCGTTTGGTTAGGCAAAATCATACGAGACTTCCACACATACACTTGCAAACGCAACCTCCTACCACTTGCGGTTTGCTCATCCATGTAGAGAGGCTTACCCAAGACACTCACTATGGTGCTCAAGATTCTTGCCGACCAAAACCTTAAGTCAAGCTCTGGCAGCCTTATCCATAAAGGCATCGTCGTGATCTTCGCCCTCCTCATGACAAGCTCCGAAGACCACGCTTGAACCACGAGTGGTGCTCCTTTAACAAACCATGGGCCTCCTTCAAGGACACGAGCCCTGTCTTCTCCAAGTGCAAAGCGGAATAGGAGGAAACCTTGAGCCCTTCGAATCACCTACATACCACCCACTAACCCCCATAGCTTGTTAAGATACCATTCTAGCGTTGGTAGCTGCGGCTTGGAATCGATAAAGTAGCCTATCAACACCTTGTCCCAATTGTTAAGTGTTTTAGTGACCTCCTCCCTTGAGCACACCGCCACTCGCGCCCCTTCCTTCACAACTGGAGGGACATACTCCAAGGTTGTCCTAACTCTAGCGCCGGTTTGGAAGAGATCGGACCACTTCTTTGGTGGAGGCGTGTTGCTCCCTTGAAATGGTTGCTTTCCCCCACCATCTACTACCACGGATTCATGGTATGTTTCTGCCTCGTGAAGTTGCTTTCTCGTGCCACCATTTACATTTGGCTGATTTGGATGATTAGAGCAAACGATTTGCTAAATCTAGGGTGAAAAACCAAGCGATTTAGTGAAGAAACGGGTTTGGAAACATAGGGAACCCTAGGACTCTCATGCTCTTCTCCACTCTCTCCTTCTCTACCTCTCTCCCCACTTATCTTCTCTACCACTCTCCTCCTCCTCCCTCTTCTCCTTCTCTTCCTATCCTTGTTCTCCTTCAATCTCCTTCCCTCTCTCTCCTTCTCCTCTACTTCAATACCTCTCCTTCTCTTTCCCCTTTCCCTTCTCCTTCTCTCTTCTTCCTGTCTCTCTCTCCCTCGCATGCCTTCTCCCCCTGCTTCTCTCCCTCTCCCTCTCTCCTTCTCCTTCCCATCTCCGCTCTTCTCCCTCTGTTCGTTTCCTTCTTCCTCCTTCCCTCAATCTCCCTCTACTTCTCTCTCCTTGTCTGTCTCTCTCTCCCTTTCTCTCTCACTCAATCGTACTCTCTCGCTCTCCTCCTTCTCTCTCTTACCCTCTCTCTCGTCCTTCTCTATCTTTCCTCACCTCGTCTCCTTCTCGTTCTCCTCCCCTCTCACCCCCATTGTCCTTCTCTCTCTCCTTATCTACTCTCCCCTGCTCCTTCTCTCTGTGTGCCCTTATTCTTCTCACCGTCGTTCTCCTTGCCCTCTCTCTTGTTCTCCTTCTCATCTCCATCTTCTTCTCCTCTCTCCTTCTTCTCCCTCCTCCTCTTCCTCCTCTCCATCCTTCTCCTTCTCTCATCTCTCTCCTTCTACTTCGCTTGTCCTTCTCCCACCTCCTCCCTTTTTCCTTTCCTCTCCGTCAACTTCACTTTCTCTCACTCCTCTCGTTCTCCTTCTGTCTCCCCCTTCTCCTTATCTTTACTTCTCTCTCTCCTTACCTTTTATCTCGACTTCTCCTTCTCCCCCACTCTTCCTTCTCTCCTTCCCTTCCAGTCTCCTCTTTCTTCTCTCTCTCCTTCTCCTAGTCTTTCTCCGTCTAGCTCACTTACTGACACACTTTCTCCCTCTCTCCTTCTCTTTCTCCTTTTTCTTCATTAACAGTCTCCTTCTCTCTTCTCTCTCAGCTTCTCGCTCTGATTAACTCTCTCCCCTTCTCCGTATCACTGCCTCCTTGTCGCTCTCCTTCTCCTTCTCTCTCCTTCTCTATTGTTCTCTCTACTTCTCCATCTCTCCTCCCTCTCCTTGTCCTTCTCACTCTCTCCCCCTCTGTCTACCTCTCCTCTCTCTCCTTCTCCTTCTAGCTCTCTCTCCCTCTCTCCTTGTTTCCCCATTTCCTTCTCTCTCGTCCTGCACTCTCCTTCTCTCTCCCCCCTCCTTCTCCTTGTTTTTCACTCTCTTGTTTCCCACGCTCTCTCCATCCCACTGCTCTCTCTTATTCTCTCTTCCCTTCTATCTTCTATATTCTCTCTTCTTATCCTTCACTCTTCGTCTTCAATCTCCTTCCCTATCTCTCCTTCTCCTCTACTTCAATTCCTCTCCATCTCTTTCCCCTTTCACTTCTCCTTCTCTCTTCTTCCTGTCTCTCTCTCCCTTGCTTACCTTCTCCCCTTGCTTCTCTCCCTCTCCCTCTCTCCTTCCCATCTCCGCTCTTCTCCCTCTGTCCGTCTCCTTCTTCCCTCCTCCATCTCCCTCTACTTCTCTCTCCTTGTCCGTCTCTGTCTCCACTCCTCTCTCACTCTATCGCACTCTCTCGCTCTCCTCCTCCTTCTTCTCTCTCTTTCCATCTCTCTCGTCCTCCTCTATCACTCCTCTCCTCGTCTCCATCTCGCTCTCCTCCCCTCTCCCTCCCATTGTCCTCTCTCTCCTTATCTAGTCTCCCCTTCTCATTATCTATGTGTGCCCTTATTCTTCTCTCTATCGCTATGCTTCTCTCTCCTTGCCCTCTCTCTTGTTCTCCTTCTTATCTCATTCTCCTCCTCCTCTCTCCTTCTTCTCCCTCCTCCTTTTTTTTCCTCTCCCTCCTTCTCCTTCTCTCACCTCTCTCCTTCTGCTTCGCTCGTCCTTCTCCCTCCTCCTCCGTTTTTCTTTCCTCTCCGTCACCTTCACTCTCTCTCAGTATTCTCATTTTCCTTCTCTCTCCGCCTTCTCCTTATCTTTACTTCTGTCTCTCCTTACCATTTATCTCAACTTCTCCTTCTCCCCCCCTCCTTCTTTCTCTCATTCCCTTCCAGTCTCCTCTTTCTTCTCTCTCCCCTTCTCGTAGACTTTCTCGGTCTAGCTCACTTGCTGACACTCTTTCTCCCTCTCTCCTTCTCTTTCTCCATTTCCTTCATTCACAGTGTCCTTCTCTCTCCTCTCTAAGTTTCTCGCTCTAATTCACTCTCTCCCCTTCTCCGTTTCACTCCCTCCTTGTCGCTCTCCTTCTCCCTCTCTCTCCTTCTCTATTGTTCTCTCTACTTCTCCATCTCTCCTCCCTCTCCATGTCCTTCTTACTCTCTCCCCCTCTGTCAACCTCTCCTCTCTCTCCTTCTCCTTCTAGCTCTCTCTCCCCTCTCTCTCCTTGTTTCCCCATTTCCTTCTCTCTCGTCCTGCACTCTCCTTCTCTCTCCCCCTCCTTCTCCTTGATTTTCACTCTCTTGTTGTCATGCGCTCTCTCCTTCCCACTCCTCTCTCTTATTCTCTCTTCCCTTCTATCTTCTATCTTCTCTCTCCTTATCCTTCACTCTTCGTCTTCAATCTCCATCCCTCTCTCTCCTTCTCCTCTACTTCAATATCTCTCCTTCTCTTTCCACTTTCTCTTCTCCTTCTCTCTCTTCTTCCTGTCTTTCCCTCCCTCGCTTGCCTTCTCCCCTTGCTTCTCTCCCTCTCCTCACTCCATCTGCTTCCCATCTCCGCTCTTCTCCCTCTGTCCGTCCCCTTCTTCCCTCCTCCATCTCCCTCTACTTCTCTCTTCTTGTCCGCCTCTCTCGCCACTCCTCTCTCACTCTATCGCACTCTCTCGCTCTCGACCTCCTTCTTCTCTCTCTTTTTATCTATCTCCTCCTCCTCCTCTATCTCTCCTCTCCTAGTCTCCTTCTCTCTCTCTCCTCCACTCTCACTCCCATTGTCCTCTCTCTCCTTATCTACTCTCCCCTGCTCCTTCTCTATGTGTGCCCTTATTCTTCTCTCTTTCGCTATCCTTCTCTCTCCTTGCCCTCTCTCTTGTTCTCCTTCTTATCTCATTCTCCTCCTCCTCTCTCCTTCTTCTCCCTCGTCCTCTTCCTCCTCTCCCCCCTTCTCCTTCTCTCATCTCTCTCCTTCTGCTTCGCTTGTCTTTCTCCCTCCTCCTCCGTTTTTCTTTCCTCTCCGTCACCTTCACTCTCTCTCACTCCTCTCGTTCTCCTTCTCTCTCCCCCTTCTCCTTCTCTCTAATTCTCTCTCTCCTTACCCTTTATCTCTATTTCTCCTTCTCTCTCCCCCTTCTCCTCTCTATATCTCACTCTCCTTACCTTTTATCTCCACTTCTCCTTTCCCTCCCTCTTTCCTTCGCTCCATCCCTACTAGTCTCCTCTTCCTTCTCTCTCTCCTTCTCCTTGTCTTTCTCCATCTAGCTCACTTGCTGACACACTTTCTCCCTCTCTCCTTCTCTTTCTCCTTTTCCTTCATTCACAGTCTCCTTCTCTCTCCTCTCTCATCTTCTCGCTCTAATTCACTCTCTCCCCTTATCAGTTTCACTCCTTCTTGTCGCTCTCCTTCTCCCTCTCTCTCTTTCTCTATTGTTCTCTCTACTTCTCCTTCTCTCCTCCCTCTCCCTCTCCTTGTCTTTCTCAGTCTCTCCCTATCTGTCCACCTCTCTTCTCTCTCCTTCTCCTTCTAGCTATCTCTCCCTCTCTCTCCTTGTTTCCCCATTTTCTACTCTCTCGTCCTGCACTCTCCTTCTCTCCTCCTTCCTTCTCCTTGTTTTTCACTCTCTTGTTGTCCAACACTCTCTCCTTCCCACTCCTCTCTCTTATTCTCTCTTCCCTTCTATTTCTATCTTCTCTCTCCTTATCCATCACTCTTCGTCTTCAATCTCTTCCCCTCTCTCATTCTCCTCTACTTCAATACCTCTCCTTCGCTTTCCCCTTTCCATTCCCCTTCGCTCTCTTCTTCCTGTCTCTCTCTCCCTCGCTTGTCTTCTCCCCTTGCCTCTCTCCCTCTCCCTCACTCCTTATCCTTCCCATCTCCGCTCTTCTCCCTCTGTCCGTCTCCTTCTTCCTCCTTCCCTCCTCCATCTCCCTCGACTTCTCAATCCATGTCCACCTCTCTCTCCCCTCGTCTCTCACTCTATCGTATTCTCTCTCTCTTCTCCTTCTTCTCTCTCTTTCCTTCTCTCTCCTCCTCCTCAATCTCTCCTCTCCTCGTCTCCTTCTCGCTCTCCACCCCTCTCACTCCCATTGTCCTTCTCTCTCTCTCCTTATCTACTCTCCCCTGCTCCTTCTCTATTTGTGCCCTTATACTTCTCTCCGTCGCTCTACTTCTCTCACCTTTCCCTCTCTCTTGTTCTCCTTCTCATCTCCGTCTTCTCCTCCTCTCTCCTTCTTCTCCCTCCTCCTCTTCCTCCTCTCCCTCCTTCTCGTTCTCTCATCTCTCTCCTTCTGCTTTGCTTGTCCTTCTCCCTCCTCCTCCCTTTTCCTTTCCTCTCCGTTAACTTCACTCTCTCTTACTCCTCTCGTTCTCCTTCTCACTCCCCCTTCTCCTTCTCTCTATTTCTCTCTCCTTACCTTTTACCTCAACTTCTCCTTCTCCCCCCCTCTTTCCTTCTCTCATTCCCTTCCAGTCTCATCTTCCTTCTCTCTCTCCTTCTACTTGTCTTTCTCCGTCTAGCTCACTTACCGACACTCTTTCCTTCTCTCCTTCCCTCCAGTCTCCTCTTCCTTCTCTCTCTCCTTCTCTATTGTTCTCTCTACTTCTCCATCTCTCCTCCCTCTCCTTGTCCTTCTCACTCTCAACCCCTCTGTGGATCTCTACTCTCTTTCCTTCTCCTTCAAGCTTTCTCTCCCCCTCTCTCCTTGTTTCCCCATTTCCTTGCATCTCACCCTGCACTCTCCTTCTCTCTCCCCCCTCATTCTCCTTGTTTTTCACCCTCTTGTTGTCACACGCTCTCTCCTTCCCACTCCTCTCTCTTATTCTCTTTTCCTTTCTATCTTCTATCTTTTCTCTCCTTATCCTTCACTCTTCGTCTTCAATCTCATTCCCTCTCTCTCCTTCTCCTCTAGTTGAATACCTATCCTCCTCTTTCCCCTTTCCCTTCTCCTTCTCTCTCTTCTTCCTGTCTCATTCTCCCTCGCTTGCCTTCTCCCCTTGCTTCTCTCTCTCTCCCTCTCTCCTTCTCCTTCCCATCTCCGCTATTCTCCCTCTGTCCGTCTCCTTCTTCCTCCTTCCCTCCTCCATCTCCGTCTACTTCTCTCTCCTTGTCCGTCTCTCTCTCCGACTCTCTCACCCTATCGTACTTTCTCGCTCTCCTCCTTCTTCTCTCTCTTTCCTTCTCTCTCCTCTCCTCTATCTCTCCTCTCGTCGTCTCATTCTCGCTCTTCTCCCCTCTCACTCCCATTGTCCTTCTATCTCTCTCCATATATACTCTCCCGTACTCCTTCTCTCTATGTGCCCTTATTCATCTCTCCGTCTCTATCCTTCTCTCTCCTTGCCCTCTCTCTTGTTCTCCTTCTCATCTCATTCTTCTCCTCCTCTCTCCTTCTTCTCCCTACTCCTTTTCCTCCTCCCCCTCCTTCTCTCATCTCTCTCCTTCTGCTTCGCTTGTCCTTCTCCCTCCTCCTCCGCTTTCCTTTCCTCTCTGTCACCTTCACTCTCTCTCACTCCTCTCATTCTCCCCTTTCACCTTCTCTCTATTTCTCTCTCTCCTTACTTTTTATCTTCACTTCTCCTTCTCCCCCATCTTTCCTTCTCTCCTTCCCTTCCAATCTCCTCTTCCTTCTCTCTCCTTCTCCTTGTCTTTCTCCGTCTAGCTCACTTACGGACATTCTTTCTCCCTCTCTCATTCTCTTTCTCCTTTTCCTTCATTCACAGTCTCCTTCTCTCTCCTCTCTCAGCTTCTCACTCTAATTCACTCTCTCCCTTTCTCCGTTTCACTCCCTCCTTGTCGCTCTCCTTCTCCCTCTCTTCTTCTTTATTGTTCTCTTTACTTCTCCATCTCTCCTCCCTCTCCTTGTCCATCTCACTCTCTCCCCCACTGTCAACCTCTTCTTCTCCTTCTAGCTCTCTCTCTCCTTACCATTTATCTCCAATTCTCCTTCTCTCTCCCCCTTCTCCTTCTCTCTATTTCTCTCTCCCCTTACCTTTTATCTCCACTTCTCCTTCTCCCCCCCCCTCTTTCCTTATCTCCTTCCCTTCCAGTCTCCTCTTCCTTCTCTCTCTCCTTCTCCGTGTCTTTCTTCGTCTAGCTCACTGACTGACACTCTTTCTCCCTCTCTCCTTCTCGTTCTCCTTTTCCTTCATCCACTGTCTCCTTCTCTCTCCTCTCTCAGCTACTCGCTCTAATTCACTCTCTCCCCTTCTCCGTTTCACTCCCTCCTTGTCGCTCTCGTTCACCCTCTCTCTCCTTATCTATTGTTCTCTCTACTTCTCCATCTCTCCTCTCTCTCCTTTTCCTTCTCACTCTCTCCCTCTCTGTCCATCTCTCCTCTCTCTCCTTCTCCTTCTAGCTCTCTCTCCCCCTCTCTCCTTGTTTCCCCATTTCCTTCTCTTTCGTCCTGCAATCTCCTACTCTGTCCCCCTCCTTCTCCTTGTTTTTCACTCTCTTGTTGTCCCACACTCTCTCCTTCCCACTCCTCTCTCTTATTCTCTCTTCCCTTCTATCTTCTATCTTCTCTCTCCTTATCCTTCACACTTCCTCTTCAATCTCCTTCCCTCTCTCTCCTTCTCCTCTACTTCAATACCTCTCATTCTCTTTCCCTTTTCCCTTCTTCTTGTCCCTCTTTCCCTCACTTACCTTCTCCCCTTGCTTCTCTCCCTCTCCCTCTCTCCTTCTCCTTCCCATCACCGCTCTTCTCCCTCTGTCAGTTTCCTTCTTCCTCCTTCCCTCCTCCATCTCCCTCTACTTCTCTCTCCTTGTCCGTCTCTCTATCTCCGACTATCTCGCTCTCCTCCTTCTTCTCTCTCTCTCCTCCTCCTCTATATATCCTCTCCTCGTCTCCTTCTCGCTCTCCTCCCCTCTCACTCCCATTGTCCTTCTCTCTCTCTTTATCTACTCTCCCACGGTCCTTCTCTCTGTGTGCCCTTATTCTTCTCTTCGTTGCTCTCCTTCTCTCTCTTTGCCCTCTCTCTCGTTATCCTTCTCATCTACTTCTTCTGCTCCTCTCTCCTTCTTCCTCCTCCTCTACCTCCTCTCCCTCCTCCTTCTCTCATCTCTCTCCTTCTGCTTTGCTTGTCCTTTTCCCTCCTCCTCCCTTTTCCTTTCCTCTCCGTCACCTTCACTCTCTCTCTCACTCCTCTTGTTCTCCTTCTCTCTCCCCTTTCTCCTTCTCTATATTTCTCTCTGTCCTTACCTTTTATCTTCACTTCTCTTTCTCCCCCCTCTTTCCTTCTCTCCTTCCCTTCCAGTCTCCTCTTCCTTCTCTCTATCCTTCTCCTTGTCTTTCTCCGTCTAGCTCACTTACCGACACTCTTTCTCCCTCTCTCATTCTTTTTCTCCTTTTCCTTCATTCACAGTCTCCTTCACTCTCCTCTCTCAGCTTCTCGCTCTAATTCACTCTCTCCCTTTCTCCGTTTCAATCCCTCCTTGTCTCTCTCCTTCTCCCTCTCTCTCCTTCTCTATTGTTCTCTCTACTTCTCCATCTCTCCTCCCTCTCCTTGTCCTTCTCACTCTCTCCCCCACTATCCACCTCTCCTCTCTCTCCTTCTCCTTCTAGCTCTCTCCCTCCTTACCTTTTATCTTCAGTTCTCCTTCTCTCTCCCCCTTGTCATTCTCTCTATTTCTCTCTCCCCTTACCTTTTATCTCCACTTCTCCTTCTCCCCCCCCCCTCTTTCCTTATCTCCTTCTCTTCCAGTCTCCTCATCCTTCTCTCCCTCCTTCTCCATGTCTTTCTTCGTCTAGCTTACTGACCGACACTCTTTCTCCTTTTCCTTCATCCACAGTCTCCTTCTCTCTCCTCCCTCAGCTTCTCGCTCTAATTCACTCTCTCCCTTTCTCCGTTTCACACCCTCCTTGTCGCTCTCCTTCTCTATTGTTCTCTCTACTTCTCCATCTCTCCTCCCTCTCCTTGTCCTTCTCACTCTCTCCCTCTCTGTCCATCTCTCCTCTCTCTCCTTCTCCTTCTAGCTCTCTCTCTCCCCCTCTCTCCTTGTTTCCCCATTTCCTTCTCTCTCGTCCTGCACTCTCGTTCTCTGTCCCCCCTACTGCTTGTTTTCCACTCTCTTGTTGTCCCACACTCTCTCCTTCCCACTCGTCTATCTTATTCTCTCTACCCTTCTATAATTTATCTTCTCTCTCCTTATCCTTCACTCTTCGTCTTCAATCTGCTTCCCTCTCTCTCCTTCTCCTCTACTTCAATACCTCTCATTCTCTTTCCCCTTTCCCTTCTTCTTCTTTCTCTTTCCCTCGCTTACCTTCTCCCCTTGCTTCTCTCCCTCTCCCTCTCCCTCTCTCCTTCTCCTTCCCATCACCGTTCTTCTCCTTCTGTCTGTTTCCTTCTTCCTCCTTCCCTCCTCCATCTCCCTCTACTTCTCTCTCCTTGTCCGTCTCTCTCTCCCCGACTATCTCGCTCTCCTCCTTCTTCTCTCTCCTCCTCCTCTATATCTCCTCTCCTCGTCTCCTTCTCGCTCTCCTCCCCTCTCACTCCAATTGTCCTTCTCTCTCTCTCTCCTTATCTACTCTCCCCTGCTCCTTCTCTCTGTGTTCCCTTATTCTTCTCTCCGTCGCTCTCCTTCTCTCTCCTTGCCCTCTCTCTTGTTCTCCTTCTCATCTCCTTCTTCTCCTCCTCTCTCCTTCTTCTCCCTCCTCCTCTACCCCCTCTCCCTCCTTCTCCTTCTCTCATCTCTCTCCTTCTGCTTGGCTTGTCCTTCTCCCTCCTCCTCCCTTTTCCTTTCCTCTCCGTCACATTCACTCTCTCTCTCACTCCTCTTGTTCTCCTTCTCTCTCCCCCTTCTCCTTCTCTTCTATTTCTCTCTCTCCTTACCTTTTATCTTCACTTCTCCTTCTCCCCCCTCGTTCCTTCTCTCCTTCCCTTCCAGTCTCCTCTTCCTTCTCTCTCTCCTTCTCCTTGTCTTTCTCCGTCTAGCTCACTTTCCGACACTCTTTCTCGCTCTCTCATTCTCTTTCTCCTTTTCCTTCATTCACAGTCTCCTTCTCTCTCCTCTCTCAGCTTCTCGCTCTAATTCACTCACTCCCTTTCTCTGTTTCACTCCCTCCTTGTCGCTCTCCTTCTCCCTCTCTCTCCTTCTTTATTGTTCTCTGTACTTCTCCATCTCTCCTCCCTCTCCTTATCCTTCTCACTCTCTCCCCCAATGTCCACCTCTCCTCTCTCTCCTTCTCCTTGTAGTTCTCTTTCCCCCTCTCTCCTTGTTTCCCCATTTCCTTCTCTCTCGGCCTGCTCTTTCCTTCTCTCTACCCTTCCTCCTTGTTTTTCACTCTCTTGTTGTCTGGCAGTCTCTCCTTCCCACTCCTCTCTCTTATTCTATCTTCTCCTCCTTATCCTTCACACTCCGTCTTCAATCTCCTTCCCTCTCTCTCCCTCTCCTCTACTTCATTACCTCTCCTTCTCTTTCCCCTTTCCATTCTCCTTCTCTCTCTTCTTCCTGTCTCTCTCTCCCTCACTTACCTTCTCCCTTTGCTTCTCTCTCTCTCACTCGCTCTTTCTCCTTCCCATCTCCACTCTTCTCCCTCTGTCCGTCTCCTTCTTCCTCCTTCCCTCCTCCATCTCCCTCTACTTCTCTCTCCTTGTCTATCTCTCTCTCCCCTCCACTCTCACTCTATCGTACTCTCTCGCTCTCCTCCTTCTTCTCTCTTTTTCCTTCTCTCTCCTCCTCTATCTCTCCTCTCCTCGTCTCCTTCTCGCTCTCCTCCCCTCTCACTCCCATTGTCCTTCTCTCTCTCTCTCTCTGCTTATCTACTCTCCCCTGCTCCTTATCTCTGTGTGCCCTTAGTCTTTTCTCCGTCGCTCTCATTGCCTTCTCTCTTGTTCTCCTTCTCATCTCTTTCTTCTCCTCCTCTCTCCTTCTCCCTCCTCCCCTTCCTCCTTTTTTTGCAAAGAAAAAGGGAGGCTTGGCCTCTAAGTATTATTAAGTATGTAAAGTAACTTTACAATCCTAACAAAAATGAAAACTACGCCCGCGGGTCATACTACATGCATGACCAGCCATACTCAAGTATTATAACATGTAGACAACTCAATCACTAAAAACGTCCATACACAATTCCTCTCCTCTCATACTAGACCCACTCCTCGTTAAATGTGTGTAATGCTTCTTGGTTATTGGCGATACCCTTGAGTGTTGGCCCCACAATGTCCTTCGTCCTCATCTTCTAATTCTTGAAGATACGCCTATTCCTTTCTTGCCAACATTCGAAGACCACGACATTGAACGCCCAACGAATGCACGCACTCTTTATTTTGCTTCCTCGCATGTCGGCCACTCGCTTTCCTTCTTCTTCCAACGTGCCTCTCACCCTCTTGTCCACTCCCATGTGGTGAAGTAAGTCTTGCCACACTTCCTTGATAAACGTACATCTCCAAAACAAATGTGCTATGTCCTCCTCTTCCCTCTCACATAAGACACATCTCGGATCGTGCTTTGCTCCCCGTTGTCTCAGGAGCTTCTTTGTGATCAATCTTCCCCTCTTAGCATTCCATGTAGGAAAGACATGTTTGGGGATATGATGCTTATGCCATACTACTGTTGCCCATTCCACGACTGTCCCTTGCTTCACAACCCAACTTCTTACCTCCTTAATATCCATTTTTTCTCCCCGGCCTCCCAGTCTTGTGGGTTTGTCACTCCCTCCATGGATCGCTATACTTCGTATCCTTGGCCATACCTCCTCTATTTCCCTTGAACTTGGAAATGGGAGGCTCCACTCTCCATTCCTAATGAAATATGCCACCTTTGTATCCCATAGGACTCCCATCATGTAGTGTAAGTCTTCGCCCCAAGGTAGACACGCGAATGGTTCTCCACATCATGGAAAGTGGAAGAAATCTATGTCTTCTCCATTTCCAACCCGGTATTGGATGTGTTTTCTTGAATATCACGGACTTTCAAGAGTCCCCTCCACGCCCATGAGCACACTGCGGGAAGTCTAGCTTGGCAAATAGATCGATTCCCCATGTATTTTCTCCGCACACACTTGATCCATAAGGAGTTACCATCCGCTATTATGAGCCACAATAAATGAATCTTGCCAATGTCATTCCACTCCGTGAAGCGCCGTAGCCCAAGCCCACCTTCCTTCTTTGGGGTGCACATGTCCTTCCAAGAAACTGCCACCCATTTCTTTGGCCCACCCCAAATAAATCGGCACATTAGGCTCTCAACTTCTTTTAACACCTTTCTCGGAATAAGGAATGCCGAGGTCCAATAAATACTAAGTGCAACCAAGACACTCTCCTCACTAGCTCCACCCGACAGGCCAAGGACAAAAAAATTATGCTTCCAAGTACTCAATTTGGCCCTCACCTTCTCAACCAAGACCATATAGTGCCTCCTCCCCATCCTTCCCGAGAATAAGGGCAATCCAAGATAGGTGACCGGAAATTCCACCCTTTCCATCCCAAGATACGAGCAAATCCACTCCCCATGCTCCACCTCCCCTCCCATAAAAATTTGGCTCTTTGTGGTGCTGAGATGGAGACCCGAGCACGCGGTGAATTTGCCAAGCACTCTCTTATCGTTCTTGCATTCTCCTCTGTTGCCTGTGTGAATAACATAACATCTTCCGCGAACATGAGATGAGAGATGGCCACATCCCCACATTGGAGCGCCGTCAACGTCCCCGCTTCCACCTCACTTTGTAGCATACTACTCAACACCTCCATGCAAAGTACAAACAAATACGGTGCCAATCGGTCTCTTTGACGCAACCCATTGCTCGCCTTGAATGGTCTTGAGTTTGCTCTATTAACGGCAACTACAAACGATGCTTTGATGCATGCCATAATCAGCCCTCGCCATTTTCCCGGGAACCCAAATCGTGCCATCACACTCTCCAAAAACTCCCATGCAACCGAATCATAGGCCTTCCTCAAATCAAGCTTGAGACACATTCGCCCCCGACCCTTCTCCAAATGCATATTGTGACATAACTCGTGCGCTAAGATGATGTTGTCCCCAATCCGTCTTCCTCTTACAAATGACACTTTGTGTTTCACCAACGAGCCTTGGAAGCACTTCCTTTAACCGGTTCGCCAACACCTTTGAGACGAAACGATACATCATGTTGCACAAAGAAATTGGCCAAAAATCATCAAGCATTGTTGGCCCCGCCGTCTTTGGTATAAGCGCCATTGAGGTATAGATGGCTTGTGCGAGTAGCTTCCCACTACGCATGAAGGACTCGATCGCCTTGAACACATCTTGTTTTACAACTCCCCAAGCTGAAATGAAGAATCTAGCATTGAAACCATCCGGTCCCGGGGCCTTGTCCACATTTGCATTTAGAACTACCGATTCCACCTCCATTACGTCAAGAGCTCGCACCAACCTCTCCCCATCCATGACCCCTACTTGAGGGAACACAATGTCGGTTTCTAATGGTTGAACATGAAAAAGATTAGCAAACAAGTTAGCATACCGGCGCCTAAACGCCTCCTAGATCTCACTTTCTTCTTCAAGGATGTTCTTTCCCTCACACACTCTTCTCACTTGATTGGTGACTCTCCTCACCCTAAGAGACGCATGAAAGAATCTAGAGTTCCGGTCCCCTTCCCACAACCACTTCACCCTTGACTTTTGCCTTATAATGGATTCTTCTCCTTTCAATAAAATTCAAGATCCTCGTTCCCTCTCATCTCCTTGTTGCGCAACTCCTCATTTGTCGGATCCAAACTCCTTTGCTTTCGCACTTCCGCAAGCTCAACTTGGGCAACCCCCACTAATTGTTCTACATTCCCAAACTTCTCCTTGCTCCAAGTTTTTAAAGCTTCCTTCACCTCACTTAATTTTGGAACAACTTGAAACATAGGAGTACCCACCACCACAGTACTCCACGCCTTCTTCACAACATCCGAATATTCTTCATGATCAACCCAATGGTTTGCAAACCTAAACATGCGAGCCTTGTACCGCTTTTCCCCCTCCGTGTACATCTTCAACATGTTGTGATCACTCAAGTCCTTTGCACCCACCATGTATTTTAGTTTCAATCTGGGCTTCTCCCTCCGACGAATTGGACCACGTGAAGTCCCCACCCGTCGATGGCACATCGAGAAGTTGTAGGTTGTCCACGCAAACATTAAACTCTTCCATGGCCACGTCATTTACACCCATGCCTCCCTTCTTTTCATGGCCTCTTCGAATGCAATTAAAGTCCCCACACACAAGCCATGGGGTGGAGGGACTTGGGGCCGCAATTGCTAGATCCTCCCAAAGCTTGCGACTCTCCACATGTCCATTTTCCCCATAGATAGCCGTAATAACAATATGTCGACCATCCCTCTTCTCAATCCCCGCCAATTTGAGTAATTGTGTCATTTCAAACTTGACTTGAAGGTCTACCACATGCTCGTCCCAATGGACAAGGATCCTTCTTGCGTTCACTGCCATCGCATTTGAGGCCCACGCATGAGGCCAAATAGCTCGCTTGAACCTCTCCATTTTCTTCAATTTAACTTTGTGCTCTACTAGACATACCACATCTGCACACGCACCTCCTTTATTCGCCCTCGAATCATATGTGCACGACCGGGCCCATTTGCACCGTGCACGTTCCACACAAGGATATTCATGGCTTTTGTCTAGGGGATCTACTCCCCTTACCACCTCGATGTGCCTTTTGTTGTTCCAATCGGCGATCAGGTATTGCCTTGAAAGCCTCGGGTTGTGGTTAGATTGATTCGATATCAACGGGAGGTGTTGGTGAGGTCGGTAGCCTTCCTCCTCGTACATCCATTGCTCCCTCCCCATGTCGCCTTTTGATTGATCGTTTTATATTAACCGCAAGTGCACGACCACGTTGAAGCGGTGGCAAATACGGGTCGTCCACTGGGAGGTGTGTCGACGCTTGGTTTGTGCGAAGGCGAGTGGAAAGAAAGGGAAGAAAGATGTATTACAGTACACTACACTACACTAATCTAAACTAGTAAACAAGCAAGCTGAAATGAAATCACTAAACAACTAAGCTAAACAACTAATGAAGAAGAAAAAAACACAAGAATGAAAACCACTAAGGGGTGGAGTGTGTGTGTGCACATGAAATAAGTGTGGTGTTGAATGCATACAATAAGCTCAAGTTAGTTAGTGTTTGTTCATGCATAAGAGGTACCTAATGGCAAAAACTATCATTTACAACACTAAAACTAATGTGATTAATATGAGCAATGCGAGGTTGTTATTAAGAACATAACAAGCATGGAGTGTACCTAACTATGGCAGAAACCATCAAGTAAAGTCCTTATTAATTCAAGCAAGCATACTAATATTTCTCACAAACATTTATATCAAGCATTCATACCATCTACATTACATGTACACACATCTACTCCACCCCCCAAAGGGGATGGAACTACTCACACATATTTAAACTAACTACACTAACAAATGAAGCATTATACTGAAATAAAACTACACTAATCAAGCAAAAATATTAAAGAAGCATAAAACAAAACAACCACCAAAGCAAACACATTAGAGGAAATTAACTAAGCAAGAATTAACAAGCTAATGAAAACATCTATTATTAACTCACTCAAATTACAAGCAGCCTTTCCTCCACCAGAGTTTTGCTTCAAGGCTTCACACTTAGTAGGGAAGATGGCCACCAAAGAGAGAGATGGATACAATGGAAGGTGAAGAGTTCTATTTATAAGCATGGAAAAAGCTAATCCGGGACAATCCCCCGATGTGGGACTAAACCAATACCAAAAATAGCCTAAACAAACATTAATACAAGTCCAGGAGAAATCTTAGCAGATCTGGGATGATCCAAATCGCCAATTAGTGGTTCCAGACCGCCAATTGGCGGTCTATAAGGCCCAGATCCGTCTGCTTTTTGTATTGGGCTCTGCTTGAAGTATTTCTTGGTCTTGGATGCATCTACTTAGTTTGTTGGAGCTCCGACCCGAATCGAATTGCCAAAATACTCCCCATGATGGTGTGGAGTTTCCTTTTGTGCTCTTAGGTCCTTGGGTCTTACAATCAGGTCATTCTCCCTTGCATCTTAGTCCCCAGGTCTCACAATTAAGTCATTTTTCCTGCTTTTGGGTCCTTTCATGGCTCTTCTCTTCAAACCTCTTTATTCCTGAAAACTAAACAAAAACTCGTCACGTAGCATTGCTTAGGTGTAAGATGATGGATATAATATACAAATATAAGCCTGAAATGATGTCAACCACCTTTCATTCAAGCCTTCTCCTTCTATTGTTCCACGAAAAGCCACCTTTCCCCCATTCGCATGTGTGCTTCTACCCTTATGCACTCTTTCCACTGGCTTTGGTGTGCTCCCCAATTCCCCCCCTTAGTTCACCCACAATCCCGGCTTCCTCATGCCCTTCATGCCCTTGCTCCTTCGCGTCCTTTCCCTCCATAACATTTCTCCCTTCTTGCATGCTACTCCCATGCACGTAAAAACCATGCATGTTTCCCTCCTCTTTCCTCACGTGCTCAACCTCCTCATTTACACTTGTCTTGTTATTTTTAATTTGAGGATGGACTTGACTTCCTAGAGAAGGATCCTCCTTTGCTTTTCGTCCTCCTTACTTTCCACATGTGCCCCCCTCATTTGCTTCAACTCTTGCACTAGTGGAATTCTTATCCTCTTCTCCACTTGGCACACTCCTATTTGCTCCACCTTTCCCATCTTCATGGAAAACTTGCAAAAGCTTACACATATAGTGCTTTTGACTCTCTTGCTTTCCACTTGTGCCTTCCTCATTTGATCCTTCTCTTGCACCAAAAGGATTGTTATCCCCTTCTCCACGTGGCACATCCCCATTCGTATTACTCATCCCCTCTTTTTGGACCACCAACAAAAGCTTCCCTTGTCATTCTTTTCTCCCCCACCTTTCCACGTGGCAATTCTGTTGGAGAATACTTCACAATTGCACATTCCTACTCATCACTTCCCACCGTTTCTTCATGCATGCGTGGGCCCTCCTTGCCACTTGTCACCACCTCATTTGCCCTTCTGACCACGCACCCTTCCCTTCCAAATTTCCCTCTTCCATATGCGCACCTCCGTCCTCCTCTTCCACCATCACCGGACCTCCCAAACTCACCTCCTCCTCCCCATCTTTGGATTCCTCATCGGCCTTGCCCACCATCACGCCTTTGCCCACCTTTAACGAGGATTTGCCTCCTCCTATATCACCTCCTCGTCCACCATTCCGGCGTCCCACTTGGATCCACCTCTCCCTCGACTTGGATGGCCTCTCTTTTGGCCTTTACACTACCTTTCTAGGACACTTCTCGGTGGTATGCCCAAACTCCCCACAATCCGTGCAAAATGACGGCCTCCACTCATACTCCACTGCCACCCTCTCCATACTTCCCCCTCCCACTTGGATCTCCACCTCGTTTGGGTAGGCAAAATCATTCGAGACTTCCACACGTACCCTTGCAAACACAACCTCCTACCACTTGCGGTTTTCTCATCCATGTAGAGAGGCTTACCCAAGACACTCACTATGGTACCCAAGATTCTTACCGACCAAAACCTTAAGTCAAGCTCGGGCAGCCTCATCTATATAGGTATCGTCGTGATCTTTGCCCAACTCATGACAAGCTCTGAAGACCACACTTGAACCACGAGTGGTGCTCCTTTAACAAACCATGGGCCTCCTTCAAGGACACGAGCCCTATCTTCTCCAAGTGTAAAGCGGAATAGGAGGAAACCTTGAGCCCTCCGAATCACGTCCATACTGCCCACTAACCCCCATAGCTTGTGATGATACCCTTCTAGCGTAGGTAGGTGAGGCTTGAAATCGATAAAGTAGCCTATCAACACCTTGTCCCACATCTAAAGTGTTTCGGTAACCTCCTCCCTTGAGCACACCACCACTCTCACCCTCTCCTTCACCACCGGTGGGACACACTCCAAGGTTTTCTTAACTCTAGAGCCGGTTTGGAAGAGATCGGACCCCTTCTTTGGTGGAGGCGTGTTGCTCCCTTGAAATGGTTGCTTTCCCCCACCATCTACTACCACGGATTCATGGTATGTTTGTGCCTCGTGGAGATGCTTTCTCGTGCCACCATCTCCATTTGGCTGATTTGGATGAGTAGAGCAAACAATTTACTCCATCTAGGACGAAAAACCAAGCGATTTAGTGAAGAAACGGGTTTGGAACCATAGGGAACCCTAGGACTCGCATGCTCTTCTCTACCCTCTCCTTCTCTACCGCTCTCCCCACTTCTCCTCTTCTCTACCACTCTCCCCCTCCTCCCTCTTCTCCTTCTCTTCCTATCCTTGTTCCTCCTCTACCTCCTTCTCCATCTCTCATCTCTCTCCTTATGCTTTACTTGTCCTTCTCCCTTCTCCCTTTTCCATTCCTCTCTGTCACCTTCATTCTCTCTCACTCGTCTCGTTCTCCTTCTCTCTCCCCTTCTCCTTCTCTCTATTTCTCTCTCTCCTTACCTTTTATCTCCACTTCTCCTTCTCCCCCCCCCCCTCTTTGCTTCTCTCCTTCCCTTCCAGTCTCCTCTTCCTTCTCTCTCTCCCCCTTCTCCTTCTCTCTCTCCTTACCTTTTATCTCCACTTCTCCTTTTCCCCCCACTATCCTTCTCTCCTTCCCTTCCAATCTCCTCTTCCTTCTCTCTCCTTCTCCTTGTCTTTCTACGTCTAGCTCACTTACCGACACTCTTTCTCCCTCTCTCCTTCTCTTTCTCCTTTTGCTTCATTAACAGTCTCCTTCTCTCTCCTCTCTCAGCATATCGCTCTAATTCACTCTCTCCCCTTCTCCGTTTCACTCCCTCCTTGTCGCTCTCCTTCTCCCTCTCTCCTTCTCTATTGTTCTCTCTACTTCTCCATCTATCCTCCCTCTCCTTGTCCTTTTCACTCTGTCCCCCTCAGTCGACCTCTCCTCTCTCTCCTTCTCCTTCTAGCTCTCTCTCCCCCTCTCTCCATGTTTCCCCATTTCCTTCTCTCTCGTCCTGCACTCTCCTTCTCTCTCCCCCCTCCTCCTTGTTTTTCACTCTCTTGTTGTCCCACACTCTCTCCTTCCCACTCCTATCTCATATTCTCTCCTCCCTTCTATCTTCTATCTTCTCTCCCCTTGTCCTTCACTCTTCGTCTTCAATCTCCTTCCCTCTCTCTCAATACCTCTCCTTCTCTCTCTTCTTCCTATCTCTCTCTCCCTCGCTTGCCTTCTCCCCTGCTTCTCTCCCTCTCCCTCTCTCCTCCTTCCCATCTCCGCTCTTCTCCCTCTGTCCATCTCCATCTTCCTCCTTCCCTCCTCCATCCCCCTCTACTTCTCTCTCCTTGTCCGTCTCTCTCTCCCCTCCTCTCTCACACAATCGTACTCTCTCGCTCTCCTCCTCCTCTATCTCTCCTCTCATCGTCTCCTTCTTACTCGCCTCCCCTCTCACTCCCGTTGTCCTTATCACTCTCTCGGGCCTTCACTTTATTAATAAGCGCTCCACAATTACTCCTCCCCATCCGACCAGAGAATAAAGGGAGTCCATGGTAGACAACCGGGAACTCCATGCGTTCCATCCCAAGGTGCTCAACAATCCACTCCCTCCTTCTCTATTGTTCTCTCTACTTCTCCGTCTTTCCTCCTTCTCCTTGTCCTTCTCACTCACTCCCCTCTGTCCACCTCTCCTCTCTACTTCTCCTTCTACTTCTAGCTCTCTCGCCGCCTCTCTCATTGTTTCCACATTTACTTTTCTCTCGTCCTTCACTCTCCATCTCTCTCCCCCTCTTTCTCCATGTTTTTCACTCTCTTGTTGTCCCCGCTCTCTCTTTCCCACTCCTCTCTCTTATTTTCTCTTCCCTTCTTTCTTCTATCTTCTCTCTCCTTATCCTTCACTCTTCGTCTTCAATCTCCTTCCTCTCTCTCCTTCTCCTCTACTTCAATACCTCTCCTTCTCTTTCCCCTTTCCCTTCTCCTTCTCTCTCTACTTCATGTCTCTCTCTCTCTCCCTAGCTTGCCTTCTCCCCTTGCTTCTCTCCCTCTCCCTCTCTCCTTCTCATCTCCGCTCTTCTTCCTCTGTCTGTCTCCTTCTTCCTCCTCCATCTCCCTCTACTTCTCTCTCCCCCTCCTCTCTCACTCTATCGTACTCTCTCGCTCTCCTCCTCCTTCTCTCTCTTTCCTTCTCTCTCCTCCTCCTCTATCTCTCCTCTCCTCGTCTCCTTCTCGCTCTCCTCCCCTCTCACTCCCATTGTCCTTCTCTCTCTCTCCTTATCTACTCTCCCGTGCTCCTTCTCTCTGTGTGCCCTAATTTTTCTCTCTGTCGCTCTCGTTCTCTCTCCTTGCCAACTCTCTTGTTCTCCTTCTCATCTCCTTCTTCTCCTCCTCTCTCCTTCTTCTCCCCCCTCCACTTCCTCCTCTCCCTCCTTCTCTTTCTCTCATCTCTCTCCTTCTGTTTCGCGTGTCCTTCTCCCTCCTCCCTTTTCCTTTCCTTTCCTCTCTGTCACCTTCACTCTCTCTCACTCCTCTCGTTCTCCTTCTCTCTCCCCCTTCTCCTTCTCTCTATTTCTCTCTCTCCTTATCTTTATCTCCACATCTCCTTCTCCCCCCTTCTTTCCTTCTCTCCTTCCTTTCTAGTCTCCTATTCCTTCTCTCTCTCCTTCTCCTTGTCTTTCTCCGTCTAGCTCACTTACAGATACTCTTTCTCCCTCTCTCCTTCTGTTTCTCCTTTTCCTTCGTCCACAGTATCATTCTCTCTCCTCTCTCAGCTTCTCGCTCTAATTCACTCGCGCCCCTTCTCCGTTTCACTCCCTCAATGTCGCTCTCCTTCTCCCACTCCTTCTCTATTGTTCACTCTACTTCTCGGTCTCTCCTCCCTCTCCTTGTCCTTCTCACTCTCTCCCCCTATGTCCACCTCTCCTATCTCTCCTTCTCCTTCTAGCTCTCTCTCCCTCTCTCTTCTCGTTTCCCCATTGCCTTCTCTCTCGTCCTGCACTCTCCTTCTCTCTCCCCTTCTTCTCCTCGTTTTTCACTCTCTTGTTGTCCCGCACTCTCTCCTTCCCACTCCTCTCTCTTATTCTCTCTTCCCTTCTATCTCGTATCTTCTCTCTCCATATCCTTCACTCTTCTTCTTCAATCGCCTTCCCTCTCTCTCCTTCTCTTCTACTGCAATACCTCTCCTCTCTCTCCTTCTACCTCTCTCTCCCCCTCACTCCTTGTTTCCCCATTTCCTTCTCTCTCGTCCTGCACTCCCCTTCTCTCTCCCCCTCCTTCTCCTTGTTTTTCACACTTTTGTTGTCCCGAGCTCTTTCCTTCCCACTCCTCTCTCTTATTCTCTCTTCCCTTCCGTCTTCTATCTTCTCTGTCCTTATCCTTCACTCTTCGTCTTCAATCGCCTTCCCTGTCTCTCCTCCTCTACTTCAATACCTCTCCTTCTCTTTCCCCTTTCCCTTCTCCTTCTTTCTCTTCTTCCTGTCTCTCTCTCCCTCGCTTGCCTTCTCCCCTTGCTTCTCTCCCTCTCCCTCTCTGCTTCTCCTACCCATCTCGGCTCTTCTCCCTCTGTCCGTCTCCTTCCCTCCTCTATCTCCCTCTACTTCTCTCTCCTTGTCCGTCTCCCTCTCCCCTCCTATCTCACTCTATCATACTCTCCGTCTCTTCTCTTTCCTTCTCTCTGTGTGCCCTTATTCTACTCTCCGTCGCTCTCCTTCTCTATCATTGCCCTCTCTCTTGTTCTCCTTCTCAAATCCTCCTCTCTCCTTCTTCTCCCTCATCTTCCTCCCTACTTCTCTATTTTTCTCTCTACTTCTCTATCTCTCCTCCCTCTCCTTCTCTTTCTCACATTCTCCCCCTCTGTCCACCTCTCCTCTCTCTCCTTCCCCTTCTAGCTCTCTCTCCCACTCTCTCCTTGATTTCCCATTTCCTTCTCTCTCGTCATGCACTCTCCTTCTCTCTCCCCCTCCTCCTTGTTTTTCACTCTCTTGTTGTCCCGCACGCTCTCCTTCCCACTCCTCCCTCTTATTCTCTCTTCCCTTCTATCTTATATCATCTCTCTCCTTATCCTTCACTCTTCGTCTTCAATCTCCTTCCCTCTCTCTCCTTCTCCTCTACTTCAATACTTCTCCTTCTCTTTCCCCTTTCCCTTCTCCTTCTCTCACTTCTTCCTGTCTCTCTCTCCCTCGCTTGCCTTCTCCCCTTGCTTCTCTCCCTCTCCCTCTCTCCTTGTCCTTCCCATCTCCTCTCTTCTCCCTCTGACCGTCTCCTTCCCTCCTCCATCTCCCTCTACTTCTCTCTCCTTCTCTGTCTCTCTCTCCCTCCTCTCTCACACTATGTACTCCCTCGCTCTCCTTCTTCTCTCTCTTTCCTTCTCTCTCCTCCTCTATCTCTCCTCTCCTCGCCTCCTTCTCGCTCTCCTCTCCTCTCACTCCCATTGTCCTTCTCTCTCTCCTTATCTACTCTCCCCTGCTCCTTCTCTCTGTGTGCCCTTATTCTTCTCTCCGTCGCTCTCCTTGCCCTCTCTCTTGTTCTCCTTCTCATATGATTCTCCTCCTCCTCTCTCCTTCTTCTCCCTCCTCCTCTCCCTCCTTCTCCTTCTCTCATCTCTCTCCTGCTTCACTTGTCGTTCCCCCTCCTCCTCCATTTTCCTTTCCTCTCCGTCACCTCCACTCTCTCTCTCACTCCTCTCGTTCTCCTTCTCCTTCTCTCTATTTCTCTCTCTCCTTACCTTTTATCTCCACTTCTCCTTCTCCCTCCCCATTTCCTTCTCTCCTTCCCTCCCAGTCTCCTCTTCCTTCTCTCTCCTTCTCCTTGTCTTTCTCTGTCTAGCTCACTTATCGACACTCTTTCTCCCTCTCTCCTTCTCTTTCTGCTTTTCCTTCATTCACAGTCTCCCTCTCTCCCGTGGGTGATATTACATGCATGACTAGCCATACTCAATTATTACAATGTGTAAACAACTCAATCACTAAAAATGTCCATACACAATTCCTCTCCTCTCATACTAGACCCACTCCTCATTAAATGTGCGTAATGCTTCTTGGTTATTGGCGATACCCTTGAGTGTTGGCCCCAATGCTCGGATTGCGTATTTCACTAGCCCCACAATGTCCTTCGGCCTCATCTCTCATTCTCGAAGATACACCTATTCCTTTCTTGCCAACATTCGAAGACTACGACATTGAACGCCCAACGAATACACGCTTTCTTTATTTTGCTTCCTCGCATGTCGGCCACTCGCTTTCCTTCTTCTTCCAACGTGCCTCTCACCCTCATGTCCACTCCCATGTGGTGAAGTAACTCTTGCCACACTTCCTTGATAAACGTACATCTCCAAAACAAATGTGCTATGTCCTCCTCTTCCCTCTCACTTAAGACACATCTCGGATCGTGCTTTGCTCCCCGTTGTCTCACCATGGGTATTGAAAAGGCTCCCCACACCATGGGTATTGGAAGAATCTTATGTCCTCCCTATTTCCCACCTTGTATTGAATACGCCGCCTTGCAATGTCACGCACTCGAAGTATCCCTCGCCAAGCCCACGAAGAGGAAGATGGGGGTCTCACAAGCCAAATAGATCGGGTCTTTAAGTATTTGTGGCGAATGCACTTCACCCAAAGTGAGTTACCATCTTCCACGACTAGCCAAAACAAGCGAAGGAGGCCCACATCGTTCCACTCCATTAAGCATTTAAGGCCAAGTCCTCCTTCATCCTTTGGAGTACACACATCCTTCCAAGCAACCGCCACCCACTTCTTGGGTCCCCCCATATGAATCTATTCATGATGCTCTCCAATTCGTGTAGGACTCACCTTGGAAGAAGAAAGGCGGATGTCCAATATATACTTAGGGAAATCAGCACACTCCTCACAAGCTCCACTCTTCTGGCAATGTAGAGAAAGTATTGCTGCCATGAGCTAAGGCGAGCCTTCACTTTGTTCACAAGGGATGTGCAATGATTTCTTTCCATTCTTCCCTAAAATAGTGGCAAGCCTAGATACACCACCGGAAATTCCCTCCTTTCCATACCAAGATGCTCCTAAATCCATTGCCCATGTTGGATATCACTTCCCATGAAAATCTGACTTTTTGAGACATTGAATTTTAGTCCCGAACATGCCGTAAATTCTGCAAGTACCTCTTTAATTGTGTGTGCATTCTCTCTTGTGGGCTTTACAAATAGTAGAACATCATCGGCGAATAATAAGTGGGACACGACAATGTCTCCACAAACTAAGGGCTCTATCCTTTCTCCACCGCCATGTTCAACATCTTACTCAATACCTCCATGCACATAACAAACAAATATGGGGCTAACGGGTCTCCTTGTCGCAACCCATTTGTAGCTCGAAAAGGTGTGGAGTTTGCTCCATTGACCGTCACAACAAATGATGCCTTCACACAAGCTAAGATGGTCGTCCTCCACTTCTTGGGGAAACCAAATTTCTTCATCACTTGATCGAGAAACTCCCGCGAGATGGAGTCATAAGCCTTCCGAATATCAAGCTTGATGCACATTCTTCCATTCCCCTTGCCGAGATGGAGATTATGGCACAATTCGTGTGCAAGAAGGATATTATCCCCAATTCTCCTTCCTTGGATGAAAGCACTTTGATGTTCTCCCACTAGAATTGGGAGTAACCCCTTCAATCGATTTGCAAGGACCTCAAAGTGAATCGGTACGTCATGTTGCATAAGGGTATTGGTCGATAGTCTTCTACCATGGAAGGAGCTTTCTTCTTTGGTATGATCGTGATGGATGTGTAGTTCAACTTGGCCAATAACTTCCCGCTACTCAAGCAAGAATCCAGCACCTTAAACACGTCCTTCTTGACTATCCTCCATGTCGCCTTGAAGAACATGGCATTAAAACCATCGGCCCCTGGTGCTTTGTCCACATTTGCATTTAGAACTACATCCTCCAACTCCTTCATGGTCAGCTTTTGAACTAGGCTTTCCCCATCCGAGGGGTCAATGAGGGGCAAATTGATCGAGGCTTAATAGGTTGTACCTGAAAATCACTAGCAAACAAGTTATAAAAAAAGCGTCGAGACGCTTCCCGGATTTCCCCCTCCTCCTCCACAATGCTCTCACCCTTACACACTCTTCTCACTTGGTTGGTGGGTCTCCTCACTCGAAGTTGCGCATGGAAAAACCGGGTATTCCGATTCCCTTCCTTTAACCACTTAACTCTTGACTTTTGCCTTACAATGGATTCCTCCCAAGCAAGGACACGTGCAAGCTCATCTTTTGCTGCCCCCTAAACAAATTCAAGTGTTCCATCCCCCGGATTCTCACTCCTTCTTTGCCTTATGTCCTCAAGAGCTTCCCGGGCTTGTTTCACTTTGTTCTCCACATTCCCAAACTTACTCGCACTCCACCTCTTGAGTGCCTCCTTGACTTCATTTAATTTCTCCACCGCACGAAACATAGGACTGCCATTTACAAGTGTCGCCCATGCCCGTTTCAACAATCGAAAGGAATTCCTTATGCTCCACCCAATGGTTTTCGAACCTAAACATCCTCACCTTCCTTCTCTCGTTTCCTTCCGTTCTCATGATAAGTGTTGCATGGTCACTTAGAGCCTTCTCCCCCACCACGTAGTGAGATTGTGGAAACGTTTCTAACCATGCATTATTCATCAAGATCCGATCAATTCGAGTTTCAATGCAAGCACTTCCCTCGGAAGAATTCGAACAAGTGAACTCTCCACCATAAGAAGGCATCTCTAGGAGTTGGCGGGCATCCACACTCTCGTTGAAATCTTTTATTGCAGCCTCATTTACTCCCCCTCCTCCTTGTTTTTCTCCCAGCCATCGAATGCAATTAAAATCACCTCCTACCAACCAAGGCATTGACGTTGTAGGCTCCACGGATTCAAGGTCCTGCTACAAGATTCGTCTATCAATGTGTCCATTCTCACCATATATAGCCATTAGAACGAACGCGACTCCATTTCTCAAGCAACCTTCGAAGTGGAGCATTTGGGTTGACTCAAACTTGATTTCAACATTAACCACATGATCATTCCAAAGTACTAGGATTCTCACGGAGTCAATAATCAAATTAATTCCCATCCACGCATGAGGCCAAATTGCACGCTTGAATCTTTCCAATTTCTTTAATTTCACTCTGTGCTCCACAAGACAAACAATGTCCGGTTTCTCCTCCCTTAATCGACCCCTTATCATATGTGCACGACCGGGTCCATTTGCCCCGCGCACATTCCATATTAGGACATTCATGGATTCAAGGTGAGGGGGCACACCCCTTGCCTCCACGTGTGCTCTTTTGTTGGCTCAAACCCTTCTCACGTATGGCCTTGAAAACTTCGGGTTGTGGTGAGATTGTTTCGAAATCAACCCGAGGTGGTGGGGAGCACCCTCTCCTTCGTTTCCCAACGCTTGTGTCCTTTTACGAAGATATCTCCATTTCTTGCTTCGAGATTTCCCCATCTTCAACTTCGATTTCCTTCTTGGCTTCATTGAGCACATCAAGCCTTCATTTTTGTTCATGCTCGAGATTTCTTTCCCCTTCCCCTTCTCTATAGCCGCTCTTTTGGGTGAAAACCATCCTTTCTCTTGAGACACTAAGGATACTACACCACTCAACCCATCACCCACACTTGTTGTCTCATGCACGTTATGCACATGCATACCCTTTCCCACTTGAGTTCCCACACTCCCATGAGAGTCACGTGATTTCCTATCCATTTTTTCTCTTTTTCCTTTCTTCCCACTAGAGAAAACGTGGTCCCCATCTAGGTCTTCACATGTAGCACTAGCTTTATCCTCATTGGTCCCGCCAAGTATGGAGCACTCACCTTCTTTCTCATTGGCTCCTATAATTGAGCACTCAACTCCTTCCTTATTGGCCCCTTTATCTTGTGAGCACTCAACTCCCTCCTCATTGGTCCCTTTATCTTGTGAGCACTCAACACCCTCCTCATTGGTCCCTTCAAATATTGAGCACTCATCTCCCACCTCATTGGCCCCTACACTCCTAGGGCACTCATCCCCTTCCTCATTGGTTCCTCCCAAGAAGAAACACAAATCTTGTTTTCGCATTTCTATTTCCTTTCCTTCACCGCCACTTGTCGTTTCCTCGTAGGCTCCCCCCTTGGGACCGTTATCTCACCAAAGCAAACCGTGTTTTTGTTTCCATTTCCATTCCCTTCCATGCCACATGTCCCATTCCCAGTTGCTGGCCTTAAAGAGGTGCACAAAGCTTTCCCCAACCTTTCTTTTACGTTTCCCTCCTCATTTTCCCTCCCACACTCCTTCCCATGTGTCATCCTCTCATTTGCCCTTGATTCCACGTCAGCCCCAAGGGGCTCCACATCATCATCCCTTCCATCCCCCCTTTCCTCACCTCCCTCACCAACGAAAACCGCCTCCACCAAGGCCTCCCCCAACAACCCCACCAATCTTTTGTGTTTCGCACTACCAATGCCTCCTTGCAAGCCCTAGTCCCTCACATCCATTCTTCTGGCCTTTCCTCGATTTACCACCACCCATTTTTCGGCATTTCTTTTTGGAGGACCAAGCATGGTACTAGGTATCCTCCTCTTTGGGCACTTCTCCACATAATGGCCGAATGCTTGGCAATCCTTGCAATACCCGGGGCGCCATTCGTATTCCACATACACCCTATGCGTCTCACCATCTTCCACTTGCACCTCTACCCAACTAGGGTATAAGAAATTGTGACTAACCTCAATGCAAACTCGCACGAATGCTAGCCTTTTCCCCCACGCCGTGTGTTCATCCATGTAGAGTGGTCTACCAAGAACACTTGCAATGTTGCTCAAGGTTTTCGCCGACAAAAATCGTTTATCTAGCTCCGACAAACGAACCCAAATGGGAACCGTGGTTATGTTGGCCTTCTTCAATGTTATCTCCGGCACCCACTCTTGAACCACAAGGGGAGCTCCTTTAACGAACCAAGGCCCTCCATCAAGCACCTTCATTCTATCCTCCCCAAGTGTAAAACGAAAAAGCATGAAACCTTGACTCCTCCTAATGATTTCCATGCTTCCAACTATGCCCCACAACTTGTGGAGGTGTTTTTCTAACTTCGGCAAGTGCGGCTTGAAGGCTATGAAGTGACGAACCAAGACCTTGTCACATCTTCTTAGTGCCACCAAACCTTCAACCGTTGAGCAAATGGCGACCTTCTCCCCTCCCTTAACGACTGGTGGAATGAATTCAAGCGCCGTAGATGCCCTTGGGCTGGCCACAAAGAGGTCGGACCACTTCCTTGGGGGAGTAAAAGTACTCCCTAGAAGTGGCGAAGAAGCTTCACCCTCCAAACCCGAGGGTGGTGCTTTCTTTGATGCATGATGGAGATCCTTATTGATGCCACAATCTCCATCTTGTTGTTGCAAATGTGTAGAACTTGACTCAGGATCCATTTTGGTGAAGAAATCAAGAGATTTGGTGGAAAAATGAGGTTGGAAACCCTAGAAAACCCTAGGATCCCCATACGCAACCCCATAGTTTCTCTCTCCTCTCATACTCTTCTCTCTCCCTTCCGCTCGCTTCAATACCTCTCTTTCTCTTTCCCCTTTCCCTTCTACTTCTCTCTCTTTTTCCTGTGTCTCTCTCCCTCGCTTGCCTTCTCCCCTTGCTTCTCTCCCTCTCCCTCTCTCCTTCTCCTACCCATCTCCGCTCATCTCCCTCTGTCCGTCTCCTTCTTCCTCTTTCCCTCCTCCATCTCCCACTACTTCTCTCTCCTTGTCTGTCTCTCTCCTCTCCTCTCTCACTCTATCGTACTCTCTCGCTCTCCTCCTTCTCTCTCTTTCCTTCTCTCCTCCTCCTCTATCTCTCCTCTCCTTGATTCGTTCTCGCTCTCCTCCCCTCTCACTCCCATTGTCCTTCTCTCTCCCTCCTGATCTACTCTCCCCTCTCACTCTCTCGTTCCCCTTCTCTCTATTTCTCTCTCTCCTTACCGTTTATCTCCACTTCTCCTTCTCCCTCCCTCTTTCCTTCTCCCCTTCTCTTCCAGTCTCCTTTTCCCTCTCTCTCTCCTTCTCCTTGTCTATCTTCGTCTAGCTCACTTACCAACACTTTTTATCCTTCTCTCCTTCTCTTTCTCGTTTTCCTTCATTCACAGTTTACTTCTCTCTCCTCTCTCACCTTCTCCCTCTAATTCACTCTCTCCCCTTCTCCGTTTCACTCCCTCCTTGTCGCTCTCCTTCTCCCTCTTTCTCTCCTTCTATATTGTTCTTTCTACTTCTCCATCTCTCCTCCCACTCCTTGTCCTTCTCACTCTCTCCCCCTCTGTCCACCTCTCCTCTCTCTCCTTCTCCTTCTAGTTCTCTCTCCCCTCTCTCCTTGTTTCCCCATTTCCTTCTCTCTCGTCCTGCACTCTCCTTCTCCCTCCCCCTCCTCCTTGTTTCTCACTCTCTTGTTGTCCCACGCTCTCTCCTTTCTACTCCTCTGTCATATTCTCTGTTCCCTTCTATCTTCTATCTTCTCTCTCCTTATCCTTCACTCTTCGTCTTCAATCTCCTTCCCTCCTCCTCTACTTCAATACCTCTCCTTCTCTTTCCCCTTTCCCTTCTCCTTCTCTCTCTTCTTCCTCTCTCTCTCTCTCGCTTGCCTTCTCCTCTTGCTTCTCTCCCTCTCCCTCTCTCCTTCTCCCTCCCATCTCCGCTCTTCTCCCTCTATCTGTCTCCTTCTTCCTCCTTCCCTCCTCCATCTCCCTCTACTCCTCTCTCCATGTCCTCCTCTTCTCCTCCTCTCTCCTTCTACCACCTTATCTTCCTCCTCTCCCTCCTTCTCCTTCTCTCATCTCTCTCCTTCTGCTTCGCTTGTCCTGCTCCCTCTACTCCTCTCTCCTTGTCCTCCTCTGCTCCTCTCTGTCACCTTCACTCTGTCTCACTCTATCGTTCTCCTTCTCTCTCCCCCTTCTCCTTCTCCCTATTTCTCTCTCTCCTTTCCTTTAACTCCACTTCTCCTTCTCCCCCTCTTTCCTTCTCTCGTACCCTTCCAGTCTCCTCTTCCTTTTCTTTCTCCTTCTCCTTGTCTTTCTCCGTCTAGCTCACTTACCAACACTCTTTCTCCCTATCTCCTTCTCTTTCTCCTTTTCCTTCGTTCACAATCTCCTTCTCTATCCTCTCTCAACTTGTCACTCTAATTCACTCTCTCCCCTTCTCCGTTTAACTCACTCCATATCACTTTCCTTCTCCCTCTCTCCTTCTCTATTGTTTTCTCTACTTCTCCATCTCTCCTCCCTCTCCTTGTCCTTCTCACTCTCGCCCCTCTTTCCACCACTCCTCTCTCTCCTTCTTCTTCTAGCTCTCTCCCCCTCTCTCCTTGTTTCCCCATTTCCTTCTCTGTCGTCCTGCACTCTCCTTCTCTCTCCCCCGTCCTTCTCCTTGTTTTTCACTCCCTTGTTGTCCCGCACTCTCTCCTTCCCACTCCTCTCTCTTATTATCTCTTCCTCTCTATCTTCTCTCTCCTTATGCTTCACTATTCGTCTTCAATCTCCTTCCCACCCTCTCCTTCTCCTCTACTTCAATACCTCTCCAACTCTCTCTGTTTTCCCTTCTCCTTCTCGCTCTTCTTACTGTCTATCTCTCCCCCTCTTGCTGTCTCCCCTGGCTTCTCTTCCTCTCCCTCTCTCCTTCTCCTTCCCATCTCCGCTCTTCTCCCTCTGTCCGTCTACTCCTTTCCTCCTCCATCTCCATCTACTTCTCTCTCCTTGTCTGTCTCTCTCCCCTCCTCTCTCACTATATCGTACTCTCTCGCTCAGCTCCTTCTTCTCTCTCTTTCGTTCTCTCTCCTCCTCCTCTATCTCTCCTCTCCTCGTCTCCTTCTCCTTCCCATCTCCGCTCTTCTCCCTCTGTCTGTCTCCTCCCTCCCTCCTCCATCTCCCTCTACTTCTCTCTCCTTGTCTGTCTCTCTCTCCCCTCCTCTCTCACTATATCGTACTCTCTCGCTCTCCTCCTTCTTCTCTCTCTTTCGTTCTCTCTCCTCCCACTCTATCTCTCCTCTCCTCGTCTCCTTCTCGCTCTCCTCCGCTCTCACACCCATTGTCCTTCTCTCTCTCCTTATATACTCTCCCCTGCTCCTTCTCTCTTGTGTGCCCTTATTCGTCTCTCCGTTGCTCTCCTTCTCTCTCCTTGCCCTCTCTCTTGTTCTCCTTCTTCTCCTCCTCTCTCCTTCTTCTCCCTCCTCTTCCTCCTCTCCCTCCTCCTTCTCTCATCTCTCTCCTTCTGCTTCGCTTGTCCTTCTCCCTCCTCCTTCCTTTTCCTTTCCTCTCCCTCACCTTCACTCTCTCTCACTCCTCTCGTTCTCCTTCTCTCTCCCCCTTCTCCTTCTCTCTATTTCTCTCTCTCCTTACCTTTTATCTCCACTTCTCCTTCTCCTCCCCTCTTTCCGTCTCTCTTTCCCTTCGAGTCTCCTCTTCCTTCTCTCTCTCCTTCTCCTTGTCTTTCTCCGTCTAGCTCACTTACCGACACTCTTTCTCCCTCACTCCTTCTCTTTCTCCTTTTCCTTCATTCACAGTCTCCTTCTCTCTCCTCTCAGAGCTTCTCGCTATAAATCACTCTCTCCCCTTCTCCGTTTCAATCCCTCCTTGTCGCTCTCCTTCTCCCTCTCTCTGATTCTGTATCTGTCTTGACACATGTACTTTCCTATTTTATACTTAGGTCCCTTGTGTCGGCTATAAATAGCCCCGAAACGTTGTTGTAAAAGGTCAGTTTTTTTTCCAAATTTTAGTAATAAAATTCTATTTTTTTATTTTGTGTTTTTTGTTTTATTTTGTAGTTTCTCTAGGACCCCTTCTCTTTCCCTCCATCCACGACTTTCTAACTCTCTCCAAAGGGTGGGGGTGACGGATTTAGGGTGATGAGAAGAAGAATTACGTTATTATTTTAATTTCGTGTTAGTATATTTTGATTACTTGAGTTTATGTTGTTTCATTTATCATGTAATACTTTCTAACTAATGTGATTTATTATAAGTTTCAGAATTCTCTAATCAAAACCCGATATCTAAACCTCCACCCGCTGGACTCTCATCCATATTTCTTTTCTTTTTAGTTTTTCTTTTGTTGTTCTTGCTTTAGAAAATTAAAAACCAAAAATCTCAAACCAAACTTATTTCTCTTTCTTTCTTGCCTAAATCGAAAATCACAAAAATAACAATATCTCTCCCTCCTTGTGTTCGACCCGTACTTGCCACGTCTTCATTGACGCCGTGCACTTGCGGTATAAATTTAATTCTCATCAAGTTTTTGGCGTCGTTGCCGGGGAGACGACGAAGATTTTTGTTTATTTTAGTGATTTCGATTTTTCTGTTTATCGTGTGCACGATCTAACTATTTGGATTTGCGTTTCGGGAGACAACAGAGTGCGCGGTGAAATCCGGGCACATTCGGAGCTATAAGGGCGGCGAAATCGCCGCATCTCAAGTACAACCTGCGCGGATCCGCTGCACATCTGAAGCATCTGGGCTTCAATTTTTATGGGGTCGTCTCCATCTATGGGTGGACGCGTAGAGCATCTGGGAAGTTTCGAGAGCGGGTGGCGAACCCGTCTGAGCATTGCGGAGGTAACGTTTCTTGCCTTTCTCGTAAAATCTTAATTTTCGAAAAGTTCCCTTTCGTAGAACTGCACGTGTTAGGGCAAAATTCCATAATTGTCAATAATTGAACTCTGACCTAAAAATTGGCAAAATTAGAAGGACTTAGTGCATGCATCATATAGTGTTTTGTATGCATTATTCTTGCTAATTCTTGCAAATGAATTTCTGTTGAAGAGTGCTGGAGTCAAGGTACGTGCATGAGTTTTATCGATTGCATTTAAGCATATAATTTAGTTGCATACAACCTTGCATTTGCCCTCATTTAAAGACCAATGTTTGACTATCTTTGCTAGATTTAAGTTAAACTATCTGAAGGGCAACTCTGTAGGAAAAGATACGGTGGGGATATCATCACCCTTTCGTGGCCCACAAATAACAATCCTAAAGTGTGACCCAAGCTTTAAAATTAAAATCAATTATACATTGGCCCCTAAGGACTCAGACTCAATTAAGGAGGAGATTGGTTTGACTTGCTATGACTTGAAGCTGATCGAATTTAATTTGGTGTCTAGAAAGTGTTTTTGTGTTGACGTAAGTCTTCCAAGCGAAGTGAATGTCGAATTGGCACCGACTCTGTCGGAAGCGCCCCCACTAACTATACACTGCCTGGCCAAGTTGGTTTGATTAGTGAGGGAGGTGAATCAAGCAAATCAATTCGACTCAACCAGTTAGGAGTCGTCTAGATTTAAGCGACACTAGGTCTAGGATTGTTTGAACCGTGCTTTTTCAGGAATCTTCTGACCAACCCTAGAACCTATCTTTTAGAGTTAAGTTTCCTTGAAGAAAAATAAAAAAAATTAAAAATAAACGAAAAAAAATTGTAATTAATTCTTCAAATTAAATTTGGAATTTAAATTTCAAATTTGAATTAAAAAATTGATTCAAACCGGTGCACTCAGATTTGGGTTTGGGACTTGAGTAATTGACTCTCACGAGTTCATCTAGATTCTAGTCTGGAGCTTAGCCCCAATCCACTTGTTGCACCATCTCATCCGGATCCAATGGGTGAGAATGTTGTGAACCCGCCAATAACTCTGAGGGATCGATGCTACCCAGCGATGGTTGCTCAGCCATCGTGCATCGTTATGCCCACCATACAGGATCGCGACTTCGAACTTAAGGCACAATACATGAGTATGTTGCCTAAGTTCACCTCTAGGGAAGACTCATATCTCTTCCTTAGATAATTTGAGGAAATCTGTTCTCTTATGCAATACCAGCATATCTCTGAGGAGGCAGTGCGTCTGAAATTCGTGCCTCTAGCACTGAAGGACGACGCTAAGAAATGGCTATATAGTCTAGCCGAAAAATCCATTAAAAGTTGGGCTGAGTTTGTTCAAGTATTCCTAAAAAAATATTTCCCCAACCATAAGACTGACGATTAGGAATGAAATTGTTGCATTCGTTCAATCTGAGAGCGAGCTGTTCTATTCCTATCTAGAAAGATTTAAAAGTGTGCTGACCCAATGCCCTCATCACGGAATTCGAAGATGGCAACTATGCCAAATTATTTATGAGGGATTGACACCCACATCTAGGGTTATGATAGAATCCGTAAGCCAAGGGAACTTCATGTAAAAAAATGAAAATGATGCCTGGACTTTTCTTGAGGATTTAGCTGAAAACAATATGCAATGGGACAATGCTAGAGCACCGCTTAACCCAAGTATTGGATCTAGAATAGCAAGTCAACCCAAACCAGGAGTCTTAGCTGTAGATGCCAATGTAGCGGCTGAAGCAAAACTAGCTACCCTTATGCGCAGAATGGAAAGTCTAGAGTTACAAACCCGACCCCGAGTGAATCAAGCCTCGTCTATCCCTTGCTCTAGATGTGGTCAGACTGGTCATTTAATGGAGGATTGTGCGGACTGGGAACAAGTGAATGCCACGTTTAACCATGCTAGAAATGACCCATACGCATCAACCTATAACTCGGGTTGGCGTAATAATTCTAATTTCTCATCAAGCCAACAAGGTCAACCTCCTAGACAACAACCAAACCCGTATAACCAAAATAATACATCATCTGGGTTTAGTAACAATGGAGATTATGATGTTAGGTTGACACGCTTGTAAAATTTGATGAAGACTTTTATACAAACAACCAACCAGTCCTTCCAAATGCTAGAGACACAAGTCAGCCTACTCGCACAAATTGTAGGTGCAAGAGAAAAGGGTCAGTTTCCAAGTCAACCTGAGGTGAATCGTAGATCTAATAATCAATATCAGCCCTATCAACCACCTCTAGGAAGTAACAACTCGAGACCAGTTCAAATAGTTAATGAGGGAGGATTATTCCAACAAATAAATGCAGTAGTATCGTTACGGTCTGGAAGACAAGTTGATAACAATGTGGTAAATCCTAGAACGTCTAATCAATCTAGCCATCAAGCAACCACATATGACCTAACCATTGAACCTGGTGTCCAATCTGAAACGCCCAACCCACCTACTCAACCTGAACTCATAGCTCAACCTGAGCGAGTCTATGTTCCTAAAGCTCCATTCCCCAATAGACTTAAGAAGAACTCAATTGCACAAATGGAGAAAATCCTGGAAGTATTTAAGCAAGTTAAGGTGAATATTCCACTCCTGGATATGATTCAACAAATACCTGCTTATGCTAAATTCTTAAAAGATCTGTGCACTAAAAAGAGAAAAACAAACGTACCAAAGAAGGCTTTCTAAACTGCAAACATAAGATCTATTCTGTCCAACTCATCTCCTATAAAATATAAGGACCCTGGGTGTCCCACAATTTCGAGATACTTTTATCAACAAAGCCCTTATAGACCTTGGTGCTAGTGTTAACCTACTCCCGTTCTCTGTCTACGAGCAACTCAACCTTGGTCCACTAAAACCCTCTAAGACAACTCTTCAATTTGGTGACTGCTCTATTAAGAAACCAAGAGGTCTAGTCGAGGATGTTTTGATCAAGGTGGGTGACTTCATTTACCCAGTGGATTTTGCCGTACTAGATACTGCACCTGTTGTAAGTCCTAATAGACAAATCTCTGTAATACTAGGCAGACCCTTTTTAGCCACTACTGAAGCATTGATAAATTGTCGAAATGAGCTCATGCAATTATCTTTTGGGAACTTAAAAGGTGAATTTAATATCTTTCATGTTGAGAGCGAGCCAGAAATAATATGCAATCAAAGTGATGTTGTGATGAGAGCACGTATCTATAAGATTTCTGAATCAAATAAGTCATCACAAAATCAAAAAGAAAGTGCGAAAAAAGGGAGTAAGTCATCTACCCAACCACCATCAATCGAACAAACAAGAGAATCAATACATGTGAGAGGTGTGGAACCTTTACCTCAGGGAACATTTCAACTGGATACATGCACCAACATGGTGATATTCAATCCAGTTCTGATTATGGTTGACTCTGAACAAATTCCATCCCTCCACCACAGTTCACCCAGGTAATAAGTGCATTTGCTTTATATTTGCATACATTGAGGACAATGCATGATGTAGGTGTGGGGGGTGTTTATCTATATATCTATATATTCTATTAGTTTTGTTATTATTCAAAAAAAAATTTAAATAAATAAATAAATTCAATGTCCCATGACATAGCGTATGATTGAACTGCCAAAACCCATGTACAAAATGCAGTGAGTTTTTGTTCCTTATTATATAATTCTGCTTGTAGAAATTATGACATAAATCTAAGTTCCAAAGAAATAACCCATTTCCCTTTAAGACATGTATGCACTTAAATTGGATGAATCAAATCTTTGAAGTGGTTGATAAAAAGCAGAGGTTGAGGAAAATGTACCGGGAAGTGTGGACTTCTAATAGAAATTAAGCCTTGAGGAAAATAAAAGTAAAAAAATAATAAAGGAATCAAGTGAGGAAAGCACATTTTGCAAAATTATTACAAAAGCCCAAGCCTTTGAGTCACTGGTCCGTAGGGGTATCTTAAAACCCGGTAACTTGAGTCTACCAGCTCGGGATTATCGACCAAACTCGCTAAACGAATGCAAAAAGGGTAAAAGTGTCAGAAAAAGCAAATGTGTTGAATCACGGAAAAAAAAACTTTAAGATACTCAAGGCCCAAAGTTAAAAGAATGATCCATGCCATGGTTGATCCGAATGATACTTCACCACCAGAGGAGGCGTGCAAAATAATTTAAGTGATAACATGTGTAGAAGGGTTAGTGGTGTGAATGTTGGAGGAACAAAGACCAAGTTAGACTATTTATAAGTTAGATTTGTATAATGAGCATGCAAGAATTCTAAGTAAGATGTACAAGGTTTACGTGGAGATATTTAGAGCTATCTATGAAATGTTGAATTAAGACTTTGTGGGTGTGTCAACTGAAAACCCTCACGAGACAAAACTCGTCCTCTAAGGAAACTTGGGGGTTTAAAGGCTTGTTGCACATGCTAAGTGCAACCGTTATTCCAACGAAAGTGAGTTAGGATTTCCCTGTTTTCATTTTTCTTATATTATGTTTTGCAAGGGACTAGCAAAATCTAGGTGTGGGGGTATTTGATGCATTGCATACATTGCATCATATGTCTTTCATTTAGATTAATTTTATATCAATAAATGCTACTAAGGTATGTGTTTAGTCTTATTTACATAATATTGGGACCTGAATGCAAATTACCCATATCCTGAGCATAAATGCATGCAAGAGACTCATTTCTATCATAAAGACCAAGTCAAGATTATCGGGATTCAAATGGAAGTCCATCCAAGCATAAAAGCATTCAAAGACCTAATTACAAAAAGGCCAGGGACTTTAATTGCAAAAAGCGGAAGACCCGATTGCAAATTAAAGTACCAAAATATTATTTTGGAGAAGTTCTAAAGAAAAATCAATTTGGATCTCCAAATATATGAAGAAATAAAGTCGGAGCTCAAAAGAAAGGAAAGAATCAATCCAGACGCGCAAAGGACAACTAAATCATACCATAAAAACACAGGAAAAATCCGGATTAAATCAGAGCAGATAATGTGGTGGAATCGCCGCATCTTACATGTATTGTGCGGCGGAAACGCCGCACCCCTTGCAATCCGTGGCCCCGGATTTTGTCTAGTCGTGTCTTGACACATGTACTTTCCTATTCTATACTTAGGTCCCTTGTGTCGACTATAAGTAGCCCCGAAACGTTGTTGTAAAAGGTCTTAGCTTTTGTTCCAAATTTTAGTAATAAAATTCTATTTTTTTATTTTGTGTTTTTAGTTTTCTTTTGTAGTTTCTCTAGGACCCCTTCTCTTTCCCTCCATCCACGACTTTCTAACTCTCTCCAAAGGGTGGGGGTGACGGATTTAGGCTGATGAGAAGAAGAATTACGTTATTATTTTAATTTCGTGTTAGTATATTTTGATTAATTGAGTTTATGTTGAGTCATTTATCATGTAATGCTTTATAACTAATGTGATTTATTATAAGTTTCAGAATTCTCTAATCAAAACCCGATATCTAAACCTCCACCCGCTGGACTCTCATCCATATTTCTTTTCTTTTTAGTTTTTCTTTTGTTGTTCTTGCTTTAGAAAATTAAAAACCAAAAATCTCAAACCAAACTTATTTCTCTTTCTTTCTTTCCTAAATCGAAAATCACAAAAATAACAATATCTCTCCCTCCTTGTGTTCGACCCGTACTTGCCACGTCTTCATTGACGCCGTGCACTTGCGGTATAAATTTAATTCTCATCAGGAACTAAAGAGGGGTTAGTAGTTAGATTCTAAACCCTATTGGAGATTGAGAGGCTAGCTCTATCTTGTTTCGAGTTTGGTGAATACTCGGAGGCATCCGGCACAACGACAATCATCCTTAACGTCTTTTGATCATCAAAAAGTTTTAGAGATCTTCTAGGTATGAAATTCAGAGCCCATGTTTATTTTAATAAAGTTTTGAAACTAGTTATTGAAACAAACCGATGCATGCATGAAACAAATCATAGAAAAATTGAAATTGATCCTTATTGTGCATAAAAATTTCAAAAATAAATATGTGCAATTAAACTACAAATCCTTCAGTGATATCATAGCTTAGGGTTCAATTTTATAATGATTTGAAATTATAAAGAAATTTAGATTACCATCTAGGGTTCGAACAATTGGATTTTTCTGTTTTTCGGTCTTTAAATGTTTTGTTGGAATAGTTCTTTGTAATAATTCGTTTTGAATGTTTTAAGTGGTTTAAAACATGGCATGTAATTATTAGAATTATGATTTAGACGTAATTCTAAATTGCAATAATTTCGTTTTAAGCATAAACGATTGTTTTGTAAGAGAATCAACAAAACCGAAAAACTGCGGTTCGTCTTTCCTTTTAGGAAATTGGATGGACAGCGGTTCAAAATTGTTTTTGAACTTGTGGATGGATGAAAAACCTTTTTAATGGATTTCAAAATGTTTTTCAAAGAATTGTTTCGGATTCTAGATGATTGACAAACTAGGTTGTATAGTTTATAACAATATTGCGCGCATGGATGCTCGAGTTGTTTTTTTGCAGGAATTGTGGGTTTATATGTTCCAAATCAGCAACTATGAATGTATATAATTATTATTATACAGGTGCTTATTTGTATGTAAAAGCCAAATTCTCTCTTTCTATCTTTAGATAATTGCATTTGCATTTGAGAGGTTTTTCATAGGACTTGCACTAGTCGGTTTTTATCGAACATGAGGAGCATGTTTATTTTATGTAAAATCTACATCTCCGGTGCAAGAAGAAGTCGCCGCTGTAGCGCATAGATCGATGAATGTGATTGAATGTTAGGATGTGTATGAATGATAATATGCATGATAACTTAAAATTCCGAATCACATGTTAATATATGAAATTGTCCAACAAAATTAAGAGTAATTTTCCTTCTTATTTCATCCACTAGCAACCATTGAACGAGAGATACTCTGCTCGCCCTTAGCGGGAGATAGCTCCCTCCATCTTTAGGAATACTGGGAGATAAAATGGTTGTCTATTGTTGTACCACCATTAAATATAATGGTTGTCTAGGCAAACATATCAAAATTCTAACTTGATTAACACATAGAATACATGTCATGATCCACAATTACCTGCTCAACTAATTTATAGATAAAGTACTAGTAAATTTTGATTTTTTCAATGCTAATTAAGGCTATCGTAAAAAAATATTTAATTTTGCTAGTGGTATATGTTTATGGTATAATATATCACTTTCCGAAAAGATATTTATCGTGTCAATGTCAAGCTGAAATAAAACATTTTTATTGTTACCCATATAAAACATTTGAACTATTTTATGATTATTTAAACTACTTTGAGTTTTTTTCCAAAATACCGTTAGCATTTAGATCAGTTTTAATAGGCATTTACGTAAAATATTCCAATTCTTCTTCTTAATTTCTACTCTACCTCATTTGTTGTGATTATGTTTATTCTTCAACATAGTCGCATGTCATCGCATACTTACCATCACTAATGATTTCGACAAGGCTTTATGGTATACAAATCAAGACTATCAATATAGATGATTATTGTAACGTACCCGAAAACAGCAGAAAATTAAAACAAAAATAAAGACCGTCAACGGTCAACACTGGGCACGTCACGAGACAACAAGACGAAATATATATATATATATAGATATAGATCCACATGGAAGTCAAACTATACATATGAGTCAACTGTGATTACAACAAAACTGAATATACATGTAATCACTACCTCAACCAAAGAAAGATATACAAGGAAGACAGGATCAGATCCCGGGGGCACCCTCCTCGGTCACCACCTCGACTCTAAATCTGCTCGCTACCTGAAATGCAAACAATTGAAACATGCCTGTGTTCCCTGCAGGAACCCCGTATGTCAAACCTCCTAAAATACAAAAAGGAATTAAAGACAATGCAATGCAATGCACATGATCATCCACCTCGGGCCCACAATAATGCCCTCTCCGCCTCCACGGTACTGAACCACTCCTGCCACTAGGGTCAAGTCAGTCCACCGCTGCCTAACAAGGGTCAGTCGGCACCATTGCTCCCCAAAAGTGCAGAAAGGAACCCTGGCACTACGCCGCCACCCCAGGAGCGAGTCAGCCCGCCGAATACACAACTCGGGTCAGACGACAGTCGCTGCTCCCCAAAGAGCCGCCAGACGCGCACCCTGCCGGAACATCCTCGGCCTATCGCTAAACCCCAGCAAACTGCCCAAGGTTTACGGCACACATCCCTCACACCCCGCTCGGTAAGAGAGGCAACATTAATATAATAATACGCCTTCGTCGAAGGTGAAATCCGTCGCTCCCAAGGCCGGTAATCGACCGTCGCCTCAGAGCTGGTAGTCGACCTATACTCAACGGATCGCATGTGGATAAATCCACCAACCTGCGACAGATTGGTCGACCGCTACAAGCACACCGGTCGACCAGTCCTCCACACAGTACTCAGTACTGTACAAACAATACCATGCGGTCGAACCACGCCAACCGAAATACCGACCAATCGGTCGAACAAAAGTCATCTAGAGGTCGACCGTTTGGATGGTCTACACTATACAAATTTATATAATATATATATCCGACCGGTCGAACCAAGGGGTCGTTCAACCGATAACAGGGATTTCAGCATTTTGCCCAAGTGACATTCAGTCGACCGAAACTGCTATACAGTTCGACCGAATCATCACAGGCACTCTACTGCTTAATTAAAATGCTCAGTCGGTCGACCGAAAGTTAAAGAGCGGTCGACCGTTTTGATGGTCAAAGCTCCTAACCGACTTAGCATCGAATAGATCGGTCGAACAAGTTTAAGGGCGTTCGACGGTTTAATAAGTCAAAACCCCCAACCGACCTATTCTCATTGTTTTTCGGTCGACCAGCTAAGTGGACCCGTTCGACTGATAACAACATCAACCCTTTTTCCCGCACAAATCTGGCATAACGGTCGACCGTCCATAGACATCGTTCGACCGTTTGCGGGTGCAAATCAATATAATAATAGGATCGGTCGACTGCCCACAAGCACCGGTCGACCGATCGTCATCTTCAACCTCTGAATAGGTTGCAATCTGTCGGGGAATTCGGCACCAACGTCGATCCCCAAAACTCACTAAGCTTATGTGAGTTATATTGAAGACTTGGCATACCTTATTGAAGCTCGTGGATACCTCCCAAACTTTGGCACTCTCAACCCAACTTCTTCTTCTCCTTCTCTTCTTCTTCTTCTCCTTCACTTCTTCTCCTCTTCTAAAGCTCCTCTCTCAATCTCTGCTAAACCACGAATTGAAGAAAAACATTTTACATCCATACTCTAGCTTAACCTTATATTCACTATATATATATCTCCTTTAATTAACCACCTCCAAATCTTCCAACCAAAACAAGCCACCTCATCTTCCCATCCTTATCTCCTCACCTCTACATTAGCATGCTTAATTAGGGTTAATTAGGTTTAGTTTAGTTTAATTTTGGTGTTTAGATTAAGGTTATTACAATCTACCCTCCTTAAAAGAATTTCGTCCAGGAAATTCGAAACAACTGACTTACCGTAATAACTCTGGATATTGCTTCCTGTCATCCTCCTCGATCTCCAACGTAGCCTCTCTGCCACTGTGATGCTGCCACCTGACCTTCACCATCGGAATCGCTCTCCTCCTGCGCTGATGTACCATCTGATCCACAATCTCAACTGGTCTCTCATCTAATGACAAATCCTGCTGGATCTCCGGTACTGCTATCTCAATCACATGAGTTGGATCAGCCACGTACTTCCTCAGCATAGAAACATGGAAGACGTTGTGAAGTCCTGCGAACTGTGGCGGTAAAGAATTCCTATATGCCACCTCACCGACCCGATCCAATATCTCAAAAGGTCCGACATACCTCGGACTCAGCTTCCCCTTCTTCCCGAATCTCATCACCCCTCTGGAAGGTGAGATCTTCAGGAAGACATGATCTCCTACTTCAAAAGTCAGCTCACGCCTCCGCGTATCAGCATAACTCTTCTGCCTGCTCTGTGCTGTAGCTAGTCGTCTCCGAATCACGTCGACCTTCTCTGAATATAACAGTATAATGTCAGGTCCAACTAGCTGTCTCTCGCCAACATCACTCCAGCATACCGGCGATCTACACAGTCTCCCGTATAATGCCTCATATGGTGTCATCCCAATACTCGAGTGGTAGCTGTTGTTGTAGGTGAACTCTATCAACGACAACTGCTCATCCCAATCCTGGCCCAGTCAAGTGTACACGCTCTCAGCATGTCCTCCAATGTCTGTATCGTCCGCTCTGACTGGCCATCTGTATGTGGGTGGAAAGCTGTGCTAAACTTCAGGCGTGTCCCCAGTGCTCTGTGTAGACTCTCCCAAAATCGCGAAGTGAATCTGGGATCTCTATCTGAAATGATACTAACTGGTACACCATGAAGTCTGACAATCTCCTTAATATATAACTTAGCTAGACCATCCATAGCAAGGGTGGTCTTAATAGCTAAGAAATGCGCCGACTTGGTCAGCCGATCGACTATAACCCAAATCGCGTCGTGGAATCTCCGTGTCTTCGGTAGCCCTGTAACAAAATCCATCGTCACGTGCTCCCACTTCCACTCGGGCAACCCAATCCTCTGCATCTGACCCGCTGGTCTCAGGTGCTCGATCTTCACCTGCTGACAGACCAAACACCTCGACACAAAGTCTGCAACGTCCTTCTTCATACCTCGCCACCAGAAGTTCCGCTGCAGATCTTTGTACATCTTGGTGCTCCCTGGATGAATGGAATATCTCGATCTGTGTGCCTCCTCCATGATATCATGTCTCAGGTCCTCTGTTTTCGGCACCCAGATACGGTTTCTGAATCTCAGACTTCCATCCACTCCAACTCTGAAGTCTGACCCATCTCTAGTCGCTAACTGTAGTAAACTGCTCAACTCCTCATCTGTAGTCTGAGCATGAATCACTGCCGATACTGTCTGAGGCTCTACTCTCAATCCTGCAATCACTGCACCCTCAGAGCTATCTGCAAATGGTCTCCACTCTGCTAAAGACTCTAGTAGTCGCCACTCCTGAATGCATAGGCCTGCTACTGATACCTCCACCTTCCGGCTCAAAGCGTCTGCAACTGTGTTCACCTTCCCCGGACGATAAGAGATAGTAAAATCATAGTCCTTAATGAACTCAAGCCATCTGCGCTGCCTCATGTTCAGCTCGTTCTGCGAGAACAGGTACTTCAGACTCTGATGATCTGTAAACACCTCAAACTGCTCGCCATAAAGATAGTGTCTCCAGGTCTTCAGTGCGTGAACCACTGCTGCTAACTCCAAATCATGTGTCGGGTAATTCCTCTCATGGACCTTCAGCTGTCTGGATGCGTACGCGATCACCCTCCCGTGCTGCATAAGTACACATCCTAAGCAAACACCAGAAGCGTCGCTATAAATCACGAATCCACCCGTGCCACTCGGCAATGACAAAACTGGTGCTGTGGTCAACAGTCTCTTCAGCTCCTGAAAGCTGTCCTCGCACTTCTGTGACCATACAAAGGTGACTCCCTTCTGTGTCAGAGCCGTCAGTGGTGCTGCCAATCTCGAGAAGTCCTTCATGAAGCGACGGTAATAACCCGCCAGTCCAACAAAGCTCCTAATCTCCGTCACGCTCGTAGGGGTCCTCCACTGTGTCACTGCCTCTACCTTCGCCGGATCTACTGATATCCCCTCTGCCGATACAATGTGCCCAAGGAATGCCACCCTGTCCAACCAAAACTCGCACTTTGAGAACTTAGCATATAACTGCTGAGCTCTCAAGATGCTTAGTACAATCCTCAGATGCTCTCTGTGCTGCTCCACATCTAGTGAATAGATCAAAATGTCATCCACGAAGACAATCACAAATATACTGCCTGAATGTCCGGTGCATCAGATCCATGAACGCTACCGGAGCCTTCGTCAATCCAAATGGCGTCACCAAGAACTCATAGTGTCCATATCTCGTCCTGAAAGCTGTCTTCTGGATGTCCTCATCTCGGATCCTCAACTGGTGATATCCTGAACGCAGGTCAATCTTCGAGAAAACCTTTGCTGACTGTAGTTGGTCGAAAAGGTCCTCGATCCTAGGTAAGGGATACCTATTCTTTACCGTCACCTGGTTCAGCATCCTGTAGTCTATGCACATCCTCAAGGATCCGTCCTTCTTCTTCACGAACAAAACTGGTGCACCCCAAGGCGAGACACTCGGTCGGATAAACCCAGAGTCCATCAACTCCTGCAAGTGCTTCTTCAACTCTGTCAACTCAGCAGGTGCCATCCGGTATGGAGCCTTCGACTGTGGTGTAGTGCCAGCTACCAACTCAATGCCGAACTCCAATTCCTGATGTAGTGGTAAACCTGGAATCTCCGCTGGAAAAACATCCGCGAACTCCTGCACTACCTCAATGTCCTCTAGCCTCAGAGACTCTGCCTCCGCAACCACAAGTGTCGCTAAAAATGCTGCACAACCCTGCTGTAACAACCTCTGAGCTCTCACGGCAGATACAATAATGTGACCTCCTCTGCTTCTGATCCCTCTAATCAGAATATCAGGCAAACCCTTCCTCGGGATCAAAATCTTCTTCTCACGGCACAAGACTCGAACATCATATTGGGACAGCCAATCCATCCCAAGTATGACATCAAAGTCCTCCATCGGTAGCAAGACCATGTCTGCCGGAAACTCCTGATCTCCCGAAACAACCGTGGTGCCGGGGACAAATCTCCCCACAGTGTCCACCAGACCCAGGGGTGTGCTGACCTCCAAAGTGGCAGTCAACATCGCAAGGGTACAACCCAACACTCCCGCAAATCGCTCTGAGATGAACGAGTGTGTCGCGCCACAATCAAATAGAACCCTAGCTACTGAACCAGCGACAAGAAGCGTACCTTCCACTACAGCGCCTCCATCCCTAGCCTCCTCTGCCTGGATGGTGTAAACTCTGCCAGTGCGCTGCCCCTGCTGTGGTCTGAAAGGTGGTCTGCCTCCACCTCTGCCTGGTGCTGGTAATCCCGGTGGTCTGCTCGGCCCCGCTCCTCGGCTCAGACAGCTCCTAATAAAGAGGCCCAGCTGGCCACAACCATGACAAGCTCCGGTGGTGAAACACTGCCCGGAGTGAAACCTGCCACAAGTACCACAAGGCTCAGGTCGTGGTGTTGCAGCTCCTGCTCCCTCAAACCGGGGCCTCTTGCCCGGATTCCCCCCAGTCTGACCTCCCGACCTCCCAGAGAACCTACCCAATGCCCTCCTCTCATCTTGGTAGTTCTCTCTGTAGTCACGATCAAGAACAGTGGCACTCTTCACGGCCTCGGCTAACGTGCTAGGCATACGCGTCAGCACCTTCGTCCTTAACTGCTTCCGGAGCCCTCGGACGAACTTCCCAGCTCTCTGCTCCTGTGTGATATACATCTCGGTACAGTAACGCTCAAGGGCGTTAAACTTCCCGATGTAGCCTGTCAGGGTCATGTCCCCCTGCTGAAGACTCAGAAACTCCTCCCTCTTCACATCCTGCACATGCTGCGGAAAGTACTGCTCGTTGAACTCGCCAACGAACTCCTCCCAAGCTATATCGTCTCTGTCCGCAAACACCACTGCAGATGTGGACCTCCACCAGTTGGACGTAGCACCGCCCAACACATAAGTAGCCAGGCCCACTCTCGCCTTCGGAGGACAACCAATAGCACCGAAGATCTTCTGCATCGTGAAGATCCACTCCTCCGCAGCCTCTGCATCATACTGCCCCAGAAAGGTAGGTGGATGCTGGCGCATAAACCGGTCATGCATAGCGCGAGTCCCCGTCTGCCCAGTCTGTGATGCCTGCTGCTGTAGCATCTCCGTCAGACGTCTGACCTTATCGAACAACGTCCGACGCTCCTCCTCCCAAGACTCATCCCTCGCAGTCTCACTCTCACCGCGAGTATGAGCGACGGCCTTCCCCCGTCTAGGAGGCATCTGCCAAAGGAAACAAGACAATCATCAATATAAAATATGCATGATCCTCTAAGACCTACTTCCTAACTAAAAGGTGGTTTCTTTGGACAAGTACGCCGGAATCAACGCTCTGATACCAAATTGTAACGTACCCGAAAACAGCGGAAAATTAAAACAAAAATAAAGACCGTCAACGGTCAACACTGGGCACGTCACGAGACAACAAGAAATATATATATATAGATATAGATCCACGTGGAAGTCAAACTATACATATGAGTCAACTGTGATTACAAGAAAACTGAATATACATGTAATCACTGCCTCAACAAAAGAAAGATATACAAGGAAGACAGGATCAGATCCCGGGAGCACCCTCCTCGGTCACCAGCTCGACTCTAAATCTGCTCGCTACCTGAAATGCAAACAATTGAAACATGCCTGAGTTCCCTGCAGGAACCCCGTATGCCAAACCTCCTAAAATACAAAAAAGGAATTAAAGACAATGCAATGCAATGCACGTGATCATCCACCTCGGGCCCACAATAATGACCTCTCTGCCTCCACGGTACTGAACCACTCCTGCCACTAGGGTCAAGTCAGTCCACCGCTGCCTCACAAGGGTCAGTCGGCACCATTGCTCCCCAAAAGTTCAGAAAGGAACCCTGGCACTACGCCGCCACCCCAGGAGCGAGTCAGCCCGCCGAATACACAACTCGGGTTAGACGACAGCCGTTGCTCCCCCAAGAGCCGCCATACGCGCACCCTGCCGGAACATCCTCGGCCTACCGCTAAACCCCAGCAAACTGCCCAAGGTTTACGACACACATCCCTCACACCCCGCTCGATAAGAGAGGCAACAATAATACAATAATACGCCTTCGTTGAAGGTGAAATCCGTCGCTCCCAAGGCCGGTAATCGACAGTCGCCTCAGAGCCGGTAGTCGACCTATACTCAACGGATCGCGTGTGGATAAATCCACCAACCTGCGGCAGATCGGTCGACCGCTACAAGCACACCGGTCGACCGGTCCTCCACACAGTACTCAGTACTGTACAAACAATAGCATGCGGTCGAACCACGCCAACCGAAATACCGACCAATCGGTCGAATAAAAGTCATCTAGCGGTCGACCGTTTGGATGGTCTACGCTATACAAATTTATATAATATATATATCCGACCGGTCGAACCAAGGGGCCGTTCAACCGATAACAGGGATTTCAGCATTTTGCCCAAGTGACATTCGGTCGACCGGGACTGCTATACAGTTCGACCGAATCATCACACCCACTCTACTGCTTAATTAAAATGCTCAGTTGGTTGACTGAAAGTTAAAGAGCGGTCGACCGTTTTGATGGTCAAAGCTCCTAACCGACTTAGCATCGAATAGATCGGTCGAACAAGGTTATGGGCGTTCGACGGTTTAATAAGTCAAAACCCCCAACCGACCTATTCTCCTTGTTTTTCGGTCGACCGGCTAAGTGGACCCGTTCGACCGATAACAGCATCAACCCTTTTTCCCGCACAAATCTGGCATAACGGTCGACCGTCCATAGACATCGTTCGACCATTTACGGGTGCAAATCAATATAACAATAGGATCGGTCGACTGCCCACAGGCACCGGTCGACCGATCGTCGTCTTCAACCTCTGAATAGGTTGCAATCCGACGGGGAATTCGACACCAACGTCGATCCCCAACACTCACTAAGCTTGTGTGAGTTATATTGAAGACTTGGCATACCTTATTGAAGCTCGTGGATGCCTCCCAAGCTTTGGTACTCTCAACCCAACTTCTTCTTCTCCTTCTCTTCTTCTTCTTCTCCTTCACTTCTTCTCCACTTCTAAAGCTCCTCTCTCAATCTCTGCTAAACCACGAATTGAAGAAAAACGTTTTACATCCAAACTTTAGCGTAACCTTATCTTCACTATATATATATCCTTTAATTAACCACCTCCAAATCTTCCAACCAAAACAAGCCACCTCATCTTCCCATCCTTATCTCCTCACCTCTACATTAGCATGCTTAATTAGGGTTAATTAGGTTTAGTTTAGTTTAATTTTGGTGTTTAGATTAAGGTTATTACAATTATAGACTATATTGAGTAGAAAAGACTAGAAGATAGATGCAATTTAAGCTTATAAAGTTATATTTATAACAACTAATATTATAATACTACATATTACACTTATACATTATCAATCTTGTGAGGGACACTCACGACTACTCTTTCTACAACTATACTCACTCTTATACAAAAGTCTGTCTATTAAATACACACTCACTAGCTAACACAATTATAACTTTCATTTGTAGTAGTGGAGAGTGGAGACTGACACTTACTTGAGATGCTTGGAATAGTGATGATCGCCCATATTTATAGTGGTAGAATGAAAGGTTATGGAGAAAGATTAAACGTCTAGAGTAGAAAACTCCAAAACCTTTTCAAGTGTACGAATGTAGAGAGAATTCTAGACTTTGGGTATTCTAGAATTGAGTTTATTGGGTTATGGACTATCTAACTTAGATTATTTTCCTTTGTTGGGCTTATTGTGCTTGCATTTGGGTTGGTGTTGCATTTGTTAACAGACTATGGTTATAGACTACAATAAAAGAAGGAGAAAACAAACAAATCAACAATGTTTGGTTAATCCGCAACAAAAGGATGAAGAGGAGGAGGAAACTTAATAATTAAATGGGTTTTTTTAGTGTGTATTTTTGTATCTAATGTGACGAAAGTATTTAGCAAGTAAGAAATCAAACGGGAAATGTAACAAAATCAATTGTCAAAATGCACTAAATATACACAATGGTAAAATGTAGTCTTACTAAATGTTACGTTAAGAACATGATTTGTGTTTAAATCTTAGGAAGGTATAGTAAAATGTTGTTAATGAAAATCTTAAATAATGTTATTACTGATACAATAACTTATATATTAGTTGAAATTTAAGAAACACGTAGTCAAACTTTAGGTACGTAAACACATTTACTTGGGGAATATATGGAGCGAATGTAGAAAAAACCCTGAAGTGAAACTATTCTTTCTTTGTTCTTTTGTGTCGAGACACACTTACATATTTCTAACGGAAACATGCTACTTTCCTACACGTTTCTTTGGTCCTCCTTGCTATGTTACATACCCAAGTGTTATTTGAGAATCAGCCTAGAATGTGGGAAGTGAACTTACTGCATAAATAAAATTCAGAAGCAGTTGGCAATGACATAACAAGTCGAAGTGGCATTTGATCTAGATATGAAATTCCATTTGTTGGGCTTGAGCTTGCATATGGATTGTAATATTATTAAGATTAAAACAACAAATTTTCATTTATTTAAATTAAACTATAACTACAAAGTTTCTTGTATGCTAGTCATAAACAACAAATCTGCTTTCCTGTCGGATTCGAGAGACAAACACAAACAATAGAATTCAGTGAAAGACCTGATACTTTTTCGTTGGATTATGTTTTCTTTTGTTTTCCATTTAACCGTTGAAAATCACTTTCAGAGTTTTCCTCACCACTAACACCTCTTAGAAAGAAAAGAAATGGAGAGAAGAGAAAATATTGATAGAAACAAGTTGGAAGTTAGGAGAGAAAAGAAAAAAGAAGGTTGCACCATATTAATAAATTATTTGTGCTCGTTTAACAATCTTATTTAATTTTGGAAGTATTTTGAAACAATGTACCGGGAAAACATTCTTTACGGTTTTCTCTTTAAATTAAAGTAAAGAAAGAGTTGGATGTCCCGTCAGCCCGACGGAGTGTTTTGCCCAGGCACGACGGGCTGCGGGCCGGGCCGGTCTTGAAACGGACCGAGCTGGACCGATCCGCCAGGATACCCAATTTTGCCTAAAATCCGGTTCTGTTAGTTTTGACGAGGTCTGGCCGGACGGGGATGTACTCGTGATTCATGTCCGTATTCTGCACGTAAGAGTTTTTTTTCTCTTTCTCATTTATCTTATTTTATTTTCTCTCCAAACAAAGCATAAAAAAACTCCAAAACAAAACTCGTGGACTCGAATCCGCAAGCCCGGTTGTCGAGAGAAGTCGAGAATCTTCGATTTTTTATTCCCATTCAAAACTCCAGAATCTCCAATCCAATCCCACCACAATCATGGCGTCGGCGTTCGTGAGATGGATGACGGATCCCTCCAACAACTGGTTCGCGAAGCAGCACTACAACACCGTCGCCAACTGCCTCCGCCGCTATGGTAAGTATCCTTTCCTCCCTAGGGTTTGGTTTCGTTCGTTCGTTCGTTCCCAAGCTGATCTGATCTCGCCTGGATTTCCGACCCCATCCAGGCCTCAGGTACGACGATCTCTATGATCCCATGATGGATCTCGACATCAATGAGGCGCTCGACAGGCTCCCCCGGGAGATCGTCGACGCCCGCAACCAGTGCCTCAAGCACACCATCGATCTCTCCATGAAGCACAAGTACCTTCCCGACGAACTCCAGGTCCCAATCCCAGTCCCTCTACATTCATTTATTTATTCAAATTTGAATTGAAATTGAAATCGGTTTTGTTTCATTTTCTATCATCGATTGACTGATTCATGTTTGGTTTGGATATGGATCTTTTCGATCACAAGACACAAAATGGTTAATTTTGTGCTCGGTTATCGTAATTTATGGGAAAACGTTTTTTTTACGAGGATAGGTCATATTCCCTCATAATTAAAACGACAAGAATCAGAAGAGTTTGAAGATGCTAATGTTGCTAAAATTCAAAAAGGTTGTGATTAGAAAACGTTTTTTCTTACCTTGATATTGTAATGTATTCGATAGCCCTTAGCCAGTCTGTATTACAATTGATGGGAACTTGGATTGTTGCATTTATGGGCAAGATTTTTTATTTGCAGCATTTACATTTGTATGTAAGATAAACATAAAATTGGCATTAAATCCTGTATGATTTATTTTGTAGAAAAATGTCGAACATCCAACCTATCGTACGATCCATGATAGAAAAACACCCTTTAGCAAATGATGGCTCAAACTTCATAAGTTGGCAACTCAAACTCAACATCATGTTAAAGTTTGAGAAACTATCTCACATTTTGGAAGGTCCGATCCCAAAATGGAATGAGAGATTAACCGATGAAGAGAAAGAGGCTAAAACCAAGTGGGAAGACCAAGAGAACCAAGTTCACGGTCTTATACTAGCATCCATGGGTGACTCGCTTCAAGCGAAATACTTGGATTCAAAACCCAAGAAGACCATGGAGGCTTTGTCTAAGATGTTCATGGATAGTGCCCGGAAGGAGTGCTATAAGACCACCATCCCACTCACAAGGTGCCATATGGCGGAGGGAACATCGGTATCCATGCATTTTCTCACAATGCAAGGGTACCTTGAGAAGTTGGCAAAGCTCTCTTTACCAATGCCCGAGGACATTGCTGAAGATATGATTCTTTGCTATCTAGCCCCATCCTTTAAGGACTTTGTGATGCACTACCACGTGCGTAAAAAAGGGGTGAGTCTTGAGGAGCTGCACAACGCTCTCAAAACTGCTGAAGTTGACATGGGCAAGGGTAGGGACAAGCATGTCCTTGCCGTCCATGGGAGGAGCCAAAAGATTGGTAAAGGAAAGGGCAAATCTACCAAAAGTGGTTCAATCAAGAGCGAGGGAGTATGATGTGCTCATAAGAGTGCCTCGAGGGGGAAATCTTAGAAATCTCCAACTCCCAATACGGAGTGTTTTCACTGCAGTGAAAAATGACACATCCGGCCAAATTGCCCCAAGTACAAGGAAGACCTTGACAATGGAGTGATTGAACGTCGGCGCCCCAAAAAGGCCAAAGGTATATTTGTTATTGAAATAAATTTAGCCACCTCTGTCTAGGATGGGGTAATTGATACCGGATGTTGTGCTCACATAGTTTCTAATGTGCAGCTACTCACGGATAGGAAGGAACTCGTAAGGAACGAGGTAGAAATGAAGGTCGGAAATGGTGCGAACGTTTCTGCGGTTGCACAAGGTTCTGTGGTGCTTCAATTATGTAGTGATTTAAATTTATGTCTAAAGAATGTTTATTATGTGCCTTCGATTAGCAAGAACATTATTTTTGTATCATGTTTAGATATGGATAATTTCAATATAAATATTTCAAATTCTTGCTTGTCTATATCGAAGAATGGTGTTTTCTATGCAAATGCATTCATAAGGAATGGTCTCTATTTGCTTGAATTGAATAATAAAAAAATCTTTAATATCAATAACAAAAGACATAGGACCACTCACGAGAACGATACTCTCTTGTGGCACTATCGTCTTGGTCACATAAATGAAAAGCTCATCAAGAAATTGCAAGAAGCTAACCTTCTTGGTCTACTTGATTTTAAATCATTGGAGACGTGCCAACCATGTTTAATGGGAAAAATGACCAAAAAGCCTTTCAAGAAGAAAGGTCCAAGGGCGAGTGGCCTGTTGGATTTGATACATTCCGATGTATGTGGTCCAAGGAGTACTAGTGCACGAGATGGTTTCAGGTACTTCATTACGTTCATGGATGATTATAGTCGTTATGGCTATGTTTATCTAATGAGAAACAAAAGTGAGTCCTTTGACAAGTTCAAAGAATTAAAGAATGAAGTAGAGAACCAACTCGACAAGAAAATTAAGTCTCTACGAACGGATCGTGGAGGTGAGTACTTAAGTGCCGAATTTTGACTCATACCTAAAGGAGTTTGGTATTGTACCTCAACTTACCCCTCCCGGTACACCTCAGTCGAATGGGTTATCCGAAAGGAGGAATTGGACATTGCTAGACATGGTTCGGTCAATGATGAGTCATGTGGAATTACCTCTTTACTTTTGGAGTTATGCACTACAAACTGCGGGTTACACACTAAATAATGTTCCATCCAAATCCGTGGAGAAAACTCCTTATGAGCTATGGCGTGGTAAAACACCCAAGCTCAATTTTCTCAAGATTTGGGGTTGTGAGGCTTACGTCAAGAAATTGATGTCGACCAAACTTCAACCAAAAGTGGATAAGTGCTTCTTTATAGGTTATCCTCGTGAGACAAGAGGATACTACTTTTGGCATATCACCTCCAATCGAGTGATTGTAGAGAGGGATGCCAAATTTCTGGAAAAGGAATTTCTGGAAAGGGTAAAAAGTAGTGGGAGTAGGGTTGTACTTGAGGAAACTCAAGATACTCTACAAGATCATGACATGAATGATGACATTCAAGATCATGATGGCCCAACCGAGATTCCTTTGGTTAGTGGGAGCGTGAGTGAGAGACCCTCGTAAGAAATTGTGAGAGAATCTCAATCATCCCCACCTAGTGTACGTTCAAGAGTTGAACGTGAACCCACTCCTCAAGAAATTGTGGAAGAAGTTCGAGAGACACGAGAAGAACCAAAAGAACTAAGAAGGTCAACGAGGGAAAGGAAGAAACCCGACTTGTATCTGGGACTTCATGAAATCATGGTACTTGATACCAATGATCCATTGACCTTCCAGGAAGCAATGGAAAGGGAAGACTCGAAATTATGGCTTAAGGCCATGGAATCCAAAATGGAATCCATGTATGATAATCAAGTGTGGAACTTGGTTGAACTTCCTCAAAGGAAAAAAGGCCATTCAAAATAAATGGGTTTTCAAGAGGAAGATGGACATGAATGGGAACTTGACAACCTACAAAGCGAGTCTTGTAGCGAAGGGTTTCACTCAAGTTCAAGGAATTGACTATGATGAAACTTTTTCACCGGTTGCCATGTTCAAGTCTATTCGGATTATGCTCGCTATTGCCGCATTTCATGATTATGAGATATGGCAAATGGATGTTAAAACGGCGTTCCTTAATGGGAACTTGGAGGAGATGTGTACATGGTATAGCCTCAAGGTTTTGAAGATCCAAAGAATAGCGAGAAGGTATGCAAGCTTCAAAGATCCATTTATGGATTGAAGCAAGCATCAAGGAGTTGGAACAAACGCTTCGACGAGGAAGTGAAGAATTTTCACTTCATTCAAAGTAAGGAAGAACCTTGTATATACAAGAAGGTTAGTGGGAGCCATGTAGTATTCCTAATCTTGTATGTCGATGACATATTGCTTATGGGCAATCATATTGCTTTGCTTGAGCAAACGAGAAGTTCATTGAAATCTACATTCTCAATGAAAGATATGGGTGAGGCTCAATAGATCCCGTAGACTCATTGGCCTAAGTCAACGTACATACATTGACATGGTCTTCGAAAGGTTCAAGATGAACAACTCCAAAAAGGGCAGTGTGCCAATGAGTATGGGTGTGCAACTCAAGAAGTCTCAACGTGCGCAATCACGTAAGGAATTAGAGTACATGAAGGATGTCCCTTATGCTTCGCCAATTGGGTCGATCATGTACGCGATGACTTGCACAAGACCCGATGTCTCGTATGCTGTAAGCGTGGCAAGTCGTCACCAATTCAATGCAGGTCCTGAGGATTGGACTGCGGTCAAGAATATCCTGAAGTACCTTAATCGAACTAAGGATAAGATTCTTGTTTATGGGGGACAAAGGGAGTTGATAGCCGAAGGGTACTCAGATGCGATTTTCATGAGTGATCCAGACGATAGAAGGTCACAATCAGGATACGTCTTTCTTCTGAATGGTGGAGTTGTGAGTTGGCGTAGTTGGAAGCAAAGTACTACGGCCGACTCAACCACTGCTTCCGAATTAATGGTTGTCGCTGAAGCGAGCAAGGAAGGAGTGTGGATCAAGAAGTTCCTTGAAGAGCTTGGAGTAGTTCCCACGAGTGAGGGACCCATTGAGCTATTTTGTGATAATAGTGCATCTATCTCGCAAATCAAGGATCGTAGATCACACCACAAAGTGAAGTACATGGATCGTAAGTACTTCGTGACACGTGACGTCATCGACGAAGGCAAAATAAATCTTTTATGGGTGGACACCAACAACAACACAGCTGATCCATTCACAAAACCTTTATCCCAAGCCAAGGGCGAAACGCATTTCGAGTCCATGGGATTGAGGAACCATGTAGATTGGCTTGATGATTGATATGTAATGGGATTTACCCTAGTTATTATTGTTTTATACATTAAATATGTATGTGAAAGAAAACTTTAATAACAAGTGGGAGATTGAAGGGAATGTGTTCTAAAAGTTTTACTTTTAAATGTCAATTATTATGAATTGAATGAGAAATCATTTTGTTCCTTGTTTATGTTATTCGTCTTTTAGAAGTGTTAAGGAAGAGACTCTTGGTCCTTAACCATAGAGCTCTGAAAGATATTGGTTTACATAAAACAAAAGATATTCGCAATCATTGTAATTAACATGGACATTAATTACCGAGTTAAGATTGTCGTGTTGGTCATAGATCATTGTAGCTCTACAAGTGAGTCACAACACGGGTACACAAAAGAGGAAAATATTACTTTTGTATACTGAATAGACCTAATAAGTAAAATATTATAGAAATGTGTTTTTGTGTCATTAATATTTTACTGTGTCCTTGGTCTTTTGATATGAGACTTTTATCCGATCACTTAAGAATTGCTTGATTAGACTAGTGTCTTGAGCTATCGATGAGTGTAGTGTAAAGGCAATAGTTGGTTAAGTATGACTTTCGTTGGAGAAGATAGTTAGTCAAAAGATTATCATTGCCCTCTTAATTGAGTGATGATATTAGTGGGCCCCTTCATAAAGCAAAGTTATAATGTGAACAATGTGATTTGAGTTAAGTCACATATTTATAACTAGCTTAAAGTGATCAAGAAATGAATACTAATACAAAGATGACACAATACTACTTTGTGTGTATTCTTAATATCATGTGTCAAGGGACGGACACAAGTGGTGCACTCCATCACTAAATGGATAAGGTTTTGGTTCGAGTGGAATTAAGACATCTAACTAATTGGGAGTTATAATGTGTAGCTAGATACCGCTTATAGCTTGTGATATTAAGCTCTTAATATCACTGCCAACTTAGTTTAGATCCTCCCATATGTCACACCACAAAACTGGGAAACAAGAAATGGGGATTTTGAGTTTCATAGGTGTGTCGGGTTTCATGTAGAAAATATGAGACATGTGGTGAACATGCGAAATCAAAATTGTGTTGTGATTAATAACATAATTAGAATCTAAATTAAATTCATATGTGATGTAAATATTATGGGGTGTAATGATTTATCATTACATAGGATAATATATTACATAAGTTGTGAACTTACTACTAATCCCGAAATGTCAAATTTTGTAGGGGTTAAACCGAAATTTGACGAGTCTGCAGTACTGTGCAAAAACGGTCGACCGTTAAACCATAAACGGTCGACCGAATGTGGTACGGTCGACCGGAATGTGACATGGTCGACCGGATGTGTCTCGATCGCTACAGGAATTTCGTCTGTTCGTTTTCTGTCGACCGAAGTAGTTCGGTCACCGAACATTGCGATGAAATATTTTTTGTTGCGAACGGTCGACCGAGTTCATGAACGGTCGACCGAGCCTCCAACACGGTCGACCGATTCAGACGGTTACTGCAGAATAAATTTAAGAATTAATTAGATCATGCATGGAATTGGTCCATAACTGATTTAATTCGTAGCTAAGATTATTTGTTAGCAAATAATGGATGGTCAGATGGAAGTTTGCATGAAATCATGGGCAAGTGGTTGCACATGAATAGGTAGTTTGGAGAGAACTTATAAATACAAGTTTATCTCATTACCTTATTAATTAATTCATTAACTTCTTGTGCAAACTTCTCTCTCCATAATTATCCACGAAATTTCCTTAATTCTTCAGTTTAGTTTTAGTTTTCAGAGGTCTTCTTCTCAAGGGAACTAAAGAGGGGTTAGTAGTTAGATTCTAAACCCCATTGGAGATTGAGAGGCTAGCTCTTCTCTCTCCGATCTTGTTTAGAGTTTGGTGAATACTCGGAGGCATCCGGCGCAGCGACAATCATCCTCAACGTCTCTGGATCATCAAGAAGTTTTAGAGAACTTCTAGGTATGAAATTCGGAGCTCATGTTTGTTTTAATAAAGTTTTGAAACTAGTTATTGAAACAAACCGATGCATGCATGAAACAAATCATGGAAAAATTGAAAATGATCCTTATTGTGCATAAACATTTTGAAAATAAATATGTGCAATTAAACTAGAAATCCTTCATCCTTATCTACTCTCCCCTGCTCCTTCTCTCTTGTGTGACCTTATTCTTCTCTCCGTTGCTCTCCTTCTCTCTTCTTGCCCTCTCTCTTGTTCTCCTTCTTCTCCTCCGCTCTCCTTCTTCTCCCTCCTCCTCTCCCTCCTTCTCCTTCTCTCATCTCTCTCCTTCTGCTTCGCTTGTCCTTCTCCCTCCTCCTCCCTTTTCCTTTCCTCTCCGTCACCTTCACGCTCTCTCACTCCTCTCGTTCGCCTTCTCTCTCCCCTTCTCCGTCTCTCCATTTCTCTCTCTCCTTACCTTGTATCTCCACTTCTACCTCCTGCTTTCCTTCTCTCCTTCCTTACCAGTCTCCTTTTCCTTCTCTCTCTCCTTCTCCTTGTCTTTCTCCGTCTAGCTCACTTACTGACACTCTTTCTCCTTTTCCTTCATTCACAGTCTACTTCTCTCTCCTCTCTCAGCTTCTCGCTCTAATTCACTTTTTCCCCTTCTCCGTTTCACTCTCTCCTTGTCGCTCTCCTACTCCCTCTCTATTGTTCTCTCTACTTCTCCATCTCTCCTCCCTCTCCTTGTCCTTCTCACTCTCTCCCCCTCTGTCCACCTCTCCTTCTCCTTCTAGCTCTCTCTCCCTCTCTCTTCTTGTTACCCCATTTCCTTCTCTCTCGTCCTGCACTCTCCTTCTCTCTCCCCCCTCCTCCTTGTTTTTCACTCTCTTGTTGTCCCGCGCTCTCTCCTTCCCACTACTCTCACTTCCTTTCTATCTTCTATCTTCTCTCTCGTTATCCTCCACTCTTCGTCTTCAATCTCCTTCCCTTTCTCTCCTTCCCTTTCTCTCCTTCTCCTCTACTTCAATGTCTCTCCTTCTCTTTCCCCTTTCCCTTCTCCTTCTCTCTCTTCTTCCCATCTCTCTCTCCCTCGCTTGCCTTCTCCCCTTGCTTCTCTCACTCTCTCCTTCTTCTTCCCATATCCACTCTTCTCCCTCTGTCCGTCTCCTTCTTACTCTTTCCCTCCTCCATCTCCCTCTATTTCTCTCCTTAACTATCTCTCTCCCCTCCTCTCTCACTCAATCGTACTCTCTTGCTCTCCTACTCCTCTATCTCACCTCTCCTCGTCTCCTTCTCGCTCTCCTCCCCTCTCACTCCCATTGTCCTTCTCTCTCTCTCCTTATCTACTCTCCCCTGCTCCTTCTCTCTGTGTGCCCTTCTCCTTCTCTCCACCGATCTCTTCCTCTCTCCTTGCCCTCTCTCTTGTTCTCCTTCTCATCTCCTTCTCCTCCTCATCTCTCCTTCTTCTCCCTCCTCCTCTTCCTCTTCTCCCTCCTTCTCCTTCTCTCATCTCTTACCTTCTGCTTCGCATGTCCTTCTCCTTCCTCCTCCATTTTCCTTTCCTTTCTGTCACCTCCACTCTCTCTCTCACTCATCTCGTTTTCCTTCTCTCCCCCCTTCTCCTTCTCTCTATTACTCTCTCTCCTTACCTTTTATCTCCACTTCTCCTTCACCCTCCCTCTTTCCTTCTCTCCTTCCCTTCCAGTCTCCTCTTCCTTCTCTCTCTCCTTCTCCTTGCCTTTCTCCGTCTAGCTCAGTTACCGACACTCTTTCTCCCTCTCTCCTTCTCTTTCTCCTTTTCCTTCATTCACAATCTCCTTCTCTCTCATCTCTCAGCTTCTCGCTCTAATTCACTCTCTCCCCTTATCCATTTCACTCCCTTCTTGTCGCTCTCCTTCTCCCTCTCTCTCTCATTCTCTATTGTTCTCTCTACTTCTCCATCTCTCCTCCCTCTCCTTTTCCTTCTCACTCTCTCCCCCTCTGTCCATCTGACCTCTCTCTCCTTCTCCTTCTAGCTCTCTCTCTCCCCCTCTCTCCTTGTTTCCCCATTTCCATCTCTCTCGTCCAGCGCTCTCCTTCTCTCTCCCCCTCCTTCTCCTTGCTTTTCACTCTCTTGTTGTCCCGCGCTCTCTCCTTCCCACTCCTCTCTCTTATTCTCTCTTCCCTTCTATCTTCTCTCTCCTTATCTTTCAATCTTCGTCTTCAATCTCCTTCCCTCTCTCTCCTTCCTCCTCTACTTGAATACCTCTCCTTCTCTTTCCCACTTCCGTTCTCCTTCTCTCTTCTTCCTGTCTCTCTCCCTCGCTTGCCTTCTCCCCTTGCTTCTCTCCCTCTCCCTCTCTCCTTCTCCTTCCCATCTCCGCTCTACTCCCTCTGTCCGTCTCCTTCTTACTCCTCCATCTCCCTCTACTTCTCTCTCCTTGTCTGTCTCTCTCTCTTCCCACCTCTCTCACTCTATCGTACTCTCTCGCACGCCCCCTTCTTCTCTCTCTTTCCTTCTCTCACCTCCTCCTCTATCTCTCCTCTCCTCATCTCCTTCTCGCTCTCCTCCCCTCTCACTCCCATTGTCCTTCTCTCTCTCCTTATCTACTCTCCCCTGCTCCTTGTCTCTGTGTGCCCTTATTCGTCTCTCCGTCGTTCTCCATCTCTCTCCTTGCCCTCTCTCTTGTTCTCCTTCTCATCTACTTCTTCTCCCACTCTCTCCTTCTTCTCCCTCCCCCTCTTCCTCCTCTCCCTCCTTCTCCTTCTCTCATCTCTCTCCTTATGCCATTCGCCTGTCCTTCTCCCTTTTCCTTTCCTCTCTGTCACCTTCATTCTCTCTCACTCCTCTCGTTCTCCTTCTCTCTCCCCCTTCTCCTTCCCTCTATTTCTCTCTCTCCTTACCTTTTATCTCTACTTCTCCTTCTCCCTCCCTGCTTCCTTCTCTCCTTCCCTTCCAGTCACCTCTTCCTTCTCTCTCTCCTTCACCTTGTCTTTCTCCGTCTAGCTCACTTACCAACACTCTTTCTCACTCTCTCTTTCTCTTTCTCCTTTTCCTTCATTCACAGTCTCCTCCTCTCTCCTTTCTCAGCTTCTCACTCTAATTCACTCTCTCACCTTCTCCGTTTCACTACCTCCTTGTCGCTCTCCTTCTCCCTCTGTCTCCTTCTCTATTGTTCTCTCTACTTCTCCATCTCTCCTCCCTCTCCTTGTCCTTCTCACTCTCTCCCCCTCTGTCCACCTCTCCTCTCTCTCTCATTCTCCTTCTAGCTCTCTCTCTCTCCCCCTCTCTCCTTGTTTCCCTATTTCATTTTTTTTGCAAAGCAAAAAGGGAGGCTTAGCCTCGAATTTTATAAACTAAGTAAAGTTTACAACCTACAAAATTGAGTACAAAACTGAGCCATAATGAATGCGGGTGTATGCCACACGCATACCCGACCTCTACCCTACATTACACAATATATCATGTCAGCATTGTAGGTTAAGTGACTATACAAAACACGAGGACCAACAACAATATATCCACATGAGGTGGGATCGGTTTTCTGCCTTGTCACTCTTTGCAAGCTTTTTTACTTTGTCCCAAAGGCAGCGAACCATGTCCTTGATGACAACCAGAATATGCGTTGGTTGTTGCTTTTCTCCATCGAAAATCCTTCGGTTGCGTTCCAGCCAGTACTTGTGTATCATGGCTTGTCAGACCCATCTCCGTACCACAATATCAAGTCGTCTTCATCCTATGTGTGAAATACGTATAGCTTCAGCCTCTAAAGAGTGTGCCATCCTGTGGTTAAGCTTTAAAAGGTGCAAGATTTCTGCCTACACCGTCTTTATGTATTTGCACCCCCAAAACAAATGCTCAATTTCTTCCTCACCTCCCTCGCATAGGCTGCAACCCGAGTGTAGCGTTGCTCCCCGTTTGTTCATCAAGCTCTTTGTGAGTAGACGTCCTCGTAGTGCTCTCCATGTCGTGATGGCATGCTTTGCGATGGCATACTTGTGCCACACCATTCCAGCCCAAGCTACCTTTCTCCCCGTCGTCTTGACCCATCTCCATACTTCTTTGATGCCAAGTGTCTCTCCCACTCCGTCCACTCGCTTAGGCTGGTCCACGCATCCATGAATTCTCTGCAATATTCGTTGGTGAACTTCCACCATAAATGTGCAATGTGGAGAGGGAGGTTCCACACTCCCTCTCTAATGAAGTACGACACTTTCGTGTCCCACGACACTCCTAATTCATAGTGTAGCCGCTCCTCCCACCTTTCGTTTTGAAACGGTTCACCACCCCAAGGGTATTGGAAAAACCGGATATCTTCTCCATTTCCCACCTCATATTGGATGTGCTTTCTAGCAATGTCTCGGTCTTGGAGTATCCCTTTCCATGCCCATGAGGAGGTGGATGGGGGCCGTGCAAGCCAAATGGATCGAGTCCTCAAGTACTTTCGGCGGATACACTTCACCCAAAGTGCATTGCCTTCCGCCACCACAAGCCAAAATAAGCGGAGGAGGCCTACATCATTCCACTCCGACAAGCGCTTCAGACCAAGGCCTCCTTCCTCCTTTGGTAGACACATGTCTTTCTAGGCTATTGCTAACCACTTCTTCGGGCCTCCCCAGATGAAGTGACAAATTAGGCTCTCGATCTCCTTTAACACTTTCCGAGGAATTGGGAACGCGGATGTCCAATAAATGCTAAGGGCGATGAGTACACTTCTCACGAGCTCCACTCGACCAACCATTGTCAAGAAGTTTTGCTGCCACGTACTAAGCCTTGCTTTCACCATGCTTATCAACGACACACAGTGTGTCCTTCCCATCTTCCCGGAGAACAACGACAGCCCAAGGTAGGTTACCGGAACTCCTTTCTCTCCATGCCAAGATGGGCCGCAATCCAGGACCCTTGTGGCACTCCGCTTCCCATGAATATTTGGCTTTTCAATGCACTAAAGCTCAGCCCCGAGCAAGCTGTAAACTCCTCAAGTACACCTCGGATAGCTCTTGCATTTTCCTTTGTTGGCTTTGCGAATAGAAGGACGTCATCAGCAAAGAGAAGGTGTGAAACGGGAACATCTCCACACACTAATGGCTGGATACGTCCAGCCACGACCTCCTTCTTCACCATCTCACTCAAAACCTCCATGCAAAGCACAAACAAGTAGGGGGCCAAGGGGTCACCTTGTCTCAAACGTTGTTGGCCATAAAAGATGCTGAATTTGCACCATTGACCGTCACCACGAACGAGGCTTTTACACAGCTCATGATAACCCTTTTCCACTTCACGGGGAATCCAAATCTTGTCAGCACTTGATGGAGGAAGACCCAAGAGACGGAATCGTATGCTTTCCGGTTGTCTAGTTTAATGCACATTCGGCCCATTCCTTTGTCTAGATGGAGGTTATGGCATAGTTCATGGGCAAGGAGGATGTTGTCCCCAATTCTCCTGCCTTTAACGAAGGCACTTTGACTCTCCCCAATGAGGCGTGGTAGCAGCCCCTTCAAGCAATTCGCAAGTACTTTTGATGTGAACCTATATGTCATGTTGCACAAAGCAATGGGTCGGTAATCCTCCACCAAAAGCGGTGCTTTCTTCTTAGGGATAATCGTAATTGATGTGGCATTCCATTTGGCTAGCACCTTTCCACTTTCTAAACAGGAACTCATGGCATTAAACATGTCCCTTTTGATTATTTCCCAAGTGGCTTTGAAGAACTTTGCATTAAAGCCATCCGGTCCCGGTGCTTTATCTATATTTGCATTGAGCACTACCATTTCAAGCTCCTTCATCTCAAGAGGTCGTGTTACCTCCGTCCCCTCCGCCGGTAGGATTTGTGGTAGGATGACGGAAGGGGGGAGGGGGTTCACCTGCAATTCATGAGCAAACAAGTTAGCATAAAAAAAACGGAAAGCATCCCGGATCTTTCCTTCCTCCACGAACGTGGAACCCTCACCCACTTGTCTCACTTGGTTGGTGGCTCTCCTCACTCTAAGGTGTGCATGGAAAATCTAGTGTTTCGGCCCCCCTCCTTCAGCCACTTGACTCTTGATTTTTGCCGAATATTGGACTCCTCCTAAGCAAGAATCCGAGCAAATCCATCTTTTGCTTCTCCCTCAGCAAGGATAAGCGCTGCGTCATGTGGGTTTGCTGCCCTACTTCTTTGAGCTTCCTCAAGAGCAGCCCGAGCCTCTCCCACCTTTTGGTTCACATTCCCAAATTTAGAGGTGCTCCATTGGATGAGACTCTTTTTCACTTCATGCAGTTTTCCCACCATCCGAGGAATCTGGTCCATCCGTGTCTCGATACAAGCACCTCCTGATCTCGTCCGAGCTTCGCCGGCCTCGCCTCCGCGTCTTCCTCAGCTGGACGAAAAGGGATCGAGAGAGAGGCACGCGTGAGGGAGGAATGAGTGAGAGAGTGAGAGACAAGTGAGAGAGAGAGAGAAGAGTTTCCAACCTTATATACTCCTCCTCTTTCAATCTCCACCAACCATCACAACTCCTCCCATCCATCTCAGCCCTCCATCTCCTCCTCCCCTAATCCTCCACCTAATCACAATAAACCCAATTAGCAAAGGATTAGGATGTAACAATCCACCCTCCTCAAAGAATTTCGTCCTCGAAATTAGGACCAATTCTCACCGAACAAATCCGGGTACTTCTTCCGGACCTCATCCTCGACCTCCCAAGTGGCTTCACGCTCGCTATGGTGTTGCCACCTGACCTTCACCATCGGAATGGTTCTCCTCCTGAGCTGGTGCTCCATCCGGTCTACAATCTCCACTGGCCTCTCCTCGAGAGATAAGTCCTGACCGATCTCCGGAACACAGACCTCAATCACATGCGACGGATCGCCAACGTATTTCCTCAACATAGAAACATGGAAAACGTTGTGAATACCCGAAAGCTGCGGTGGCAAAGCAATACGGTAGGCAACCTCTCCGACACGATCAAGAATCTCAAACGGTCTGACGTACGTCGGACTGAGCTTCCCTTTCTTCCCGAATCTCATCACTCCACGAGCTGGTGAAATCCTCAAGAAAACGTGATCGCCCACCTCAAATCTCAACTCTCGTCTACGCCTATCCGCGTAACTCTTCTGTCTGCTCTGGGCCGTCTCTAACCTCTGTCTGATCACGCCAACCTTCTCAGCATACATCTGAGAAATCTCTGGTCCAACCAACTGCCTCTCGCCTACATCACTCCAGCATACCGGCGATCTGCAAGGCCGACCGTACAGAGCATCGTACGCTGCCATCCCAATGCTCGAATGGTAGCTGTTGTTGTAGGCGAACTCGATCAACGACAGATGTTTATCCCAATACCCTGCCCAATCCAAAGTACACGCTCTCAGCATATCCTCTAGCATCTGGATAGTCCTCTCTGACTGCCCGTCTGTCTGTGGATGAAAAGCTGTGCTGAACTTCAACTGAGTCCCCAAAGCCTTCTGCAGATTACCCCAAAATCTAGAGGTAAACCTCGAATCACGATCAGAGATAATACTCACAGGCACACCATGTAACCGGACTATCTCCTCGATGTACAACTTCGCCAAACCCTCCAACGGTAAGGTGGTCCTGATCGCCAGAAAATGCGCCGACTTGGTCAGCCGATCAACTATGACCCAAATCGTGTCGTGAGATCTCCTCGTCTTCGGCAACCCTGTGACGAAATCCATAGTCACGTGCTCCCACTTCCACTTTGGCAGATCTATACTCTGCAACTGCCCTACTGGCCGCTGGTGCTCAATCCTCACCTGCTGACAAACCAAGCACCTGGACACGAAGTCTGCTACGTCTCGCTTCATCCCTTTCCACCAGAAACTCCGCTGTAAATGGAATATCTGGCTATATGTGCCTCCTCCATGATAGTATCCATCAGATCACCTACTCTCGGTACCCAGATCCGACCTCTGAACCTCAAGCCCCCATCGACTCCGACACTGAAGTCTGATCCGTCCTTAGCAGCTAACTGCATCAGACTGACTAACTCATCATCTGCTCTCTGAGCCTGAACAACTCCCGAAACTGTCTGCGGCTCCACTCGAAGTCCTGCAATCACTGCCCCCTCAGAGGCCTCCATAAAAGGTCTCCACTCCGTGAAGGCCTCAAGCAACCTCCACTCCTGAATGCATAAGCTCGCAGCTGACAACTCCACCTTCCTACTCAAGGCATCCGCGACAGAATTCGCCTTCCCCGGATGATACGAAATGGTGAAGTCATAATCCTTTATGAACTCTAACCATCTGCGCTGCCTCATATTCAACTCTTTCTGCGAGAAAAGATACTTCAGACTCTGGTGATCTGTGAAAATCTCAAACTGCTCTCCATATAGGTAATGCCTCCAGGTCTTCAGCGCGTGAACCACCGCTGCCAACTCCAGATCATGAGTCGGATAATTCTTCTCATGAACCTTCAACTGCCTCGAAGCATAAGCGACCACTTTCCCATGCTGCATCAACACGCAACCCAGACCGATGCCAGAAGCGTCACTGTAAATCACATAGCCTCCGCTACCACTCGGTAACGTCAAAATCGGTGCTGTAGTCAGTCGCCTCTTCAGCTCCTGGAAACTGTCCTCGCACTTTTGGGACCAAACGAACTTGACACCCTTCTTTGTCAAAGTCGTCAGTGGGGAAGCAAGTCTGGAAAAGTCCTGAATAAACCGACGATAATAACCTGCTAAGCCCACAAAACTCCTGATCTCAGACACACTGGTCGGAGCTCTCCACTGAGTCACAACCTCGACCTTCTCTGGATCCACAGAAATCCCATCTGCTGACATCACATGTCCCAGAAAGGCCACCCGATCTAGCCAGAAATCACACTTCTTGTTCTTAGCATAGAGCTGCTGATCTCTCAGAATGCTAAGCACAATCCTCAGGTGCTCCCGATGCTGCTCTCTGTCTGGTGAGTATACCAGTATATCATCCACGAAGACAATCACAAACCTGTCGAGATACGGCTGAAAGGTCCGATTCATCAGATCCATAAACGCTGCTGGTGCATTCGTCAGTCCAAACGACATCACCAAAAACTCATAGTGCCCGTACCTCGTCCTGAACGCTGTCTTCTGGACATCTGCATCCCGAATCCTCAACTGATGGTAACCGGACCGCAAATCGATCTTCGAAAAGACCCTCGCTGACTGCAACTGATTGAAAAGATCCTCGATCCTGGGTAAAGGATACCGATTCCTAATGGTAACCTTATTCAACATCCGATAATCAATACACATCCTCAACGAGCCATCCCTCTTCTTCACGAAGAGCACTGGAGCTCCCCAGGGTGAAACACTGGGCATGATCAAACCTGAATCCAGCAGATCCTGCAACTGCTTCTTCAGCTCAGCTAACTCCGCAGGCGCCATCCTATACGGAGCCTTCGACTGTGGTGTAGTCTCTACTACCAGATCAATACCAAACTCGATCTCTCTGTGAGGCGGTAACCCGGTGATCTCATCAGAAAATACCTCAGGAAAATCCTGAACAACCTCGATATCCTCCAACTTCTTCACCTCAAAATCTGGTACCACAAGCGTCGCTAAGAACGCCCTACAACCCTGGTGAATCATCCTCTGAGCCTTCACTGCCGAAACAAAAATCCGACCATCTCCACTCTTAGTCCCTCTGATCAGCAAATCAGGGAGACCTTTCCTCGAGATCAGAATCTTCTTCTCTCGGCGCAAGACTCGAACATCGTACTGGGACAGCCAATCCATCCCAAGTATGACATCGAATTCTACCATCGGTAATAAGACCAGGTCTGCCGGGAACTCCTGGTCTCCCGAAGCAACTCTGGCGCCGGGGAGGAAGCTCCCCACAATGCCCACCAAACCCAAGGGTGTGCTGACTTCCAACGTGGCAGTCAACATCGCAGGGGTACGGCCTAACACGCTCGCAAACTGCTCAGAGATGAACGAGTGTGTGGCCCCGCAGTCGAAAAGCACTCTAGCAATCAAACCATCAACATAAAGCGTACCTTCCACCACAGCTCTGGCGTCTCTAGCCTCCTCCGCCTGAATGGTGAAGACACGTCCCACACTCTTCCCCTGCTGGGAGGGTGCAACTGGTCGACTCGGTCCCGCTCCGCTAGCTGAGGAGGAACCTGGTCGTCCTCTAGGTCCACCTGACCTACTCGGGCAGGAACGAATGAAGTGACCCATCTGGCCACAACCATGGCATGCGCCTGATCGAGCCCCACACCCTCGCCCGGGGTGGACTCTACCACACTACCTGCACTGCCCTGAATGCTGAGATCCACCACTATCAATCTGGGGCCTCTTGCCCGGATTTCCCGAAATCTATTCTCCAGGTCGCACACTGGCCTTCGTCTGCACCTTCCTAGCCTCTACCGTCTCCTGGTAGTCCTGCTCCATAATCGTCGCAAACTTCACTGCATCAGCTAAAGTCTGCGACATACTCGTGGTCATACGAGACCTGAACTGCGGCCTCAATCCTCGGATAAACTTCTGAGCTCTCTGCTCCGGTGTCACATAAGTATCCGGGCAGTAACGCTCCAGGGCGTGAAACCTGCTAATATAGGCCGTCAGCGTCATCTCTCGCTGCTCGAGTGCCAGGAACTCCTCCTTCTTCCTATCCCGCGCATGCTGGGGAAAATACTGTTGGTTAAACTCCGCGAGGAATTCCTCCCAGCCCACCTCCTCGCTGTCCTCAAACACAACAGCCGACGTGGACCTCCACCAGTTGGCCGCCTAACCGTCCAACACATAGGTGGCCAGATCCACCTGCCTCTCTGAAGGACACCCAATCACTCTGAAGATCTTCCGGATCTTGAAGACCCAATCCTCAGCTACCTCCGACTCACCACTGCCGTCAAAGGAAGGAGGGTGCTGTCGCATAAACCGATCCAGCACTACCCCCGCCCCTGCCTACTCGGCCTGTGCAGACTGGCGCTCAAGAAACTCGCCCAGCCTACCAAGAGTCCCCTGAAGGGTCCTCCTCTCCTCCTCCTCTCTGTCCTCCCTACCAGTCTCCTCACTGGCGTCCCTATAACGTGAAGGTCGCCTCACACGTCTCGGAGGCATCTACACAAGAGGACAGAAAATGACAATGAATTATGATTATGAATGAATGAATGATGAATGGAAACTAAATGCAAGACCTCTAAGGTGGTTTCATTGGACAAGCACACCGGGACCGAAAGCTTTGATACCAAATTGTAACGCCCCGAAACAGCGGAAAATTTAGAACTTTAAACAGATAAAGAATTAACACAGGGGACGTCACCAAACCACGAGTTCATATAAATATAATATGAAAAGCTGTACAATACAAGAGTCAAGGATGATTACAACCCAACACAAAAGATATACAACAAGAGAATGAAAAACAAGGACAAGGTGGGGGAGAGAGGAGAGTACAGGATGAGAGAGAAGGAAATGGGGAAACAAGGAGAGAGGGGCAGAGGGAGCTAGAAGGAGAAGGACAGAGAGGAGAGGTGCACAGAGGTGGAGAGAGTGAGAAGGACAAGGAGAGGGAGGAGAGATGGAGAAGTAGAGAGAACAATAGAGAAGGAGAGAGAGGGAGAAGGAGAGCGACAAGGAGGGAATGAACAGAGAAGGGGTGAGAGTGAATTAGAGCGAGAAGCTGAGAGAGGAGAGAGAAGCAGACGGTGAATGAAGGAAAAGGAGAAAGAGGAGGAGAGAGGAAGAAAGAGTGTCAGTATGTGAGCTAGACGGAGAGAGACAATGACAAGGAGAGAGAGAATGAAGAGGAGACTGGAAGGGAAGGAGAGAAGGAAAGAGGGAGGGAGAAGGAGAAGTGGAGATAAAAGGTAAGGAGAGAGAGAAATAGAGAGAAGGAGAAGGGGGAGAGAGAGACTGGAAGGGACAGAGAGGAAAGGAAAAGGGAGGAGGAGGGAGAAGGACAAGCGAAGCAGAAGGAGAGAGAAGAGAGAAGGAGAATGAGGGAGAGGAGGAGGGAGAAGAAGGAGAGAGTAGAAGAAGGAGGAGATGACAAGGAGAACAAAAGAGAGGGAAAGGAGAGAGAATGAGAGAGGGAGAGATGGAAGAGAGATAAAGAGATAGAGAAGGTGAGAGAGAAAGGAGAAGGAGAGGAATGAGAGGAGAGAGAGTTTTTGGTGCTCATGGGGAGCCTTGGCTCCTCTAGGGTTTCCGACCCCATTTCTTCACCAAATTGCTTGATTTGTTCACCACAATGGAGACAAAGACTAGCTCTACACGCTTGCAACAACAAGATGGACATTGTGGCACAACAAAGGATCTCCACTTCGTCTCAAAGCAAAGCTCTTCCGCAGCTTCGGAAGAGCTTGCTACTGCGCCACCTCTAGGGAGTGTTGAACCTCCCCTAAGGAAGTGGTCTGACCTCTTCTCAGCAAAGCCAAGGGCACCCACGACCCTAGACTTCATTCAACCTGCTGTTAAAGGAGGGGAGAAGGTGGTTGTTTGCTCAAAGATGGAAGTAGTGGAGGCACTGAAAAGATGGGATACGGTTTTGGTAGGTCACTTCATCGGGTTTAGACCTCATCTACCAACATTGGAGAAGCACCTCCAAAAGCTATGGCTCTTGCTGGAGGCTTGGAAGTCATTAGGAAGGGGCAAGGGTTCTTGTTATTTCGTTTTTCTCTTGGAGAAAATAGGAAGAAAGTCCTCCAAGGAGGGCCATATTTTGTTAGAGGAGCTCCACTTGTGGTTCAAGAATGGCTCCCGAAGATGACATTGGAGAAAGCACATATCACAACGGTTCCTATATGGGTTCGTTTGCCGGAGCTTGACCTTCGATTTTGGTCGCAAAGAACATTGAGTAATATTGCAAGTGTCCTCGGGAGACCACTCTACATGGATAACAATACGGCTTATGGATGGAGATAAGCTTTTGTTCGGGTGTGTATTGAGGTAAGTCTTGATTTCTTATACCCTAGTTGGGTAGATGTTCAAGTAGAGGATGGTGCAACACATAGAGTTTTCGTGTAGTACGAGTGGCACCCCGGTTATTGCAAGGATTGTCTTGAGTTTGGTCACGAGGAGGAGAAATGTCCACGACGGAACCTACCCTCAAAGGTGCTTGCTTCCCAACCTCACGTTGCTGAAAAATGGGTGGTGATTACTCGTGGTAAGCGGGGGAGACATGAAGGTTGTGAGGAGAGAGTGGAGGGAGAGGCGAGTGGGAGTTGGTGTGGGAATGGGGATAGGATAGATGGTTTGGTGAGGGTGAGTGAGGCTCACGAAGAGAGGGAGGGGGCGGGTGGAGAGGGAGGAAAGGGAGGAGAGGGTGGAAGGGATGATGAGGTGGAGGTTGGTGCAGCTGAGGTGGGGATAGACACGAGTGTGGAGATGCCATGTGGAAAGGCGGTATAAGACATATCATGTGTCAAGACAAGTTGGATCTCTCTCCAAGGAGTCCAACGGTTTGTAGCTTGGGTTTACAAGGGGGAGACCTCATTGGTGGACAAATAGGGCAAAGAGAAGTGGGTGGGAAAAGTGTTAGGTCTATTTCTGGGCCAACCAATGAGGAGGGAGGTGAGTTCTCTACGAAAAGTTGGGCCAATAAGGAGAGGAGCAGCCCTCTTGCAAAGAATGAAGGGGGGGACCAGGTGGAAATGATTGGGGGTCTCATTAGTGGAGGAGGTCCTAGCTGAAGCTAGTGGGCAACATTCAAAACGTGTTAGTGGGGCTGCTTTGGAAGCACTTGCCTCACGTGGAGATCGAGTGGGTTCGGGTGGGGGACACTTAGTGAGGGTGTTTCAAGGTGAAGAGAGTGAGTATAGAGAAGTGGTTTGCTTGCATTCGCTGGAGACAATTAGAAGAACACGTAATATGGGAAATACAAATGATATGGGAAAGGAAGAAATCACCCACACAATACAAATGATATGGGAAAGGAAGAAATCACCTACAATAATAGTGGGCTGGAGGAATGTGGGGGACTAACCAAGGAGGAGGAACGTGAACCAAGTGATCTATCCTCGTTGATGCATAAGGAGAAGGGCTGGACATCTCCCTCGAGGGTGGCCCGAGGAAAGGAAGTCCCAAAGACTAGCAACGTGCAAAATGGGGGAAAATTGACCTCCTTAGGAGTGAAGCTTGTTCGATGATGGAAGATCAAGGAAGTAGAGTGACTCCTTGGCAGCAAGCTTGTTCCCCGTCCCTTACTCTCCGGCTCTCCGGTAGGAAGATAAGTAGTAAATGTTTCCCATGTGGAGGTAAAAGGGGTCACCCCGCACCTTAAACGCATGAATTTCCTAGTGTGGAATGTGCGCGGTGCAAATGGACCCGGCCGTGCACTTATGATTAGGGGTCGTATAAAGGAGGAGAACCCGGATATGGTTTGCCTTGTGGAACATAAGGTGAAGCTTAAGAAGATTGAGCGCTTCAAAAGAGCGATTTGGCCTAGTACTTGGACATCAAATAGTTTGGTTATGGACTGCGGCCGAGTTTTGGTTCTTTGGAACAACCAAATAGTGGATACGAGAGTTTCCTATGAAACATCACAACTACTACACTTCAGGGCACGTTGGATGAGGGACGGCCTTGACTTCGACCTCATGGCTGTCTATGGTGATAATGGGCATGTGGATCGGCATCACTTGTGGAGTGACCTTCTCCAAGTAGCACCACCAGCATCTAGGCCATGGATGGTGGGGGGCGACTTCAATTGTATTCGGAGGGCGAGCGAAAAGAGAGGAAGGATTGCAGGAAATGAGGTTGCTATGGCAGAATTTAATGATTGTATTGATGCCCTCGAACTCCTTGACATGCCGTCCACCGGGGGGAATTTACGTGGTCGAACTCCTCTGAAGGTAGTGCATGTATCGAGACGCGGATTGACCGGATCTTGATAAACAATGTATGGCTTGAGTTATTCCCGGAATCCTACTATCTTGTGGGTGCAAATGACTTGAGTGATCACACCATGCTTATTATGAAGACGGACGGAAATGCAAGGCGGAAGAAGAAGATGTTTCGCTTCGAAAAACATTGGGCTGGCCATGAGGATTTCCATGGGCTGGTTGCACGTGCATGGTCCACCTACTTGAGGGGCACACCCATGTTTCGAGTGGTAGCAAAACTACAAGAAGTAAAGAAGATGCTTGTTCGGTGGAGTAGTTCAATGTTTGGAAATGTCACAAACAAGGTGGGAGAGGCACGCGCTACGCTCGAGGAAGTGAGGAAACAACATCTTGGAAACCCCATTGATGCTAACCTCTCCCGCGCCGAAGGGGCTACAAAGGACTCCCTTGCTCGAACTCTTGCTTGGGAGGAGTCTATCACCCGACAAAAATCAAGGGTGAAGTGGTTAAAAGAGGGGGATCGAAACACTAGATTTTTCCATGCACACCTTTGAGTGAGGAATGTCACCAACCAAGTGAGACGAGTGTGTGAGGGTGCCACCATCATTGAAGAAAAGGGTGTGATCCGTGACGCCTTTCGGCATTTTTATACTAACTTGTTTGCTAATGATTTGCAAGTAATACCCATTCCCCCAACCTTCTCTTTACCACACCTCCGTCTGGAGGAGGGGGCAGAGCTTCTGCGTGACCTTGACATGAAAGACTTGGAGGATGTAGTGCTGAATGCAAACGTTGATAAAGCGCCGGGACCCGATGGGTTCAATGCTAAATTCTTCAAAGCTGCATGGGAGCTAAAAAAAAGAGATGTTAAAGGCCATACATTCCTACCAGGAAAAGCGGAAAGGTGCTGGCCAAATGGAACTTTACATCACTTACGCTCATCCTAAAGAAGAAGGCATCGGTTTCAGCAGAAGACTATAGACCCATAGCTTTGTGCAATATGACGTATAGATTCACTTCAAAGGTGCTTGCAAACCGTCTAAAGAAGTTGCTGCCACACCTTATTGGAGAAAATCAATGTGCTTTTGTCAAAGGCTGGTGGATTGGGGACAACGTTCTCCTTGCACATGAGCTATGTCATAACCTCCACCTCGACAAAGGAAAAGGAAGAATGTGTATCAAACTTGATATACGGAAAGCATATGACTCCATCTCATGGACTTTCTTGGATGGAGTTTTGGAGCGCTTTGCTTTCCCGGTTAAGTGGAGACGCCTTATCATGAATTGTGTTCGGGCTTCGTTTGTGGTGACGGTAAATGGTGCATACTCCTCAAGCTTCGTGGCCAGAAATGGATTGAGACAAGGTGATCCTTTGGCTGCCTACCTATTTGTTTTGTTATGTGTATGGATGTTTTGAGCGAGATGGTTAAGAAGGCGGTTATAGATGGGCACATTCAGAGACTTACTTGTGGGGATATTGTTGCCTCGCATCTTCTTTTTGCTGATGACGTCCTCCTATTTGCAAAAGCAACAAAGGCAAATGCAAGGGCAATTCGAGGTGTCCTCGAGGACTTCACGTCTTGTTCGGGGCTGAGCTTTAGTGTGTCAAAAAGCCAAATTTTCATGGGAGGTGAAGCACGGGACGGCGCATGGATTGCAGCACACCTTCGGATGGAGCGAAAGGATTTCCCCGTCACCTATCTTTGGCTGCCGTTGTTCTCGGGAAGGACGGTTAAAACCCATTGCACAACACTTGTGAATGAGGTTAAAGCACGACTGAGCACATGGCAGCAAAACTTCTTATCCATTGCTGGAAGGGTGGAACTTGTAAGGAGTGCGCTTATGTCCCTCAGTATTAATTGGACCTCCGCGTTCCTCATTCCCCGGAAAACCTGACAAGAGATTGAGAGTCTCATGTGCCACTTCATTTGGGGAGGTCCAAGAAAGTGGGTTGTGGTAGCATGGAGAGATATTTGCACACCAAAGGAGGAAGGTGGCCTTGGTTTCAAACGCCTATCGGACTTGAATGATGTGGGCCTTGTGCGTCTATTCTGGCTTGTGGTGGCGGACGAACAATCACGTTGGGTCAAGTGTGTGCGCCGGAAATACTTGATGAACCGATCAATCTGGCTAGCACGCCCCCCACCCACCACCTCTTGGGCTTGGAAGGGGATCCTTAGAGTTCGGGACATAGCGAGATGGCATATCTGGTATGAGGTGGGAAAAGGTGAAGACTTCCGCTTCTTCCAATATCCTTTGTGTGGAAAGTCATTCCAATGTGAAAGTTTGAGGGACCGATTACATTATGAGTTGGGAGTACCTTGGGACATCAAAGTCTCATACTTTATAAAAGACGGAGTGTGGATGCTGCCCTCCCAAGATCTACATTGATGGAGGAAATTCATTCGAGGATAGCAAACACTAAAATCCATGGAGGCGTCGACCAACCAAAGAGGATAGATGGAAAGGGAACCATGCTTGGTATAAGAAAGGTGTGGACATGGGTAAAGCCACCAGGAAGGAAGGTTACATGGGCTGGTATTGTGTGGCATAAGCATGCTATCCCAAAGCACGCACTCACGGCTTGGAGGGCTTTTAGGGGTCAGTTACTCACAAAGAAACTTATGAATCAACCCGGCGCAAAGCACGACCCGATTTGTAGCCTTTGTAAGAGGGACGAGGAGGACTTGGAGCACATTTTATGGGGGGGTGTATGTTTATCAAGGAGGTTTGGGTAGCCCTTTTACACTTACTGAAAATCAGTGACCGACATGCACGTTCGCTAGAAGGAGAAGTGATACGACTAGCACATGCACGTGGTAGCCGTCTTGGAATAGTGGTAAGGCGTTGGGCCTTCAATGCCATGATACACGAGTGCTGGCTTGAATAGAATCGCAGAATCTTTGAGGGAGAAAAGGTATTGCCAAAGGATATAGTAGCTGCCATCAAAGAAACCATTCGCTGCCTATGGGATAGAGTGAAGAACCTTGCGAAGGATACTGAGCAGGAGCATTATTTCTAGATCATGTGGAGTTAGGAGTTAGTGTTTTTGCTTGATTGACACATTGTATATGAAGGAAACTTCTTTTGCCTTTACCTACTTTGTTCCTCATCAGGTCCTACGTTCATGACTAGTAGGGAGAGGCCGGGTATGCATGAAGTATGCCCCGCGTACTTCTTTTACAAAATTTTGGTAGGATGTAATCGTTACTTCATTAATATACTTCGAGGCTATGCCTCCCATTTTGCCTTCCAAAAAAAGGGCAAGGAGAGAGAAGGAGAACGATGGAGAGAAGAATATTGGCATACAGAGAGAACGAGCAGGGGAGAGTAGATAAGGAGAGAGAGAGAGAGAAGGACAATGGGAGTGAGAGGGGAGTAGAGCGAGAAGGAGACGAAGAGAGGAGAGATAGAGGAGGAGGAGAGAGAAGGAAAGAGAGAAAAGAAGGCGGAGAGACAGAGAATACGATAGAGTGAGAGAGGAGGGGAGAGAGATAGACAAGGAGAGAGAAGTAGAGGGATATGGAGGAGGGAAGCAGGAAGAAGGAGACAGAGAGAGGGAGAAGAGCGGAGATGGGAAGGAGAAGGAGAGAGGGAGAGGGAGAGGGAGAGAAGCAAGGGGAGAAGGCAAGCGAGAGAGAGATAGGAAGAAGAGAGAGAAGGAGAATGGAAAGGGGAAAGAGAAAGAGAGGTATTGAAGTAGAGGAGAAGGAGAGAGAGGCAAGGAGATTGAAGACGAAGAGTGAAGGATAAGGAGGGAGAAGATAAAAGATAGAAGGGAAGAGAGAATAAGAGAGAGGAGTGGGAAGGAGGGAGTGCGGGACAACAAGAGAGTGAAAAACAAGGAGAAGGATGGGGGAGTGAGAAGGAGAGTGCAGGACGAGAGAGAAGGAAATGGGGAAACAAGGAGAGAGTGGGAGAGAGTTAGAAGGAGAAGGAGAGAGAGGAGAGGTGGACAGAGGGGGAGAGAGTGAGAAGGACAAGGAGAGGGGGGAGAGATGGAGAAGTAGAGAGAACAATAAAGAAGGATAGAGAGAGGGAGAAGTAGAGCGACAAGGAGGGAGTGAAACGGGGAAGGGGAGAGAGTGAATTAGAGCGAGAATTTGGGAAGGAGATTGAAGACGAAGAGTGAAGGATAAGGAGAGAGAAGATAGAAGATAAAATGGAAGAGATAATAAGAGAGAGGAGTGGGAAGGAGAGAGTGCGGGATAACAAGAGAATGAAAAACAAGGAGAAGGAGGAGGGAGAGAAAAGGAGAGTACAGGACGAGAGAGAAGGAAATCGGGAAACAATGAGAGAGCGGGAGAGAGAGCTACAAGGAGAAGGAGAGAGAGGAGAGGGGGAGAGAGTGAGAAGGACAAGGAGAGGGAGGAGAGATGGAGAAGTAGAGAGAACAATAGAGAATGAGAGAGAGGGAGAAGGAGAGTGAAAAGGAGGGAGTGAAATGGAGAAGGGGACAGAGTGAATTAGAGCGAGAAACTAAGAGAGGAGAGAGAGGGATTGTGAATGAAGGAAAAGGAGAAAGAGAAGGAGAGAGGGAGAAAGAGTGTCGGTAAGTGAGCTAGACGGAGATAGACAAGGAGAACGAGAGAGAGAAGGAAGAGGAGACTGGAAGGGAAGGAGAGAAGGAAAGAGGGAGGGAGAAGGAGAAGTGGAGATAAAAGGTAAGGAAAGAGAGTTAGAGAAATAGAGAGAAGGGGGAGAGAGAAGGAGAACGAGAGGAGTGAGTGAGAGAGAGAGAGAGAGAGAGAGAGTGGAGGTGACAGAGAGGAAAGTAAAAGGGAGGAGGAGGGAGAAGGACAAGCGAAGCAGGAGGGAGATGAGAGAAGGAGAAGGAGGGAGAAGAAGGAGAGAGGAGGAGAAGAAGCAGAATGAGAAGGAGAACAAGAGAGAAGGCAAGGATAGTGAAGGAAAGCGACGGAGAGAAGAATAAAGGCACACAGAGAGAAGGAGCAGGGGAGAGTAGATAAGGAAAGTGAGAGAGAAGGACAATGGGAGTGAGAGGGGAGGAGATGAGAAGGAGACGAGGAGAGGAGAGACAGAGGAGGAGGAGAGAGAAGGAAAGAGAGAGAAGAAGGAGGAGAGAGAGAGAGTACGATAGAGTGAGAGAGGAGGGGAGAGAGACGGACACGGAGAGAGAAGTAGAGGGAGATGGAGGAGGGAAGGACGAAGAAGGAGACGGACAGAGGGAGAAGAGCGGAGATGTGAAGGAGAAGGAGAGAGGGAGAGGGAGAGTATTGTGTTAATCTAGGACTAATAAGATATTTTCCCAAAGCACTGACACATGGCGCGTCCCTATTGGACTACACATTCAAGGGTTTAGGGTGGAGCTATCTATATAAGGAGGGGAGCGTCCCATTGGATAAAAGAACAAGTGTGCAAACCCTAACCTCCACCCACCCTAGCCGCCACCTTCTCTCCCTCCCATTTCGTCCGTCCACCTCCATCAAGCTCATTCCGTGGACTCTTGGGTTGTGGACTCGCGCTCCTTCTCCAAGAGAGTAGGAGACCGACCGGTAAAAAGGATTCCGTAAGGTCACCTCCGATCTTCCTTCCACTGCCATAGGTTTTCTCCAAGAAAGGTACTCCTGAACCTGTAGAATCGTTGTTTGCTAATAGAGAGAAGCAAGGGGAGCAGGCATGCACGGTAGATAGGGACAGGAAAAAGAGAGAGAAGGAGAAGGGAAAGGGGAAAGAGAAGGAGAGGTATTGAAGTAGAGGAGAAGGAGATTGAAGACGAAGAGTGAAGGATAAGGAGGGAGAAGATAAAAGATAGAAGGGAAGACAGAATAAGAGAGAGGAGTGGGAAGGAGAGAGTGCGGGACGACAAGAGAGTGAAAAACAAGGAGAAGGATGGGGGAGAGAGAAGGAGAGTGCAGGACGAGAGAGAAGGAAATGGGAAACAAGGAGAGAGTGGGAAAGAGAGCTAGAAGGAGAAGGAGAGAGAGGAGAGGTGGATAGAGGGGGAGAGAGTGAGAAGGACAAGGAGAGGGAGGAGAGATGGAGAAGTAGATAGAGCAATAGAGAAGGAGAGAGAGAGGGAGAAGGAGAGCGACAAGGAGGGAGTGAATCGGAGAAGGGGAGATAGTGAATTAGAGCGAGAATATGAGAGAGCAGAGAGAAGGAGACTGTGAATGAAGGAAAAGGAGAAAGAGAAGGAGAGAGGGAGAGAGAGTGTCAGTAAGTGAGCTAGACGGAGAAAGACAAGGAGAAGGAGAGAGAGAAGGAAGAGGAGACTGGAAGGGAAGGAGAAGTGGAGATAAAAGGTAAGGAGAGAGAGAGAAATAAAGAGAAGGAGAACGAGAGGAGTGACAGAGAGTGAAGGTGACAGAAAGGAAATGAAAGGGGAGGAGGAGGGAGAAGGACAAGCAAAGCAGAAGGAGACAGATGAGAGAAGGAGAAGGAGGGAGAGGAGGAAGAGGAGGAGGTTGAAGGAGAGAGGAGGAGAAGAAGGAAATGAGAAGGAGAACAAGAGAGAGGGCAAGGAGAGAGAAAGATAGCGATTGAGAGAAGAATAAGGGCACACAGAGAGAAGGAGCAGGGGAGAGTAGATAAGGAGAGAGAGAAGGACAATGGGAGTGAAAGGGGAGGAGAGCGAGAAGGAGACGAGGAGAGGAGAGATAGAGGAGGAGGAGAGAGAAGGAAAGAGATAGAAGAAAGAGGAGAGTGAGAGAGTACGATAGAATGAGAGAGGAGGGGAGAGAGACGGACAAGGAGAGAGAAGTAGAGGGAGATGGAGGAGGGAAGGAGGAAGAAGGAGACGGACAGAGGGAGAAGAGCGGAGATGGGAAGGAGAAGGAGAGAGGGAGAGAAGCAAGGGGAGAAGAGCGAGAGATGTGCATCCCTAGGGTTTCAAGGGCTGTTTTTCACCATTCTTCCACCTAAATCGAGTGTTTTCTTTCTCTTTCTTGCTGTTATGGAGTGTGCTATGATTGTGGGAGTGGTTTCTACCGATTCATACCAAGATTCATGCCAACAAAAAGGAGAACATGGGAGTCTAAGGTTGCGGGTAGGCCAGCAACAACAACGTGCACAAGGAAAGGAGGTGGCTCCTCCATCACCTTCACCAAAGTGGTCTGAGCTTTTCACTTCACAAACAAAGACACGAACGTCGTTGGAGTTCGTTCCACCAATAGAGCGTGGAGGAGCAAAGGTGGCAGCCATTACATGTAAGGATATGGAGGAACCACTGGGCGGGTGGAAGAAGGTGCTAATGGGGTCTTTTGTGGGGTTCAACCCTCACCTTCCCACCCTTGAGAAGCATCTCACTAAGCTATGGAGGGTGTCCGGGTCCTTGGAAATTGTTAGGCGAGGGGGCAACATGATGATCTTCCGATTCAATTTGGATTCCGACCGCCGTTTTGGTCTAGAGAATGGGCCATGGTTCGTTAAGGGGGCGCCTCTCATACTAAAACCATGGTCGGCCGAGAAGAAGGACCAAGACAAAATTGGGGCTGTCCCGATTTGGATTCGCTTCCCCGAGCTCGATCTCAAATTTTGGTCGAGGAAGCTTATTGGAACCCTTGCTAGTGTCTTAGGCAACCCGCTCTTCATGGATGAAAACATGGCGATGGGTAGAAGGCTTCCATATGCTCGGGTTTGTATTGAAGTCCAAGGTACATTTGATTATCCACCACATGTTCTAGTTGCAAATGAGAAGGAAGAAGGAGAGGTGGTGCGCGTTGAGTACGAATGGAAGCCGCCATATTGCTCACTTTGCTCCACCTTTGGACATAATGAAGGTGTGTGCAAGGGTGGCTAATCACGAAACATGGGAAAGAAAACATGGGTAGTAAGGGAAAGCAACACAAAGGAGGGAAGTAGTTGTGTTGAGGGGTGCGAAAGCATGCATGGAACCCTACTAAAGGAGCTCGAGGTTGAAGACGGAGCTAGAGGAGAAAGGAGGGAGCTAGAGGTTGAAGAAGAGGGCCCACAAACGAAGGAGAATGGTGGTTTGGGTGGTCCACATGAGGCAAACGAAGAGGGTTGGTCGTTGGTAGGTGGGAAAAGAGGTTCAAATGGGGAAAATCACGTGAAGGCTATATATAGGAGGGGACAAGGCAACTTTCCACCCACTACCAAGGTTGGGGAAAGCTTGCAACGGTCTCCAACAGTTCTTGTCTCTTGTGGGGCCGAAAGTACACTAGGAGAAGTGGATTTTAATGGCAAGGACAAGGAGGTACCATTAGCATGCATAATGGGAAGGGAGGAAGTCCTCTTTTCTTCACAAACAAATGGGTAAGGTTCTCAACCAATGGAACAAGAGATGAGTGGAGGGGCTAAAGGGAGTGGGAGTTTGGCTCACCTAATGGGACAAAAGGTGAGTGGAGGGGCTGAGGTGAGTGGGGAGTTTCATCTAATCCATATGTTAGGGGATGTAGAGTCCGAAATTAAGGGTGCACCAAAGGAAGGGGGTGTTTGTGGAAGTTTACGTGGGAAGAGTGTGCATGGGGAGTGTAAGTCTATGGAAGCGCGTGATTTTGATGTGGGGGAGGGAAATGCAAAGCATGGGAGGATGAAGGTGTCGCATGCACCACCATGCAAGACCTCTACGACTTTGTGCTCTCCAAATAAATATGATATGTTGGCCTCGTGTGGGGAGGAAAGTATGCATGAAAAGGAAGGAGGTAGGATGGAGGAGGAGGCCTCTAGTGGGAAGGAAGTCGGCTTGGCAAGCATATTGCACTCCCCCCATCTTCGATTGATCTAGAGAATGCCTCTCCTCCGGATAAATTTAGGCATGTGCGGGAAGGGGAATTGGTGAAACGAAAGAAAGCAAGCAAGGATATGAAGGGACCTCGGTCACCTCCACCACAATCATGAAGCTACTTTGTTGGAACGTGCGGGGTGCCAATCACTCGGGGCGCACACATATGTTTCGTAGCAAAATAAGACGAGAGAATCCAGATGTGGTTTGCTTTGTTGAGCACAAAGTGAAGAGCGGTAAACTTCCAAATTTTGCACTCGCGGTGTGGGGAAATGGGAGTTGGTGCACCAATAAAGATGTGTGCCCATGTGGTCGAATCATAATCATGTGGATGGAGGAGGTGATAAAGATGGACCGACAAAGCGCATCGACTCAATATATTCATATGAGAGGGGAAGTATGCGCAAATGGAGTCAATGTGGATATTTTTGTCATCTATGGTGCAAACAATTACATGGAGAGGAGAAGACTTTGGGAGGATGTTAAAGCTAGTCGGCCACCTATGGTCACCCCTTGGTTGGTAGTAGGTGACTTCAATTGCATTCGTTGGGATCATGAAAAAAGTGGAGGAGGGGTTTCAATTTGAGGGCCATGAAGGACTTCAATGAGTTCATCGATGAATCCGAGCTTCTGGAGGTGCGCACAGTTGGGGATGAGTTTACTTGGTCTAATTCGTCGAGGAGAGTGGGACGAATCGAGACACGGATTGATCGAGCGTTGTGCTCCAACGAATGGGTGGAATGCTTTTCGGAATGCTTTTGCACGGTTGGGGAGAATGAACTAAGTGACCACCGACCCTTGGGGGTTAGATGTAACCATGAGGGCGTGAAGAAAAAGAAGGTGTTCCGGTTTGTAAATGCATGGACAAGATAGGATGACTTTCTTGACGTCGTTCGGAAAATGTGGGGAGTGTATGTGGAAGGTACACCAATGTTCAAAGTAGTGGGCAAGCTTGATGAGGTGCGAGTGGCACTAAAGAGTTGGGCTAAAGAGAAATTAGGAAACACAAACGAATGGGCAAGCAAGGCGAGGGAGGCACTTAAGGAAGTTAGGAGAGAACTCATGGTGGATCCAACCTCGACTAGTCTTGTGGTTCAAGAAGAAGCATGCATAGAAGATTTCACACGAGCTTTGGCCTTTGAGGAGTCACTTGTGCTACAAAAGTCACGAATCCGATGGTTGAGTGAGGGTGACTCCAACTCTCGGTTCTTCCATGCAACCTTGTGTGTACGAAAGGCGATCAATACAATAAGATGCGTGGAGGAGGGGGGCGAGGTGATTGAAAAGGAGGGTGTAATCCGAGAGGCATTTTGGAATCAATTTGCTACGCTCTTCTCCAACCGAGCCCCAACGACCCCATTATTTCCTAACGTTTGTTTCCCTTGTCTTACTTGGTCCGAGGGTGACTTCCTCACCCATGCCGTGTCCGAGGAGGAGTTGGAAGGGGTGGTGATGACAAGCAATGATGATAAGGCACCGGGGCCGGATGGTTTCAATGCACGATTCTTTAAAGCATCTTGGTCGGTGATAAAGAAGGAGGTGTTCAATGGTGTTGCATCCGTAATGAGGGACATGAAGATTCTTAAGGGTCTCAACTACACGTCCATCACGCTCATACCGAAGAAGACTACTCCCAAGTGTGTTGGTGACTATAGGCCCATCTCCTTATGCAATATGCTATACCGGTTCATGTCGAAGATTATGGCTAATCGCGTGAAGAGTCTCTTGCCACGTTTGGTAGGAGAGGAGCAAAACGCATTTGTCAAGGGGCGCAACATTGGGGATAATATCCTTTTGGCACATGAGTTGTGCCATAATATGCACCTAGACGTTGGAAGGGGACGTATGTGCCTACAACTTGACCTTAGGAAGGCATACGATTCGCTTTCTTGGGATTTCTTGGATGTGGTTCTTGAACGCTTTGCTTTCCCCTTGAAATGGAGAAGGTGGGTGATGGCTTTTGTGAAAGCGTCCTTTGTGGTAAACGTGAATGGCAAAAAATCAGCTTCATTTGTGGCAACCAATGGGCTTAGGCAAGGGGACCCGATGGCACCTTACCTCTTCGTACTTAGCATGGAAGTCCTTAGTGCCCTTATAAAGGAGGAGGTGGCTGTCGGTCGACTCACTACACTAAGGAGTGGAAGAGAGCGGGTTTCCCATGTCTTATTTGCCGATGATGTGATGATTTTCGCCGAAGCTACAAAGGAGAATGCGGTCACTATTAAGCGCATCATGGAAAACTTTGAAGCCATGTCGGGTCTTAAACTAAATACGGAGAAGAGCAACCTATTCTTGGGAGGGGACCATAAGGATAAAGAATGGATCACTCACTTTCTTCAAATGAAACCGGCGGTTCTACCGGTTAGGTACCTTAGACTACCATTGATATCATCCCGTTTGAGTAAGTGACATTGTCACAGCCTTGTGGAGAAGGTGAGGGCATAGTTAAGTTAGTGGAGGAGAGGACTTCTCTCTATGGTGGGTCGGGTGGAGTTGGTTAGGAGTGTGCTTGTCTCCTTTAGTGTATTTTTAACCTCGGCTTTCTACATGCCACGAAGCATCTTGCATGAGATTGAGCGTATCATGACACACTTCATTTGGGGGGGGAGAAAAGAAGATGGTGCTTGTTGCGTGGAAGGATATATGCACTACAAAGCTCGAGGGTGGGCTTGGCCTTCGTCGACTCACCGAGTGGAATGATGCCGGGTTGATGCTCTTATTTTGGTTGGTTGCGTCAAACCAGCCATCACTTTGGGTGAGGGCCATCCAAAGCAAGTATTTGCGCAACAAGAGTGTGTGGCATGCTCGACCACCAACTACTTGTTCTTAGGCTTGGAGTGGGGTACTACGACTCCAAGCTAAAGCACGGGACACATTCTTTTTTGAGATTGGGGACCGCACGAACGTTTGCTTCTTTGAGGACCCTTGGTGTGGAAGGCCTTTCATTTGCGAGGAGCAAGGCTCTAGGTTCCAATATGATATGGGGGTACCCATGGACACACGGGTATCTCACTTTTTGGGAGAGGATGGATGGAGGCGGCCATTCCCTAAGTCTCACTTCATGGAGGAACTTTGGGGAAGGGCGTGAGGCATAAAGATTACGGGGGGAGAGGATGTTCTTTGTTGGGAGGAAAGTAGAAGGAAGGCCTTCTCCCTTAAGGCCGCATGGAGCTTAGTTCCAAGAGAGGGGCCACGCGTGGGCTGGTCCCATGGGGTGTTGCACCCTCTTGTCATACCTAGAATCTCCTTATGTTTGTGGAGAGCCATGAGAAACCGGCTCCCTACTATGGATTTACTTTGGGCAGGACATAAACATGTGATCTCCCCGTGTGCACTTTGCATGTGTGCGGGGGAGTGTGGAGCATCTATTTTGGGAGTGTAGCTTCTCAAAACAAGTGTGGCATGGAATTCTTGAAGTGTTGTGGATCCGTGGATTGGGAAATGCTAAAATCCTTGAGGAACTCTAAAGGATCATGTTGGCTTCATGGAGTACGTTGGACAAGCACATGGCACGACTAGCATATGGAGGGGCAGGAAAGACCGGCGTCCATTGTGATACATAACATCAAGGGGATGGTGAGATTGAAGGCCACTGTTAGCAACCGAAACGATCTTGTGTGTGAAGAGATTAAAGTGAGATGACTGTAATACGACTACCCATGTGTGGCGAGCATATTGTATTTGTTTTATTGGTAGGATAGACATGTTTGTAATGCTGAACTAGCATGGTTTTGTATCCGATTATACATACTAGCATAATCCGAATTTGTGATTTTCAGCACTTGTGTGCTATATATACACATGGAGGCAGGCCTCCCTTTTTGCCTTGCAAAAAAAAGAAGCGAGGGGAGAAGGGAAGCGAGGGAGAGAGAGATAGGAAGAAGAGAAAGAAGGAGAAGTGAAAGGGGAAAGAAAAGGAGAGGAATTGAAGTAGAGGAGAAGGAGAGAGAGGGAAGGAGATTGAAGATGAAGAGTGAAGGATAAGGAGAGAGAAGATAGAAGATAGAAGGGAAGAGAGAATAAGAGAGAGGAGTGGGAAGGAGAGAGTGCGGGACAACAAGAGATTGAAAAACAAGGAGAAGAAGGGGGGAGAGAGAAGGAGAGTGCAGGACGAGAGAGAAGGAAATTGGGAAACAAGGAGAGAGAGGGAGAGAGAGCTAGAAGGAGAAGGAGAGAGAGGAGAGGTGGACAGAGGGGGAGAGAGTGAGAAGGACAGGGAGAGGGAGGAGAGATGGAGAAGTAGAGAGAACAATAGAGAAGGAGAGAGAGGGAGAAGGAGAGCGACAAGGAGGGAGTGAAACGGAGAAAGGGAGAGAGTGAATTAGAGCGAGAAGCTGAGAGGGGAGAGAGAAGGAGACTGTGAATGAAGGAAAAGGAGAGAGAGGAGAGAGGGAGAAAGAGTGTCGGTAAGTGAGCTAGACGGAGAAAGACAAGGAGAAGGAGAGAGAGAAGGAAGAGGAGACTGGAAGGGAAGGAGCGAAGGAAAGAGGGGGGGGGGAGAAGGAGAAGTGGAGATAAAAGGTAAGGAGAGAGAAATAGAGAGAAGGAGAAGGGGGAGAGAGAAGGAGAACGAGAGGAGTGAGAGAGAGTGAAGGTGACGGAGAGGAAAGGAAAATGGAGAATGAGGGAGAACGACAAGCGAAGAGAAGGAGAGAGATGAGAGAAGGAGAAGGAGGGAGAGAAGGAAGATGAGGAAGAGGAGGAGGGAGAAGAAGGAAAGAGGAGGAGAAGGAGATGAGGAGAACAAGAGAGAGGGCAAGGAGAGAGGGAGAGAAGCAATGGGAGAAGGCAAGCGAGGGAGAGAGAGACAGGAAGAAGATAGAGAAGGAGAAGGAGAAGGGAAAGGGGAAAGAGAAGGAGAGGTATTGAAGTAGTGGAGAAGGAGAGAGAAGGAAGGAGATTGAAGACGAAGAGTGAAGGATAAGGAGAGAGAAGATAGAAGATAGAAGGGAAGAGAGAATAAGAGGGAGGAGAGGGAAGGAGAGAGCGCGGCACAACAAGAGAGTGAAAAACAAGGAGAAGAAGGGGGGAGAGAGAAGGAGAGTGCAGGACGAGAGAGAAGGAAATGGGGAAACAAGAAGAGAGAGGGAGAGAGCGATAGAAGGAGAAGGAGAGAGAGGAGAGGTGGACCGAGGGGGAGAGAGTGAGAAGGACAAGGAGAGGGAGGAGAGATGGAGAAGTAGAGAGAACAATAGAGAAGGAGAGAGAGGGAGAAGGAGAGCGACAAGGAGGGTGTGAAACGGAGAAAGAGAGAGAGTGAATTAGAGCAAGAAAGCTGAGAGAGGAGAGAGGAGACTATGAATGAAGAAAAAGGAGAAAGAGAAGGCGAAAGAGTGTTGGTAAGTGAGCTGGACGAAGAAAGACAAGTTGAAGGAGAGAGAGAAGGAAGAGGAGACTGGAAGGGAAGGAGAGAAGGAAAGAGGGGGGAGAAGGAGAAGTGGGGATAAAAGGTAACGAGAGAGAGAAATAGAGAGAAGGAGAAGGGAGAGAGAGAAGGAGTATGAGAGGAGTGAGAGAGAGTGAAGGTGACAGAGAGGAAATGAAAAGGGAGGAGGATGGAGATGGACAAGCGAAGCAGAAGGAGAGAGTTGAGAGAAGGAGAAGGAGGGAGAGGAGGAGGGAGAAGAAGGAGAGAGGAGGAGAAGAAGGAGATAAGAAGGAGAACAAGAGAGAGGGCAAGGAGAGAGAAGGAGAGCGACGGAGAGATGAATAAGGGTAGACAGAGAGAAGGAGCAGGGGAGTGTAGATAAGGGGAGAGAGAGAGAAGGACAATGGGAGTGAGAGGGGAGGAGACCAAGAAGGAGACGAGGAGAGGAGACATAGAGGAGGAGGAGAGAGAAGGAAAGAGAGAGGAAGGAGGAGACGAGAGAGTACGATAGAGTGAGAGAGGAGGGGAGAGCGAGACGGACAAGGAGAGAGAAGTAGAGGGAGATGGAGGAGGAAAGGAGGAAGAAGGAGACGTACAGAGGGAGAAGAGTGGAGATGGGAAGGAGAAGGAGAGAGGTAGAGGGAGAGAAGCAAGGGGAGAAGGCAAGCGAGGGAGAGAGAGAGACAAAAAGACGAGAGAGAAGGAGAAGGGAAAGGGGAAAGAGAAGGAGTGGTATTGAAGACGAAGGGTGAAGGATAAGGAGAGAGAAGATAGAAGATAGAAGGGAAGAGAGAATAAAAGAGAGGAGTGGGAAGGAGAGAGCGCGGGACAACAAGAGAGTGAAAAACAAGGAGAAGGGGGGGTGTAGAGAGGAGATTACAGGATGAGAGAGAAGGAAATGTGGAAACAAGGAGAGAGGGGGAGAGAGTGCTAGAAGGAGAAGGAGAGAGAGGAGAGGTGGACAGAGGGGGAGAGAGTGAAAAGGACAAGGAGAGGGAGGAGAGATTGAGAAGTAGAGAGAACAATATAGAAGTAGAGAGAACAATAGAGAAGGAGAGCAACAAGGAGGGCGTGAAACGGAGAAGGGGAGAAAGTGAATTAGCGTGAGAAGCTGAGAGAGGAGAGAGAAGGAAACTGTGAATGAAGGAATAGGAGAAAGAGTGTCAATAAGTGAGCTAGACGGAGAAAGACAAGGAGAAGGAGAGAGAGAAGGAAGAGGAGACTGGAAGGGAAAGAGAGAAGGAAAGAGGGGGAGAAGTAGAAGTGGAGATAAATGGTAAGGAGATAGAGACAAATAAAGAGACGGAGAAGGGGGGAGAGAGAAGGAGAACGAGAGGAGTGAGAGAGAGTGAAGGTGACAAAGTGGAAATGAAAGGGGAGGAGGGGGGAGAAGGACAAGCAAGCAGAAGGAGAGAGATGAGAGAAGGAGAAGGAGGGAGAGGAGGAGAAGAATGAGATGAGAAGGAGAACAAGAGAGAGGGCAAAGAGAGAGAAGGAGAGCGACGGGGAGAAGAATAAGGGCACACAGAGAGAAGAAACAGGGGACAGTAGATAAGGAGAGAGAGAAGGACAATTGGAGTGAGAGGGGAGGAGAGCGAGAAGGAGACGAGGAGAGGAGAGATAGAGGAGGAGGAGAGAGATGGAAAGAGAGAGAAGAAGGAGGAGAGCGAGAGGGTACGATAGTGTGAGAGGGGAGGAGAGTGGTAGAGAAGAGGAGAAGTGGGAAGAGAGAGGGGGAAAGGGAGAGGGGTGAGAAGGACAAGGTAAAGAGAAGAGAAAGAGCTTTCTAGAGTGAGAAGCTCTCGAGAAAAACTAGTTCTAGAGAGAGAAAGTTGAGGGGAGTGAGGAGAAGCGTGGGGGAGCCTCCCTCCAGCCCCCCCACCGGACATGGACTATGGCCGGCCGGCCTACCACCATCACCGGCGCCGGTGGTGGTGGCCGGAATATGTCAAAATCCAGCCATCTCAGGTTAGTTTCGTTTTTAGAAGATGGGGGTGTAGAAGGAGTGCCCTGGCCACCCTTGGCTGCCAGCCGGCCACCCCAGGTCGCCGGCCAACCTACTCTCGCCGGCTCCGGTGGGCTGGCACCGCCGGACGGTGAGAACTCCGGCGAGGTGGAAAATGGAGAGAATGACAAGGAGAATGTGGTGGGAAGAAAATGGACGGATCTCTTCTCCTCTAGTCCAAGGGCATCCACGTGCCTAGAGTTTGTTGCACCGATGGTAAAGGAAGGAGTGTGCATGGCGAAGTGCTCAAGGGAGGCGGTGGTGGAGGCATTAAAGAAATGGGACAAGGTACTTCTTGGTTATTTTGTTGATTTCAAACCACATCTACCTAGTTTGGAGAAGTTCTTGCAAAGGGTGTGGAAGCTCACCGACGGCCTTGAGGTAATACGCCGGCAAGAAGGTTTCCTTTTGTTTAGATGCACATTGGATAAGGATTTAGATTATGCTCTTGAGAATGGACCATGGTTTGTGAGGGGAACGCCCCTTGTAGTGCAAAGGTGGACTCCCACAACGGTGATGAAGAAGGAGAAAATGTCCACAGTGCCCATACGGATTCGCATGCCGGAGCTTGACTTGAGGTTTTGGTCACCCAAAAACCTTAGTACCATAGCAAGTGTGGTTGGCCGTCCCCTTTACATGGATGAGAATACGGCATCGGGGAGGCGTTTGTCATATGCTCGCGTTTGTGTGGAGGTGCCATGCTCATTTGAATACTCATCAAAGATCGAAGTGCAAGTAGAGGATGGTGAGGTGGAGGATATTGGGGTGGAATACGAGTGGAGGATGGGATATTGCGATACATACAAGGAGGTTGGTCACACATTGGCAAGATGTCCATGCAAAGTTCAAGATAAGTCACTAGAGAGGTTGACCGGAAATGAGAATAAGAAGGAATGGGTGGTGGTCGGAAGAGATGGGAAGAAGGTATGCTCACAAGAAGAGAAGGACAAGGAGAAGATGGTGGGGGAAGAAAATGCGGGAAAAATGAAGTTGGGGGACGCCGATGGGGAGGAGGTGGCTGCCGGAGGCTCGCCGGAAAAGGTCACCAGAGTGGCTGCCGGAGGTGAGGAGGCCACCGGAGTTGGAGCACATGGGGTAGGGCTTGGGGAACCAAAAGCAAAAGGTAGGGGACAAAAAGAAAAAGGTGGACAAAAAAGAAAAGATGTCATACAAAGTAGTCAAGTTTGCTTTGTGGAAGAACCAATCATGAGGGAGGAATTCAAAAATGATGGGGTAGAGCATTCTTTGGGCAGCCATGAAGCCAATAAGAGTGATCCACGTGGAAAAGGGCATGCAAATGACATCAAAAGCAAAAGCAAGTTTGTGCCCACTTTGGATGAGCCAATCATGGAGGGAAAATTTCAAAGGCATGTGGTGGCTCCAAACTCTTTGGGCAGCCATGAAGCCCATGAGAACCCTCCATGTGGCATTGGAAAAGAAAAAGAATGGACCACACACTACCATGGGACATGTGGAAAGGGGGTAGGTGAGGAGAAAGATTTGGATAAGGATGAGAGTGACAAGGATTTGTCTCTTGACTTGGAGAGGAATGTGGGCTCAAAACGTGATAACCATGAGTGGGCTGGCCTAAATGTTGGAACCAAATTGCCTAGAGATCCATTTGCACAAGGTGCAAGTATGAATGGGGAGGGGCTTCGGATTTTGGAAGGGATACTACAAGGTGACCCCGGCAGAGGTGGTTTGGGAGGGAAGGCTAGATTGAGTTCCCCCCCACCCTCACTAGACCTTGATGATATATCTCCTCAAGCCGCATTTCAAGGTGTTCGAGAGGTTGCATTTCAGCAACAACAAAAGGAGAAGACCGGCGGGCCGAGCAAGGTTGCACATGAGCAACTCACGGAAAGTGACAAGGAAGATGTCGCACTCATGGGCCTAGATCATCATGTTGAGTACTTGCGCTTGAAGAAGAGATACGGGGATGCGCGAACATATGTTGAGGAACCATGGTGTTATGACTCTGATGAGTTGAACTCAAGTGGTTCCCAACATTCGAAGGGATCATCCAAGAAGAAGGGGAAGAGAAGAAAGGGAAAGGAAGAAGATGAAGGTGACCGAACAAGTACTTACCACGTATGCATGTTAAGAGGTTATGTAACGTGCAAATTATGTTGTGTAATTGCCGCGTGTAGGATTTAGGATCCATTGTTAGACTAGTGCGAGTCGATTTAATATTTATTTTTGCAATATGAACTACTCGCACCAGAGTAGTTCCTAGCACTTCAATGTATGCTCTTTTTTGAATGTACGTTTATTGAGGCATCAATAAATTTAGCAGCTCTGCCGAGACCGGCCTTTTGTTTTGCAAAAAAAAGGAAGGAGGGGAGAGAGAGACGGACAAGGAGAGAGAAATAGAGGGAGATGGAGGAGGGAAGGAGGACAAAGGAGACAGACACAGGGAGAAGAGCGGAGATTAGAAAGAGAAGGAGAGAGGGAGAGGGAGAGAAGCAAGGGGAGAAGGGAAACGAGGGAGAGAGACAGGAAGAAGAGAGAGAAGGAGAAGGGAAAGGGGAAAGAGAAGGAGAAGTATTGAAGTAGAGGAGAATGAGAGAGAGGGAAGGAGATTGAAGACGAAGAGTGAAGGATAAGGGGAGAGAAGATAGAAGATAGTAGGGAAGAGAGAAATGAGAGAGGGGGAGAGATGAGAGGAGAGTGAGTGAGTGGTGCGCTTGGGGAGCGTTGTCTTCTCTAGGGTTTCCGACCCCATTTCTTCACCAAAATCCTTGATTTCTTCACCAAAATGGAGACAACGACTAGCTCTACACGTTTGCAACAACAAGATGGAGATTGTTGCACAACAAAGGATCTCCATTTCGTCGCAAAGGAAAGCTCTTCCGCAGCTTTGGAAGAGCTTGATGCTGCGCCACTTCTAGGTAGTGCTAAAGCTCCCCTAAAGAAGTGGTCTGACCTCTTCTCAGCAAAGTCAAGGGCCCCCACGACCCTAGACTTCATTCAACCTACTGTTAAAGGAGGGGAGAAGGTGTCTGTTTGCTCAAAGATGGAAGTAGTGGAGGCACTGAAAAGATGGGATACGGTTTTGGTAGGTCACTTCATCAGTTTCAGACCTCATCTACCAACATTGGAGAAGCACCTCCAAATGCTATGGGCTCTTGCTGGAGGCTTGGAAGTCATTAGGAGGGGGAAAGGGTTCTTGCTATTTCGTTTTTCTCTTGGATAAGATAGGAAGAAAGTCCTCCAAGGAGGACCATATTTTGTTAGAGGAGCTCCACTTGTGGTTCAAGAATGGCTCCCGGAGATGACATTGGAGAAAGCACATATCACAACGGTTCCTATATGGGTTCATTTGCCAGAGCTTGGCTTTCGATTTTGGTTGCAAAGAACATTGAGTAATATTGCAAGTGTCCTCGGGAGACCACTCTACATGGATGACAACACGGCTTATGGAAGGAGATTAGCTTTTGCTCGGGTGTGTATTGAGGTAAGTCTTGATTTCTTATACCCTAGTTGGGTAGATGTTCAAGTAAAGAATGGTGCAACACATAGAGTTTTCGTGGAATACGAGTGGCGCCACGGTTATTGCAAGGATTGTCTTGAGTTTGGTCACGAGGAGGAGAAATGTCCACGACGGAAGCTACCCTCAAAGGTGCTTGCTTCCAAACCTCACGTTGCTGAAAAATGGGTGGTGGTTACTCGTGGAAAGGGGGGACACAAGAAGGTTGTGAGGAGAGAGTGGAGGGAGAGGCGAGTGGGAGTGGGTGTGGAAATGGGGATAGCGTAGATGGTTTGGTGAGGGTGAGTGAGGCTCACAAAGAGAGGGAGGGGGCTGGTGGTGAGGGAGGAAAGGGAGGAGAGGGTGGAAGGGTTGATGAGGTGGAGGTTGGTGCAACTGAGGTGGAGATAGACACGAGTGTGGAGGGGCCATGTGGAAAGGTGGGTGAGGTGGCGCAAGATGCATTAGGAAGCAATCCACTAAGCAAGGAACAAATCCGTTTGGGAGGTGCACATGAGGAGAAGTTTAGTGGTATAAGACATTTCATGTCTCAAGACAAGTTGGATCTCTCTCCAAGGAGTCCAACGGTTTGTAGCTTGGGATTACAAGGGGGAGACCTCATTGGTGGACAAACAGGGTAAAGAGAAGTGGGTGGGAAAAGTGCTAGGTCTATTTCTGGACCAACCAATGAGGAGGGAGGTGAGTGCTCTACAAAAAGTTGGGCCAATAAGGAGAGGAGCAGCCCTCTTGCAAAGAATGAAGGGGGGACCAGGTGGAAATGATTGGGGTCTGATTAGTGGAGGAGGTCCTAGCTGAAGATAGTGGGAAAAATTCAAAACATGTTAGTGGGGCTTTGGAAGATGGAGTGGTTTTGAGTGGGGGACACTTAGTGAGGGCCTTTCAAGGTGAAGAGAGTGAGTATAGAGAAGTGGTTTGCTTGCATGGGCTGGAGACAATTAGAAGCACATGTGATGCGAGTGCGAGCCATGCACACAATACAAATGTTATGGGAAAGGAAGAAATCACGCACATTAATAGTGGGCTGGAGGAATGTGGGGGACAAACCAAGGAGGAGGAATGTGAACCAAGTTGGCTAGCCTCGTTGATGCATAAGGAGAAGGGCTGGACATCTCCTTCGAGGGTGGCTCGAGGAAAGGAAATCCCAAAGACTAGCAACGTGCAAAATGGGGGGAAATTTGACCTCCTTAGGAGTGAAGCGAGTTCGATGATGGAAGATCAAGGAAGTAGAGTAACTCCTGGGCAGCAATCTTGTTCCCCGTCCCTCACTCTCCAGCGCTCCGGTAGGAAGTTAAGTAGTAAAACTTTCCAATGTGGAGGTCAAGGGGGTCACCCCGCACCTTTAACCCATGAATATGCTAGTGTGGAATGTGTGCGGTGCAAATGGACCCGGCCGTGCACTTATGATTAAGGGTCGTATAAAGGAGGTGAACCCGGATGTGGTTTGCCTTGTGCAACATAAGGTGAAGCTTAAGAAGATTGAGCGATTCAAAAGAGCGATTTGGCCTAGTGCTTGGATATCAAATAGTTTGGTTAAGGACTCCGGCCGAATTTTGGTTCTTTGGAACGACCAAATAGTGGATGTGAGAGTTGCCTATGAAACATCACAACTACTTCATTTTAGGGCACGTTGGATGAGGGATGGCCTTGACTTCGACCTCACGGTGGTCTATGGTGATAATGGGCATGTGGATCGGCGTCACTTGTGGAGTGACCTTCTCCAAGTAGCACCACCCGCAACTAGGCCATGGATGGTGGGGGCGACTTCAATTGTATTCGGAGGGCGAGCGAAAAGAGAGGAGGGATTGCTAGAAATGAGGTTGCTATGGCAGAATTTAATGATTGTATTGATGCCCTCGAACTCCTTGAGATGCCGTCTACGGGGGGGGGGGGGGGGTTACGTGGTCGAAGTCCTCTGAATGTAGTACATGTATCGAGACGCGGATTGACCGAATCTTGATAAACAATGCATGGCTCGAGTTATTCCCGAAATCCTACTATCTTGTGGGTGCAAAGGACTTGAGTGATCACACCATGCTGATTATGAAGACGGACGGAAATACAAGGCGGAAGAAGAAGATGTTTCGCTTCGAAAAGCATTGGCCTGGCCATGAGGACTTTCACGGGCTGGTTGCACGTGCATGGTCCACCTACGTGAGGGGTACACCCTTGTTTCGAGTGGCAGCAAAACTACAAGAAGTCAAGAAGATGCTTGTTCGGTGGAGTAGCTCAAAGTTTGGAAATGTCACAAATAAGTTGGGAGAGGCATGTGCTACGCTCGAGGAAGTGAGCAAAAAATGTCTTGAAAACCCCCTTGATGCTGACCTCTCCCGTGCCGAAGGGGCTGCAAAGGACTCCCTTGCCCGAACTCTTGCTTGGGAGGAGTCTATCACCCGACAAAAATCAAGGGTGAAGTGGTTAAAAGAGGGGGACCGGAATACTAGGTTTTTCCATGCACACCTTCGAGTGAGGAGAGCCACCAACCAAGTGAGACGAGTCTGTGAGGGTGCCACCATCATTGAAGAAGAGGTGCGATCCGTTACGCCTTTCGGCGTTTTTATGCTAACTTGTTTGCTAATGATTTGCAGGTAATACCCATTCCCCACTCCCTCTCCTTACCACACCTCCGTCTGGAGGAAGGGGCGGAGCTTCTACGTGACCTTGACATGAAAAAGTTGGAGGATGTAGTGCTGAACGCAAACGTTGATAAAGCACCAGGACCCGATGGGTTCAATGCTAAATTTTTCAAAGCTGCATGGCAACTCATAAAAAAAGACATGTTCAAGGCCATACAATCCTGTCTGGACAGCGGAAAGGTGCTGGCCAAATGGAACTTTACATCACTTACACTCATCCAAAAGAAGAAGGCACCGGTTTCAGTAGATGACTATAGACCCATAGCTTTGTGCAATATGACGTATAGATTCACTTCAAAGGTGCTTGCAAACCGTCTAAAGAAGTTGTTGCCACGCCTTATTGGATAAAATCAAAGTGCGTTTGTCAAAGGCCGGCGGATTGGGGACAACATTCTCCTTGCACATGAGCTATGTCATAACCTCCACCTCGACAAAGGAAAAAGAATAATGTGTATCAAACGTGATATACGGAAAGCATATGACTCCATCTCATGGACTTTCTTGGATGGAGTTTTGGAGCGCTTTGCTTTCTTGGTTAAGTGGAGACGCCTTATCATGAATTGTGTTCGGGCTTCGTTTGTGATGACGGTAAATAGTGCAAACTCCTCAAGCTTCGTGGCCAGAAATGGATTTAGACAAGGTGACCCTTTGGCTCCCTACCTATTTGTTATGTGTATGGAAGTTCTGAGCGAGATGGTTAAGATGGCGGTTATAGATGGGCGCATTCAGCCACTCACTTGTGGGGATATTGCTGTATCGCTTCTTCTTTTTGCTGATGACGTCCTCGTATTTGCACAAGCAACAAAGGCAAATGCATGGCCAGTTCGAGGTGTCCTCGAGGACTTCACGTCTTGTTCGGGGCTGAGCTTTAGTGTGTCACAAAGCCAAATTTTCATGGGAGGTGAAGCACGGAATGGCGCATGGATTGCAGCACACCTTTGGATGGAGCGAAAGGATTTCCCCGTCCCCTATCTTGGGCTGCCGTTGTTCTCGGGAAGGATGGGGAAAACCCATTGCACGACACTTGTGAATAAGGTTAAAGCACGACTGGGCACATGGCAGCAAAAGTTCTTATACATTGCTGGAAGGGTGGAACTTGTAAGGAGTGTGCTTGTGTCCCTCAGTGTTTATTGGACCTCCGCGTTCCTCATGCCTCGGAAAACATTACAAGAGATTGAGAGTCTCATGTGCCACTTCATTTGGGGAGGTCCTAGAAAGTGGGATACGGTAGCATGGAGAGATATATGCACACCAAAGAAGGAAGGGGTCTTTGGTCTCAAACGCCTATTGGACTGGAATGATGTGGGCCATTTGCGTCTATTTTGGCTTGTGGTGGCGGACAAACAATCACTTTGGGTCAAGTGTGTGTGCCAGAAATACTTGAGGAACCGATCAATCTGGCTAACACGTCCCCCACCCACCTCCTCTTGGGCTAGGAAGGGGCTCCTTAGAGTTCAGGACATAGCGAGACGGCATATCCGGTATGAGGTGGGAATGGTGAAGACATCCGCTTCTTCCAATATCCTTGGTGTGGACAGCCATTCCAATGTCAAAGTTGGGGGGACCAATTACATTATGAGTTGGGAGTGCCTTGGGACATAAAAGTCTCATTTTTTATAAAAGACGGAGTGTGGATGCTGCCCCCCCCAAGATCTACATCGATGTAGGAAATTCATTCGAGGATAGCAAACACTCAAATCCATGGAGGCGTCGACCAGCCAAAGAGGATAGATGGCAAGGGAACCGTGCTTGGTATAACAGAAGTGTGGACATGGGTAAACCCACCAAGAAGGAAGGTTGCGTGGGCTGGTATGGTGTGGCATAAGCATGCTATCCCGAAGCAGGCACTTACGGCTTGGAGGGCTTTGAGGAGTCGGTTACTCACAAAGAAACTTATGAATCAACGCGGCGCAAATCACGACCCAATTTGTAGCCTTTGTGAGAGGGACGAGGAGGACTTGGAGCACCTTTTCTAGGGGTTCATGTTTATCTTGGAGGTTTGGGTAGCCCTTCTACACTTACTGAAAATCAGTGACCGATATGCACATTCCTGAGAAGGAGAAGCGATACGACTAGCACATGCACATGGTAGCCGGCTTGGAAAAGTGGTAAGGTGTTGGGACTTCAATGCCATGATACACGAGTACTGGCTTGAACGGAATCGCTGAATCTTTGAGGGAGAAAAGATTTTGCCAAAGGACAGAGTAACTGCCATGAATGACACAATTAGCTGCCTATGGGATAGAGTGTAGAACCTTGCGAAGGATGCTGAGGAGGAGCATGATTTCCAGCTCGTGTAGAGTTAGGAGTTAGTGTTTTTCTGCTTGATTGAGACGTTGGATATGAAGGAAACTTCTTTTGTCGTTACCTACTATGTTCATCAGGTCCTACGTACGTGAGTAGTAGGGAGAGGCCGGGTATGCATGTAGTATGCCCCGCACACTTCTTTTAAAAAAAATTCGTAGGATGTAATCGTTTACTTCAGTAATATACTTCGAGGCTACGCCTCCATTTTTGCCTTGCAAAAAAAATAGAATAAGAGAGATGAGTGGGAAGGAGAGAGCGCGGGATAACAAGAGAGTGAAAAACAAGGAGGAGGGGGGAGAGAAGGAGAGTGCAGGACGAGAGAGAAGAAAATGGGGAAACAATGAGAGAGGGGGAGAGAGAGCTAGAAGGAGAAGGCGAGAGCGGAGAGGTGGACAAAGGGGGAGAGAGTGAGAAGGACAAGGAGAGGGAGGAGAGATGGAGAAGTAGAGAGAACAATAGAGAAGGAGAGAGAGGGAGAAGGAGAGCGACAAGGAGGGAGTGAAACGGAGAAGGGGAGAGAGTGAATTAGAGCGAGAAGCTGAGAGAGGAGGGAGAAGGAGACTGTGAATGAAGGAAAATGAGAAAGAGAAGGAGAGAGGGAGAAAGAGTGTCGGTAAGTGAGCTTGACGGAGAAAGACAAGGAGAAGGAGAGAGAGAAGGAAGAGGAGACTGGAAGGGAAGGAGAGAAGGAAAGACGGGGGAGAATGAGAAGTGGAGATAAAAGGTAAGGAGAGAGAGAAATAGAGAGAATGAGAAGGGGGAGAGAGAAGGAGAATGAGAGGAGTGAGAGAGAGTGAAGGTGACGGAGAGGAAAGGAAAAGGGAGGAGGAGGGAGAAGGACAAAGGAAAGCAAAAGTAGAGAGATGAGAGATGGAGAAGGAGGGAGAGGAGGAAGAGGAGGAGGGAGAAGAAGGAGAGAGGGGGAGAAGAAGGAGATGAGAAGGAGAACAAGAGAGAGGGCAAGAGAGAGAAGGTGAGCGATGGAGAGAAGAATAAGGATACACAGAGAGAAGGAGCAGGGGAGAGTAGATAAGGAGAGAGAGAAGGACAATGGGAGTGAGAGGGGAGGAGAGCAAGAATGAGACGAGGAGAGGAGAGATATAGGAGGAGGAGAGAGAAGGAAAGAGAGAGAAGAAGGAGGAGAGCGAAAGAGTACGATAGAGTGAGAGAGGAGGGTAGAGAGACGGACAATGAGAGAGAAGTGGAGGGATATGGAGGAGGGAAGGAGGAAAAAGGAGACGGACAGAGGGAGAAGAGCGGAGATGGGAAGGATAAGGAGGGAGGGAGAGGGAGAGAAGCAAGGGGAGAAGGCAGGCGAGGGAGAGAGAGACAGGAAGAAGAGAGAGAAGGAGAACGGAAAGGGGAAAGAGAGGGAGAGGTATTGAAGTAGAGTAGAACGAGAGAGAGGGGAGGAGATTGAAGACGAAGAGTGAAGGAAAAGGAGAGAGAAGATAGAAGATAGAAGGGAAGAGAGAATAATAGAGAGGAGTGGGAAGGAGAGAGCGTGGGACAACAAGAGAGTGAAAAACAAGGAGAATGAGGGGGGAGAGAAGGAGAGTGCAGGACGAGAGAGAAGGAAATGGGACTGAGAGGGCGAGAAGGAGACGAGGAGAGGAGAGATAGAGGAGGAGGAGAGGGAGAAGGAAAGAGGGAGAAGAAGGAGGAGAGCGAGAGAGTACGATAGAGTGAGAGAGGAGGGGAGAAAGAGACGGACAAGGAGAGAGAAGTAGAGGGAGATGGAGGAGGGAAGGAGGAAGAAGGAGACAGACAGATGGAGAAGTGCGGAGATGGGAAGGAGAAGTAGAGAGGGAGAGGGAGAGAAGCAAGAGGAGAAGGAAAGCGACGGAGAGAGGGACAGGAAGAAGAGAGAGAAGGAGAGGGGAAAGTGTAAAGAGAAGGAGAGGTATTGAAGTAGAGGAGAAGGAGAGAGAGGGAAGGAAAATGAAGAAGTAGAGTGGAGGATAAGGAGAGAGAAGATAGAAGGGAAGAGAGAATAAGAGAGAGGAGAGAGAGAAGGAAAGAGATAGAGAGATTTGAGGAGAGAGAAGCTCTGGGGTGGCATGGGGGAACCTATGGTTTCCTAGTTCATTTTCTTGCGTTTTTTCATCTTTACTCTTGACTTCTTACTCAAATGGAGCATTTGGAGAGTTCTAGTCATGGTTCTAGGCTGGTGGAGGATGGTGGCAGCAGTATGCGTCCTCCTACAGCAAACACAAGCCATGGGAGAGTGGCTGCAGCAAGGGGTGCGAAAGTTCCTCCCACTAATGGTGAGGGTTTTCAACCTAAAAAATGGTCTGAGTTGTTTGGGGCTGGAGTGAAACCAAAGACGTCTCTTGAGTTCATAAAGCAGGGGCTGAAGGACGGAGCAAAAGTGGCGGTTTGCACCAACGAGCAAGTTGTTGAGGCACTGAAATCATGGGACAAGGTCCTCTTTGGGTACTTCGTGGATTTCAAGCCCCACCTCCCAACCCTTGAGAGGTACTTGCACAAGCTTTGGGAACTCCATGGGAATGTGCAGGTGATTCGTCGTCGAAATGGTTTCCTACTTTTCAGATTCACTTTGGAAAAGGACAGAAATCATGTTCTTCAGAGGGGTGCTTGGTTTGTTCGGGGCACCCCCCTTGTAGTCCAGCAATGGACACCGGAGGTAGTGATGAAGAGAAACAAGATGTCATCTATCCCGATTTGGCTAAGGCTGCCGGAGCTAGACCTACATTTTTGGTCACCATCAATCTTGAGCACAATCGGTAGTGTTCTTGGAAAACCGTTATACATGGATGACAACACCGCTTCGGGGAGAAGGCTTGCGTATGCAAGATTGTGTGTGGAGGTGGACGGAAATTTTCAGTACCCGGAGTTTGTTGAGATACAAATCGAAGGTGGAGCATGGGAGAAGGTGGACATTGAGTACGAGTGGAAGCCGGGGCATTGTGGTGTTTGTTTGGAGTTTGGGCATACTCAGGCTAGGTGCCCACAAAGCCAGCATGAGAAGGAGAGGGAGCTGGAAGACCAGTAGTAAAACCCAATCCTAAAGTGCAAGGTTGGGTGGAAGTTGGCCGGAAGGGAGAGCTAAAGAAGAAGGGCACATCCGAGGCAAGAGAACATAGAGAAGTGAGTATGGATGGTGGTACGAGGGAGGGGCTGGTGGCAGCTCCTCCCTTGGTGAAATTCGAGCTTGGGGAAGAGCAAGGTGTGCAAACCCTTAGGGAGGCAAGTATGGAGTTGGAAAACATAACGGGGGTGGAGACCGTAACGGAACGGGACACCATAATGGGAGAAGATAACACTATAACGGAAAGGGTGGGGGCTGGAATAACGGAACAAGGTTCTTTGTTGGAAGAGGATGCACCAATGAGCATGGAGGAGGCACCAATCAGCATGGAGGAGGCTAGTGGAGATTTGAATGCTCCAATCATAGAGGAGTTTCCTCCTTTGGGAGGGACAAAGGCTGCTGCAATAAGAAACCAAGTCAGCATTGGACAACAACAAAGAAAGGGGGACCACAAGCATCTTAGTGGGGGAAACAACCACAAAGAAGTTTCTTTTGCTCCAGCAGGAGAAAGAGCGGACGGAAGAAACATATGGGGAAATAATTATGACAAGCCAATGGGAGGAGGAAATCTCAGCTTTGAGGAGAAGAAAGCTAGTGGATTGAGTGGGTTTGCTGGGTGTAGTTTGGACCCTAGCCACCTCCACTCAAGAGGAGGCATCATTACTAGGTCATGGGCGTTCAGGGACAAGACAATTATTAAGGGGCTGGGCCGATTCGATATCCTCGCAGAACTTGAAGGAAGAGAGGACGAAGAAGGTAGTGTTGATGGCGAGGAAGGAGAAGTTGACGGGTTTGTCTCTAGTCAGCTTGAGGATGGGAAAAGGAGGGCTATGTGCAAGGCAACGTCTCCACCACCTTCGGTGGACCTTGAATTATTATCGCCACAGCCAGAAGCATTCCGTGTCATTCGAGAGAAGGGACTAGAGAAACAAAAAGCAAACCGAAGAGGTAAGGGACGTAAGTCCCATATTGCGAAGCCATGAATATCCTAGTATGGAACGTGCGCGGTGCAAATCTCCCCGGCCGTGCACACATGATAAGGGGACGAATAAAGGAGGCAAATGCTGATATCGTATGCCTTGTGGAGCACAAAGTGAAACTAAAAAAAATTGATCGATTTAGGCGTGCTATTTGGGGGCATGAGTGGGCATCGAATAGCTTGATAGTAAATTCTGGAAGAATCCTTGTGTTGTGGAATGAGCTAAAGGTGGACCTCCGAGTTACTTTTGAAACCACGCAATTGCTGCAGCTTGAAGGAAGGGAGGTGAAGAATGGGAGAAACATAGTGATTACTTCGGTCTATGCTGAAAATGGCCACGTGCAGCGGAGGTTACTTTGGGAGGACCTTGCTCGTGCAATTCCAGCACCCTCGACGCCTTGGCTGGTGTGTGGGGACTTTAATTGCATCAGGAGAGAAAATGAGAAGATGGGAGGAACGGGTCTGAATATGGTGGCCATGGATGAGTTCAATGCATGTGTGGACCAGCTCCAGCTAGTGGAAGTCCCGTCTACCGGCGGTGAATTTACATGGTCCAATTCCTCGCATGGGGAGGAAATCATCGAAACATGAATTGATAGAATATTCATGTCGCATGCGTGGTTGGAGACATTTCCTGATTCCTATTACGTTGTGGGGAACAGAGACATGAGTGACCACTCGATGCTCACTTTGTTTGCGGAGAAGGAGGGACAACGAAGGAAGCGAATGTTTCGGTTTGTAAATTTCTGGGCTGAGCATGAGATGTTCAATGATGTGGTGAGGGAGGCTTGGGCCACGCGGGTGGTAGGCACCCCCATGTATCGTTTGATAGCAAAGCTACATGAGGTAAAAGAGGCGTTAAAGAGATGGAGTGCGGATACCTTCGGGCATGTGGAACACAAAGTGGTTGAAGCTCAGCTTCGGCTGGCTGATATCAGAAGACAAAGGGAGGAAAATCCACGAGATGAGGAGCTGTCACATTGTGAGAGTCTTTGTAAGGAGGCCCTGGACCGTGTTTTGGTTCGGGAGGAGGCTTTATTGAGACAGAAATCAAGGGTTCGATGGCTGCAAGAGGGTGATCGAAATTCCAGATTCTTCCATGCTTCCCTTAGAGTTAGGAGAGCCACCAAAAATGTGAGGAGAGTAAGTGAGGAAGGGGTGGTTATTGAGGAGGAAGAGGCTATCCGAGAGGCCTTTCGAAGGCGGTTTTCTAACTTGTTTTCTAGTGATTTTCAGGTTCAGCCAATTGATCCGACGTTGTCCCTTCCTATGGTTGGGGAGGATGAGCCGAGATATATTATTCGACCACTAGATATGAAGGAGTTAGAGGAAGTGGTTAAACACTCAAATGTAGACAAGGCACCGGGCCCAGATGGCTTCAATGCAAAATTCTTCAAAGCCAGGTGGGAATGTGTGAAGGGAGACCTTTTCAAAGCTATCGAATCATTCATGACGAGTGGGAAACTGCTGAAGCAAGTAAATTATACCTCCATTACATTAATCCCGAAGAAGAGAACGCCGACCGTCATTGATGACTATCGACCCATTTCCCTTTGCAATATGGTCTACCGGTTCATTTCAAAGATTTTGGCAAATCGGTTAAAGGTATTCCTTCCAAAGTTGGTGGGGGAAACGCAAAGCGCATTTGTGAGTGGCAGGAGAATCAGTGACAACATCTTGCTAGCTCAGGAGATATGCCACAATATGCATCTAAGAGGAGGACGTCGAAGGATGTGTTTGAAGCTAGACCTCAGGAAAGCTTATGACTCTATTTCTTGGAGTTTCTTGGAGGAAGTACTCAAGTGGGTGGGTCTACCCGACCATTGGTGTAAACTCATGATGGCTTGCGTCCGAGCATCCTTTGCCATTACGGTGAATGGTGAGAACTCTAGACCGTTTGCTGCAACGAATGGACTGAGACAAGGGGATCCGTTGGCTACTTATCTTTTTGTTCTTTGTATGGAGGTTTTAAGTGCCATGTTCAGAAGGGAGGTTGAGAGGGGATCTCTCGAACCAGCTAGGTGTGGGGATGTACAGATCTCCCACCTCCTTTTCGCAGATGATGTGATGGTCTTTGCTGCTGCTACAAGAGCCAATGCTCAGGTGATAAAGCGAATCCTTACTGAATTCTCAACAAATTCTGGGCTGCAATTGAATTTAGCAAAGAGTCAAGTTTTCATGGGAGGAGGAGCCACCGAGGGCACATGGATTTGCTCACATCTAGGTATGGGGAGAGCTGATTTTCCGATTACATACTTAGGCCTCCCTCTCTTCTCCGCAAGGCTGGGGAGACATCATTGCATGGGTCTGGTCAGCAAGGTGCAACAACGGCTCAGCACATGGAAGAGAAACTTTCTTTCGATGGTGGGTCGTGTGGAGTTAGTCAAGAGCGTACTCGTGTCTATGAGCATTTATTGGACATCAGCATTTCTTCTCCCGAGGAAAGTCTTAAAGGAGGTGGAGAGCATTATGATTCACTTCATTTGGGGAGGCCCTACCAAGTGGGTGGCGGTAGCTTGGAAGGACATTTGCAAACCGAAAAAGGAGGGAGGTTTGAGGCTGAGGAGACTAAAGGACTGGAATGATGCTAGGCTGGTTCGTCTCTTATGGTTGATTATCGAGGATGGTGGATCGCTGTGGGTTCGGTGTATACGAAGGAAATACTTACGGAACCGTAACATCTGGTTAGGTTAGCTAGGCCACCGGCTGGGTGCTCATGGGCATGGCGGGGCATTATAAGCGTCCGCGAAGTGGCAAAGAATAGAATCCAATACCAAGTGGGAGACGGGACAACAATTCGGTTTTTTACCGACCCTTGGTGTGGACAGCCCTTACTCTCCTCACCCGGGGGAGAACGTCTCCATTACGACATGGGGATGCCTAGGGATACTTTGGTCTCTTGGTTCATTCATGAAGGGTTTTCGACTGTCCCTGAGCCGAGGTCCCTAGAGATGGTAGTTTTATGGCCAAGGATATTGCAAACACAAATCCATGGGGGGCGAGCTAAGCCTATTAGAACTGGAGCAAGAAGTGAAACATTTTCAGCAAGGGAAGCTTGGAGTTGGGTGGTACCTCGAGGAAGGAAGGTGAGCTGGACTGAGGTGGTTTGGCACAAGTATCACATACCTAAGCATGCTATCACACTTTGGAGAGCCATGAGAGGATGGTTGATCACCAAAGCACTTATGCGAGCTATGGGAGCAACCCATGACCCTCGTTGTTTGTTGTGTGAGGAAAGAGATGAAGATATGGCACACCTATTCTGGGAATGCCGCTTCACACGTCAAGTATGGGTACAAATGTTGAGAATACTACGGCTGGACACTAGTGCAGGCCTCACCCTTGGTGCAGAAGTGGAGAGGCTCCAAAAGATGCGAGGGTCAAAGCTACAGCAAGCCACCACAAGACTTGCTCTTGCTGCAACCATATATGAGTGTTGGCAAGAACGAAATCGGAGGATATTCGAAAAAGAGAAGTGCCAACCTGAGGATGTGAGCACGTTTATAAAGGATGCAGTGCGGCTGATAGGCACGAGGATTAGGGAGCTTCGAGATGACGCTGAGGCTTTACGAATGTATGAGAGTAATTGGGGATAGCTGAAACACCATATAGGTGGAGGGTTTTTTTGTAGGTTGTTTAATGTAGTTTCTAGTTATGCACTTAGTATGACTCGAGGGCTATAATAGAAAATTTTGATAGGCTGAAAATGTTTACACACATCAATATATTAGAGGCAACGCCTCCCTTTTGCTTTGCAAAAAAAAAGAATAACAGAGAGGAGTGGGAAGGAGAGAGCGCGGGACAACAAGAGAGTGAAAAACAAGTAGAAGGAGGGGGAGAGAGAAGGAGAGTGTCGGACGAGAGAGAAGGAAATGGGTAAACAAGGAGAGATGGGGGGAAAGAGAGCTAGTACGAGAAGGAGAGAGAGGAGAGGTGGACAGAGGGGGAGAGAGTAAGAAGGACATGGAGAGGGAGGAGAGATGGAGAAGTAGAGAGAACAATAGAGAAGGAGAAAGAGGGAGAAGGAGAGCGACAAGGAGGGAGTGAAACGAAGAAGGGGAGAGAGTGAATTATAGCGAGAAGTTGAGAGAGGAGAGAGAAGGAGACTGTGAATGAAGGAAAAGGAGAAAAAGAAGGAGAGAGGGAGAAAGAGTGTCAGTAAGTGAGCTAGACGGAGAAAGACTAGGAGAAGGAGAGAGAGAAGAAAGAGGAAACTGGAAGGGAAGGAGAGAAGGAAAGAGGGGGGAGAAGGAGAAGAGAGAACGAGAACGAGAGGAGTGAGAGAGAGTGAAGGTGACAGAGAGGAAAGGAAAGGGAGGAGGAGGGAGAAGGACAAGTGAAGCAGAAGGAGAGAGATGAGAAAAGAAGGAGGGAGAGGAGGAATATGAGGAGGGAGAAGAAGGAGATGGGAATGAGAACAAGAGAGAGGGCAAGGAGAGAGAAGGAGAGCGACATAGAAAACAATAAGGGCACACAGAGAGAAGTAGCAGGGGAGAGTAGATAAGGAGAGAGAGAAGGACAATGGGAGTGAGAGGGGAGGAGAGTGAGAAGGAGATGAGGAGAGGAGAGATAGAGGAGGAGGAGAGAGAAGGAAAGAGAGAAGAAAGAGGAGAGCAAGAGATTACAACAATAGAGTGAGAGAGAAGGGGAGAGAGAGAGACGAAGAAGGAGAGAGAGAGACGAAGAAGGAGATGGAGGAGGGAAGGAGGAAGAAGGAGACGGACAGAGGGAGAAGAGCGGAGATGGGAATGAGAAGGAGAGAGGGAGAGGGAGAGAAGTAAGGGGAGAAGGAGAATGGAAAGGCGAAAGTGAAGGAGAGGTATCGAAGTAGAGAAGAAGGAGAGAGAGGGAAGGAGATTGAAGGAGAACAAGGAGAGGAAGAGAAGGAGAAGAGGGAGGAGGAGGAGAGTGGTAGAGAAGAGAAGTGGGGAGAGCGGTACAGAAGGAGTGAGTAGAGAAGAGCATGAGAGTCCTAGGGTTTCCTATGGTTCCAAACCCGTTTCTTCACTAAATCGCTTGGTTTTTCGTCCTAGATGGAGCAAATCGTTTGCTCTACTCATCCAAATCAGCCAAATGGAGATGGTGGCACGAGAAAGCATCTCCACGAGGCACAAACACACCCTGAATCTGTGGTAGTAGATGGTGGGGGAAAGCAACCATTTCAAGGAAGCAACACGCCTCCACCAAAGAAGTGGTCCGATCTCTTCAAAACCGGTGCTAGAGTTAGGACAACCTTGGAGTATGTCCCACTGGTGGTCAAGGGAGGAGGTCACCAAAACACAGAAGAAGTGGGACAAGGTGTTGATAGGCTACTTTATCGATTTCAAGCCTCACCTACCAACGCTAGAACGGTATCTTCACAAGCTATGGGGTTAGTGGGTGGTATGGAGGTGATTCGGAGGGCTCAAGGTTTCCTCCTATTCCCTTTGCGCTTGGAGAAGATAGGGCTCGTGTCCTTGAAGGAGGCCCATGGTTTGTTAAAAGAGCACCACTCGTGGTTCAAGCGTGGTCTTCAGAGCTTGTCATGAGGAGGGTGAAGATTACGACGATGTCTTTATGGATATGGCTGCCGGAGCTTGACTTAAGGTTTTGGTGGGCAAGAATCTTGAGCACCATAGTGAGTGTCTTGGGTAAGCCTCTCTACATGGATGAGCAAACCGCAAGTGGTAGGAGGTTGGCGTTTGCAAGGGTATGTGTGGAAGTCTCGAATTATTTTGCCTACCCAAACGAGGAGGAGATCCAAGTGGGAGGGGGAAGCATGTAGAGGGTGGCGGTGGAGTATGAGTGGAGGCCGTCATTTTGCAAGGATTGTGGGGAGTTTGGGCATACCACCGAGAAGTGTCCGAAAGGTAGTGGAAAGGCCAAAAGAGAGGCCGATGAGGAATCCAAAGATGGGGAGGAGGAGGTGAGTTTAGGTGGTCCGGCGATGGTGGAAGAGAGGGACGGAGGTCCGCATGTGGAAGAGGGAAATTTAGAAGGGAATGGTGACGTGGTCGGAAGGGCAAATGAGGTGGTGACAAGTGGCAAGGAGGGCCCACGCATGCATGAAGAAACGTTGGGAAATGATGAGGACGAATGTGCAATTGTGGAGTATTCTCCAACGGAATTGCCACGTGGAAAGGTAGGGGGACAAAAGAATGACAAGGGGAAGCTTTTGTTGGTGGTCCAAAAAGAGGGGATGAGTAATACGAATGGGGATGTGCCACATGGAGAAGGGGATAAGAATCCTTTTGGTGCAAGAGAAGGAGCAAATGAGAAGGCAGAAGTGGAAAGCAAGAGTGTCAAAAGCACTATATGTGTAAGCTTTTGTAAGTTGTCCACGAAGATGGGAAATGTGGAGAAAATAGGAGTGTGCCAAGTGGAGAAGAGGATAAGAATTCCTTTAGTGCAAGAGTGGAAGCAAATGAGGGGGCACATGTGGAAAGGAAGGAGGACGAAAAGCAAAGGAGGATCCTTCTCGTGGAAGCCAAGTCCATCCGCAAATTAAAAATAACAAGACAAGTCTAAATGAGGAGGTTCAGCACGTGAGGAAAGACGAGTGAAACATGCATGTTTTATACGTGCATGCGAGTAGCATGCAAGAAGGGAGAAATGTTATGGAGGGAAAGGACGCGAAGGAGCAAGGGCCTGAGGAAGCCAGGAATGAGGGTGAACTAAGGGAGGGAATGGCAGCAATACTTGAGGTAGAACAATGTGGGAGCACACGAAAGCAAGTGGAAAGAGTGCATAAGGGTAGAAGTGTTGGTTTTTTGGCCTTAATCCTTGTTTTGATGATTTAATCAACCTAATCTTAATCATAAGTAATGTAGAGTAGCACACATATTGCATTGCATATATATTGCATGTGCTAACCTCTACAGGTGATCAAGACTCATGGAAGGAAGGAAATCAAGTCAAGATTTTTAATAAAGCTATATGAAGACTTGTAATCTTGATTTTATTTTGAGTCTTAGGAACATGTATAAATTGAACAAACAAGAGCTAAAAACATATCACATACACACTAGGTTCCTTAGAGAAGTCACACACAAAATTTCACCTTATTTAGACTTCATTAGATCACCCAAACCTTAGTCGGAAATCACTTAAAACCTAAACCCAGAATTCCTGTGTGAACCGGTCGACCGAACCTGTTCTCAGTTCGACCGGTTTATAACAGACTCTCCACATTGATTTTACCGAACTCTACCGGTCGACCGGTTCTACCTTTTCGGTCGACCGATCCCGGATTTTATTATGGCCGTTACCTTTGTCGTATTCCTATAACGGTCATATTCGTATAAAACAAACTTAACCCCAAAATACATTCGGTAAACGGTCGAACGACGACCTTGTTTCGGTCGACCGGTTGAACACTTATTATGTCCCTGCTATCGGTCGACACACTCTTCGTTCGACCGATCCAACTTTGTCTCAACCGAATCCCCTTAACGGTCGACCGCCGCATACTTTGTTTTGACCGATTCACTTAAGTAGAGTTAAGTTCTAGCTCGTTTGTCCGACCGAATATTCATTTGTTTGACTGTTCTCCTTGAAATCAAGTGAACGGTCGACTGGTTTATTAGTTTCGGTCGACCGGTTCTGGATAGATTTGGAGCCCGATTTTCTGCTTTGTGTATCTTACACAAAACCCAACCAAATCTATCCCCAACGGCTAGAATACCTTAGGAGCTTATAAATAGAGGATCAAGACATGTTGTTAACACAACTCTCCAACTTCCAATTGTCCAATTCATTAGAGAGAAGCTCTCAATCCTCAAAGCTCCTAATCTCACTCCATAAGCCTAAATCCACACTTAGTGAGCATATCCTCATCCAACTCAAGTGTGCTCAATTAGAGAGTGAATCCCACTCAGTTACATTTGTTGTCAAGAGAGCAAGGGTCTTGGTGAAAGCCCAAGAGACAAGTATAGACTTCGGTGAAAGCCCGAAGTGATCCTTCTCGGATTGTGAGAAGAGGATTCCAAGCTCGGCGAGGGTTGTTCGCGAGTTTGACGGTTGTAAGGCGTTGTCTCTCGGCCCGGAACGGGGAGCGGATAGTGAAGTTGTAGGGGGAGCTCGCGGAGTCGAGCGGAGCATGCAAGAGAGGACTGGGACCCGGGTGGGGTGCCGAACCTCTATAAAAACGCCGACTCGATTTGTGGTTTGCTTGTTCCTTTTCCCTACTTGTCTTTAAATTGTTTCCGCTGCGTTTATTGTTTGATTAGTTAGGGATTAGCGTAAAAGTGATTAGATTAACCCAACCCACACGATCCTACAAGAAGCACACATGAGAATGGGGGAAAGGTGAAGGAGAGGGGGGAGAGAAGGTGAGTGAAGGAGGAGAGAGAAGGAAATGGGGAAACATGGACAGAGGGGGAGAGAGCTAGAAGGAGAAGGAGAGAGAACAATAGAGAAGGAGAGAGAGGGAGAAGGAGAGCGAAAAGGAGGGAGTGAAACGGAGAAGGAGAGCGACAAGGAGGGAATGAAACGGAGAAGGGGAGAGAGTGAATTGGAGCGAGAAGCTGAGAGAGGAGAGAGAAGGAGACTGTGAATGAAGGAAAAGGAGAAAGAGAAGGAGAGAGGGAGAAAGAGTGTCGGTAAGTGAGCTAGACGGAGAAAGACAAGGAGAAGCAGAGAGAGAAGGAAGAGGAGACTGGAAGGGAAGGAGAGAAGGAAGGGGGAGGGAGAAGGAGAAGTGGAGATAAAAGGTAAGGAGAGAGAGAAATAAAGAGAAGGAGAAGGAGAACGAGAGGAGTAAGAGAGAGTGGAGGTGACGGAGAGGAAAGTAAAAGGGACGAGGCGGGAGAAAAAGGAGAGAGGAGGAGGAGAAGGAGATGAGAAAGAGAACAAGAGAGAGGGCAATGAGAGAGAAGGTGAGCGACACAGAGAAGAATAAGGGCACACAGAGAGATGGAGCAGGGGAGAGTAGATAAGGAGAGAGAGAGAAGGACAACGGGAGTGAGAGGGGAGGAGAGCGAGAAGGAGACGAGGAGAGGAGAGATAGAGGAGGAGGAGGAGAGAGAAGAAGGAGGAGAGCGAGAGCTTACGATAGAGTGAGAGAGGATGGGGAGAGAGAGACAGACAAGGAGAGAGAAGTAAGTGAGATGGAGGAGGGAAGGAGGAAGAAGGAGACAGACAGAGGGAGAAGAGAGGATATGGGAAGGAGAAGGAGAGAGGGAGAGGGAGAGAAGCAAGGGGAGAAGGCAAGCGAGAGACAGAGAGACAGGAAGATAAGAGAAAAGGAGAAGGGAATGGGGAAAGAGAAGGAGAGGTATTGACGTAGAGGAGAAGGAGAGAGAGGGAAGGAAATTGAAGACGAAGAGTGAAGGATAATGAGAGAGAAGATAGAAGATAGAAGGGAGTGAAGATAGAGGAGTGGGAAGGAGAGAGCGTGGGACAACAAGAGAGTGAAAAACAAGGAGAATTAGAGGGGAGAGAGAAGGAGAGTGCAGGACGAGAGAGAAGGAGTAGGAGAGAGAGAGCCAGAAGGAGAAGGAGCTAGAAGGAGAAGGTTAGTGACAATGAGGAAGTGAAACGGAGAAGGGCAGAGAGTGAATTAGAGCGAGAAGCTGAGAGAGGAGAGAGAAGGAGACTGTGAATGAAGGAAAAGGAGAAAGAGAAGGAGAGAGGGAGAAAGAGTGTCGGTAAGTGAGCTAGACGGAGAAAGACAAGGAGAAGGAGAGAGAAGGAAGAGGAGACTGGAAGGGAAGGAGAGAAGGAAAGAGGGAGGGAGAAGGAGAAGTGGAGATAAAAGGTAAGGAGAGAGAGAAATAGAGAGAAGGATAAGGTGGAGTGATTGACATCATTTCATGCTTATATTTGTATCTTATATCCATTATCTTACACCTAAGTAATGCTAAGTGAAGAGTTTTATTTTTGAATTTCTGAAATAAAGAGGTTTGAAGAGAAGAGCCATGAAAGGACCCAAAAAGAAGGAAAAAAGACTTAATTGTAAGATGCAAGGGAGAAGGACCTGAACGTAAGATCGAAGGACCTTAGAGCAAAACATAAAACTCCACACCATCATGGGGAGTATTTTGGCAATTCGTTTAGGGTCAGAGCTCCAACAAGAGAAGTAGATGCATCCAAGACCAACAAATATAACAAGGAAAGCCCAAAACAAAAATGAGAGAGATCCGGATCTTCCCAGATCTGCTGAGATTTCTGGAGCATATGCATTAGTATTTGTTTAGGCTATTTTTGGTATTTGTTTATTCCCATACCGGGGGATTGTCCGGGATTACCTTTTTCTATGGCTATAAATAGAACTCTCCCCCTCTCATGTAATCAACTCTCTCTTTGGTGACCATCTTCTCTACTAAGAGTGAAGCCTTGAAGCAAAACTCTGGTGAAGAAAGAGGCTGCTTGTAATTGAGTGAGTTAATAATAGATGTTTTCATTAGCATGTTGTTTCTTTCTTAGTTAATTTCCTTTAATATGCTTGCTTGCATGTTTGTTTTGTTTTATGTCTCTTTGTTAACTTGTTGTTTAGTCTTTCTATAATTAGAGTAAACATGTCTTCTTTCCTTAGTGTTAATTGTTAGTTTAAATATTTGTGAGTAGTTCCATCCCCTCTGGGGTGGAGTACATGTGTGTACATGGTATGTAGATGGTATGAATGCTTGATATGAATGTTTGTGAGAGATATTAGTATGCTTGCTTGAATTAATAAGAACATTACTTGATGGTTTCTGCCATAGTTAGGTACATTCCATGCTTGTATGTTCTTAATAACAACCTTGTATTGCTTATATTAATCACCTAGGTTAGTGTTGTAAATGATAGGTTTTGCCATTAGGTACTTCTTATACATTAACAAACACTAACTTGAGCTTCTTGTATGCATTCACCACCACACTTATTTCATGTGCACACACACACTCCACCCCTTAGGGGTTTTCCATTCCTGAGTTTTATCTCCTTTCATTAGTTGCTTAGTTTAGTTTGTTTTGTGATTTCATTTCAGCCTTCCTAGTTTACTAGTTTAGATTAGTGTAGTTAGTGTAATCAATCTTTCTCTCCTTTCTTTCCCACTCGCCTTCGCACAAACCAAAAGTCGACACACCTCCATGTGGACGACCCCTATTTGCCACCGCTTCAATGCGGCCGTGCACTTGCGGTTTTAATTAAAACGAATCAATCAAGTTTTTGCCGCCGTTGCCGGGGAGGTACTCTGGCCAGACTTTGGTTTGGACGATTCGAGTGGTTTTTAATTTTTAGTTTTTCTTAGTTTCAGGGATCTTAGGGCTCACGGGGAGGCTACTGGAGGAGTTGGAGCACCAAAGCTTTAACAAGGACTGCCAATCAACGGTCTTGGACCACCAATTGACGGCCTGGTGAGCATGTCTTGCTCTCAATTTTCTTCTGGTAATTGGTTCTTTCATTTTAGTTATCTGGGAGCACTATTTTGCATGTTGTGACTTCTAGTTTGCTCCCAGATCATTAAACCAATCCCCATTAATCAACTTGGCCTTAAAATTCAAAGCAAAAGACTAGACATTCATACTTGTTTAGGTTATGCATCATGTACTTGACTTAGGCATACAATCGACTTTTCTTTTAGCTTTATCTTCAGTTGTTGAGCGCTGGCGTGAGGTACGCATTTCCTACACTCATTCGTGCATCTTGTATGCCCATGCATTAGTTAGTAGGAATTGCATCAGGACAAGAGTGAGTTGAGCGTTTGATTTTAGTGATTGATTGCTACATTTAGGATCAAAACGCTACTAAGGAGGGGTCGTCCCATAAAAGATAAGGTGTGGGATTTCATCATCCTTTCCTTCGCCCCAAAAATCACTTTTAATCAAGCCTTAAATTGTTGGAGTCGATATGTCAAGGTGATTTCCAAATGAAACCCATCGATGAGGCATGGGACACTTTTGAATTAATGGTTGAACGTACCTTTGAGTGGGACACCATGAGAGAGCCACCAGCCACTAGGTCTTCTGGTCGAGCTGGATCTTATCAAGTTGAGTCAACTATCGCGTTTGAGGCGAAAATGGCTGCTCTCATACGTAGGATTGAGAGTTTAGAGTTGGACCGAGCTCCTATAGCTCAAGTTGCTACTCCCGGATGTGGTAGGTGTGGACTTACGGGCCATGATGACTTGGAATGCGCTTACGCTCGAAGGGATACTGAGCATGCAAATGCGATGTATCAATAGAGGCCCCGTAACGACCCGTATAGTCAATCCTACAACCCGGTATGGCGTAACCATCCTTTCTCTTGGGGGCCTAGTGGGGGTAACGATCAGAGCTCGCACGCTCAACCTCAACCTCCACCGTATCAACCTCCACGCCCATCGGCGACCTACCAACCCCCACATCAAAGGTCTCAGCATTATACTTACCAATCTCCTCAGACCTTATCGTCGGGTTATTCTAGTCAAACTCCACCACCCCAGCGGGTTGACCCGAAGAACCCTTCTTGTGATCCTACCCTTGAAGCGTTCATGCAGACCATGCAAAGTACTGTCAAGGCTTTGGAAATGCAAGTTAGCCAGTTGGCTAATCAACTCCATGAAAGCGAGAAGGGCCAGTTACCGAGTCAACCCGAGGTGAATCCTCGGGGTATCCATTCTCAAGGAAGGCCACCAGTACCTCATGCTACCTCTGAACCGACCCATCATATTAATGTAATTCATACTTTGAGGTCTGGTAAGGAGGTGGACAACCACATTGGAGTGCCTTCCTTGCAAGCACCATCTCTTGGTGTCACCAGACCTACGGTGATATCTGCATCTCTGAGGGAGTCGGATCCTGAGGTTCCCTCCACCAATACTTCCAGGAAGGAGCCTCATCTTGAGGTTCCTTCTACATTTCCTTCAACAATGGGGCCGAAGCCTGAGGTCCCCTTGTCTCCTCTTGTGTCAAAGGAATCACATTCTGAGGTCCCCACTCATGCTTCTTTGGACCTAAATTCTGATCTTCATTCGCAACACTCTTATGCCCCAAAGGCGCCATTCCCTGAGCACCTTAAAAAGAAAACCTCGGATCAGCATGACAAAATGCTTGAGATGTTTCGGCAAGTTAAGGTGAATACCCATCTTTTGGAGGTGATTCAGCAAATGCCACATTATGCCAAGGTTCTCAAGGACTTATGCACCAAGAAGAGAAAAACTCATGTTCCAAAGAAAGCTTTTCTTGCGGCTAATGTGAGCTCTTTATTGGCACAACCCATGCAAGTCAAATACAAGGACCCTGGTTGTCCTACTATCTCTTGTGTGATTGGTGATGTGTCCATACATCGAGCCTTATTGGATCTTGGTGTATCTGTTAATCTTCTGCCATATTCTGTCTACGTCCACCTCGGTCTTGGAGACCTTAAACAAACAAAAACCACTCTTCAATTGGCTGATAGGTCTATGAAGAAACCGAGGGGTGTGGTGGAAGATGTGCTGATCAAAGTGGGAGAGTTCATTTATGCAGTCGACTTCTTTGTCTTGGATAGTGAACCTGTGCCAAACCCACTTGGACAAATTCCTGTCATTCTGGGTCGACCATTCCTTCCGACTTCCAATGCATTGATCAATTGTCGGAATGGTCTGATGCACTTGATTTATGGTAGTCAATGCGCTGATTTCAACATCTTCACCATCGGCAAGAAGGCAGGTGCCTTCAATGACACTGTTGGGGCCAAACTTATCCAAGGTTTGGATGAAATTGAAGTTGAGGACACCTACAAGTACTTCAGAGAATTGTTCGATGGAGATCCAGAAGGTGGTTAAGATGTTTCACGTGGGCTGGCACAAGAACGTGCCTTATGTTCTGATGACGTCGCCTCAGAGCCACCTTCTTTTTATCTTGTGGCCCTTGAGCCACATCCTTTTGATCACGTGGCCCTTGAGCCACATCCTTTCGATCATGTGGCTTTTGAGCCACAAGATACCATTTTTATGGCCTCTGCGCCACATGCTCTTCATTTTGTATCTGCTGAGGACCCCATGTGGGTTAAGAATCAACCACCTGATACCCTTCAACCTGATAGAGGTTCACCTCTCATTCATGCCTCCTATCTTGCTCACTCTCAAGAGGCATCAACCGACCATGACGCTTATAAGGGTATCAGGTGGTCAAGCAATTCTTTTTTATATGTCGCGAGCCCATGCATGTGCATCTTTGGCTCGAGAGATGGTGGGTTCCCATTTGGTGTCCATTGTCATATGAAGATGGGAGCCCATTTTTGTACATAGTTAAAAAAAAAAAAAAAAAAATTTAAAAATACTTTGTTACGTGAAAGAAAAGTGGCATCAAATACTCAAGGGTAGGAGCCCACAACAATCGATGCTTTAGTGAGCATCGATTGTTGTGGGCTCCAACCCTTGAGTATTTGGGCCCCTTTTCTTTCACATATTTTATCTCCCTTTTTAAGTATCTCACAAGTTTTGAGCGGAATTTGGGTTGTGTCCGTCAACATAACCACGAACTTCCTTTTGCGCTTTATGTTGGTGAGATCTCTCCTTTTTCATGCATAAATCCTTGTAGTATCTTGCTCGCATTCATTGAGGACAATGCATGAAGTAAGTGTGGGGGGTGTTTTACGTGTGTACATAGTTGAGTCTTTTCTTTTGATTTTGTTTTCTTTTGTGTGCATTGATAGGGTCATGTTAGTGTTCTGCATTTAATATCAATATATGTGCTTGCCATGATCCTTGGGTGACTTGTCTTCTTTTGCTTGCCTAGTGCTTCAAAATTCTCACATTTCTTTCAAAATCATCATGTGATTGCGAAAGAAAATGTTTTGTGGGTTTTGTGTGTGTTTAGCATGTGCAAAACCGTTGAGAGGCAAAGTAAAAAGAAAGCTCCCAAAATTGTCTTGAACTTGATGCAATAGGATGTCTCGTATAGTGGCTCTAGGATTTATCGAGTTGTTAGGATGCACCCCAGTTTTCCCTTGGGGTGAGTAATCATAGGGTTTCAGTGCTCGAACATTTAAAGAAGTCCACCCTGAACCTAGGGAGTCAATTATTCGTGTCTATTAACTTAAGGAAGTTTGTTGTAGTGAGAGGGGAGGAGAGCCAGAAGGGGACGAGGAGAGGAGAGATAGAGGAGGAGGAGAGAGAAGAAGGAAGAGTGCGAGAGAGTGAGAGAGGAGGGGAGAGAGACGGACAAGGAGAGAGAAGTAGAGGGAGATGGAGGAGGGAAGGAGGAAGAAGGGGACGGACAGAGGGAGAAGAGCAGAGATGGGAAGGAGAAGGAGAGAGGGAGAGGGAGAGAAGCAAGGGGAGAAGGCAAGCGAGGGAGAGAGAGATAGGAAGAAGAGAGAGAAGGAGAAGGTAAATGGGAAATCAGATAGAGAAGGAGAGGTATTGAAGTAGAGGAGAAGGAGAGAGAGGGAAGGAGATTGAAGACGAAGAGTGAAGGATAAGGAGAGAGAAGATAGAAGGGAAGAGACAATAAGAGAGAGGAGTGGGAAGGAGAGAGCGCGGGACAACAAGAGAGTGAAAAACAAGGAGAAGGAGGGGGGAGAAAAGGAGAGTGCAAGACGAGAGAGAAGGAAATGGTGAAACAAGGAGATAGGGGGAGAGAGAGCTAGAAGGAGAAGGAGAGAGAGGAGAGGGGGACAGAGGGGGAGAGAGTGAGAAGGAGAAGGAGAGGGAGGAGAGATGGAGAAGTAGAGAGAACAATAGAGAGGAGAGAGAGGGAGAAGGAGAGAGACAAGGAGGGAGTGAAACGGAGAGGGGAGAGAGTGAATTAGAGAGAGAAGCTGGGAGAGGAGAGAGAAGGAGACTATGAATGAAGGAAAAGGAGAAAGAGAAGAAGAGAGGGAAAAAGAGTGTCGGTAAGTGAGCTAGACGGAGAAAGACAATGAGAAGGAGAGAGAAGGAAGAGGAGACTGGAAGGGAAGGAGAGAAGAAAGAGGGAGGGAGAAGGAGAAGTGGAGATAAAAGGTAAGGAGAGAGAGAAATAGAGAGAAGGAGAAGGGGGAGAGAGAAGGAGAACGATAGGAGTGAGAGAGAGAGAGTGGAGGTGACGGAGAGGAAAGGGAAAGGGAGGAGGAGGGAGAAGGACAAGCGAAGAAGAAGAAGAGAGATGAGAGAAGGAGATGGAGGGAGAGGAGGAAGAGGAGGATAGAGAAGAAGGAGAAAGGAGGAGGAGAAGGAGATGAGAAGGAGAACAAGAGAGGGCAAGGAGAGAGAAGGAGAGCGACGGAGAGAAGAATAAGGGCACACAGAGAGAAGGACCGGGGAGAATAGATAAGGAGAGAGATAGAAGGACAATGGGAGTGAGAGGGGAGGAGAGCGAGACGGAGACAAGGAGGGGAGAGATAGAGGAGGAGGAGGATAGAGAAGGAGAAGGGAAAGGGGAAAGAGAAGGAGAGGTATTGAATTAGAGGAGAAGGAGAGAGAGGGAAGGAGATTGAAGACGAAGAGAGAAGGATATGGAGAGAGAAGATAGAAGATAGAATGGAAGAGAGAATAAGAGAGAGGAGTGGGAAGGAGAGAGCGCGGGACAACAAGAGAGTGAAAAACAAGGAGAATGAGGGGAGAGAGAGAAGGAGAGTGCAGGACGAGAGATAAAAGAAATGGTGAAACATGGAGAGAGGGCGGAGAGAGCTAGAAGGAGAAGGAGAGAGAGCAGAGGTGGACAGAGGGGTAGAGAGTGAGAAGGACAAGGAGAGGGAGGAGAGATGGAGAAGTAGAGAGAACAATAAAGAAGGAGAGAGAGGGAGAAGGAGAGCGACAATGAGGGAGTGCAACGGAGAAGGGGAGAGAGTGAATTAGAGCGAAAAGCGAAGAGAGGAGAGAGAAGGAGATTGTGTATGAAGGAAAAGGAGAAAGAGAAGGAGACATGTAGAAAGAGTGAGGGAGTTGGTAAGGGAGCCTGTCGTAGAAAGACAAGGAGAAGGAGAGAGAGAAGGAAGAGGAGACTGGAAGGGAAGGATAGAAGGAAAGAGGGAGGGAGAAGGAGAAGTAGAGATAAAATGTAAGGAGAGAGAAATAGAGAGAAGGAGAAGAGGGAGAGAGAAGGAGAACGAGAGGAGTAAGAGAGTAAAAGTGACGGAGAAGAAAGGAAAAGGGAGAAGGACATGCGAATGGCAGAAGGAGAGAGATGAGCGAAGGAGGATGGAGGGGAGGGAGAGGAGGAAGAAGAAGGAGCGAGAGGGAGAAGAAGGAGATGAGAAGGAGAAGAAGAGAAAGGGCAAGGAGAGAAGGAGAACGATGGAGAGAAGAATAAAAGCACACACAGAGGAGCAGGGGAGAGTAGATAAGGAGAGAGAGAGAAGGACAATGTGAGTGAGAGGGGAGGAGAGCGAGAAGGAGGCGAGATAGAGGAGGAGGAGATAGAAGGAAAGAGAGAGAAGAAGGAAGAGAGTGAGAGAGTTAGAGAGGAGGGGAGAGAGACGGACAAGGAGAGAAAAGTAGAGGGAGATGGAGGAGGGAAGGAGGAAGAAGGAGACAGACAGAGGGAGAAGAGCGGAGATAGTAAGGAGTGGTAGCAATCTACGATTGAATCTACAGGTTCAGAATTACCTTTGGTGGAGAGAACCTGTGGCAGCGGAATGGATCGACGATCACCTCACGGAATCATCTGGAGCACTGGTCGGTCTTCTACTCTCTTGGAGAAGAAGCACGAGTCCACAACCCAAGAGTCTACGGATTGGCTTGGTCGATGTGGAGGGACGAAAGGGAGAGAGAGGGAGAGGGCGGTTAGGGTGGAGGCTAGGGTTTGCACACAAGAATTAGTCCATCCAATGGGAGGCTCCCCTCCTTATATAGATGGGCCTACCCTAAACCCTAATGTGCAGCCAATGAGAGTGTGCCACGTGTCAGTGCTTTAGGCAAACATCATCTTAATCCTTAGAATAATCCAATATCTCCCACTTGCACAACAGCACATCAACAACACGTCATCTTCTTTTGTGTCCCTGACACATACGTATATATCCCCGATACATACAATCATAAGATGGCAATGTGCCACCTCTTCATGTGTCCCTGACACATATGTATACATCCCTGATATATACAACTATTTCTCTCTTCCAGGAATGCATCCACAATACGCAAGTCTCTGATCATGTATCCCTGATACAAGACCATATGTGTCCCCGACACATGTCCTCTTCCGATCATACGGACAAATGGGTCGTGCGACCGGTGATGCACCTGCAATTTAGGAGTCTTGATTGACATCATTTCATGCTTATATTTGTACCTTATATCCATTATCTTACACCTAAGCAATGCTACGTGACGAGTTTTATGTTTAGTTTACAGAAATAAAGAGGTTTGAAGAGAAGAGCCATGAAAGGACCCAAAAGCAGGAAAAAAGGACCTAATTGTGAGACCTGGGGACCAAGATGCAAGGGAGAAGAACCTGATCGTAAGACAGAAGGACCTAAGAGCAAAACAGGAAACTCCACACCATCATGAGGAGTATTTTGTCAATTCGATTCGGGTCGGAGCTCCACTAAACAAGTTAGATGCATCCAAGACCAAGAAACACACCAAGGCAAGCCCACCAAAAGACCCAGACGGATCTGGGCTTTATAGGCCGCCAATTGGCGGTCTGGAACCGCCAATTGGCGGTCTGGATCATGCAGGATCCGCCCCAACTTCTCCTGGACTTGTATTAGTGTTCGTTTAGGCTATTTTTGGTATTGGTTTAGTCCCACATTGGGGGATTGTCCCTGATTAGCTTTTTCCATGCTTATAAATAGAACTCTTCACCTCCCATTGTATCCATCTCTCTCTTGGTGGCCATCTTCCCTACTAAGAGTGAAGCCTTGAAGCAAAACTCTAGTGGAGGAAGAGCTACTTGTAATTGAGTGAGTTAATAATAGAAGTTTTCTTTTAATGATGTTGTTTCTCTCTTAGTTTAATTTTCTTTCATTTGCATGCTTGTTTGTTTGTTTAGTTTTATGCTTCTTTAATATTTCTTGCTTAAGTAGTATAACTTTCATTTCAGTATTATGCTTTCCTTTGCTAAATTAGTTAGTGTAATGAGTAGTGAGTAGTTCCATCCCCATTTGGGGGGTGGAGAAATATGTGATATAATAATGTAGTGTATTAAGTGTGTGTTATTTTTATCCCTTGAGCTTTATATGATTTCCATAACCATCTAATGGGTCTCCACTCTTATCTTTGATATGCTAATGCTCTTGAATGAAGCTTAGCTTATGCTTTGATTAGTGGACCTATTTTATGGGGAATGATAAGGTTAGGATATGGATGAAGTTAATGTTGGAAACACAATTTGTAGTGTATGTACTCTTGTTGCCTTTTCCTTAGCTAATGTCTTGTATGTTTTAATGATGTAGTCATCTTAATTCATGTGGAGGCATAGTAGGGTCTAGTCTTTATACTTGAGTTCATGTAGCTTCATTCCAATCATTGTCTTGTATGTTTTAATGATGTAGTCTTATCTTAATTCATGTAGAGGCAAGATTGGATGTAGTTTTATGATTTCATGCACTACATGTTGTGAAGAGCTTAATTGAACACACACACACACACATCTTTATGTTCACATCATTTCTCTACCCCCTTTGGGGTTTAGTTTTATTGCTTATCTTCATTTCCTTTTGCATTCTAGTTTAGCATTGTAGTGTCGTTTAGTGTAACCATCCTTTCTCTCTTTCTTTTACCTCTCGCCTTCGAACAAACCAAGTGTCGACACACCTCCCAGTGGACGACCCGTATTTGCCACCGCTTCAACGCGGCCGTGCACTTGCGGTAGAAATATAAAACGATCAATCAAGTTTTTGGCGCCGTTGCCGGGGAGGTGCTCTGTCCAGACCTTGGTTTGGACGATTCGAGGGGTTTTTAATTTTTTGATTTCAGTTTTTCTTAGTTTCAGGGAACACTCTGATCAAGGGGAGGCTACTGGGAAAATCTGAGGACCAGAAGACCAAAAGGGACCGCCAATCAGCGGTTGTAGACCGCCAACTTGCGGCCTGGTGAGGTCCACTTGCCTTGAAATTTTTTCTGGTAGTTGTTTTCTTCTATTTGGTTATCTGGGAGCTCTATTTTGCATGCTTTGACTTCTGGTTTGCTCCCAGATCATTAATAACTCCCCCATTAATCAACTTGGACCATAAAACTCAAAGCAAAAGATTAGACTTCTTGCCATCTAGGTCATGCACCATTGGTAGACCTTGCATGCATTTGTCTTTTCTTTGCTTTACATTGTGTCGTTGATTGCTGGCGTGAGGTACGTGCACCCACATCCCTCATTCATGCATGTTTCTTTCATGCATTAGTTAGTAAGGTGTATCGGGACAAGAGTGAGAGAGCGTTTGATTGGAGCGATTGATTGCTAGATCTAGGATCAAATCGCTACTAAGGAGGGGCTGTCCCATAAAAGATAAGGTGGGGGATTTCATCACCCTTTCCTTGGCCCCAAAAACCACTCTTAATAAAGCCTTAACTAAAAGCAAGTAGACATTGGCCCTAAGGAATTCGGACGCACTAGGAGAGTAATCTAGTCGAGACCGTCATGACCTGATCGGCGTTGCCTACCTTGTCGATAGTTGGAGGTACTGGATCTCCGGATCTGGTATCACTTGCTGGGCATTGTGGTCCTCGTTGTAGGGAGGTGAGGCGTGTCGAGGCTAGTGACCTCGAAGTTAGGCGTCGTCTAGCTTAAGGACCCATTGCCTTACTTTGTTTGAGCCGTGCTTGCTAGTTAGGCTTCTTCCTGATCCCACTACCCACGCTAGCTCTAGGGATTCTTCTCTCCTCACCTGAGTCATCTCCTCATCTATTCTCTACGTTTAGTCTCCTCCTCTAGTACACCTTCTGTTGTGTGTTTGTTAGAGTCGAGTCGAGCATTTTTATGCGAGGTTGGGCTCGTTCTGGTGAGAGCGCTCGACTCGAGAGAGTGCTTATTTCTGAGATGGAAGATCTTGGTGATCGACCATCTCCGCCTCGTGCTCCTTTGGAGCAAGAAGGCGAGTCGTCTCGTGGTGGCGAGGGAGACCGGGTTCCATACATGGACTACCTCGGTCCATTCCCACCACCACGTAGACCTCCTTCTCCTCCTCCTCTGACTCGAGAGGAAGGGAGATTCGGTCAGGATCGAGTTCTAGGTGCACCACCACCTTTAGCTCGACAGGATAGGCCGATGACGTTGTGGGAGCGGACCCATCCTGTTCGGGCCGCGCAACCTTCTTGCATAGTTGTTCCCCCTGCTCGCGGGAACAACTATGAGCTGAAACCTCAGTATGTGAGCATGCTTCCAACCTTTACTGCCAATAAGGAGGATCCGTATATTTTTATACGCGAATTCGAGGAAGTATGCTCCATGTTCAAGCTTCAACAGCTTGACGAGGATTCTGTCCGGTTGAGGATGATTTCGTTCGCATTGAAGGATAATGCGGAGAAATGGATGTATAGCCTCCCGGCGAGCTCGATTCGGTCTTGGGATGACTTTGTGACCGTCTTTCTGAAGAGATTTTTCCCTCAAAGGAAAACTCAACAGATACGGCACCAGATACATCAAATGTATCAGACCGAGACCGAATCTTTTCATGGTTTCTTTGAGAGGTTCAAGGACCTTCTCCAGCAATGCCCTCATCATGGACTTGAGCTATGGCAGTTGTGCCAGATTGTTTATGAGGGCATCAACTACAACACCCGCACATTGTTGGAGTCGATGTGTCAGGGTGACTTCCAAATGAAACCCATCGAGGAGGCATGGGACACTTTTGAATCCATGGCTGAGCGCACCTTCGAGTGGGACACCATGAGAGAGCCACTAGCCGCCAGGTCTTCTGGTCGAGCTGGATCATATCATGTTGAGTCGACTATCGCGTCTGAGGCGAAAATGGCTGCTCTCATGCGTAGGATAGAGAGTTTGGAGATGGACCGAGCTCCTGTAGCTCAGGTCGCTACTCCCGGGTGTACTAGGTGTGGACTGTCGGGACATGATGACTTGGAGTGCGCTTACGCTCCAAGAGATACTGAGCATGCAAATGCGATGTATCAACAAAGGCCCCGAAACGACCCGTACAGTCAGTCCTATAACCCGGGATGGCGTAACCATCCTAACTTCTCTTGGGGGTCTAGTGGAGGACACGGTCAGAGCTCGCACGCTCAACCTCAACCTCCACCTTATCAACCTCCACGCCCATCGGCGACCTACCAACCCCCACATCAAAGGTCTCAGCACCAAAATTACCAACCTGGTCAGGCCTCTTCGTCGGGTTATTCTAACCAGACTCCACCACCCCAGCGGGTTGACCCTAATGACTCTACCATTGAACAAACCCTTCAAGCATTCATGCAGAGCACTCAATCCATGCTTGCGGCCAACAATAATACGGTCAAAGCATTGGAAATGCAAGTAAGCCAGTTGGCTCATCAGCTCCATGAACGCGAGAAGGGTCAATTCCCGAGTCAACCTGTGGTAAATCCCAGGGGTCAGCCTGCTAATACCAGGCAGAATGTACACAATGTTGAAAGTGACCCTTCCCAACATGCTAATGTTATTCATACCTTGAGATCGGGAAGGGTCGTTGACAACAATGTGAACATGCCGGAAGCCAACCCTGTTGGCAAGTCTTCCGAGGAGAGTCTTGAGCCTGTCAAGGAACCTAATTCTGAGACTCCTCCTCGTGATTCCTATGTCCCCAAGGCACCATTCCCTCATCGGTTGACTAAAAAACGTGATGAGCATTGGGATAAGATCGTTGAGGTACTTAGGCAAGTAAATGTGAACATCCCGTTGTTGGACGTTGTTCAACAAATGCCACCGTATGCCAAGTTCCTCAAAGACCTTTGCACCACCAAGAGAAAAACAAATGTGCCCAAGAAGGCCTTCTTGGCCGCCAATGTGAGCTCCATATTGACACAACCCATGACTGTCAAGTACAAGGACCCTGGTTGTCCAACTGTCTCTTGCATGATTGGGAATGTGACCATCTCTCAAGCTCTATTGGATTTGGGGGCATCTGTGAATCTCCTGCCTTACTCAGTCTATGTCAATCTTGGGATAGGCGATCCTAAACCAACGAGGACAACCCTCCAGTTGGCTGATAGATCCGTCAAAATCCCACGAGGGAGTGTGGAGGATGTCCTTATCAAAGTGGGTGAGTTCGTATTTCCAGTTGATTTCATCATCTTGGATACCGAACCCGTGTCCAACCCACAAGGACAAATTCCTGTAATCCTTGGGAGGCCATTTCTTGCGACATCTAATGCTTTGATCAATTGTCGCAATGGCTTGATGAGGTTGTCTTTTGGAAACCTCACGGCGGATTTCAACATCTTCACTCTTGGTAAGCAACCTGGGCTCTTCGACGACTCAGTCGGAGCCAATTTCATCCAGGACACGGATGAGCCCGATTCATTAGGCATGTTCGACTCACATCGACATATTATTGAGGTGCCTAATGATCAGGTTGCGAGTGAAGAGGATCTTGAGGAATCCGCCAGCATATCTCTGGACGAGGAGGCACATCTGGGTGCTTGCTCCTCTTACCCCGTGGCCCTTGAGCCACTTGAAATTAACTCTGAATCCGACAAGGACCCACCTCTGGTCGAGCTTAAACCGCTCCCCGATAACCTAAAGTACATCTTTTTAGGGGATAATGAGACCTTGCCACTCATTATTGCTTCTGATCTTGAAAAAGATCAAGAGGTTGCCCTCAAAAGAGTACTCTTTGAAAACAAAGAGGCGATCGGGTGGTCCTTGAAGGATATCAAGGGAATTAGCCCTGGTATTGTTCAGCATCGGATCCACATGGAAGAGGATTCTAGGCCCCGCAGGGACCCACAACGGAGATTGAATCCTGTACTGAAAGAAGCCGTCCGAAAGGAGGTTCTTAAGTGCTTGGATCATGGCATAATTTATCCTATCTCTGATAGTTCGTGGGTGAGTCCTGTCCATGTGGTTCCCAAGAAGTCAGGCGTGACGGTTGTGGAGAATGAGCATAATGAGCTTATCCCGACACGCCTGCAAACTGGCTGGCGAGTTTGCGTTGATTATCGCAAGCTCAATGCGGCAACGCGGAAAGATCATTTCCCGTTGCCATTCATTGATCAGATGTTGGAAAGGTTGGCCGGACATGAGTACTATTGTTTTCTTGATGGATACTCCGGTTACAACCAAATTCCCATCGCCCCCGAGGACCAAGAGAAAACCACATTCACTTGTCCCTTTGGCACGTTTGCCTACCGTCGCATGCCCTTTGGGTTATGCAATGCGCCGGCAACGTTTCAGAGGTGTATGATCAGCATCTTCTCCGATATGGTTGAGCGTTTCCTTGAGATCTTCATGGACGACTTTTCCATATTTGGCGCTTCCTTTGATGAGTGCCTTCATCACTTGAGCCTTGTCCTCAAGCGATGCCGTGAGAAGAACCTCGCTCTCAATTGGGAGAAATGTCACTTCATGGTGAAGCGAGGGATTGTACTTGGACATGTGGTCTCAAGTAGGGGAATTGAGGTCGATCCCGCCAAAGTGGGTATCATTGCTAATCTCCCACCGCCACGTAATGTGAAGGATATCCGCGCCTTTTTGGGGCATGCTGGATTCTATCGGCGGTTCATTCGGGATTTTAGCAAAATCGCTCGACCTCTCACCGCCTTGTTGGCTAAGGATGCCATTTTTGAGTTCACACCGGATTGCCACCATGCCTTTTTGACCTTGAAGAAAGAGTTGACTTCAGCTCCCATTATTAAGGCACCGGTGTGGATTGAACCCTTGGAGTTAATGTGTGATGCATCTGACTTCGCTGTGGGAGCAGTGCTTGGGCAACGATTGGATCCTTATGTGATCTACTATGCCAGTAGAACACTCAATGATGCCCAATTGAACTACACTGTGACCGAGAAGGAATTCTTAACGATCATATTTGCTTTGGAGAAATTCCGGTCGTACTTGATTGGCTCCCACGTGATTATCTATTCTGATCACACAGCCATCAAGCACCTCATGGCGAAGAAAGATGCAAAATCCCGACTCTTGAGATGGATCTTGTTGTTACAAGAATTCGATCTCGAGATTCGGGACAAAAAAGGGTGTGAAAACGTTGTAGCTGACCACTTGTCTCGTCTAGAGACGACCAACCCACAGGACCAAATCATTGACGATAAATTTCCTTACGAGCAGTTGTTCATGATCGAAGATAACCCTTGGTTTGCCGACATCGTGAACTACCTCGTGACCGAGCAATTTCCTGTGGGTTGGTCAAAATCTGACCAATCCAAATTTAGATCGTATGTCAGATTCTTTCACTGGGACGACCCCTACCTATTCAAATACTGCTCTGACCAAATTTTCAGGCGGTGCGTCCCAGATACCGAGTTCCAAAGTGTGCTCCATTTCTGCCATTTCAAGGCATGTGGAGGACACTTTGGAGCAAAGAAAACTGCTGCCAAGGTGCTCCAATCTGGATTCTACTGGCCCTCTCTTTTCAAGGATGCTTACGACTTTTGTAAGCAATGTGATAGGTGCCAGCGCCTTGGCAGGATTGGTCGACGTGACATGATGCCTTTGCAAAATGTCCTTGTTGTCGACATCTTCGATGTGTGGGGCATCGATTTCATGGGTCCCTTCCCGAACTCTTTCGGGAATGTTTACATTCTGGTGGCCGTTGACTATGTGTCTAAGTGGGTTGAGGCTATACCCACAAAGACCAATGACAACAAGGTGGTCACCAAATTCTTGAGGGACATTTTTGCGCGATTTGGTACTCCTCGTACCATAATCAGCGATAGGGGTACCCACTTCTGTAATCGCTCCTTTGAAGCGCTTATGAGGAAATATTCGATCACCCACAAGCTTGCGACCCCATACCATCCGCAAACTAGTGGGCAGGTCGAAATCTCTAACCGTCAATTAAAGCAAATTCTTGAGAAGACGGTTAGTTCCTCGAGGAAGGATTGGTCTACCAAGTTGAATGACGCATTGTGGGCTTTCCGCACCGCGTACAAGACCAATTTGGGTATGTCCCCTTATCGGGTAGTGTACGGCAAGGCTTGCCACCTACCCGTCGAGCTTGAGCATCGTGCTTTCTGGGCGATCAAGAACCTAAATATGGATCTTGGTCAAGCAGGAGTACAACGTAAGTTCGACATTGTGGAATTAGAAGAGCTACGCAATGATGCGTACGAGAATGCCAAAATTCATATGTCCCGTGCCAAGATGTTTCACGATCGCATGATTATGCGAAAGGTGTTTACGGCCGGGCAGAAGGTGTTGCTCTACAATTCCCGGCTTCATCTGTTTGCGGGTAAGCTCCGCAGTCGCTGGTCTGGCCCGTTTATTGTCCAAACCGTTTATCCTCATGGAGTGGTTGAGATCTTGAACCCAGGGAATGGGGACGTGTTCAAAGTTAATGGACAACGCCTCAAACCCTACTTGGAGGGGGCACCAGCCGAAGTCGAGGAGGTCATGTTCCTTCATGAACCTCCCTCGCACTCAACCATTCATGCTCCTACATGAGTGGTTGAGCTTTCATGTTTGTACATAGTTATAAAAAAAAAAAAAAACTCCTTCAGTGAGCATCGATTGTTGTGGGCCCCAACCCTTGAGTATTTGGGCCCCATTTCTTTCACGTATGTGTATCCCTTTCTTTAGCATCTCACAGGTTTTGAGGGAATTTGGGTTGTGTCCATCAACATAGCCATACATTTCCCTTTGTACTTCATGTTGGTGAGATCTCTCCTTTTTATGCATCAATCCATGTAGTATCTTGCTTGCATTCATTGAGGACAATGCATGAAGTAGGTGTGGGGGGGTGTTTTACGTGTGTACATAGTCGAGTCTTTTTCCTTTGATTTTGTTTTCTTTTGTTTGCATTGTTAGGGTCATGATAGTGTGCTGCATTTAATACCGATATATCTGCTTGCCATGATCCTTGGGTGACTTATCTTCTTTTGCTTGCCTAGTGCTTCAAAATTTTCACATTTCTTTCAAAATCTTCATGTGTTTTCGAAAGAAAATGTTTTGTGGGTTTTGCGTGTGTTTAGCATGTGCAAAACCGTTGAGAGGCAAAGTAAAAAGAAAGCTCCCAAAATTGTCTTGAACTTGATGCATTAGGATATCTAGTACATGGCTTTAGGATTTATCGAGTCGTTAGGATGCACCCCAGTTTTCCCTTGGGGGTGAGTAATCAGTGGGTTTCAGTGCTCAAACATTTAAAGAAGTCCACCCTGAACCTAGTGAGTCAAATAATTCGTGTTTGTTAATTTAGGAAGTTTGTTGTAGTCAAGGGCCCTTAATATCTTTTTGTGAAACTTAAGTGTAGGGGTTTTGGTTCCCATGTAGATAAATGAATGAATAAGTGGTGTTCTCTCTTCTCGCACGGCTCCTATCACTCGGGAAAGTAGGTCTGAGGGGACTTTGTGCCTGGTGCTTTCGAGTCATCTGACTTGGGATGCACCGACCGAACTCCCGTTACACGGGTGGTAGGGATCGCCCTATGTGGAGATTTGGGGGAAGGTGTACGTGATAGTGTAAGTCCTCATAGGCAATGATGCACGAAACCTGACCCTGGGAGAATCAAACACCAACCAATAAATGCTCCAAAGAAAAAGAAAAAAAAAAGAAAGAAAAAAAAAAGAAAAGAAAAGAAGAGTTAAATAAGAACCAAAATGGACTTTACACGTTGTATCACATTCAGAAGTTAAGGTTGCCCATGTCTTTCACTTAATTCCTTAGTTAACTCTCACGAATAACTCATTAGGCTAGGTGTGTGGACTGATTACATATATAGAGTCGACCCGTAGTATTACCGCATTCCATGATCGTCAAAATAAGTCCAACGAGTCGTGTAGCTAGATTGATTAATGCATCTTGTTCGGATTTTGTGGGTATATCCGCTGAAAACCCTCAGGAGACACCACTCCTCCTCCTTGGCAACAAGGAGGTTTAACGGCTTGTTGCACATGCTAAGTGCAACCGTGATTCCTACGAAAGTGAGTTAGGATTTCTTGTTATTTCGTATGTTTTTTTTTCTTTTCTTTGTTTTGCTCGAGACTAGCAAAAACTTAGGTGTGGGGGTATTTGATTGACATCATTTCATGCTTATATTTGTACCTTATATCCATTATCTTACACCTAAGCAATGCTACGTGACGAGTTTTATGTTTAGTTTTCAGAAATAAAGAGGTTTGAAGAGAAGAGCCATGAAAGGACCCAAAAGCAGGAAAAAAGGACCTAATTGTGAGACCTGGGGACCAAGATGCAAGGGAGAAGGACCTGATCGTAAGACAGAAGGACCTAAGAGCAAAACAGGAAACTCCACACCATCATGAGGAGTATTTTGTCAATTCGATTCGGGTCGGAGCTCCACTAAACAAGTTAGATGCATCCAAGACCAAGAAACACACCAAGGCAAGCCCACCAGAAGACCCAGACGGATCTGGGCTTTATAGGCCGCCAATTGGCGGTCTGGATCATGCAGGATCCGCCACAACTTCTCCTGGACTTGTATTAGTGTTCGTTTAGGCTATTTTTGGTATTGGTTTAGTCCCACATCGGGGGATTGTCCCTGATTAGCTTTTTCCATGCTTATAAATAGAACTCTTCACCTCTCATTGTATCCATCTCTCTCTTGGTGGCCATCTTCCCTACTAAGAGTGAAGCCTTGAAGCAAAACTCTAGTGGAGGAAGAGCTACTTGTAATTGAGTGAGTTAATAATAGAAGTTTTCTTTTAATGATGTTGTTTCTCTCTTAGTTTAATTTTCTTTCATTTGCATGCTTGTTTGTTTGTTTAGTTTTATGCTTCTTTAATATTTCTTGCTTAAGTAGTATAACTTTCATTTCAGTATTATGCTTTCCTTTGCTAAATTAGTTAGTGTAATGAGTAGTGAGTAGTTCCATCCCCATTTGGGGGGTGGAGAAATATGTGATATAATAATGTAGTGTATTAAGTGTGTGTTATTTTTATCCCTTGAGCTTTATATGATTTCCATAACCATCTAATGGGTCTCCACTCTTATCTTTGATATGCTAATGCTCTTGAATGAAGCTTAGCTTATGCTTTGATTAGTGGACCTATTTTATGGGGAATGATAAGGTTAGGATATGGATGAAGTTAATGTTGGAAACACAATTTGTAGTGTATGTACTCTTGTTGTCTTTTCCTTAGCTAATGTCTTGTATGTTTTAATGATGTAGTCATCTTAATTCATGTGGAGGCATAGTAGGGTCTAGTCTTTATACTTGAGTTCATGTAGCTTCATTCCAATCATTGTCTTGTATGTTTCAATGATGTAGTCTTATCTTAATTCATGTAGAGGCAAGATTGGATGTAGTTTTATGATTTCATGCACTACATGTTGTGAAGAGCTTAATTGAACACACACACACACACATCTTTATGTTCACATCATTTCTCTACCCCCTTTGGGGTTTAGTTTTATTGCTTATCTTCATTTCCTTTTGCATTCTAGTTTAGCATTGTAGTGTCGTTTAGTGTAACCATCCTTTCTCTCTTTCTTTTACCTCTCGCCTTCGAACAAACCAAGTGTCGACACACCTCCCAGTGGACGACCCGTATTTGCCACCACTTCAACGCGGCCGTGCACTTGCGGTAGAAATATAAAACGATCAATCAAGTCTCAAACTAGAAACCTTTCTAGAAGGCCAGAATGACAACATCCTCACAAAAATAACAATTAAGCAGTCAAATGCACATCACTGTTCCCCAGGTTTACTCAGAATCTCACTTGACTTGAACGGTATCTCGATCCCTCGGAGAGAATACCTTCTTGTCCTCAAGGTACTTGCTACTGTATCCAATACAGTTGGGCTCAGCAAATACTTTTAATGCAGTCGAGTCAAACCTTTCCCTTCGCCCCAGACCACCATTACACTCAGAGTTGACTACTTTCCCGAAGATGCCTCTTTATACCGAATCTCTCATGATCATAGATAACATCCCAAAGTAGCCACATCAACTCCTTGCTTCATGGTGTCGTCGAAGGTCACTGAGGACAACTAAATGACAATCAAGTCTTGGACTTACACAGTGAAGGAGCAGGGATCCATCCTTTCACTTCCAAATGGTCGCTCAGCACATGTTTTATGACAAACATGCTATGGTGAATTATACTGTACACAAAAGTATGTCTGTCTCTCAACACCATACAAGTCTTAGTCTAGTCGCACCCCCTCTGCGCCTGACCCGAGCTTCATCATTGTCGCCTTAACACCATACAGGTGTCACCTGGCGCCACATGCGATGCTCGCACTTGGCTTCTATAGGTCACATCAATCTTGGGAACATTCATGTCAATCCTCACCAACATAGAGGATCTCATCTTGATTCCTAATCAAGGCGACTGTCCTATCATGAACTATTCTAGATCTATCATACAAGATCTCCTCATGATCAGTCTCATCTCTTCTCGCTACCAAAAGCGCCAGAGGCGAATGCTCGTGTGAGTAAGCATTCTTCAACCTATTGACAGAATAATATTTTATGGTAGAACAACTACATCAACCAAACATATATAGTCGAAATGAAAAACACAATCACTCATAAAAGGAAGTTAGACATGCCAACACATCAAAGTCTGTGTAAGCCTAAGGACTTCACATGAGACACAAATAAGTCCTTAGCTATAGCCTTGGTAAGAGGGTCAGCTACCATAAGACTAGTAGATACATGTCTTAACACAACTTCCTTTCTCGCTATAATGTCCTTCACAAAGTGCTCCATGTTTGGGTTGGACTGGTATCGACTCACCATGCCCACAACATAACAAATGTCTGGCCTAGTACACATCATAGAGTACATGAGGCTTCCCACAACATCGGAGTATGGAACCTTGCTCATTTTGGCCTTCTCTTCAGGAGTCTCAGGATGCTTAACAAGGCTTAAGTGTAAACCCTTCTCAACAGGAGTGTCGATTGGTTTGCATTTTTCCATGTGGTATTTCTTCAAGACGTTGTTAATGTAAGTCTCTTGAGACAATCCCAGAAGTCTTTTGGACATATCTCTAACTATCTTGACACCAAGGACGTAGCTAGCTTCACCCATGTCATTCATATCAAATGTGGAGGACAACCACTCTTTAGTGGATTTCAACAACTCTTTGCTATTGCTAGCCATGAGTATGTCATAAACATACAAGGTCAGAATGACAAATTTACCATTGGATCTCTTAACGTACACACAGTGATCTTCCTCAAGCATAGAGAACGCATTCTCTGATATATCTTGATGGAAGCGAATGTTCCACTGTCTAGACGCTTGTTTTAAGCCATACAAGGACTTGTTGAGCTTACAAACTTTGCGCTCTTGTCCTTTGACTTCAAAACCATGAGGTTGATCCATATAGATCTCCTCCTCAAGTTCTCCATTGAGAAAAGCAGTCTTTACATCCATTTGGTAAAGCTCTAAGTCAATCTGAGCTATAATAGCTAGTAGAAGGCGGATGGAGGCAAACCTAACCACGGGTGAAAAGGTTTCCTCAAAATCCACGCCTTCTCTTTGGGTGTAGACTTTAGCTACCAGTCTAGCCTCGAATCTATCAATAGATCCATCTGCCTTCCTCTTAATCTTGAGGATCCACTTGGCCCCAATGGCCTTTCGGTTCGGCGGTAAGTCCACCAAGTCCCAGACTCGATTAACTTTCATTGACTCCAACTCTTCCTTTATAGCTTCTAACCACTCTTTAGCATTTGGACCTTCCAAAGCCTCTTTCAAGGTCTCCGGTTCTTGCTCATCGATTACTGTCATCCCGGATGATTCATAATCAATTTCTTCTTGAGCTATCACGAGGGCCTCTTCCTCTAAGCGAAATCGCCTACGAGGAATGAGCCCGCGTTTACTTCGACGCATATGGGTATCTGATGGCTCATCCTCCGTGAGAGCTATCGGATCCTCAGCATTGCTGCTCCCACTAGGATCGACTGGTGGAACCTCATGTTCAACTTCCAGATCCTGATCCCGTGGAGTGGCAATGTCCTCATCTTGTTGTTCAAAGAAGTCCACTGACTCTTTGATAGCTCCAGCAAGGGTTGGAAAATCATTTTCCAAGAATGTGGCATTCCTAGACTCCAGTTCTGTCCTTCTTTCATTCTCGTCTACCCCGATAAAAACATAACCTTTGGAGAAATCACTGTATTTTACAAAGATACACTTTTCCCTCTAGGTCCTAGTTTTCCATATCGGTGACTAGTAGAATGAATGTATGCCGCGCATCCCCAAGGACGCAGCAGACTAAAAATAGGCTTCCGTCCTGTTCATAACTCATATGGAGTTGAGGGCACTGATTTTGTTGGAACTCTATTGAGGATATAGGCAGCAGTCATTATAGCATCTCCCCAAAATGAAATTTGCAAGTTCGCATGCGCCATCATGGATCTAACCATGTCTAGCAATGTTCTATTCCTTCTCTCGGCAACACCATTTTGCTGAGGAGTATAAGACATAGTGAGTTATCTAGATATCCCCTTTTCATCACATAACTCCTTGAACATTATGGAGAGATACTCACCACCTCTATCCGTTCTAAGAGTTTTTATCTTATTATCCAACTGATTCTCAACTAAGCTCATGAATTTCTTAAAACATTCTAGAGCTTCTGACTTGTGAGAAATAAGATAAATATGACCATATCTCGTGAAGTCATCAATGAATGTGATGAAGTAACTTTGTCCATGTCTAGTACGCACATTCAAAGGTCCACAAATATCTGAGTGAATTAGTTCTAAAGGAGAAGTAGACCTAGTCTAGGATGCCACATAACTGAATCATTATTCATGGAACTTTAGGCACTAGCGTTATGATTGAAATCATAAATTGCGTCCAACACAATAAAATCGTCCGAAAGAAAAGCTTGTCTATAATAAATGTTATAAAGGTATAAACCCATATCATTGTTCTCAAAAACAACTTTAAAACCATGTCTCATCAAGACAACAACAGAAATAATATTTCACCGTATAGCTGGTGCATACAACACATCGTGAAGTAATAGGATCCGGCCACTTCGCAAAGCCACTTTGCATGTGCCAACTCCAAGAACTTCAATGCTAGTGTTGTTTGCCATGTTTATTCGCCTCCCACTTGGAACACGGCGATATTCCACGAAGGCAGAGCGATCGTTTGTTACGTGGTCCGTGGCACCTGAATCCACAATCCACACAGGAGAATGATCAGTGAGAATCACAGAACTAGTCACGTTACAATTCGAGGGATTACACACAGTAATTACCTTTTGCTCAGTGCACTCACGAGTAAAATGTCCAGTCTTTCGGCAGTTAAAACAAGTCACATTAGACTTATCTTTCCCACCTCTGGATCCTTGAGGTCGTTTCTTTCCAGCTTTGTTTTCTGTTTTGTTTGCATTTGCACCCTTCTTGCCTTTAAAACCCTGAGCTCTATCTCTTTTGCGCTTAAAACCTGCACTCCTCCGAGGAGCGCCAGCCTCAGCAGCAAATACTTCAGTTAGAGGGGCTTCCGCAAGCATGCGGTCCTCCTCCAACTCTAGGTGTTTTGCGGCCTGGTCAAATGTCCTGATGTCATCAGCATGAGTCAGATGGACCTTCATATGCTCCCAATTCTTTGAAGGCAACGATCTGATGAGAGCAGATACTTGCTCCTCATCGGTCTTAGCACGACCGACAGCGCTCAGCTCGCTTATCATGTTTGACATTGCGGTAATATGCTACCTCATCGTGTGACCTTGGTGCATGTTATACCCATCAAACATGAGACCAAGTTGGCGGGCCCTTGTGACGGAGGTCACTCCGTACTGAAACTTCACAGCTTCCCACAAGACCTTTGCAGTTCGAAACATTTCGAACCGCAGTAACAGATCGTCCCTCATTGAACTTAGAATTGTGATTCGAGCAATTCGGTCTTTCTTTATCCATGCATTATAAACATCCAAGTTTCTGCGATGTTGCGCAGTATTCCCCTCCTCGGGGGGACACATAGATTGGTTTATGTTTTCTAACATGTCCTGATCCTCTAAGAGATACTCAATTTTACGATGCCACAGATCGTAATTACTTTCATTGAGTTTATCTCCTCGAGTCAGATCAGCGACAATGCTTTTGGAAGCAGCCATAAAGAATCTAGGACAATCCAAATACATAGCGATACATGAGTTCTAGCATAAAATATAACGAGCTACAATAATCATAAAGAATAAACTGACTTAATAGCTATAGCATTCAGACCAAAAGAAAACATACAACATTCGATCAAATCCTCATGCAATAGTTAATAAAGCCATTTTACTAATCTAGATATTGAGCTCCATCATGATTTAATGACCCAAAAAAACATTTTAAATCATGGTAAATCAGCAAATAAAAAAATATTTGCCGCCGGTTGCAAGGTGGTTTACACAAAACACTTCAACCTTGCAACTCGCACTAGGCATGCGAGTTCCCAAAAACGGTTTTCAAAAAAAAATTCCAATCAACATCACACATATATGATTACTACATTACTTCCATATCGAGCTAATGATCCCCATTAGGGATTTAGTCTCGTCGACGGGAACCTGCATGAGTCTTATTGCAATAATATCGCAATAATAAAAATAAAGGAGCCCCTCGTCTCCTTAGGGCAATAAACAGTCCACAATCCATAATTATTACAGTTCATAATTATTACAGTCCATAAATATTACAGTCCATTGAGATAACTATTGCAAATGGAAATAAATGAATGAAATTACGCTCATCTCTCAATAAGGCAGTAAATAAAATCAGCAATCATTCATTCCACATAGCCACAATCTTTCCATACGTTAGCACAATCCGACGTATGAAAAAAATACCATAAAGTGTACACCTCATTCAAACAATAAGGAAGTAATGCATAAGGAAACAATGCATGAATGGGGCACGAAAAATAGGCAAAAAAATGTGTTAGGTAATGACAACCAATCTCCATAATAATCATTCTCAAAACAGAATTTTTTTCTTCTTTCCCTAATCAATATAATCATGATAGAACAAAAATTATCCTACTTTGATTAGGAAAGAAAAATCCGAAATTATATGGTGGAGAGCAACACATATTTTTGCATCAAAGGAAAGCATCCAAACATATTTTTAAGGCAATAAAATTCCAGCCCAAGCAAGAACAACAAAAACTAAAAAGAAAATAAAGCAAATATGGATGAGAGTCCAGCGGGTGGAGGTTTAGATGTCGGGTTTTGTTTAGAGAAATCTAAAACTTATAATAAATCACATTAGTTATAAAGCATTACATGATAAATGATTCAACAAAAACTCAAGTAATCAAAATATACTAACACGAAATTAGAATAATAACATCATTCTTCGTCTCATCACCCTAAATCCGTCACCCCCACCCTCTGGAGAGAGTTAGAAACTCATGGATGGAGGGAAGGAGAAGGAGTCCTAGAGAAACTACAAAATAAAATTAAAACACAAAATAAACCAACAAAATTTTATTACTAAATCATGGAATAAAAACTAAGACTCGTTTCAATACATGATTCGGCCTTATTTATAGCCTCAACCGGGGATCCCAATACATAAAAAGAAAAGTACACGCGACAATACAACATTGGTAAAAATTTGAGCGCACGGATCGACTTTTGTGCGTCTAACCCGCCGCATTTTGTACATGGGGTGCGGAGGAATCACCACCTTTTTGGCTCAGATTCGATCCGGATTTTTCCTGTGTGTTTATGGTATGATTTAAATGTCCTTTGAGCGTCTGGATTGATTTCTCTCCTTTCTTTTCAGCTCCGAATTTATTTCTTCATATATTTGGAGATCCAAATTGATTTTTTATTTAGAACTTCTCCAAAATAATATTTTGGTATTTTAATTTGCAGTCGGGTCCTTGGCTTTTGCAATTAGGTCCGGGCTACTTTTGTGCTTAAGTCCGTGGCCTTTTTGTAATTAGGTCTTTGAATGCTTTTATGCTTGGATGGACTTCCATTTGAATCCTGATAATCTTGAACTTGGTCTTTATGACAGAAATGAGTCTCTTGCACCCGTTTATGCTCGGGATATGGGTAATTTGCATTCAGGTCCCTGTATTCTGTAAATAAGACTAAACACATACCTTAGTAGAATGTATTGATATAAAATTAATCTAAATCAATGAAATGCATGAAATACCCCTACACCTAGATTTTTCTAGTCCCTAGCAAAACAGAATATAAGAAAAATGAAAACAGGGAAATCCTAACTCACTTTCGTAGGAATCACGGTTGCACTTAGCATGTGCAACAAGCCTTTAATCCCCTAAGTTTCCTTAGAGGACGATTTTGTCTCGTGAGGGTTTTCAGTTGACACACCCACAAAGTCTTAATTCAACATTTCATTAATAACTCTCAATATCTCCACCTTAACCTTATACATCTCACTTAGAATTCTTGCAATCTCATTATATAAATCTAACTCATAAAAATTCTGACTTGGTCTTTGTTCCTCCAACATTCACACCACTAACTCTTCTACACATGTTATCACTTAAATTATTTTGCACGCCTCCTCTGGTTGTGAAGTATCATTCGGATCAACAATGGCATGGATCATTCTTCTAACTTTGGGCCTTGAGTATATTTTTTTCTTTTCTTTTTTTCCCGTGATTCAACACAATTGCTCTTTTTTGGACACTTTTACCCTTTTTGCATTCGTGTAGCGAGTTTGGTCGATAATTCCGAGCTGATAGACTCAAGTTGCCGGGTTTTAAGATACCCCTACGAACCAGTGATTCGAAGGCTTGGGCTTTTGCAATCATTTTGCAAAATGTGCTTTCCTCACTTTTATTCCCCTTTTATTTACCTCAAGGCTTAATTGGTATTAGAAGTCGACACTTCCGGTATATTTTCCTCAACCTCTGCTTTTTATCAACCACTTCAAAGATTTGATTCATCCAATTTAGGTGCATACATGTCTTAAAGGGTAATGGGTTATTTCTTTGGAACTTAGATTTATGTCATAGTTTCTACAAGCAGAACTATATAATAAGGAACAAAAACTCAATGCAATTTGTACACGGGTTTTGGCAGTTCAATCTTAAGCTATGTCATGGAGCATTGAATAATATTTTTTTACGAACAGAATATATAGATAGATAGATAGATAAACACCCCCACACCTAAATCATGCATTGTCCTCAATGTATGCAAAGATAAAGCAAATGCACTTATTACCTGAGTCAACTTGCGGTAGAGGGATTTGAATTTGCTCAGAGTCAACCATAGTCAGAACTTTGATTGAATGTCACCATGTTGGTGCATGTATCTAGTTGAATTGTTCCCCATGTTGCCCTGAGGTAAAGATTTCACACCCCTCACATGTGTTGGTTCTCTTATTTGCTCGAGTGATGGTGATTGGGTAGATGAATTACTCCCCCTTTTCTCACTTTCTTTTTGAGTTTGTGATGATTTATTTGATTTAGAAATCTTATAGAGACGCGATCTCATCACAACATCACTTTGATTGCATACTATTTCTGGTTCATTATCAACATGAAAGATATTAAATTCAGCCTTTAAGTTTCCAAAAGATAGTTGCATGAGCCCATTTCGACAATTTATCAAAGCTTCAGAAGTGGCTAAAAAGGGTCTGCCTAGTATTACAGGGATTTGTCTCTTAGGATCAATAACAGGTTCAGTGTCTAGAACGACAAAATCCACTGGGTAAAATGAAGTCACCAACCTTAATCAAAACATCCTCTACTAAACCTCTTGGTTTCTTAACAGAGCAATCAGCAAATTGAAGGGTTGTCTTAGAGGGTTTTAGTGCACCAAGGTTTAGTTGCTCATAGACAGAGAACGGGAGAAGGTTAACACTAGCACCAAGGTCTAGAAGGGCTTTGTTGACAAAAGTATCTCCTATTGCACATGAAATTATGGGACACCCAGGGTCCTTATACTTTATAGGAGATGAGTTGGACAGAATAGAGCTTATGTTTGCAGTTAAGAACGCCCTCTTATGGGACACCCAGGGTCCTGTGTTTATGGTATGATTTAAATGTCCTTTGAGCGTCTGGATTGATTTCTTTCCTTTCTTTTGAGCTCTGAATTTATTTCTTCATATATTTGAAGATCCAATTTGATTTTTCTTTATAACTTCTCCAAAATAATATTTTGGTACTTTAATTTGCAGTCGGGTCCTTGGCTTTTGCAATTAGGTCCTGGCTACTTTTGTCCTTGGTGTTTTTGTAATTAGGTCTTTCAATGCTCTTATGCTTGGATGGACTTCCATTTGAATCCCGATAATCTTGAGCTTGGTCTTGATGACAGAAATGTGTCTCTTACACGCGTTTATGCTCGGGATATGGGTAATTTGCATTCAGGTCCCTGTATTCTGTAAATAAGACTAAACACATACCTTAGTAGCATTTATTGATATAAAATTAATCTAAATGAAAGACATATGATGCAATGTATGCAATGCATCAAGAAGTAGAGAGAACAATAGAGAAGGAGAGAGAGGGAGAAGGAGAGCGACAAGAAGGGAATGAAACGGAGAAGGGAAAGAGTTAATTAGAGCGAGAAGCTGAGAGAGGAGAGAAAAGGAGTCTGTGAATGAAGGAAAAGTAGAAAGATAAGGAGAGTGGGAGAAAGAGTGTCGGTAAGTGAGCTTGACGGAGAAAGACAAGGAGAAAGAGAGAGAGAAGGAAGAGGAGACTGGAAGGGAAGGAGAGAAGGAAAGAGGGAGGGAGAAGGAGAAGTGGAGATAAAAGGTAAGGAGAGAGAGAAATAGAGAGAAGGAGAAGGGGGAGAGAAGGAGAACGAGAGGAGTGTGAGAGACTGAAGGTGACGGAGAGGAAAGGAAATGGGAGGAGGAGGGAGAAGGACAAGCGAAGCAGAAGGAGAGAGATGACAGAAGGAGAATGAGTGATTGGAGGAAGACGAGGAGGGAGAAGAAGGAGAGAGGAGGAGAAGAAGGAGATGAGAAGAAGAACAAGAGAGACGGCAAGGAGAGAGAAGTAGAGCGACGGAGAGAAGAATCAGAGAGAAGGAGCAGGGGAGAGTAGATAAGGAGAGAGTGAGAGAGAAGGACATTGGGAGTGAGAGGGGAGGAGAGCGAGAAGGAGGCGAGGAGAGGAGAGATAGAGGAGGAGAGAGAAGGAAAGAGAGAGAAGAAGGAGGAGAGTGAGAGAGAATGATAGAGTGAGAGAGGAGGGGGGAGAGAGACGGATAAGGAGAGGGAAGTAGAGCGAGATGGAGGAGGGAAGGAGGAAGAACGAGACATACAGAGGGAGAAGAACGGAGATGGGAAGGAGAAGATGAGAGGGAGAGGGAGAGAAGCAAAGGCAAGCAAGGGAGAGAGAGACAGGAAGAAGAGAGAGAAGGAGAAGGGAAAGAGAAGGAGAAGGAGAGAGAGGGAAGGATATTGAAGACAAAGAGTGATGGATAAGGAGAGAGAAGATAGAAGATCGAAGGGAAGAGAGAATAAGAGAGAGGAGTGGGAAGGAGAGAGCGTGGCACAACAAGAGAGTGAAAAACAAGGAGAAGGAGGGGGAGAGAGAAAGAGAGTGCAGGACGAGAGAGAAGGAAATGGGGAAACAAGGAGAGCGGGAGAGAGCTAGAAGGAGGAGAGAGAGTACGATAGACTAAGAGAGGAGGGGAAAGAGAGACGGACAAGGAGAGAGAAGTAGAGGGAGATGGAGGAGGGAAGGAGGAAGAAGGAGACGGACAGATGGAGAAGAGGGGAGATAGGAAGGAGAAGGAGAGTGGGAGAGCGAGAGAAACAAGGGGAGAAGGCAAGCGAGGGAGAGAGAGGCAGGAAGAAGAGAGAGAAGTAGAAGGGTAAGGGGAAAGAGAAGGAGAGGTATTGAAGTAGAGGAGAAGGAGAGAGAGGGAAGGAGATTGAAGACGAAGAGTGAAGGATTAGAAGAGAGAAGATAGAAGATATTAGGGAAGAGAGAATAAGAGAGAGGAGTGGGAAGGAGAGAGTGTGGGACAACAAGAGAGTGAAAAACAGGAGAAGGAGGGGGGAGAGAGAAGGAGAGTGCAGGACGAGAGAGAAGTAAATGAGGAAACAAGGAGAGAGGGGGAGAGAGAGGTAGAAGGAGAAGGAGAGAGGAGAGGTGGAAAAAAAGGAGGAGAGCGAGAGATGTGCGTCCCTAGGGTTTCTAGTGCCATTTTTCACCATACTTCCACCTAAATCCACCTAAATCGAGCGTTTTCTTTCTCTTTCTTTCTGTTATGGAGCATGCTATGATTGTCGGAGTGGTTGCTACCGATTCCTACCAAGATTCATGTCAACAAGATGGAGAAAATGGGGGTCCAAGTTCGTGGGTTGGGCAACAACAACAACCACAACAACAAAAACAACATGCACAACATGCACAACAAGAAAATGAGGTGATTCCTCCATCACCTTTGATTGTGGGAGTGGTTTCTACTGATTCATACCAAGTTTCATGCCAACAAAAAGGAGAACATCGGAGTCCAAGGTTGCGGGTAGGGCAGCAACAACAACGTGCACAAGGAAAGGAGGTGGCTCCTCCATCTCCTCCACGAAAGTGGTCCGAGCTTTTCACTCCACAACCAAAGCCACGAACGTCGTTGGAGTTTATTCCACCAATGGAGCGTGGAGGAGCAAAGTTGGCAGCCATTACATGTGAGGATATGGAGGAAGCACTTGGCGCGTGGAAGAAAGTGCTAATGGGGTATTTTTTGGGGTTCAACCCTCACCTTCCCACCCTCGAGAAGCATCTCACTAAGCTATGGAGGGTGTACGGGTCCTTGAAAATTGTTAGGCAAGGGGGCAACATGATGATCTTCCGGTTCACTTTGGATTCCGACCGGCATTTTGCTCTAGAGAATGGGCCATGGTTCGTTAAGGGGGCGCCTCTCATACTAAAACAATGGTCGGCCTAGAAGAAGCACCAAGACAAAATTGGGGTTGTCTTGATTTGGATTCGCTTCCCCGAGCTCGATCTCAAATTTTGGTCGAGGAAGCTTATTGGAACCCTTGCTAGTGTCTTAGGCAACCCACTCTTCATGGATGAAAACATGGCGATGGTTAGAAGGCTTGCATATGCTCGGGATTGTATTGAAGTCCAAGGTACATTTGATTATCCACCACATGTTCTTGTTGCAAATGAGAAGGAAGATGGAGAGGTGGTGCGCGTTGAGTACGAATGGAAGCCACCATATTGCTCACTTTGCTCCACCTTTGGACATAATGAAGGTGTGTGCAAGGGTGGGGAATCACGAAACATGGGAAAGAAAACATGGGTAGTAAAGGGAAGCAACATGAGGCAAACGAAGGAGCTAGAGGAGAAAGGAGGGAGCTAGAGGTTGAAGAAGAGGGCCCACAAATGAAGGAGAAAGGTGGTTTGGGTGGTCCACATGAGGCAAACGAAGAGGGTTGGTCGTTGGTAGGTGGGAAAAGAGGTACAAATGGGGAAAATCACGTGAAGGCTATATATAGGAGGGGACAAGGCAACTTTCCACCCACTACCAAGGTTGGGGAAAGCTTGCAACGGCCTCCAACACTTCTTGTCTCTTGTGGGGCTGAAAGTACACTAGGAGAAATGGATTTTAATGGCAAGGACAAGGAGGTACCATTAGCATGCATAATGGGAAGGGAGGAAGTCCTCTTTTCGTCACAAACAAATGGGGAAGGTTCTCAACCAATGGAACAAGAGATGAGTGGAGAGGCAAAAGGGAGTGGGAGTTTGGCTCACCTAATGGGACAAAAGGTGAGTGGAGGGGCTGAGGTGAGTGGGGAGTTGCATCTAATCCATGTGTTAGGGGATGTAGAGTCCGAAATTGAGGGTGCACCAAAGGAAGGGGTGTTAATGGAAGTTTACGTGGGAAGAGTGTGCATGGGGAGTGTGGGTCTATGGAAGGACGTGATTTTGATGTGGGGAAGGGAAATGCAAAGCTTGGGAGGATGAAGGTGTCGCATGCACCACCATGCAAGATCTCTACGACTTTGTGCTCTCCAAATAAATATGATGTGTTGGCCTCATGTGGGGAGGAAAGTATGCACGAAAAGGAAGGAGGTAGGATGGAGGAGGAGGCCTCTAGTGGGAAGGAAGTCGGCTTGGCAAGCATATTGCACTCCCCCCATCTTCGGTTGATCTAGAGAATGCCTCTCCTCCGGATACATTTAGGCATGTGCGGGAAGGGTAATTGGTTAAACGAAAGAAAGCAAGCAAGGGTATGAAGGGACCTCAGTCCCCTCCACCACAATCATGAAGCTACTTTGTTGGAACGTGTGGGGTGCCAATCTCTCGGGGCGCACGCATATGTTTCGTAGCAAAATAAGACGAGAGAATCCGGATGTGGTTTGCTTTGTTGAGCACAAAGTGAAGAGCGGTAAACTTCCAAATTTTGCACGCGCAGTGTTGGGAAATGGGAGTTGGTGCACGAATAATGATGTGTGCCCATGTGGTCGAATCATAATCATGTGGAAGGAGGAGGTGATAAAGATGGAACGACCAAGCACATCGAGTCAATATATTCAAATGAGAAGGGAAGTATGTGCAAATGGGGTCAATGTGGATCTATTTGTCATCTATGGTGCAAACAATTACTTGGAGAGGAGAAGACTTTGGGACGATGCTAAAGCTAGTCGGCCACCTATGGACACCCCTTGGTTGGTGGTAGGTGACTTCAATTGCATTCGTTGGGATCATGAAAAGAGTGGACGAGGGGGTTTCAATTTGAGTGCCATGAAGGACTTCAATGAGTTCATCGAGGAATCCGAGCTTTTGGAGGTGAGCACGGTTGGGGAGGAGTTTACTTGGTCTAATTCGTCGAGGGGAGTGGGACGAATCGAGACAAGGATTGATGGAGCGTTGTGCTCCAAGGAATGGGTGGAATGCTTTCCGGAATGCTTTTGCACTTTTGGGGTGAATGAACTAAGTGACCACCGACCCTTGGTGGTTAGATGTAACCATGAGGGCGTGAAGAAAAAGAAGGTGTTCCGGTTTGTAAATGCATGGACAAGAGAGGATGACTTTCTTGACGTCGTCCGGAAAGCGTGGGGAGTGTATGTGGAAGGTACACCAATGTTCAAAGTAGTGGGCAAGCTTAATGAGGTTCGAGTGGTGCTAAAGAGTTGGGCTAAAGAGAAATTCGGAAACACAAACGAAGGGGAAAGCAAGGTGAGGGAGGCACTTGAGGAAGTTAGGAGAGAACTCATGGTGGATCCAACCTCGACTAGTCTTGTGGTTCAAGAACAAGCATGCATAGAAGATTACACACGAGCTTTGGCCTTTGAGGAGTCACTTGTGAGACAAAAGTCACGAATCCGATTGTTTAGTGAGGGTGACTCCAACTCTCGGTTCTTCCATGCAACCTTGCGTGTACGAAGGCGATCAATACTATAAGATGCGCGGAGGAGGGGGGCAAGGTGATTGAAGAGGAGGGTGCAATCCGGGAGGCGTTTCGGAATCAATTTGCTACTTTCTTCTCCAACCGAGCCCCAACGACCCAATTATTTCCTAACGTTTGTTTCCCTTGTCTTACTAGGTCCGAGGGTGACTTCCTCACCCATGCCGTGTCCGAGGAGGAGTTGGAAGGGGTGGTGATGAGAAGCAATGATGATAAGGCACTGGGGCCGGTTGGTTTCAATGCAGGATTCTTTAAAGCATCTTGGTCTGTGATAGAGAAGGAGGTGTTCAATGGTGTTGCATTCGCAATGAGGGACATGAAGATTCTTAAGCGTCTCACCTACACGTCCATCATGCTCATACCGAAGAAGACTACTCCCAAGTGTGTTGGTGACTATAGGCCCATCTCCTTATGCAATATGCTATACCGGTTCATGTCGACGATTATGGCTAATCACTTGAAGAGTCTCTTGCCACGTTTGGTAGGAGAGGAGCAAAGCGCGTTTGTCAAGGGGTGGAACATTGGGGATAATATCCTTTTGGGACATGAGTTGTGCCATAATATGCACCTAGACGTGGGAAGGGGACGTATGTGCCTACAACTTGACCTTAGGAAGGCATACGATTTGCTTTCTTGTGATTTCTTGGATGCGGTTCTTGAAAGCTTTGCTTTCCCCTCGAAATGGAGAAGGTGGGTGATGGCTTGTGTGAAAGCGTCCTTTGTGGTAAACGTGAATGGCAAAAATTCAGCTTCATTTGTGGCAACCAATGGGCTTAGGCAAGGGGACCCGATGGCACCTTACCTCTTCGTACTTAGCATCGAAGTCCTTAGTGCCCTTATAAAGGAGGAGGTGGCTGCCGGTCGACTCACTCCACTAAGGTGTGGAAGAGAACGGGTTTCCCATATCTTATTTGCCGATGATGTGATGATTTTCGCCGAAGCTACAAAGGAGAATGCAGTCACTATTAAGCGCATCATGGAGAACTTTGAAGCCATGTCGCGTCTTAAACTAAATACGGAGAAGAGTAACCTATTCTTCGGAGGGGACCATATGGATAAAGAATGGATCACTCACTTTCTTCAAATGAAACCGACGGTTCTACCGGTTAGGTACCTTGGACTACCATTGATATCATCCCGTTTGAGTAAGAGACATTCCCACAGCCTTGTGCAGAAGGTGAGGGCCAAGTTAAGTGAGTGGAGGAGAGGACTTCTCTCTATGGCGGGTCGGGTGGAGTTGGTTAGGAGTGTGCTTGTCTCCTTTAGTCTATTTTGGACCTCGGCTTTCTACATGCCACGAAGCATCTTGCATGAGATTGAACGTATCATGACACACTTCATTTGGGGGAAGAAAAGAAGATGGTGCTTGTTACGTGGAAGGATATATGCACTACAAAGCTCGAGGGTTGGCTTGGCCTTCGTCGACTCACCGAGTGGAATGATGCCGGGTTGATGCGCTTATTTTGGTTGGTTGCATCAAACCAGCCATCACTTTTGGTGAGGGCCATCCGAAGCAAGTATTTGCACAACAAGAGTGTGTGGCATGCTCGACCACCAACTAGTTGTTCTTGGGCTTGGAGAGGGATACTATGACTCCAAGCTAAAGCACGGGACACATTCGTTTTTGAGATTGGGACAACACGAACTTGCGCTTCTTTGAGGACCCTTGGTGTAGGAGGCCTTTCATTTGCAAGGAGCAAGGCTTTAGGTTCCAATATGATATGGGGGACCCATGGACACACGGGTATCTCACTTTTTGGGAGAGGATGGATGGAGGCTGCCATTCCCTAAGTCTCCTCATGGAGGAACTTTGGGGAAGGGTGCAAGGCATAAAGATTACGGGGGGAGAGGACGTGCTTTGTTGCGAGGAAAGTAGAAGGAAGGCCTTATCCCTTAAGGCCGCATGGAGCTTAGTTCGAAGAGAGGGGCCACGCGTGGGCTGGTCCCATGGGGTGTGGCACCCTCTTGCCATACCTAGAGTCTCCTTATGTTTGTGGAGAGCCATGAGAAACCGGCTCCCTACTATGGATTTACTTTGGGCACGACAAAAACATGTGATCTCCCGGTGTGCGCTTTGCATGTGTGCGGGGGAGGGTGTGGAGCATCTATTTTGGGAGTGTAGCTTCTCAAAACAAGTGTGGCGTGGAATTCTTGAAGTGTTGCGGATCCAAGGATTGGGAAATGATGAAATCCATGAAGAACTCGAAAGGATCACATTGGCTTCAAGGAGTACGTTGGACAAGCACATGGCACGACTAGCATATGGTAGCACAATTTATCTACTTTGGAAAGACAGGAATATGCGTGTGATGGAGGGGCAGCAAAGACCGGTTTCCATTGTGATACATAACATCAAGGAGATGGTGAGATTGAAGGCCACTGTTAGCAAGCGAAATGATCTTGTGTTTGAAGAGATTAAAGTGAGATGGTTGTAATACGACTACCCATGTGTGGGGAGCATATTGTATTTGTTTTCTTGGTAGGATAGACACGTTTGTAATGTTGAACTAGCATGATTTTGTATCCGATTATGCGTACTAGCATAATCCGAATTTGTAATTTTCAGCACTTGTGTGCTATATGGAGGATCACCTGCCTTTTTGCCTTGCAAAAAAAAGAGAGGAGAGGTGGACAGAGGGGGAGAGAGTGAGAAGGACAAGGAGTGGGAGGAGAGATGGAGAAGTAGAGAGAACAATAGAGAAGGAGAGAAAGGGAGAAGGAGAGCGACAAGGAGGGAGTGAAACGGAGAAGGGGAGAGAGTGAATTAGAGCGAGAAGCTGAGAGAGGAGAGAGAAGGAGACTGTGAGTGAAGGAAAAGGAGAAAGAGAAGGAGAGAGGGAGAAAGAGTGTTGGAAAGTGGGCTAGACGGAGAAAGACAAGGAGAAGGAGAGAGAGAAGGAAGAGGAGACTGGAAGGGAAGGAGAGAAGGAAAAAGGGAGGGAGAAGGAGAAGTAGAGATAAAAGGTCAGGAGACAGAAATATAGAGAGGGAGAAGGGGAGAGAGAAGGAGAACGAGAGGAGTGAGAGAGAGAGTGGAGGTGACGGAGAGGAAAGAAAAAGGGAGGAGGAGGGAGAAGGACAAGCAAAGCAGAAGGAGAGAGATGAGAGAAGGAGAAGGAGGGAGGGGAGGAAGAGGAGGAGGGAGAAGAAGGAGAGAGGAGGAGGAAAAGGAGAACAAGAGAGAGGGCAATGAGAGAGAAGAACAACGACAGAGAGACGAATAAGGGCACACAGAGAGAAAGAGCACGAGACAGTAGATAAGGAGAGAGAGAGGACAATGGGAGTGAGAGGGGAGGAGAGCGAGAAGGAGACGAGGAGAGGAGAGATAGAGGAGGAGGAGAGAGAAGGAAGAGGAGACTGGAAGGGAAGAGAGGGGAGGGGAGAGAGACGGACAATGAGAGAGAAGTTGAGGGCGATGGAGGAGGGAAGAAGGAAGAAGGAGACGGATAGAGGGAGAAGAACGGAGATGGGAAGTAGAGAGGGAGAGGGAGAGAAGCAAGGGGAGAAGGTAAGCGAGGGAGAGAGAGACCGGAAAAAGAGAGAGAAGGAGAATGGAAAAGGGAAAGAGAAGGAGAGGAATTGAAGTAGAGAAGAAGGAGAGAGAGGGAAGGAGATTGAAGACGAAGAGTGAAGGATAAGGAGATAGAAGATAGAAGATAGAAGGTAAGAGAGAATAAGAGAGAGGAGTGGGAAGGAGAGAGCGTGAGACAACAAGAGAGTGAAAACCAAGGAGAAGGAGGGGGGAGAGAGAAGGAAAGTGCAGGACGAGAGAGAAGGAAATGTGGAAACAAGGAGAGAGGGGGAGAGAGAGCTAGAAGGAGAAGGAGAGAGAGGAGAGGTGGACAGAGGGGGGAGAGTGAGAAGGACAAGGAGAAGGAGGATAGATGGAGAAGTAGAGAGAACAATAGAGAAGGAGAGAGAGGAAGAAGGAGAACGACAAGGAGGGACAGAAATTGAGAAGGGGAGAGAGTGAATTAGAGCGAGAAGTTGAGAGAGGAGAGAGAAGGACACTGTGAATGATGGAAAATGGGAAAGCAAAGGAGAGAGGGAGAAAGAGTGAGGGAGTCGGTAAGTGAGCTAGACGGAGAAAGACGAGGAGAAGGAGAGAGAGAAGGAAGAGGAGACTGGAATGGAAGGAGAAAAGGAAAGAGGGATGGAGAAGGAGAACTAGAGATAAAAGGTAAGGAGAGAGAGAAATAGAGAGAAGGAGAACGAGAGGAGTGAGAGAGAGTGAAGGTGACAGAGAGAAAAGGAAAGGGAGAAGGACAAGCGAATGGCAGAAGGAGAGAGATGAGGGAAGGAGAAGGATGTAGAGGAGGAAGAGGGGGAGGGAGAAGAAGGAGAGAGGGGGAGCAGAAGGAGATGAGAAGGAGAACAAGAGAGAGGGCAAGGAGAGAGAAGGACAACGACAGAGAGAAGGTTAAGGGCACACAGAGAGAAGGAGCAGGGGAGAGCTGATAAGGAGAGAGAGAGAAGGACAATGGGTGTGAGAGGGGAGGAGAACGAGAAGGAGACGAGGAGAGGAGAGATAGAGGAGGAGGAGAGAGAAGGAAAGAGAGAGAAGAGGAGGAGAGTGAGAGAGTGAGAGAGGAGGGGAGAGAGAGACAGACAAGGAGAGAGAAGTAGAGGGAGATGGAGGAGGGAAGGAGGAAGAAGGAGACGGACAGAGTGAGAAGAGTGGAGATGGGAAGGAGAAGGAGAGAGGGAGAGGGAGAAAAGCAAGGGGAGAAGGCAAGCGAGGGAGGAGAGACGCGAAGAAGAGAGAGAAGGAGAAGGAAAAGTTGAAAGAGAAGGAGAGGTATTGAAGTAGAGGAGAAGGAGAGAGGGAGGAGATTGAAGACGAAGAGTGAAGGATAAGGAGAGAGAAGATAGAAGATAGAAGAGAAGAGAGAATGAGAGAGAGGAGTGGGATGGACAGAGCGCGGGACAACTAGAGAGTAAAAAAGAAGGAGAAGGACGGGGGAGAGAAGGAGAGTAGAGGACGAGAGAGAAGAAAATGGGGAAACAAGGAGAGAGCGGGAGAGAGCTAGAAAGAGAAGGAGAGAGGGGAGAGGTGGACTGAGGGGGAGAGAGTGAGAAGGCCAATGAGAGGGAGGAGAGATGGAGAATTAGAGAGAACAATAGAGAAGCAGAGAGAGGGAGAAGGAGAGCGACAAGGAGGGAGTGAAACGGAGAATGGGAGAGAGTGAATTAGAGCGAGAAGCTGAGAGAGGAGAGAGAAGGGGACTGTGAATGAAGGAAAAGGAGAAAGAGAAGGAGAGATGGAGAAAGAGTGTCGGTAAGTGAGCTAGACTGAGAAAGACAAGGAGAAGGAGAGAGATAAGGAAGAGGAGACTGGAAGGGAAGGAGAGAAGGAAAGTGGGGGGAGAAGGAGAAGTTGAGATAAATGGTAAGGAGAGAGAGAGAAATGGAGAGAAGGAGAAGGAGAAGGAGAAGTTGATATAAATGGTAAGGAGAGAGAGAAATAGAGATAAGGAGAAGGAGAGGAGTGAGAGATAGTGAAGGTGACAGAGAGGAAAGCAAAAGGGAGGAGGAGGGAGAAGGATAGAGGAGGAGAGAGAAGGAAAGAGAGAGGAGAAGGAGGATAACGAGAAAGTACGATAGAGTGAGAGAGGAGGTGAGAGAGAGACGGACAAGGAGAGAGAAGTAGAGGGAGATGGAGGATGGAAGGAGGAAGAAGGAGACAGACAGAGGGAGAAGGAGAGAGGGAGAGGGAGAGAAGGAAGGGGAGAAGGCAAGCGAGGGAGAGAGAGACAGGAAGAAGAGAGAAGGAGAAGGGAAAAGGGAAAGAGAAGGAGAGGTATTGAAGTAGAGGAGATGGAGAGAGAGTGTAGGAGAATGAAGACGAAGAGTAAAGGATAAGGAGAGAGAAGATAGAAGATAGAAGGGAAGAGAGAATAAGAGAGAGGAGTGGGAAGGAGAGGGCGCGGGACAACAAGAGAGTGAAAAACAGGGAGAAGGAGGGGGGATAGAGAAGGAGAGTGCAGGACGAGAGAGAAGGAAATGGGGAAACAAGGAGAGAGGGGGAGAAAGAGCTAGAAGGAGAAGGAGCGAAAGGAAAGGTGGACAGAGGGGGAGAGGGTGAAATGGACAAGGAGAGGGAGGGGAGATGGAGAAGTAGAGAGAACAATAGAGAAGGAGAGAGAGGGAGAAGGTGAGTGACAAGGACGGAGTGAAACGGAGAAGGGGAGAGAGTGAATTAGAGCGAGAAGCTGAGAGAGGAGAGAGAAGGAGACTGTGAATGAAGGAAAAGGAGAAAGAGAATGAGAGATGGAGAAAGAGTGTCGATAAGTGAGCTAGACGAAGAAAGACAAGGAGAAGGAGAGAGAGAAGGAAGAGGAGACTGGAAGGCAAGGAGAGAAGGAAAGAGGGGGGAGAAGGAGAAGCAGAAGGAGAGAGTTGAGAGAAGGAGGAGGAAGAGGAGGGAGAGGACGAGGGAGAAGAAGGAGAGAGGAGGAGGAGAAGGAGATGAGAAGGAGAGCGACGAAGAGAAGAATAAGGGCACACAGAGAGAAGGAGTAGGGGAGAGTAGACAAGGAGAGAGAGCGAAGGACAATGGGAGTGAGAGGGGAGGAGTGCGAGAAGGAGACGAGGAGAGGAGAGAGAGAGGAGGAGGAGAGAGAAGGAAAGAGAGAGAAGGAGGAGAGCGAGAGAGTACGATAGAGTGAGAGAGGAGGGGAGAGAGAGGCGGATAAGGAGAGAGAAGTAGAGGGAGATGGAGGAGGGAAGGAGATGGACAGAGGGAGAAGAGCGGAGATGGGAAGGAGAACGAGAGAGGTAGAGGGAGAGAAGAAAGGGGAGAAGGGAAGCGAGGGAGAGAGAGAGACAGTAAGAAGATAGAGAAGGAGAACGGAAAGGGGAAAGCTTGGAAGGTCTAAAGGGGAAAGTGGCGCAAGGGAGGGTCTCCATCCACCACCAACACCAGCATTACACATTTCTTCCCAAAGTTTGGAAGTCAAGATGTTGCACCAGATCTAGGGAGTACTAAAATGCCCTCAAAGAAGTGGAGTGACCTCTTCACGGCTGGCCCAAGGATCTCCACAACCCTTGAGTTCATCCAGCCGGCCATGAAAGTAGGAGAGAAGCTAGCTATGTGCTCTAAGCAAGAGGTTGTCGATGCCTTGAAGAAGTGGGACAAGATTCTAGTCGGATATTTCATTGGTTTCAGACCACATCTACCAACATTAGAAAAACACCTCCACAAGTTGTGGGGTTTGGTTGGAGGTGCGGAAGTCATAAAAAGAAGTCAAGGTTTCCTCGTCTTCCGATTCACCCTTGGAGAAGATAGGAAGAACGTGCTTGAGGGAGGCCCATGGTTTGTTCGAGGTTCCCCACTCGTGGTCCAAGAATGGGCACCGGATGTGGTCATGACAAGGGCTAGCATCACCACGGTCCCCATATGGGTTCGACTTCCGGAACTCGACCTTCGATCTTGGTCACCAAAAACGTTGAGCAACATCACTAGTGTCCTAGGGAGGCCACTATATATGGACGAGCATACCGCCTCCGGGAGACGGCTGGCCTTTGCGAGGGTGTGCGTGGAAGTAACCCACGATTTTGAATACCCAAGTAGGGTAGAAGTTCAAGTGGAAGGCACCGACATACATAGAGTCCTTATGGAGTATGAATGGAGGCCCGGGTATTGCATGGAGTGTATGGAGTTTGTCCACGAAATTGGGAAGTGCCCAAGGAAGCAAGCAACAATCAAACAAGAGGTGGTGCCAAAGGAGAAGGCTGAGAAGTGGGTAGTGGTATCTCGAAGGAAGGCTGGATATGGAGCTGGAAAGGTGGGGAACACATACATTGAGGATGCAAACCTAGAGCATGCTGGGACACCAAGAACCATAGGCGAGGTGGTAAGTGGAGAGGCTGGCCGGAGAGAGGGAGAGGGAGAGGAGGGTGAAAGAGATGATGACATGGATGCTAGAGGGGCTGACGTGGATGTGAATGCAAGTGAGGAGGGGACACGTGGAGGGCCAGGTGGGACAGATAGGAGCAAGGGAAATAACAAGGTCTTGGCACAGTTTTGCTCCCCCCAAACTTTGGAAGGAACAAATGGGGAGCCTCCACGTCACACCATGGAAACAAACTTGGGAGACAACTTGGAAGTCCTCCCAAGCCTCCTAACGAATTCAAACAGGGGTGCAAAAGCAAAGGAGTCTATTGGTGGCAAAAAGGAGCAAAGGTTAGTGGGGAGGGAAAGTGTGTGTTCCATTTTGCGACAAACCAATGACAAGGGGCTTGAGTGCTCTAGTGTTGCATGGGCAAATGAGGAGAGGACAAGTGGACATGAAGAAGACAAAATGGGGTATCACAAGACTCCTCCAAAAGACTATAGCTTGGGACAATATTCTCTTGGTGGTCAAGGGTATGGGAATTTCTCACGTGCAACTTGTTGGGTGGGGGAGTGCACTTTGGACACATTGGAAATTTCAGAGATATCCCCACAAGGGAAATCGCAGCAAGCAAAGGAGATGGATCCAAAAATATGTGAGAGGAGGAGAAACATCTCCAAAGGAGAGGAGGAAGAGGAAAATGGACCAGCTTCTATGTTGCAAAATGAGGCACGATGGGATTTAACCACAAGGGTGGCACGAGGAAATGAGCATGGAAAGAAAGTGGAAGAACCGAGTGGGGAAGGGTTTGAAGTATGTGGATCCTCGGAGGACAAACTCATAGAGAGCATAGCAGAAAGGAAAGAAGAAGGGCATGAGGAAACACACACAAAACGGGTAGCGTCCCCACCACCACTACTTAGGAGATCCGGGAGAAAGAGTAGTTGGAGCAAAGGAGGTCATGTGGAGGGAAGGGGTTTGCACCCCCACCTTGAATCCATGAATATCTTAGTGTGGAATGTGCGCGGCACAAATGTTCCCGGCCGTGCACTCATGATTAGGGGTCGAATAAAGGAGGTAAACCCAGATGTGGTGTGTCTTTTGGAGCACAAGGTCAAGTATAAAAAACTTGAACGATTTACGCATGTGATTTGGCCCAACGAATGGACGTCAAATAGTATGACTGTGGACTCCTGGAGGATTTTGGTGCTATGGAATGATCAGATAGTAAGCTTGGGGGTTACGTTCGAATCAACACAACTCCTTCACTTCCATGGGCGTTTGAGAAAGGATGGCATCGATTTTGACCTTACGACCATCTACGGGGAAAATGGGCACGTGGATCAGCGAGCATTGTGGAGGGACCTACTACATGTTGCACCACATGAATCAAGACCTTGGCTGGTTGGGGGAGACTTTAATTGCATCAGGTCACCTAGTGAAAAACGTGGAGGGTCTGTTGGAAATGATATTGCCATTCAGGAATTCAATGATTACGCTGATGCTCTCCAACTCCTAGAGATGCCGTCTACGGGAGCTGAATTTACGTCATCAAACTCTTCTGAGGGAAGTGCGTGCATTGAGACGAGGATAGATAGACTTCTGATGAACCACGCGTGGCTGGAGGCATTTCCCCACTCTTTCTATGTTGTCAGTGCAAAGGACCTAAGTGACCATGCCATGCTTGTTATGAAGACGGAAGGAAATGAAAGACAGAAGAAGAAGATGTTCAGATTTGCAAATTATTGGGCGGATCATGAGAAGTTTGGGGGAGTTGTTCAACGAGCATGGACCACGTATGTTGAAGGCACCCCCATGTATCGTGTTATGGGCAACCTAAACGAAGTGAGGAAGGCCCTTATAAGTTGGAGTGGCACACCTTTGGCAACATTACAAACAAGGTCGGAGAGACACGAGAGACACTTGAGGAGGCGAGAACGAAACTACTCAGCCACCCATCTGATGAAGGGCTGGCTCGGGCCGCACGGGACGTAAAGGATACGCTTGCTCGAGTCCTCGTTTGGAAGGAGTCCATCATACGACAAAAATCAAGAGTAAAGTGGTTAAAGGAGGGAGATCGAAACACTAGTTTTTTACATGCACAACTTAGAGTGAGGAGAGCCGCAAATCAAGTGAGGTGAGTGGGGGAGGGACCAAATAGAGTGGAGGATGAGGCATGCATCCGGGAAACCTTTCGGCTCTTTTATGCTAACTTGTTTGCTAATGATTTTCAGGTACAACCTCTCAACCAAACCATTGTCTTACCACGACTCAGGCAAGAAGAGGGGGCATCTTTAATTTGAAAGCTAGACCTTAAAGAACTCCAAGACGTAGTGTTAAATGCAAATGTGGACAAGGTGCCGGGGCCCGATGGATTCAATGCCATGTTCTTCAAAGCCACATGGGATATAATCAAGAAAGACCTTATCAAGGTTGTTGCCTCATGCCTCGAGAGTGGGAGGGTTCTAACTCAATGGAACAACACGTCCATCACGATCATCCCGTAAAAAAAGCCCCCAACCATGGTAGAGGGCTTTCGACCCCTAGCTCTATGCAACATGACGTATAGATTCACCTCCAAAGTACTTGCAAATCGCTTGAAGGGGCTGTTACCGCGATTGGTGGGGGGAAATCAGAGTGCCTTTGTCAAAGGTCGGAGAATAGGTGATAACATTTTACTAGCACATGAGCTTTTTCACAACCTTCATCTTGAGAAAGGGAATGGACGTATGTGCATAAAGCTGGACATAAGGAAAGCATATGACTCCATTTCTTGGGAGTTTCTTGACCAAGTAATGGAGAGGTTCAGCTTTCTGGACAAGTGGCGACGGCTGATTTTGGCATGTGTAGAGGCCTCGTTTGTTGTGACCGTAATGGAGCAAACTCAGCCCCATTCCGAGCCCGAAATGGGTTGAGGCAAGGTAACCCTTTGGCCCCCTACCTATTCGTGTTGTGCATGGAGGTGCTGAGTGAGATGGTGCGGATGGCGGTCTTAGAGAAAAAAATCGAGCCATTAAACTGTGGAGATATTCACATGTCACATCTATTGTTTGCAGATGATGTTTTGCTATTCGCCAAGGCTACAAAGGCAAATGCGAGGGCCATAAGAAGGGTTCTTGAGGAGTTCACAGCAATTTTGGGGCTGAGATTCAATGCTTCAAAAAGTCAAGTTTTCATGGGAGGTGACGTGGTGCATGGAGCATGGATCGAAGCACATCTTCGGATGGAGCGAAAGGCTTTCCCAGTTGTCTAGTAGAAAGCCTTTCGCTCCATCCGAAGATGGGACGAAGCCATTGTGCACCTTTGCTGAACAAAGTAAGGGCACGACTCACCACCTGGAAGCAAACTCTCCTATCTATGGCTGGAAGAGTGGAACTTGTGCGCAGTGTCCTTACATCCGTCAGCATCTACGAGACATCGGCTTTCCTACTACCAAGGAAAAGTTTGAAAGAACTAGACAGCATCATGTCTCATTTCATTTGGGGAGGGGAGAAGAAGTGGGTCGCGGTAGCATGGAAGGACGTGTGCACACCTAAAGAAGAGGGAGGCCTTGGACTCAAGAGACTAACGGAGTGGAACGATGTGGGCCTCCTCCGGTTGTTTTGGCTTGTGGTGGCGGACATCAATTCGCTATGGGCTAAATGTGTTCGCCGGAAGTACTTAAAAAATCGCTCCATTGGCTTCCACGACCACCATCTACGTCCTCCTGGCATGGCGTGGCTTGCTTCGAGTTCGAGACATGGCTCGGAAGCACATCCAGTACGAGGTGGGAAATGGGGAAGACATACGATTCTTCCAACACCCATGGTGTGGAGAGCCGTTTCAATGCGAGGCTTGGGGTTACCAGATCCACTATGAAATGGGAGTACCTTGGGACACTAGGGTCTCATATTTCATACGAGAGGGGCTTGGAGCCTCCCACCCCCACGGTCTAGTGTGATGGAAGAAATCTGCTCGAGGGTGCGGCATACTAGGATTTTCGGAGGCATGGATAGACCCTTTAGACCAAATGGAAAGGGTGCTGCACTAGGCATGAAAGAAGTGTGGAGTTGGGTGAGAGAACCGGGTAGAAAGGTGGCTTGGGCAGGCGTTGTTTGGCAAAAATTTGCTATCCGCAAACATGCACTCACGACATGGAGAGCAACGAAAGGACGCTTACTTACAAAGAAGCTCATGCTGCAGCGAGGAGCAATGCATGACCCAACTTGCGTGTTGTGTGACGGCAAGGAAGACGACATGGAGCACCTCTTCTGGGGATGTCCATACATAAAGGATGTGTGGAGCTCCCTCCTTGGATACTTGCAGCGAAACCCGCGCGTGACACGAAATTTAGAGGGTGAGGCGATGCGTCTATCACATGGATGCGGAAGCAGACTTGGAAATGTAGTAAGACGGTGGGTTTTTAATGCTATGATCCATGAGTGCTGGCTGGAACGGAACCGAAGGATTTTTGAGAACGAAAGAAAGAAGTCGGTAGACATTGTGGCAATTGCTAAAGATATCGTTCGATGCTTGAAGGACAAGGCTATAAAGCTTGCAGCGGACGAAGCTGAAGTGCAGCAATTTCTTAACACTTGGAGGTAGAGATAGCCTAGCTTGCTCAACTCTTGGCTGCAGCCATGACCCCAAAAATCAAACTACAACGCCGAATGCCAATTTATGTACTTGTAGTGTAGAGGCCGGTTATGCATGTGGCATAAACCCGTAAACTTATCCTTACATTATTTGGTAGGTTGTAAACAGTTTTTTACCTTAACAAAAATTAGAGGCCAAGCCTCCTTTTTCACTTGCAAAAAAAATAATAAGAGAGAGGAGTGGGAAGGAGAGAGCGCGGGACAACAAGAGAGTGAAAAACAAGAAGAAGAAGGGGGGAGAGAAGGAGAGTGCAGGATGAGAGAGAAGGAAATGGGGAAACAAGGAGAGAGGGGGAGAGAGAGATAGAAGGAGAAGGAGAGAGAGGAGAGGTGTACAGAGGGGAGCGAGTGAGAAGGACAAGGAGAGGGAGGAGAGATGGAGAAGTAGAGAGAACAATAGAGAAGGAGAGACAGGGAGAAGGAGAGTGACAAGGAGAGAGTGAAATGGAGAAGGGGAGAGAGTTTATTAGAGCGAGAAACTGAGAGAGGAGAGATAAGGAGACTGTGAATGAAGGAAAAGGAGAAAGAGAAGGAGAGAGAGAGAAAGAGTGTCGGTAAGTGAGCTAGACGGAGAAAGACAATGAGAAGGAAGCGGAGACTGGAAGGGTGTATGTGATAGTGTAAGTCCTCATAGGAAATGATGCACAAAACCTCACCCTGGGAGAATTATACACCAACTAGAAGAAAAAAAACCAAAAAAAGGTAATGCAAATAAGAACCTTAATGGACGTTACACTTTGTATCACTTGAGCATGTTAAGGTTGTCTTTGTCTTTCACTTAAGTACTTAATTAACTTGCACGAATGATTCATTAGGCTAGGTGTGTGGACTTAATACATATATTGAATCGGCCTGTAAGATTACCGTGTCCAATGATCGATAAAAATGAGTCCATCGAGTCGAGTTTCTATATTGAATAATACATCAATATTCGGATTTTGTAGGTATATCCGCTGAAAACCCACACGAGACAACACTCCTCCTCCTTGGCGCCAAAGAGGTTTAACGGCTTGTTGCACATGCTAAGTGCAACCGTGATTCCAACGAAAGTGAGTTAGGATTTCCCTGTTTTACGAATGATTTTTCCTTTCTTTATTTTGCTCGGGACTAGCAAAAGTTAGGTGTGGGGGTATTAAATTGACATCATATCATGCATACATTTGTGTCTTATATCCGTTATCTTTCACCTTAACAATGCTACGTAACGAGTTTAATGTTTAAGTTTCAGGAATAAGCAGGTCTGAGGAGAAGAGGCACAAAAAGGACTCAAAAGCAAGGAAAAGGACTGAGTTGCAAGACTTGGGGACTGAGATGCAAGAGGGAAGGATCCGGATGTAAGCCCAAAGGACCAATGAGTAAATCAAGAAACTCCACACCATCATGAGGAGTATTTTGGCAATTTGATTCGGGCCTGAGCTCCAACAATTGACTTGGCTGCATCACACATGAAGAAAGAAGCCAGACAAATACACCCAAAATCCATACTCGATCCAAAGTCCATCGACCGCCAATTGGCGGTCGGGTCAGCTCTGCATCTGCTAATACTTTGGCGGGTCATGTATTAGGTTGTATTTAGTCTATTTTTGGTATACGTTTAGTCCCATACCGATGGATTGTCCCGAATTACCTTTTTCTATGGCTATAAATAGAAATCTTCCTCTTCCTTTGTATACATCTCCTCTCTTGGTGGCCATCCTCTCTATTAGGAGTAAAGCCTTGGAGCAAAACTCTGGTGGAGAGAGGCTACAACTAATTGAGTGAGTAATAAAAGATCTTTTGTAAGTTTCTTCGTATTGTCTCTTTTGAATTCTTACATACTAAGTTAACTTTATTTGTTTTAGTCTTCTTAGAAATAATTAGCATGTTTTCTTTTCTTAGTATGAATGCTAGTCTCATAATGTATGGGTAGTTCCATACCCCTTTGAGGGTGGAGTAGGTGTCTATACATGTTATGTAGATGGAATGAATGCTACACATTGTTACATGTGAGAAATGTTAGTATGCTTGTTTGAATTAAAGAGAATACTTAACTTGATGGTTTCTGCCATAATATTTAGGTACATTCCATGCTTATTTAGGTTCTTAATAACAAAGTTACCATGCTCATATTAATCACCTAGGTTAGTGATTTGGATGATAGGTCTTGCCATGAGGTACTTGTTATGCATATCAAACACTACCTACACTTGTGCTTAATGAATGCATTCATCACACTTATTTCATGTTTACACACACTCCACCCTTTAGGGGTTTTCCATTCCTCATTTCTAGCTTGTTCTATTAGTCACTTAGTTTCATTTCTTCTCGCACTTTCATCAAGATGTTGCTTACCCGTGTTGGGTTGTTAGTCTAGTTAGTTTAATCTAACTTTTCTCCACCTTGTTTCCCACTCGCCTTCGAACTAATCAAAGCCAACACACCTCCCTGTGGATCGACCCATCTTTGCCACCACTTCAACGCGGTTGTGGACTTGCAGTTATTATAACTGATTCAATCACTGGACCAAAGGCTTCCACAACCTTAGAGTATGTCCCTCCGGCTGAGCAAGGAGGGGAGAAGATGGCTCTATGCTACAAGCAAGAAGTAGTTAATGCTTTGAAGAGATGGGACAAGGTACTTGTTGGCTACTTTATTCCGTTTAAACCAATTTTTCCTACACTAGACAAGCACCTCCACAAGAGGTGATGTTTGGTTGGAGGCATGGAGGTCATCAAGAGGACTCAAGGTTTCCTCCTTTTTTTTTTCACTCTTGGAGAAGATAGGCAACGTGTGCTTGAAGGGGGCCATGGTTTATACGTGGGTGTCCTCTGGTAGTTCAAGAATGGTCTACGGATGTGGCTTTGAAAAGGGCGAGTATCACTATGATTCCCATTTGGATTCGTCTACCGGAGCTAGACCTTCGATTTTGGTCTCAAAAATGTTGAGCAACATTGTGAGCGTTCTCGGGAGACCGTTATACATGGATGAGAAAACCGCCTCGGGGAGGAGATTAGCCTATCCAAGGGTATGCGTGGAAGTGGCCCATGATTTCACTTACCCGAGTTGGGTGGAGGTGAAAGTAGAAGAAGCCGACACACATGGAGTAAATGTGGAGTATGAGTGGAGGCCCGGCTATTGCACGAATTGTAGGGAGTTTAGTAATGATTTGGAGCAATGCAAGCTGAGGCAAGGGGCCATAAGCAAGTTTAGTGAGCTGCCAAAGGAGAAGGCAGAGAGATGGGTAGTTGTAAATCGGAGGAAGGCTAGAAGTTGGCTTGATAAGGAAGAAAGTTTGAAGGTGTGAAGCAAGGGCATTGACGGGATGGGACTTGGGATTGGATTGCCCTCTCATACTTTGAGCTCGGAGATGGTGGATGCTCGGAGGGGAGAGGAGAAAGGAGAGGGTGGAAGAGATGATGATGTGGAGGCTAGAGGAGAGGGCATGGACAAGGGTGCAAATCAGGAAGTGCCACGTGGAGAGACATGTGAGAGGGAACAAGTGGAGGAAAATAGCAAGGGTGAGGAGATTTTTTGTTTCTCCCATGAGATGGGGGCCACAAATGTGGAATTGACAGGTGATATGAGCCAAAATAGCATTTAGCACAAGATGGAAGCATCCAAGTCTATAACGAATTCTCACATGGGTGCAAAACAGAGTGAGCCTATTGGTGGACAAAAAAAGCAAAGAGAAATGGGAGATAAAATTGGTTCCCCCATTTTGGGAAAAGGCAATGGGAAGAGTGATTGAACGTTTTAATTAAACCGCAAGTGCACGACCACGTTGAAGCGGTGGCAAATACGGGTCGTCCTCAGGGAGGTGAGCAGCCTTTCGTTTGCACAAAATCAAGTGGCGAAAATATGGAAGAGAGTGTATTATGCTACTCTACGCTACGCTACACTACGAAGTACGAAATGCGAAAGGAAGCAACAAACGATTAACTAAAACTAAACAATGAATGAAAGAAGAGTGCTGGAATTCAGATATGGAAAAACCCCTAAGGGGTACAGTGAGTGCACACATGCAAAGAGGTGGGTGCTGAACACATTCTATAAGCACAAATGAAGGTGGTGTTATCATGCATAGGAAGTGTCTAAATGTTATGGCAAAACCTATCAATCCATTCACCAACCTAGTTGATTAACATTTACATATGCAAGTTGTTTATTTCAGAACCTAAACAAACATGAGAGGTGTCTAATCATTTTGGAAAAACTCATCAAGTTATAAATTCTATCCTAAACAAGCAAGCATACATTCATGTTTTATCAACACATTGGAAATAAAGCATTCATTCCATTCTCTAATGCATGTATGAACATCTACTCCACGCCCCAAAGGGGATGGAACTACTCACTACACATTACACTAATTATTAAACTAAGCAAAGAAAGCATATTAACTAAGCTACTAAAACTAATGAAATAAAATTAAATAAAGTAAAACAAGAAACATAAAACAAACAACATAATAAAGAAACATTTAATAAAGTGACTCACATTGCAAGTAGCATCCTCCTACTTTAGTTTGTGCTTCAAGGCCTCACTTCCAGTAGGAAGAATATCCACTTAAAAATATGGAGTGATTACAATAGAAGGTGAAGAGTTCTATTTATAGCAATAGAAAAAGGTAATCTGGGACAATCCCCCGATGTGGGACTAAAAAAATACCATAAATGGACTAAATACACACTAATACGCGACCCACCAAAATCATAGCAGATTTGGGCCAAAACAGACTGCCATTAGCGGTCTATATGGTTCGGATCCCGATATGTTTTCTTCTGGGCTTTTTTGGTTGTCTTTGGTGATCTTTGATGCATCTACTTTGCTTGCTGGAGCTCCGACCCGAATAGAATTGCCAAAATACTCCCCATGATGGTGTGGAGTATTTTGTTTTGCTCTTTGGTCCTTTGGTCTTACGTTCAGGTCCTTCTCCCTTGCATCTTAGTCCCCAAATCTCACAATTCAGTCCTTTTTCCCAGCTTTTGGGTCCTTTTATGCTTCATCTCTTCAAACCTATTTATTCCTGAAAAGTAAATATAAAACTCGTTACATAGCATTGTTTAGGTGAAAGATAATGGATATAAGATGCAAATATGAGCATGAAATGATGTCAATCAAAGAGACTTGAGTGCTCTAGATTTAAATGGGCAAATGAGGAGGCACCAAGTTTATTTGCAAAAGAAAAAAGGGAGGACCACATGACTCCTCTTTGGGGGAAATATCAGAAAACACCTCACTTGAAGGGAGTAGGAGACGTGAAGAGGGAGAGGGATTTTTTCATGGGAAGGGAGCACGTGAATAAGGTGGAGAGTTGGTTATTATGGGAGAGGCAACTCTTGGAGAGAACTTTAGTGGCAAGATGGGGACATGCCAATTCGGCATCAGGAGAAGGAGGAAACATCAAGACGCAAACAATGGAGATGGGGGACACGCAACTTCATCCATTGAAGGGTGTAATAAAAAGAGGAACACCTCCAATGAAGAGGAAAACACAAGTGAGCTAGCCTCTTTGGTGCATGCGGAGGTGGAGTAGGATTCACCCACGAGAGTGGCAAAAGGCAAGGACCTAATCAAAACAATGACACAAACTAGTGGGGGGAGGTATGAAATTCTAAGAAATAAGGACTATGTGGAGAAGGAGGAAGACGAGAGGGAGGGTGTGGGCCTTGTAGAACCGTGTTTGAAGAAAGCTAGCTCGCCCCCACCACACTTCGGCGATCCAGGAGAAAGGTTAACAACAAAGTTTCACGTGGAGGTCATGGGGGTCATCCCGCATCTTAAACCCACGAATGTGCTAATGTGGAATGTACGCAGAGCAAATGGACTCGGCCGTACACTTTTGATTAGGGGTCGAATAAATGACACAAACCCGGATGTGGTGTGTCTTGTGGAGCACAAGGTCAAGCATAAGAAGATAGAAAGGTTTAAACGAGCGATTTGGCCTCATGCATGGAAGGTAAATATCATGATCATGGACTCCGGGAGGATTTTGGTGCCATGGAATGACCACATAATGGACTTAAGTGTCACTTTTGAAACACCACAATTGCTCCACTTCAAGGGCTGCCATAAGAAGGATAGGACCGGGTTTGACATCACGGCTGTTTATGGAGAAAATGGGCATGTGGATAGGAGTGCTTTGTGGAGCGATCTACTTCTAGTGGCACCCAAAGTTTCGAGGCCGTGGATAGTGGGGGTGACTTTAAATTGCATCGGGTAGCAAGTGTGAAACATGGTGGTCCTGCTGGAAATGAGATCGCAATGAAAGAATTTAAAGAGTGTACTGATGCACTTCAGCTCCTTAAGGTGCCTTCTATGGGAGGGGAGTTCACGTAGTCGAACTCATCCGAAGGAAGTACATGTATTGAGATGAGGATTGACCGAATACTTATGAACAATGCGTGGCTTGAGATGTTTCTGAAATCTTTCTACATTGTTGGTGGCAAGGATTTGAGTGACCATGCCATGCTAATCACGAAGACGGAGGGGAATGAAAGACGGAAAAAGAAGATATTTAGATTCGAAAACCATTGGACGGAGCATGAGGAGTTTCGTGGAGTAGTGGATAGAGCGTGGACTACTTTCGTGAGGGGCATGCCCATGTTTCGTGTGGCTGCAAAATTAAATGAAGTTAAGAAGGCACTCATAGGATGGAGTGGAAACACCTTTGGAAATGTTACCCACAAGGGGGGGAGGCCCGTGTAGCCCTTGTGGAGGATAGGAAGCAAAGGTTACACCTCCCACACGATGTTGCTCTAGTCGTTGCTGAAGGGATAGCAAAGGGGGACCTTGAGCGTGTTCTTGCTTGGGAGGAGTCTCTTATCCGACAAAAATCAAGGGTGAAGTGGTTGAAAGAGGGGGACCGGAACACTAGGTTTTTCCATACAAATCATCGAGTGAGGAGAGACACCAACCAAGTCAGAATAGTGTGTGAACGAGCTAGTATCGTGGAGGAGGGACAAATTCAGGACGCCTTTCGGTGTTTTTACGCTAACTTGTTTGCTAATGATTTTCCGGTACAACCCGTAAACCCATCGATTGTCCTACCACAACTCTTGCCGGCGGAGGGGAGAGAACTAATATGAAAGCTGGAATTGAAAGAAGTAGAAGATGAAGTGGTACATGAAAATGCGGACAAAGCACCGGGACCCGATGGTTGCAATGTAAAATTCTTCAAGACCGTTTCAGACCTCAGCAAGAGGGACGTGCTTAAGGCCATTAGTTCTTGTTCGGACAATGGGAAAGTGTTAGCTCAATGGAACTCCACATCGATCACAATCATTCCAAAGAAGAAAGTACCAAGTTTGGTACAACATTACCGACCCATAGTGCTATGCGACATGACCTATAGATTCACATCGAAAATGGTCCTTGAAGAGTTCACGGCTTGCTCGGGGCTTTGATGTAGCACGTCGAAAAGCCAAGTTGTTATGGGGGGAACGTGCCACATGGAGCATGGAAGGCAGCACACCTTGGTAAGGAACGAAATCAGTTTCCGGTGGTCTACCTTGGGCTGCCATTATTTTCCGAGATAATGGGAAGAAGTCATTGCATGACACTTGTGAATAAGGTAAAGGCGCATCTTAGCACTTGGATGTAGAATTTTGTATCGATTGGCGGATGGGTTGAACTTGTGAGAAGTGTGCTTGTCTCCCTTAGTATCTATTGGACATCCGCCTTCCTAATCCCACGGAAAGTGTTGCATGAGATGGATAGTCTTATGTGCCATTTCATTTGGGGGGGGGGGGGGGGGGGTGAAGAAGTGGGCTGCGGTGGCTTTGAGAGATGTGTGCACACCGAAGGATGAAGGAGGCCTCGGTCTGAAAAGACTAACAAGTTGGAATGATGTGGGCCTCCTTCACTTGTTGTGACTTTTGGTGGCGGACAGAAGTTCTCTTCGGGTGAAATGTGTGCGTCGGAAACATCATAAAAACCTCTCAATTTGGCTTGCAAGACCACCAACAACTTCATCGTGGTCATGGAGAGGGCTCCTCCGAGTCCGACACATTGCTCGACGGCACATCCAATATGAGGTGGGGAGTGGTGAAGAGATACATTTCTTCCATTACTCGTGGTGCGGAGAATCATTTCTTCTGCCTGCTCTGTGCTGTAGCTAGTCGTCTCCGAATCACGTCGACCTTCTCTGAAAATAACTGTATAATGTCAGGTCCAACTAGCTGTCTCTCGCCCACATCACTCCAGCATACCGGCGATCTACACAGCCTCCCGTATAATGCCTCATATGGTGTCATCCCAATACTCGAGTGGTAGATGTTGTTGTAGGCGAACTGTATCAGCAGCAAGTGCTCATCCCAATGCCCAACCCAGTCAAGTGTACACGCTCTCAGCATGTCCTCCAATGTCTGTATCGTCCACTCTGACTGGTCATCTGTCTGTGGGTGGAAAGTTGTGCTAAACTTCAGGCGTGTCCCCAGTGCTCTGTGTAGACTCTCCCAAAATCGCGAAGTAAATCTGGGATCTCTATTTGAAATTATACTGACTGGTACACCATGAAGTCTGACAATCTCATCAATATATAACTTAGCTAGACCCTCCAGAGCAAGAGTGGTCTTAATAGCTAAGAAATGCGCCGACTTGGTTAGTCGATCGACTATAACCCAAATCGCGTCGTGGAATCTCCGTGTCTTCGGTAGCCCCGTAACAAAATCCATCGTCACGTGATCCCACTTCTACTCGGGCAACTCAATCCTCAGCAACTGCCCCGCTGGTCTCTGGTGCTCGATCTTCACTTACTGACAGACCAAACACCTCGACACAAAGTCTACAACGTCCTTCTTCATACCTCGCCACCAGAAGTTCCGCTGCAGATCTTTGTACATCTTGGTGCTCCCTGGATGAATGGAATATCTCGATCTGTGTGCCTCCTCCATGATATCATGTCTCAGGTCCTCTGTCCTCGGCACCCAGATACGGTCTCTGAATCTCAGACCTCCATCCACCCCAACTTTGAAGTCTGACCTATCTCTAACCGCTAACTGTAGTAAACTGCTCAACTCCTCATCTGTAGTCTGAGCATGAATCACTGCCGATACTGTCTGAGGCTTTACTCTCAATCCTGCAATCACTGCACCCTCAGAGCTATCTGCAAATGGTCTCCACTCTGCTAAAGACTCCAGTAGTCGCCACTCCTGAATGCATAGGCCTGCTACTGATACCTCCACCTTCCAGCTCAAAGCGTCTGCAACTGTGTTCGCCTTCCCCGGATGGTAAGAGATAGTGAAATCGTAGTCCTTAATGAACTCAAGCCATCTGCGCTGCCTCATGTTCAACTCCTTCTGCGAGAACAGGTACTTCAAACTCTGATGATCTGTAAATACCTCAAACTGCTCGCCATAAAGATAGTGTCTCCAGGTCTTCAGTGCGTGAACCACTGCTGCTAACTCCAAATCATGTGTCGGGTAATTCCTCTCATGGACCTTCAGCTGTCTGGATGCGTACGCGATCACCCTCCCGTGCTGCATAAGTACACATCCTAAGCGAACACCTGAAGCGTCGCTATAAATCACGAATCCACCCGTGCCACTCGGCAATGACAAAACTGGTGTTGTGGTCTACAGTCTCTTCAGCTCCTGAAAGCTGTCATCGCACTTCTGTGATCATACAAAGGTGACTCCCTTCTGTGTCAGAGCTGTCAGTGGTGCTGCCAATCTCGAGAAGTCCTTGATGAAGCGATGGTAATAACCCGTCAGTCCAACAAAGCTCCTAATCTCCGTCACGCTCGTAGGGGTCCTCCACTGTGTCACTGCCTCTACCTTCGCCGGATCCACTGATATCCCCTCTGCCGATACAACGTGCCCGAGAAATGCCACTCTGTCCAACCAAAACTCGCACTTTGAGAACTTAGCATATAACTGCTGCGCCCTCAAGATGCTGAGTACAATCCTTAGATGCTCTCTGTGCTGCTCCACATCTGGTGAATAGATCAAAATGTCATCCACGAAGATAATCACAAATATATCAATATACTGCCTGAATGTCCGGTGCATCAGATCCATGAACGCTGCCGGAGCATTCGTCAATCCAAATGGCATCACCAAGAACTCATAGTGTCCATATCTCGTCCTGAAAGCTGTCTTCTGGATGTCCTCATCTCGGATCGTCAACTGGTGATATCCTGAACGCAGGTCAATCTTCGAGAAAACCTTCGCTGACTGCAGCTGGTCAAAGAGGTCCTCGATCCTAGGTAAGGGATACATATTCTTCACCGTCACCTGGTTCAGCATCCTGTAGTCTATGCACATCCTCAACGATCCATCCTTTTTCTTCACAAACAAAACTGGTGCACCCCAAGGCGAGACGCTCGGTCTGATAAATCCAGAGTCCATCAACTCCTGCAACTGCTTCTTCAACTCTGTCAACTCAGCAAGTGCCATCCGGTATGGAGCCTTCGACTATGGTGTAGTGCCAGCTACCAACTCTATGCCGAACTCCAACTCCCGGTGTGGTGGTAAACCTGGAATCTCCGCTGGAAAAACATCCGCGAACTCCTGCACCACCTCAATGTCCTCTAGCCTATGAGACTCTGCCTCCGCAACCACAAGTGTCGCAAAAAATGCTGCACAACCCTGCTGTAATCGCCTCTGAGCTCTCACGGCAGATACAATAATGCGACCTCCTCTGCTTCTGATCCCTCTAATCATAATATCAGGCAATCCCTTCCTTGGGATCAAAATCTTCTTCTCACGGCACAAGACTCGAACATCATTTTGGGACAGCCAATACATCCCAAGTATGACATCAAAGTCCTCCATCGGTAGCAAGACCAGGTCTGCCAGAAACTCCTGATCTCCCGAAACAACCGTGGCACTGGGGACAAATCTCCCCACAGTGCCCACCAGACCCAGGGGTGTGCTGACCTCCAAAGTGGCAGTCAACATCGCAAGGGTACAGTCCAACACTCCCGCAAATCGCTCTAAGATAAACGAGTGTGTCTCGCCACAATCAAAGAGCACCCTAGCTACTGAACCAGCGATAAGAAGTGTACCTTCCACTACAGCGCCTCCATCCCTAGCCTCCTCTGCCTGGATGGTGTAAACTCTGCCAGTGCGCTGCCCCAGTTGTGGTCTGAAAGGTGGTTTACCTCCGCCTCCACCTCTGCCTGGTGCTGGTAATCCCGGTGGTCTACTCGGCCCTGCTCCTCGGCTCGGACAGCTCCTAATAAAGTGACCCAGCTGGCCACATCCATGACAAGCTCCGGTGGTGAAACACTGCCCGGAGTGAAACCTCCCACAAGTACCACAAGGCTCAGGTCGTGGTACTGCAGCTTCTGCTCCCTCAAATCGGGGCCTCTTGCCTGGATTCCCCCCAGTCTGACCTCCTGGCCGCCCAGAGAACCTACCCGATGGACTCCTCTCATCCTGGTAGTTCTTTCTATAGTCCCGATCAAGAACAGTGACACTCTTCACGACCTCGGCTAACGTGCTCGGCATACGCATCAGCACCTTCGTCCTCAACTGCTTCCGGAGCCCTCGGACGAACTTCCCAGCTCTCTGCTCCTGTGTAATATACATCTCGGGACATTAACGCTCAAGGGCGTTGAACTTCCCGATGTAGCCTGCCAGGGTCATGTCCCCCTGCTGAAGACTCAGAAACTCCTCCCTCTTCGCATCCTGAACATGCTGCGGAAAGTACTGCTCGTCGAACTCGCCAACGAACTCCTCCCAAGCTATATCGTGTCTGGCCGCAAACACCACTGCAGATGTGGACCAACACATAAGTAGCCAGGCCCACTCTCGCCTCCGGAGGACAACCAATAGCACCGAAGATCTTCTGCATCGTGAAGATCCACTCCTCCGTAGCCTCTGCATCATACTGCCCCAGAAAGGTAGGCGGATGCTGGCGCATAAACCGGTCATGCATAGCGCCAGTCCCCGTCTGCCCAGTCTGTGCTGCCTGCTGCTGTAGCATCTCAGTCAGACGTCCGACCGTATCGAACAACGTGCGACGCTCCTCCTCCCAAGCCTCATCCCTCGCAGTCTCACTCTCACCGCAAGTATGAGCGACGACCTTCCCCCGTCTAGGAGGCATCTGCCAAAGGAAACAAGACAATCATCAATATAAAATATGCATGTATGATCCTCTAAGACCTACTTCCTAACTCAAAGGTGGTTTCTTTGGACAAGTACACCAGAATCAACGCTCTAATACCAAATTGTAACGTCCCCGAAAATAGTGGAAAATTTAAACAATAATAAAGACCGTCAACGGTCAACCAGGGGCACGTCACGGGAAACAAACCAACATATATATAATATAAAAGATCCATGTGGAAGTCAAATATGCAGACTGACTGTGATTACAAACAAAAGCTATACAACATGTAATCACCTCAAAAGAAGAAGATAAACTACAGGATCCGATTCCGGGGGCACCCTCCTCGGTCACCACCTGACTCTAATGCTACTCGCTACCTGAAATGCAAACAAACAAACATGCCTGAGTTCCCTGCAGGAACCCCGTATGCCAAACCTCCTAAAATACAAAAATGGAATTAAAGACAATGTAATGCAATGCACATGATCATCCACCTCGGGCCCACAATAATGCCTTCTCCGCCTCCGCGGTACTGAACCACTCCTGCCACTAGGGTCAAGTCAGTCCACCGCTGCCTCACAAGGGTCAGTCGGCACCACTGCTCCCCAAAAGTGCAGAAAGGAACCCTGGCACTACGCCGCCACCCCAGGAGCGAGTCAGCCCGCCGAATACACAACTCGGGTCAGACGACAGCCGCTGCTCCCCCAAGAGCCGCCAGACGCGCACCCTGCCGGAACATCCTTGGCCTACCGCAAAACCCTCGCAAACTGCCCAAGGTTTATGGCACACATCCCTCACACCCCGCTCGGTAAGAGAGGCAACAGTAATACAATAATACGCCCTCGTCGAAGGTGAAATCCGTCGCTCTCAAGGCCGGTAATCGACCGTCGCCTCGGAGCCGGTAGTCAACCTATACTCAATGGATCGCGTGTGGATAAATCCACCAACCTGCGGCAGATCGGTCGACCGCTACAAGCACACCGGTCGACCGGTCCTCCACACAGTACTCGGTACTGTACAAACGATAACATCCAGTTGAACCACGCCAACCGAATTACCGACCAATCGGTCGAACAAAAGTCATCTAGCGGTCGACCGTTTGGATGGTCTACCCTATACAATTTTATATAATATATATATCCGATCGGTCGAACCAAGGGGCCGTTCAACCGATAACAGGAAATTCAGCATTTTGCCTAAGTGGTATTCGGTCGACCGGAACTGCTATACAGTTCGACCGAAACATCACAGGCACTCTACTGCTTAATTAAAATGCTCAGTCGGTCGACCGAAAGTTAAAGAGCGGTCGACCGTTTTGATGGTCAAAGCTCCCAACCGACTTAGCATCGAATAGATCGGTCGAACAAGGTTAAGGACGTTCGACCGTTTAATAAGTCAAAATCCCCAACCGACCCATTCTCATTGTTTTTCGGTCGACCGGCTAAGTTGTCCCGTTCGACCGATAACAGCATCACCCCTTTTTCCCGCACGAATTTTGCATAACGGTCGACCGTCCATAGACATCGTTCGACCGTTCGCGGGTGCAAAACAATATAATAATAGGATCGGTCGACTGCCCACAGGCACCGGTCGACGGATCGTCGTCTTCAACCTCTGAATAGGTTGCAATCCGACGGGGAATTCGACACCAACGTCGATCCCCAACACTCACAAAGCTTATGTGAGTTATATTGAAGACTTGTCATACCTTATTGACGTTTGTGGACGCTTCCCAAGCTTTTGCAAACTCCACCCAACTCCTTCTCCTTCACTTCTTCTCCTTCTCCTTCTCTCCTTTTTCTTCTCCTCTGAAATCACTTCTCTCACTCTCTGAAGAAAACAAATGATCAAGAAAACATTTTTCCTTAACCTCAACCCTATTTATAGAAGAAACCAAGTTTATCTTCAATTCCACCTCCAAAGCTTCCAACCATAGCAAGACACCTCATGCTTTACTAATCAAGGCTTAATTAGGTTAATTAGGTTTAGTTTAGTTTAATTTAGGTGTTTAGATTAAGGTTATTACATGCACACTTTATGGTATTTTTTTTCATACGTCAGATTGTGCTAAGGTATGGAAAGATTGTGGCTACGTGGAATGAATGATTGCTGATTTTATTTACTGCCTTATTGAGAGATGAGCGTAATTTCATTCACTTATTTCCATTTGCAATAGTTGTCGCAATGGACTGTAATATTTATGGACTGTAATAATTATGGACTGTGGACTGTTTATTGCCCTAAGGAGACGAGGGGCTCCTTTATTTTTATTATTGCGATATTATTGCTATAAGACTCATGCAGGTTCCCGTCGACGAGGCTAAATCCCTAAAGGGGATCATTAGCTCGATAAGGAAGTAATGTAGTAATCATATCTGTGTGATGTTAATTGGATTTGTTTTTTAAAACCGTTTTTGGAAACTTGCATGCCTAGTGGGAATTGCAAGGTTGAAGTGTTTTGTGTAAGCCACCTTGCAACCGGCGGCAAATATATTTTTTTTTGCTCATTTACCATGATTTAAAACGTTTCTTTTTTTGGGGTCACTAAATCATGATGGAGCTCAATATCTAGATTAGTAAAATGGCTTTATTAACTATTGCATGAGGATTTGATCGAATGCTTTATGTTTTCTTTTGGTCTGAATGCTATAGCTGTTAAGTCGGATTATTCTTTATGATTATTGTATCTCGTTATATTTTATGCAAGAACTCATGTATCCCAATGTATTTTGATTGTTCTAGATTCTTTATGGCTGCTTCCAAAAGCATTGTCGCTGATCTGATTCGAGGAGATAAACTTAATGAAAGAAATTATGATATGTGGCATCGTAAAATTGAGTATCTCTTAGAGGATCAGGACATGTTAGAAAACAAAAACCAATCTATGTCTCCCCCCGACGAGGGGAATACTGCGCAACATCGCAGAAACTTGGATGTTTATAATGCATGGAAAAAGAAAGACCGAATTGCTCGAATCACAATTCAAAGTTCAATGAGGGACGATCTGTTACTGCGGTTCGAAAATTTTCGAATTGCAAAGGCCTTGTGGGAAGCTGTGAAGTTTCAGTATGGAGTGACCTCCGTCATAAGGGCCCACCAGCTTGGGCTCATGTTTGATGGTATAAAATGTGCCAAGGTCACACGATGAGGCAGCATATTACCGCAATGTCAAACATGATAAGCGAGCTGAGCGCTGCCGGTCGTGCTAAGACTGATGAGGAGCAAGTATCTGCTCTCATCAGATCGTTGCCTTCAAAGAATTGGGAGCATATGAAGGTCCATCTGACTCATGCTGATGACATCAGGACATTTGACAAGGCAGCAAAACACCTAGAGCTGAAGGAGGACCGCATGCTTGGGGATGCCCCTCTAACTGAAGTATTTGCTGCTGAGGCTGGCGCTCCTCGGAGGAGTGCAGGTTTTAAGCGCAAAAGAGATAGAGCTCAGGGCTTTAAAGGCAGGAAGGGTGCAAATGCAAAAAAAACAGAAAACAAAGCTAGAAAGAAACGACCTCGAGGATCCAGAGGTGGGAAAGATAAGTCTAATGTGACTGGTTTTAACTGCCGAAATACTGGACATTTTGCTCGTGAGTACACTGAGCAAAAGGTAATTACTGTGTGTAATCCCTCGAATTGTAACGTGACAAGTTCTGTGATGCTCACTGATCATTCTCCTGTGTGGATTGTGATAAGGAGAGAGAAGGAGAATGACAGAGAGAAGAATAAGGGCACACAGAGAGAAGGAGAAGGGGAGAGTAGATAAGGAGAGATGGACAATGGGAGTGAGAGGGGAGAATAGATAGAAGGAGACGAGGAGTGGAGATAGAGGAGGAGGAGAGAGAAGGAAAGAGAGAGAAGAAGGAGAGTGAGAGACTACGATAAAGTGAGAGAGGAGGGCAGAGATTGATGGACAAGGAGACGGAAGTAGGGGGATATGTAGAATGGAAGGGGGAAGAAGGAAAGATAAGGAGACAGAGAGAGGGAGAAGAGCGGAGATGGGAAGGAGAAGGAGAGAGAGGGAGCGAAGCAAACGGAGAAGGCAAGCAAGGGAGAGAGATACGAAGAAGGGAGAGAGAGATACGAAGAAGGGAGAGAAGGAGAAGGGGTGAGAGGAAAGACAAGGAGAGGTATTGAAGTAGAGGAGAAGGAAAGAGAGGGAAGGAGATTGAAGACGAAGAGTGAAGGATAAGGAGGGAGAAGATAAAGGATGGAACGGAAGAGAGAATAAGAGACAGGAGTGGGAAGGAGAGAGCGCGGGACAACAAGAGAGTGAAAAACAAGGAGAAGGTGGGGAGAGAGTAAAAGAGAGTGTAGGATGAGAGAGAAGGAAATGGGGAAACAAGGAGAGAGGGAGAGACAAAGAGAGAGAGGTAGAAGTAGAAAGAGAGAGGAGAGGTGGACAAAAGGGGAGAGAGTGAGAAGGGCAAGGAGAGGGGAGAGAGAAGGAGAGTGCAGGACGAGAGAGAAGGAAATGGGGAAACAAGGAGAGAGGGGGAGAGAGAGCTAGAAGGAGAATGAGAGAGAGGAAATGTGTACAGAGTGGGAGAGAGTGAGAAGGACAAGGAGAGGGAGGAGAGATGGAGAAGTAGAGAGAACAATGGAGAAGAAGAGAGAGGGAGAAGGAGAGCGACAATGAGGGAGTGAAACGGAGAATGGGAGAAAATGAATTAGAGCGAGAAGCTGAGAGAGGAGAGAGAAGGAGACTGCGAATGAAGTAAAAGGAGAACGAGAAGGAGACAGGGAGAAAAAGTGTCGGTAAGTGAGCTAGACGGAGAAGGACAAGGAGAAGGAGAGAGAGAAGGAAGTGGAGACTGGAAGGGATGGAAAGAAGGAAAGAGGGAAGGAGAAGGAGAAGTGGAGATAAAAGGTAAGGAGAGAGAGAAATATAGAGAATGAGAAGGGGAGAGAGTAGGAGAACGAGAGGAGTGAGAGAGAGAGAGAGTGGAGGTGACGGAGAGGAAAGGAAAAGGGAGGAGGAGAGAGAAGGACAAGCGAAGCAGATGGATAGAGATGAGAGAAGGAGAAGGAGGGAGAGGAGGAAGAGGAGGAGGGAGAAGAAGGAGAGAGGAGGAGGAGAAGGAGATGAGAAGGAGAACAAGAGAGAGGGCAAGGAGAGAGAAGGAGAGTGACGGAGAAACGAATAAGGGTACACCGAGAGAAGGAGCAGGGGAGAGTAGATAAGGAGAGAGAAGGCAATGGCAGTGAGAGGGGAGGAGAGCGAGAAGGAGATAAGGACAGGAGAGATAGAGGAGGATGAGAGAGAAGGAAAGAGAGAGAAAAGGGAGGAGGGCGAGAGAGTATGATAGAGTGGGAGAGGAGTGGAGAGAGATGGAAAAGGAGAGAGAAGTAGAGGGAGATGGAGGAGGGGAGGAGGAAGAAGTAGACGACAGAGGGAGAAGAGTGGAGATGGGAAGGAGAATGAGAGACGGAGAGGGAGAGAAGCAAGAGGAGAAGGCAAGTGAGGGAGAGAGTGACAAGAAGAAGATAGAGAAGTGGAAAGGGCAAAGAGAAGGAGAGATGTTGAAGTAGAGGATAAGGAGAGAGAGAAGGAAGGAGATTGAAGATGAATAGTGAAGGATATGGAGAGAGATGATAAAAGATAGTAGGGAAGAGAGAATTAGAGAGAGGAGTGGGAAGGAGAGAGCGCGAGACAACAAGAGGGTGAAAAACAAGGAGAAAGATGGGAGAGAAAGAAGGAGAGTGTAGGACGAGAGAAAAGGAAATGGGGAAACAAGGAGAGAGGGAGAGACGGAGAGAGAGAGATAAATCGAGAAGTTGAGAGAGCAGACGTGGAGGAGAAAAAAGTAGGAGAGAGAAGCTCTAGGGAAAGCATGTGGGTTCCTAGGGTTTCCTAGGGTCTAAACTTCTTTTCTTCCACAAAAAGTCTTGATTTCTTCATCAAAAGGTATCCTACAACTTGTTCTTTGCAAGTGGGTCAGCTGATTGGGAGTGGTGGCAATGTTGAGCACACCCATGAATCACCAAAGCACCTTCCATTTCGGGTTTCAAGAGTGGAGGGCCAGTTTCTTCACCACATGAGAGGGGCGGAGTGGTCTCACCAAAGAGGTGGTCGGACGTATTAAAATCCGGAGCAAGGGCACAACAACACTCTCCTTTTTTAGCCGGAGGTGATAAGAGGAGAGAAGGTCGCGGTTTGTTCTAGAGTGGACGTGTGTGAAGCACTTAAAAGGTGGGACAAAGTTTTACTTGCCTATTTCATTGATTTCAAGCCTCATCTACCCACGTTCGAGAAACACCTCCACAAATTATGGGGTTTAGTGGTCTGTTTGGAAGTGCTCCGCCGGAGACCAGAGTTTTTGTTATTCCAGTTTACTCTTAGGGAGGACCGGCAAAGGGTGCTTGAAGGAGGGCTTTGATTCATTCGAGGTGCCCCTTGGTTGTGCAGGCATGGACCCCCGAGGTCGTGATGAAACGTGCTAGGATAGTCACTATGCCTATTTGGATTCGCTTGCCGGAGTTGGACCTCAAGTTTTGGTCCGCAATGATGTTGAGCAATATCGTGAGCATGCTTTGAAAGCCTCTCTACATGGATGCAAATGCCGCCACAGGGAGGGGACTTGCATTTGCAAGGGTTTGCATTGCGGTAAGTCTAAATTTCTCTTATCGAAGTTGGGTTTATGTTCGTATTGAGGGGGGAGAAGTGGGATTGTGTTTGTGGAATACGAATGGAGGCCGACATATTGTAGTGAGTGCATGGAGTTGGGGCATTGGTTGGAGAAGTGTCCGAGAAGAGGACCACCACCTATTACCGGTAAAGTGAGGAAAGCGTCGGATTGGGTGCGAGTTGGTCACCATGATGGGGTGGGGAAAAGAGGATAGGGTGAGAGTGGGGCTTTGGAGACACGTAGAGTGGGTAGGGATCCGGGGGTGTTGAGGGAGGAAGTTAAGGTAGGGGTAGGGGTTAGGGAGGAGGAAGTGTTTCAGGTGGTGGTGGAGGCGGAGGAGGAGGCTGGGGGTGACAAGGCGGGAGAAGAAGGTGTAGGTGGTGAGGAAAATGATGATGTGGCATTGCCGGTTGCGGATGATGTGGAGGGTGAGGCCCTTGAGGAGGTGACATGTGGCGCGGGGGTCCATGTGGCAAGGGTAAGGAAACAAGGGAGGAGGGAATAGAGTTGGTGTGTGCCCCATGTTTTGACGTGGCTAGTGAGAGATGGCCATGTGGAAAGGAAGGGAGTGGTTAGGAGAGGACAATGGATGAGAGTTTCTTGGTTTGCAAATACAAGATGGGATAAGGACAAAGGACAAGAGAGGAGACAAAATAAGCTTTTGTGTAAAGCATGCAAGTAGTGGAGCAAATGAAAAGATTACAAATTGAAAGGTGGTTAGTGGGTGGAGGAAGTCTTTGGAGAGTGGGGACCAGCATAAAGTAGGGAGGATTGTTGGGCTCTCACGTGAGGAGTGTTGGTGTATGGGAGTTTGTATACTAAGGGGCTTGAGACTTGTGTGTCTTGTGGTTTAGAGGGTATGCAAGGGAGCAGGGACGAAATTGGAAGCCGTGAGAGGAGTGATCCGGGTATGAGGGGGTGTTGGCAAGGGAGCAGGAGAGGGGACGTGTAAAATTGGTGTGGGCTTGGTGGTTGGGGTTGATCATGGTTGGGTGTCGCCCAAGAGGGTGGCGAGGGAAGTGGAGAAAGGGCATGTGGAGGTTAGAAGGATGGGTGAGGGTGGAAGGTTTGAGGCTCTTGGAGGGGAGGAGGGTTGTGTGGAAGGTTGGGGAAAAGGCTAGTGCACTCGAAAGAAGTGGGAAGGAAATGGTGAATCCGTTTTTCCTAAGCCCGAGGAGGTCGAAGCGGTTCGTGGACAATGAGTCCTCCTCACCTCAACGCATGATGATCAAAGTGACTCGAGAGAAAGGATCGATGCATCAAAAAGCTCTTGGAGGCAAGGGGTCGTGGCCCCATGACTCAACAATATGAATGTCCAATTTTGAATGTGCATGGTGCAAATGGACTCGGCTGAGCACACATATATGGGGTCGTATTGTGGACGCATAAGCGGATGTTGTTTACTTAATGGAACATAAGGTGAAGTTGAAGAAAATTGAGCGTTTTAAGAAGGCAATTTGGCCACATGCGTGGGCACCAAATGGAATGATTAGAGATTCGGGGAGAATCCTTGTACTATGGATTGAGAATGTAGTGGATATCAAGGTAACATTTGAGAATACACAACTACTCCATTTGGAGGGGTGTGTGAAGTGAGATGGGAGGTCTATTGCTATCACGACAATATATGGGGAAAATGGGCACCTGGATCGTAGAGCACTTTGGGAGGACCTAGGGAGTGCGGCTCGGCTTTGCGTGTCCCATGGTTGGTGGTACGCGACTTCAACAATATAAGGCATGGTGGGGAGAAGCGAGGAGGTGCGGGAAACTTGGCAGTAATGGACGAGTTTAATGAGTGCGTGGACTCGTTACAATTGCTAAAGGTCCCTTCTACCGGAGGGAGTTTACTTGGACGAATTCCTCAGAAGGCGAAGCATGCATCGAAACTCGGATTGACCGCACCTTTATGTCACATGCTTGGCTTGAGACATTCCCAGCATCGTACTATGTGGTGGGGGATCGTGATCTAAGTGATCATGCCATGTTAATCCACTTCACGGAGGTTATGGAGCACAAGAAGAAGCGAATGTTCCGTTTCTCCAACTTTTGGGTAAAGCATGAGGGTTGTTGAGGATGCATGGGGGGCATGTTGAGGGGAAACCGATGTATCAATTGACAGCGAAGATACACATGGTCAAACAAACGCTTAAATTATGGAGTGACAAGTAGTTTGGGAATGTAGAGAAGCGAGTGTTGACTGCCTGAAGAAATCATGAGGGGATCAGATTGGATAGGAGAGATAGACCAAGTGATACCTTCTTGCTTGTTGAGGAAGGTGTCGCCAAATAAAAACTTGCTCGTGTATTGGTGTGGGAGGAATCCCTTGTGAGGCAAAAATCAAGAGTTAAATGGTTGAGAGAAGGAGACTAGAATACCCAGTTCTTCCATGCGTCCCTACGTGGGAGGAGAGCCGCCAACAATGTGAGGAGAGTTTGTGAGGAGGCCACATTTTCTAGGAGGAGGGGGAGATTAGGGAGGCATTTAGGCGTCCTTACTCTAATTTGTTTGCTAATTCTTTTCAGGTCAACTCCGACACCCATAACGTAGTCCTACCTTGAGTGGGGCAAAGTGATGGGGAGTTGCTCATACGAAAGCTAGAGATGAAGGAGGTGGAAGCAGTGGTCATGGGGATCAAGCACCGGGGCCGGATGGGATGAATCTGTGTTTTGCAAGACAACTTGGGGCATTGTGAAGAGGTACATGTTCAAGGCTTTCGATGACTTTCTGAAGAGTGGGAAGCTATTGAAGAAAGTGAACTATACATCTATTACCTTGATACCGAAGAAGAAGACTCCTACTACGATGGATGACTATAGGCCAATATCGCTTTGCAATATGACGTATAGATTCCTAGCGAAGATTCTGGCTAACTGGTTAAAGGTGATCTTGCCGAGGCTTGTGGGAAAACGCAAAGTGCATTTGTCAAAGGAGAAGGATCAGCGACAACATCCTCCTCACACATGAAGTGTGTCATAATATGCACTTGGAGAAGGGCCATGGACGTATGTGTATCAAGCTTGATCTAAGGAAGGCTTACGATTTGGTGTCTTGGGATTTCCTTGTTCTTGTTTTGGAGAGGTTCGGCTTCCCCTTGCATTGGAGGAAGCTTATAATTGCATGTATGCAAGCATCGTGTGTTGTGATAGTCAATGGAGAAAATTCGAGCCTTTTTCGTGCAACAAATGGACTTAGACAAGGTGATCCCTTGGCACCATATTATTTGTTCTTTGCATGGAAGTGTGCAGTGAGATGATTAAGGAGGAGGTGGAAGGAGGTAGGCTGCAGCCGTTGGTATGTGGGGATGAGTCGGTCTCCCACTTGATGTTTGCGGATGATGCTTTGTTGTTAGCAAAGGACACAAAGAGAAATGCTTGAGTGATTAAGTAAGTGTTGGATAGGGTTACGGCATGCTCGGGCCTTCATTACAACAACTCGAAGAGTCAAGCTTTTTTGGGAGGTGGTGTGGAGCATGGGGGGTGGATTTGTGAGCACCTTGGGATGCCGAGGGTTGAGTTCCCGGTCATATACCTTGGGCTGCATTTATACTCAGGAATGATGGGTCAAACGTATTGCACGACTCTTCTGGAAAAGATAAAGGCGAGGTTGAGCAGTTGGAAGCAATCACACCTGTCTATGGCCGGTCACGTAGAGCTTGTAAGGAGCGTGTTGGTGTCCTTGAGCCTCTTTTGGACTTCAACATTCCTCATTCCAAGGAAAGTGCTAAAGGAAGTGGTGAGTCTTATGTGTCGGTTCTATTGGATTAATCTAGGATTAATAAGATATTTGCCCAAAGCACTGACACATGGCGCGTCCCCATTGGACTACATATTTAGGGTTTAGGGTGGGGCCATCTATATAAGGAGGGGAGCCTCCCATTGGATGGATGTTCATGTGTGCAAACCCTAGCCCAACCAAACACTAGCCGCAACCTCTCCCTCACTCTCCCATCCGTCCCACCTTCTCCTCCACTCCTCCCGTAGACTCTTGGGTTGTGGATTAGTCCTTCTTCTCCACGAGAGTTGAAGGTCGGCCGGTGCTTGAGGCGACACTGTGAGGTGATCTCCGGTTCCCTTCCGTTGCCACAGGTTCTCTCCTACAAAGGTAAATCCAAACCTGTAGATTCAATCGTAGATTGCTAACAGGTTCATTTGTGGAGAGCCAATGAAATGGGTCGTGGTGTCTTGGAAAGATGTTTTTACACCAAAGCGTGAAGGGGGCTTGGGACTGAAAAGGCTCACGGAGTGGAATGATGTGGGAATGGTGAGCCCACTTTGGCTTGTGGTGGAGAAAAAGGACTCGTTATGGGCAGAAGCATGAGGAGGAAATACTTGAGGAATCGCTCGATATGGCTTGCGCGTCCCCCATCGGGCTGCTCATGGCCTTGGAGAGGATTTTTGCGGGTGCGGGATATTGCAAGCAAGTATATTCAATAAAGAGTGGGTGACGGTGAGCTCATCCAATTTTTTGAACGCCCGTGGTGTGGGGAACCTCTCCAACGACTCGACGTGGGTGATACGCTTCACTATGATTAGGGGGTTTCTTGGGACACTAAGGTATCCTACTTTATCAAAAATGGGGAATGGAACCTCCCACCACCAAGGTCGTGTGATATGGAGGCGTTGTGGTCTAAGATATTGGAGATAAAATTTATGATGGAGAAGATGAGAATGGTGATGGGAAGGGGTGAGAAGTTCATGATCAAGGAGGCATGGGGCGCGGTCAAACTCATTGTGCGAGTGTGGCTTGGGCAAAAGTTGTGTGGCACAAATACCATGTCCCAAAACACGTAATCACAGCTTGGAAGGCAATGAGGGGCCAACTAGTCACGAAGAAACTTATGCGACAAAGAGGTGCCCACCATGACCCGTTACATGTCCTTTGTAATAAGGAGGAAGAAGACATCTCCTATCTCTTTTGGGGTTGTCATTTCCCGAGGCACGTGTGGGGTGCAGCTATACGGAAGCTCGGGTTGAGCATCGGGATTGCTAGGAACCTTGAGCATGAGGCTAGTAGGGTCCAAGGTACCAACAATTGATGAGTGTTGGCTAGAAAGGAACCGCCGAATTTTTGTGGGCGAGAAGAGAAGGCCGGAGGAAGTGTTTGGACTAGTAAAAGACTCGGTCGGGGGGCATGGGTGAGCGGATTGGAGAGCTGGCAAAGGACGTTGGGAGGCTACGAGATTTCGAGAGAGAATGGAGCTGATCTAAACATACGACAAAGGAATATAGGAGTATATATGTATACTTGTTTTGTAATATGGATAGAGTGGAGCGTGTATGTGTTTGTATTCCATGTACGAAGTCGGCTTATACACTAAGTATGGTATGCATACTTTCAATTTCGGTTTGGTAGGGTATACAAAACTTTTTACTTAATATACCTCGACGCTAAGCCTCCCTTTTTGCGTTGCAAAAAAAGAAGAAGAGGAGAGGTCGACAGTGGGGGAGAGACTAAGAAGAGCAAGGAGAGGGAGGAGAGATGGCGGAGGCATGGGGGAACATATGGTTTCCTAGGTCATTTATTCACGTTTTTTTCCATTTCTACCATTGATTTCTCAACCCAATGGAGCGTTTGGTGCGCTCTAGCACTGAATTAGGATTGTTCATCAAATAGGGAAATTCTAACTCACTTTCGTAGAAATCACGGTTGCACTTAGCACGTGCAACAAGTTGTTAAACCTCCTTGTTCGCTAAGGAGGAGGAGTGTTGTGTTGTGAGGCTTTTCAGTGGATACACCCACAAAACCGAACATAGATGACTTATTCAACCTAGCCACACGACTCAATGGACTCATTATTGTCGATCATCGGATACGGTAATACTATGGGGCCGACTCTCTATATGTATTCAGTCTACACACCTAGCGTAATAAATCATTTGTGCAAGTTAATTAAGCACTTAACTGAAAGACATGGGCAACCTTAACATCCTTAAGTGATACAAAGTCTAAAGTTCATTAAGGTTCTTATTTGAATTGCCATTTCTTTTCTTCCATTCATTTTCTTTCTTTTTGTTCTGGTTTTTTTTCCCCTAGTTGGTGTCTCATTCTCCCAAGGTCAGGTTTTGTGCATCATTGCCTATGAGGACTTACACTATCACGCACACCTTTCACCACATCTCCACATAGGTCGATCCCTACCACCCGTGTAACCGGAGTTCGGTCGGTGCATCCCAAGTAATATGACTCGAAAGCACCAGGCAGTAAGTCCCCCCGGACCTAATTTACCGAGTGATAGGAGTCATGCGAGAAGAGAGAACACCACTTATTTATTATCTACATGGGAACCAAAACCCCTACACTTAAAGTTTCACAACAAGATTTTAAGGGTCCCTGACTATGACAAACTTCCTTATTATACTAACAGACACGAATTATTTGACTCACTAGGTTTAGGGTGGTCTTCTTGAATTGTTTGAGTACTGAAACCATATGAATACTCACCCCCCGAGGGAAGACCAGGGTGCATCCTTATGACTCGATAAGACCTAAAGCCCGTATACTAGATATCCTAATGTATGATGTTCAAGACAATTTTCGGAGCATTCTTTTTACTTTGTCTTTCAATGGTTTTGCACATGCCAAACACACGCAAAACCCACAAAACATTTTCTTTCGCAAACACATGATGAATTTGAAAGAAAGGTGAAAATTTAAAGCACAAGTCAAGCAAAAGAAGAGAAGTCACCCAAGGATCAGGGCAAGCAGATATATCAATATTTAATGTAAAACGTTAACATGACCCTAACGATACAAACAAATGAAAACAAAACAAAAGGAGAAAGACTCTACTATGTACACATGTAAAACACCCCCCACACTTACTTCATGCATTGTCCTCAAGGAATGTAAGCATGATACTACAGGGATTTATGTATGAAAAAGAAAAGATCTCACCAACGTGAAGGGAAATTCATGGTTATGTTGATGGACACAAACCCGAAATCCCCTCAAAAGTTGTGAAATACTAAAGAAGGGATAAGAATACGTGATACAAATGGGGCCAAAATAGACATGAGTTGGAGCCCACAATAACCAATGCCCACTTGTGGAGTCTTTTATTTTATTTTAATTTTTTGAAATATAACTATGTACACAAATAAGTTCCCATCGTCATTTGTCAAAGACATCAAATGAGAACCTCATATGTGGGTCAATGCACTCGGAATGGGAGCATAACACCACGTGGGGCCAAAATACTCATGTATGGGCCCCCTCACAAAAAGCACAAGATGAAAGGGGAGGTTCATGAATTGGATGCAAAAGCGTCTGATTCAAAGGATCAAACTGAAACAGCTCAAACCTCTCACGAGTTTGGGAAATATTGTGCAACGGAAGAAGAGTTTCTCCCGTTGCGGTATTGAAGTTATCATCGTCAATCTAAACTTTTTTTTTTACAAAGCAAAAGGGAGGCTTGGCCTCTAAATTTATTAAATGAAAGAACCAAGGTTACAAAATTTGAAGACCGCGGGCATGCCAACATGCATAACCAGCCACACACACTACAAGTATTACATCACTCAAACTATGTCGTTAAAATCATGTCCGAGTATCCCCCAACCTAGCACCACGTGATCTGAAAATTCTACTCCTCGATATATTTATCCGCAAGCTTCTTAATTTTATCCCAAAGACACCCAACCATGTCTTTGATTACCACCACGATATCTCCTGGCTCCTTCTTCTCTCCCTCGAAAATCTATCAGTTTCGTTCCAACCAGCACTCGTGAATCATGGCACTAAGTGCCCACCTTCGCACCACCTTGGCAATCCGGGTTCCTCTCGCGTGTGAGAGGCGTGTGGCTTCAGCTTCGAGGGATGTTGAAATCCTATTTCCCAACTGCATGAGGAGGAGGAGTGATGTCCACACCCCTCTAATATACGAACACCTCCAGAAGAGATGGTCCATGCCCTCTTCCTCTGTCTCACAAAGGCTACACACCGGGTCATACTTTGCTCCTCGTAAATTCATAAGCTTCTTTGTTAAGAGGCGCCCCCTCATTGCACGCCAAGCAGTGATAGCATGTTTGGGAATGGCATGTTTGTGCCAAACCACATCCGCCCAAGTGACCTTACTCCTCGGTTTCAGCACCCACTTCCACACTTCCTTTATTCCTAATGTAGCCCCCTTCCCTTCTATGCGCAAAGGCTGGTCCACACCTCCAAGAATGCGTGTATTTGTGATTTTCAAGTGGACTTCCTCCGTTATTGTTGATCTTGGGGGGGGGGGGGGGGGAGGTTCCATTTCCCCTCTCTAATGAAATAGGACACTTTGGTATCCCAAGGCACTCCCAATTCATGATGAAGACGAGCTCCCCAATTCTCGCATTGAAAAGGTTCACCACACCACGGATATTGGAAGAATCGAATTTCTTGCCCATTTCCCACGTTATATTTGATGTGCCGTTGGGCAATGTCACGAACTTGGAGAATTCCTCGCCATGCCCATGATGATGATGATGGTGGCGTCGCTAGCCAAATTGAGCGGTTTTTAAGGTATTTTCTTCTGACACAGTCTACCAAAGAGAGCTTCTTTCCGCCACAACTAGCCACAATAATCGAAGGAGGCCCACATCATTCCAGCTTGTTAGTCTTTTCAGACCGAGCCCTCCTTCATCCGTTGGAGTACACACATCCTTCCACGCCACAGCAACCCACTTCTTCCCCCCCCCCCACAAACGAATTGAGTCATGAGGCACTCAATCTCTTTCAGCACCTTTCGAGGAATAAGGAAGGCGGGGGTCCAATAGATACTAAGCGAGACAAGAACGCTTGTCACAAGCTCTACCCGACCGGCAATGGATAGGAAATTCTGCTTCCAAGTGCTAAGTCTTTGCTTGACCTTGTTTACTAGTGACATACAATAAGTTCTCCCCATCCTCCCAGAGAATAAAGGCAGCCCGAGGTAAATCACCGGAAATTCCTTTCGTTCCATACGAGGGTGGGCTGCGATCCAAGCTCCATGTGGCACGTTTCCTCCCATGAATACTTGGCATTTTGCCGTGCTAAGTCTCAGCCCCGAACATGTCGTGAACTCCTCAAGGACAGCCCTTATAGCCCGAGCATTTGCCTTTGTTGCACTAGCAAAGACTAGGACGTCATCGGCGAAGAGCAAATGCGAAACGGGCACCTCCCCACAAGATAATGACTCAATCCTTCCATCCCTCACCGCTTGTTTTATCATCTTACTTAGGACTTCCATACACAAAATAAACAAGTACGGTGCCAAGGGGTCACCTTGCCTCAAGCCATTTGTCACAGCAAACGCCGTTGAGTTAGCTCCACTTACCGTCACTACAAATGATGCTTTGACACAGCTCATAATCAGCCTTCTCCACTTCGGAGGGAAACCGAAGCGAGTCATTACCTCATCAAGGAAGGACCATGAGATGGAGTCATACGCTTTCCTAATATCAAGCTTTAGGCACATCCGTCCCCTCCCTTTTTCAAGGTGTAGATTGTGACAAAGTTCATGTGCAAGGAGAATATCATCACCGATTTGCCTTCCTTTGACAAAAGCACTTTGGTTCTCCCCAATAAGTCTTGGTAGCAGCCCCTTGATTCGGTTTGCGACCACTTTGGAGGTGAACCTATAGGTCATGTTGCATAGAGCGATAGGACGATAATCCTCTACCGAATTTGATGCCTTCTTCTTCGGGATGAGGGTGATTGAGGTTGAGTTCCATTGGGTGAGCACTCTTCCGCTGTCCAAACAGGAGTTCATGGCCTGAAATATGTCTCCTTTGATGGTATCCCACGTGGTCTTGAAGAACTTTGCATTGAAGCCATCGGGGCCCGGTGCCTTGTCCACATTTGCATGTAACACCACCTCCTCAATCTCTTTTAATTCCAGCTTTTGGGTGAGGATTCTCCCTTCCTCCGGCCGGAGCTGTGGGAGAATGAGAGAGGGATCAATGGGTTGTACTAGAAAATCATTAGCAAATAGGTTAGCATAAAAACGCCGAAAGGCTTCCGGAATTTCGCCGTCCTCCACGATATGCGCTCCCTCACATACTCTCCTCACTTGATTGGTGGCTCTCCTCACACGGAGTTGCGTATGGAAAAACCTAGTGTTTCGATCCCCCTCTTTCAACCACTTCACCCTTGATTTTTGCCAGATAATGGATTCCTCCCGAGCAAGGGCACGCTCAAGATTGCCCTTTGCTGTCCCTTCATCAACAGCTAGCTCTTTGTCATGTGGTAGGCTTTGTCTTTTCTTTCTCACCTCCTCAAGGGCAATCCGAGCTTCACCCACCTTGTTTGTAATGTTCCCAAATGTTCTTCCACTCCAAACTATAAGTGTCTCCTTTACTTCTTTTAGCTTTTCAGCAACAAGAAACATAGGCGTGCCAACTACAAATGTAGACCAAGCTTGATCCACTATGGCTTTGAACTCCTCATGCTCCGTCCAATGGTTTTCAAAACGAAACATTTTCTTTTCCTTTTTTCATTTCCCTCCGTCCTCATAACTAACATGGCATGGTCACTAAGATCTTTATCACCAACGAGGTAATAGGATTTCGGAAACATCTCGAGCCACGCATTGTTCATGAGTATACGGTCAATCCTTGTCTCAATGCATGCACTTCCTTCGGATGAATTTGACCACGTGAAATCCCCTCCCGTAGAAGGCACCTCAAGTAGCTGAAGTGCATCAATACACTCATTAGACGCCTTCATCGCTGTCTCATTTCCAGCAGCACCCCCCCCCCCCACTTCTCACTAGCATAGCGAATACAATTAAAGTCACCTCCTACGATCCACGGCCTCGAAACCTCCGGATCCACAAGATGAAGGTCACTCCACAAAGCTCTCCTATCCACATGCCCATTTTCTCTGTACACCACCGTGATATCAAATGTTGCCCCATCCATCTTCTTGCAGCCCTTGAAGTGGAGTAGTTGTGTTGTTTCGAAAGTCACTTGAAGGTCAATAACTTTGTAATTCCACAACACCAACAGCCGTCCCGAGTCCACGATCAAGCTATTTGCAATCCATGCATGAGGCCAAATCGCTCATTTGAATCTTTCCATCTTCTCGTGTTTTACCTTGTGTTCCATAAGACATACGACATCCGGATTTATCTCCTTTATTCGACCCCTAATCATGAGTGCATGACCGGGTCCATTTGCTCCGCGCACATTCCACATTAGTACATTCATGGGTTTAAAGGTGCGGGGTGACCCCCATGACCTCGAATCGAGAGCTTGTTGTTTAACTTCCGTCCGGATCGACTAAGCGTGGGTGGTGGCGATATCGCTTTCTTTAACCCCGGTTTTACAATTCCCACATCCTCTTTCTCTTCTTCCCCCTCCTCCACAAAATCCTTGTGTCCGAGAATGTCATACCTTCCTCCACTCGTGTGTGACATGAGGCTCGAAACATCTTTACCCTTTGCTACTCGTGTTGGTGAATTCCACCCCAACTCCTCACATACCAAAGAAGCTAGCCCACCCACATGAGATTCACCTTGTGGGGAAGTCTTCTTGCTTTGTTTCTTTACCGAATTTTCGTGACCCCCATTGCCATGGACACTTGTGCCTACATTTGCCTTCCCTTTCCCTTGCGAAGCATGGTTTGTCCCCAAGGTGCTCCTAGTATTGTCTTCTAGGGTTGCCTCTCCCAAGGAGAGTAACTCATCTTCACCCACATATCGTGGGGGCCTCCCTTGCAAGGTGCCATCTTGTTCTCCCTCCCTCTCCTTGCTTACTGAAATCTATTTCCCAAGAGAAGGATTGGTGCCACTCTCCCTCTCAATTCGTGGGGGGCTTGCTAGCAAAATGTCCTCTTTTTCCTCCCTTCCATTCTTTCCTTTAAGGGAGGTGCTAATTGATAATTTTCTCCAAAGAGCAGTCAAGTGGTCTAGCTCCCTCTCTTTGGCAACCAAAATAACAGCCTCCTCATTTGCCCATTCAAACCTAGAGCACTCAACTCTCTCCCCATTGGCTCTTCCCGAAATAGAAACAACACTTTCCACTCCCACTTCCCCTTGCTGTTTTTGTCCACCACTAGGCTCTTCCTCTTGTGCCCCCAAAGAGGAATCCGTTGGCATATCATCCAACATGTCTCCCATCTTAACCCCAAAGCAAATCTGGTCCCCTCCACAAGCTACTTGCATCAAGGTTCCCCCTTTCTCAAGAGAGAGACACACACCTTTCAATTTGGTGTGTTCTCCCTCCACTTGTGCACTCTCATCTATCATTCCACATGGCATTTCAAGACTTGCTCCCTCTTCCACATCAGCACTCCTTCCTTCCACGTCATCATCTCCTCCAGCCTTCCCTTTCTCCTCTTGACCTCTAGCTGCAAACTCCACCAAAGAAATGTGAGGGCCACAGCTAGACACCTCCGAATTTCCTTGCTTTGCATTGCTCTTTCCAGCCTTCCTCCTATCAACCACTACCCACCTCTCATCCTTTCCTTGCCGAGTGTCACTAACTATGTTTATGGCCCCTCTTCAAAGCTTGCATCTCTCCAAGTCATGACCAAACTCGCTACAATTCGTGCAATACCTGGGCTTCCATTCATACTCCACATTTACTCTATATGTGTCGGCCTCTTCTATTTGCACCTCCACCCAACTTGGGTAACTAAATCAGAGGACACTCCCACACACCCTAGCATAGGCAAGCCTCCTCCCCGATGCGGTTTGCTCCTCCATGTATAATGGCCTCCCAAGAACACTCACAATGTTGCTCAACGTTTTTTTAAACCAAAATCGAAGGTCTAACTCCGGGAGACGAATCCAAATGGGAACCGTGGTGATGTTTGCCCTTTGCAAAGCCACTTCTGGATCCCATTTAAGGAACACAAGGGGGCAGCCTCGAATGAAGCAAGGACCTCCTTCAAGCACCCTCTTCTTATCTTCAACAAGAGAGAACCGAAATAGAAGAAACACTTGACTCCTCTTAATGACCTCCAACGTTCCAGCCAAACCCCACACCTTGTGGAGGTGTTTCTCAATTGTAGGCAAGTGTGGTCTAAATGCAATGAAGTAAACAACAAGAACTTTATCCCATCTCTTCTGTGACTCAACTACCTCTTGCTTGGAACAAAACGCCAATTTCTCCCCTCCCTTCTCAGTCGGAGGGACAAACTCTAGGATTGTGGAGACCCTATTTCCAGCCTTGAATAATTCACTCCACTTCCTTGGGGGAGCAAGAACAGTCCCTAGAGGTGGTGCGGAACCATCCTCTCCATCATCTCCAAGAGGTGAGGATGAGAGATGCAATGGTGGTGGATGGAGACCCAAAAATGTGCCACAACCTCCATCTTGTATGTGCAAATGAGTAGAACTACGCTTGGGATCCATTTTGGTGCAAAAAACTAAGGGATTTGGTGGAAGAAAAATCAGAAACCCTAGAAACCCCTAGGTCCTCCATGTTGCGCCACTCCTTCTCTCTCCTCTCATGTTTTATCGTCAATCTAAACTCTCCTAACAACAGGCTAGTGGGTCGGAACGAGGTGAAGTACCTCGTTATGCATGTCTGACTCACCAGGTGGACAGAAAGTGGGTCTCTTACCGAAGGTATCCTCTAAGGAACTCCCAATACCCTCATTGACAATGTAGTTGTTTGAAGTCCTATCTTTCCGAGATGATCTGGAACAATAGTGAGAGGAAACTCTCATCAGGTCGTATGAAATTAAAGGTACTAGGGAGCTCTTGCTCCACCACAGGTGAGTCCATAAGAGGTACAACAACAAGATCATGTGGCTCAACAGCCATGGGAACAAAAGGCAAGGAGGCACAGTCCTGTCCCGACACATAATCAAGCTGGTGCAAGCTATTCTCGATTTGAATCGAATCCTCATCCAAGTGATTGTGAATTGAAACTCCAAGTCCCTTTGAAAGACTAGGAGTTTGACTTTGAAAGATTGTGTTTTGAATTCGTGTATGTGATGGTGGTTCGATATCAGAAGATAAATCCTCATGTTGACAAAAACGTTACCATCCTCACGTTCATGTAATGGTTGTGTCATCTGACTCACTTGCATTGCCATGTTTTGCATGGAATGTTGAGTGGTTTCCATAAACGTAAGGAGAGTTTGTTTCAAGGAATTATGTATGTGGTCAACTATGAGGCTCAAGTCAGAGCTTGGGAAATTTTGGAGTTGGGTGTTGATGGGCTGAGAATGAGTCCAATGATTGGGAGTAGGGTGTTGGTAGAATTGTAGGTATTCAGGAGGATGATACTGGAGTGGGAATGCTGTATACGAATTTGAATAAGAATTGTCTCCCTACAAATCCATCCCTCTCGGGTTGTACACGGATGCGTAAAGGTTACATTGAGCATTTTGGGAAAATGTATGCTCCTACTTAGGCTCTGGGGTAACATAAGGACATTCCCCGATAACGTGACCACTGCACCCACAACAATCACACGGTATGGCTTTTGGAGCCACCGGTGCACTCATGTCGTCTACCACACACATGAAAGAGCCAAAAGATTTTCAAAATGTCTCAATTTGTTGACCAACATATGATCGGACATAAATAGATGGTGGTCAGGCCGTCGGTGCCTCTCTCATATTACCCCAATCTGAAGATTGCTCAGCCACACAATTAAGATTATCCCAACCATACAAGGTATTTGTCTGAGCCACCCCAGGCTGCATGGGTCCGGAATACCAGGGAGAATAGTCCAAGTCCCAACAATGATATGGATGGTCAACCATGTAACCATCCATTTCGACAAAGAACTCTCGAGTCGACCACTCTCACCACCACGAGGCCATGCTCGCAAAAAGTGCTCGACTCGACCCTAAAACGCTAACAAAGAGTGTAGAAGGTAGAAGTAGGCAAGAAGAAGATGACACAAAGGAGAGGTGAAGAATCCCTACCTAAAACTAGCGTGGGTAGAGGGTGAGGGTAGAAGCCCAGTATAGCAAACACGGCTTAAACAAGCTTAGGATGGCTATGAGTCCTTAAGCTAGACGATGCCTAACTTCGAGCTCACGCGGTCTCAACATGCCTCACCTCCCTATGATGAAGACCACAATGCCCAGTAAGTGAGCAAGATCTGGATATCTCGTCTCTCCTACTATAGACAAAGTGGGCAACGCCGATCACACTATGACGATCGTGACCGGATCACTCTACTATTGAGTCTTATTCCTAATGGCCAATGTATACTTGATTTGAGATTAAGGCTTTACTTGAGTGTATTTTTTGGGGTTAAAGGAGGGGTGATGAAATCCCCACCTTATCTTTGAAGACTATATGTGGTGACCCTTAAAGATGTTTTCAAATCTTAGGCTTGCAAGCAACTCAACAAAAAAGCACACACCTCACTCTTGTTACAATGCACCTTACTAACTAATGCATGTTTTAACCATGCATGAAAAAGAGAACGGGTGCACATACCTCACGCCAGCAATCGACAACAAGAATTTTAAGCAAATGAAAGACAATGTGGCTGCAAGCTCTACAAGTGATGCATGACCTAGATGGAAATTAGTGTAATCTTTTGCTTGGAGTTTTATGGTCCAAGTTGTCTAAAAGGGGATTAATTATTGATCTGGGGGCAAACTAATGGTTAAAACATGCCAAATTGAGCCCCAAACTTCAAGAATGAAGGACGATACTACCAGATAAAAATTTAGAGCTCACCAGGCCGCCAGTTGGCGGTCCTAGGCCGTTGATTGGTGGTCACTTTGGTGTTTTTCTTCCTCCAATTTGTCCAGTTGCCTCCCCTTGATCCTTAGGATCCCTGAAACAAACCCAAACTATAAAAAAATTAAACCCACTCGAATCGTCCAAACCATAGTTTGGACAGAGCACCTCCACGGCAACGACGCCAAAACTTGATTGTATTCGTTTTAAATACCGCAAGTGCTCGATGTCGGTGAAGACGTGGCAAATACGGGTCGATCCACAGGGAGGTGTGTTGACTCTGGTTCATTCGAAGGCGAGTGGGAAAAGCGGGGAGAAGAAATTGATTACACTAAACTAGACTAAAATATGCTACGCTACACTAGTAGGAACCAAACAAAGACGACAAAAGAAAGCAACAATGAAACTAAACTAACTACTTAAGCAAGCTGGAATTCAGGAAGAGAAACTGTAAAGGGTGGAGTGTGTGCACATATGAATTGAAATAACTGATGAATGAGTCATGTAAGTATGTTTGTGTGTGTCATGTGTGTGTCTTCATGCATAGGAAGTATCTAAAGATGTGGCAAAACCTATCAATCCATTCATACAATGTATCGACAATTACTACTAGATTAGCATAAGACTAGGCTCAGCATGAGAAGTGTCTAAAGATATGAAAAGACTCCTCGTAACCCATGAACTCATGTTAAGAACAAAGTTATTCATGGGAGGTGTCTAAATCTTATGGACAACACATCAAAACAAAGTTTCTTCAATTAATCAAACAAGCAAACATAAATACAAACACATAACTAACATGTAACACATTCAACAGGAAATTTCAGTCAATAAACATGAAGAAACTAAGAATTTGAAGTGTCTAAATATTACGGCAAAACCCATCAAAAATCCTCCAGCATGTAGATGATTAAAACAACCCCGATAAACATATAAACATTCAAGTCTACCCAATCCAAAATTCATCAATCATCCAAATGTCAAAACATATATGTACATCATCTCCACCCCCCAAAGGGGGTTGGAACTACTGACAACTCATTAAGAAAAGAAGACAAAACGAAATTAAACAAAGCATGCAAGAATTAAAAGATAAGAATAAAAACAAACTAAGAAAATTTATTTTATTTACGTGATTCACATTACAAGTAGCATTCTTCTCCACTTGAGTTTTTCTCCATGGCTTACTCTAATTAGAGAGAATACCACCAAGCAATGGGTAAATACAAAGGAGGAAGAGTTTCTTTTTATAGTCATTTTAAAAGGTAACCGGGGACAATCCCCTGGTATGGGACTAAACGCATACTACATAGGGACATAAAAAACATAATAGAACCCCCGACTAAACCGTGAACCATTTGGAGTGTTTTGGACCACCAATTGACTGTCTAGATTTGTTGGATCTTCTCTGGATTTGAATGTCTTGTTTCTCGCTTGATTTCTTGATGTTTGGGGACCCCAATTTGGTTATTGATGTTTAGGCCCGAATCTTATTGCAAAAATACTCCTCAGGATGGTGTGGAGCTGCTTGATTTAGTCATTGGTCCTTTTGGTTTACAATCGGGTCCTTCTCTCTTGCATCTCATTCCATAAGTCTTGCAACTTTGTTCTTTTCCTTTCTTTTAAGTCATTTTTGAGTCTCTTCTTTTCAAACATGTTTATTCTCGAAACTTAAACATAAAAAACGTTTGTAGCATTGGTTAGGCTAACAATAAAGGATATAAGACACAAATATATGCATGATATGATGTCAATCACCAATCCACCTTCCTTCCTACTTCCCTCACCCAATTCCACACTTCCTAGATTCCAAGTGTAGCACCGTTGCCGTTCGGTCTTCTTGGTTTATCCGTTCCTCCATGAATTCGAATTTGGTTCTCCCTCAATCAAATTTCCTCCATAATGGTTCAGCGTGGCGGAGGGAGGTACCACTTCCCCTCTCTTATGAAAACAAATCTGTAGCGTCCCAAGTCATGCCCATCTCATAATGTAGTCGTTCACCCCAACTCTCACATTGAAAAGGTTCTCCGCACCATAGATATTGGAAGAAATGTATCTGTTCCCCATTTCCCACCTCATATTGGATATGTCTTCAAGCAATATCTCGGACTCGAAGGAGCCCCCTCCACGCCCCTGAGGAAGTGGAGGGTGGTCATGTGAGCCAAATAGAGTGATTCTCTAGGTATTTCCGACAAACACGCTCTACCCATAAGGAGTTGATATCCGCCACCACGAGCCATAACAATCGGAGAAGGCCAACATCATTCCATTCTGTTAGTTGTTTTAGTCCAAGGCCTCCCTCATCTTAAGGCATGCACACATCTTTCCAAGCCACCACAACCCACTTCTTCTCCGCCCAAAATAAAATGGCACATAAGGCTATCCATTTCTTTCAACACTTTCCTTGGTAGTAGGAATGCGGATGTCCAATATATGCTAAGGGATGTAAGAACACTTCTCACGAGTTCCACTCATCCGGCTATGGACAAGAAGTTTTGCTTCCAAGTGGTTAGACGTGACTTGACTTTGTTCACAAGTGTCAAACAATGAGCTCTCCCCATCCGCCTGCAGAACAAGGGAAGCCCAAGGTAGACCATCGAAAAGTCCCTACACTCCATCCCAAGATCAAGCTCCATGCACCATTCACCGTCCACGAAAATCTGGCTCTTTGAGGCATTAAACCTCAGCCCCGAGCATGCCAAGAATTCCTCAAGAACATCTTTAATGGCCCTAGCATTCTCCTTGGTGTCCCTCGCAAGGAGTAGGACATCATCGGCAAAGAGTAAAAGTGATACGGTGACATCTCCACATGCTAGTGATTTGATTTTCCCTTCCATGACCGCCATCCTCACCATTTCACTCAAGACCTCCATGCACATCACAAATAAGTAGGGGCCCAGGGATCACCTTGTCGCAAACCATTCCGTGCCCCAAATGGCGTGGAGTTGGCTCCATTTACCGTCACCACGAAAGATGCCTCCACACATGCCCAGATGAGCCTTCTCCACTTATCCGGAAAGCGAAACGTCTTCATTACTTGATCAAGAAACTCCCAAGAGATAGAGACATAAGCTTTCCGAATATCAAGTTTGCACATGCGGTCCCTCCCTTTCCCGAGGTGAAGGTTGTGGCAAAGCTCGTGTGCGAGTAGTATATTATCGCCAATTCGCCTTCCTTTGACAAACGCACTTTGAATATCCCTAATAAGTCATGGTAGTAGCCCCTTCAACCAGTTTGCAATCACTTTGTATGTGAATCTATATGTCATGTTGCACAAAGCTATATGTCGAAAATGCTCCACCAAAGTTGGTGCATTCTTCTTCGGGATGATCGTAATCGACGTGTTGTTCCATTGGGTTAAGACCCTTCCACTTTCCAAACAAGATGCCACGGCCTTGAACATGTCCCTCTTTATTATTTCCCATGCCGCATTGAAGAATTTTGTGTTGAAACCATCGGGTCCCGGCACCTTGTATACATTTGCATTCAACACCACATCTTGGAGTTCTTTTATGTCCAGCTTTTGTGTTAATTCTTCCCCCTCCGTCGGTTGAAGTTGTGGTAAGATAAGTGAAGGGTTATGGGATGCTATCTCCCTCACCCACTCTCCTCTTCCTCCACGATGCTATCTCCCTCACCCACTCTCCTCACTTGGTTTGTGGCTCTCCTCACTCATAGATGCGCATGGAAAAACCAAGTATTCCGGTCCCCCTCTTTTAACCACTTAACTCTTTATTTTTGTGGAATAATGGACTCCTCTCAAGCAAGAACACAAGCAAGTGTTTCCTTTGCTGCCCCATCAGCTAGGGAAAGTGCTTCATCATTTGTGTGAATTTTCCTTCGCCTCCTCACATCCTCAAGTGCTGCCCGAGCCTCTCTCGCCTTGTGGATTATGTTTCCAAAAGTAATCCCACTCCGATTCCTAAGTGCCTTTTTGACTTCGTTTAGCTTCACAACCACGCGATACATGGGGGTGCCCTTCACAAACGTAGCCCAAGCTCATTCTACTGCCCCACAAAACTCCTCATGATCCGCCCAATGATTCTGAAATCTAAACATATTTTTTTCCGCCTTTCGTTTCTTCCATTTTCATGATGAGCATTGCATGGTCATTCAAGTGCTTCTCACCAACAATGTTGAAGGATTCCGAGAACAACTCAAGCCATGCATTGTTCATGAAAATCCGGTCCTTGTCTCGATGCATGCACTTCCCTCAGATGAGTTCAATCAAGTGAATTCACCTCCCGTTGACGGCATGTTTAGAAGTTCAAGTGCATCAACACAATCATTAAAGTCCTTCATTGTGACCTCATTTCCTTCACCTCCTCCACGTTGGTCACTTGCCATCTGAATGCAATTGAAATCTCCCCAAACTTTTCACAGCCTTGACACACTTGGTGCCACTTCAAGTAGATCCTCCACATTGCTCTCCTGTCCATATGACCATTCTCTCCATAGATAGTCGTGATGTCGAATTCCATTCCATCCTTCCTCAAGCACCCATTGAAGTGGAGTAATTGTGTTGTTTCGAAGATGACCCTCAAGTCCATTATTTGGTCATTCCATATCACCAAAATCCACCCGGAGTCGATAATCATGCTATTCGCCATCCAAGCATGGGGCCAAATTGCTCACTTGAATCTTTCGAGTTTTTATGCTTGACCTTTTGCTGCACAAGACACACCACATCCGGATTTACCTCCTTTATGAGACCCCTAATCATGAGTGCACTACCGGGTCCATTTGCTCCGTGCACATTCCAAATTAAGACATTCATGGATTCAAGGTGCATGGTGAACCCCTTTACCTCCACACAAGTGCGTTTGTTAGAATTACTTTCTCCCGTATCGTCTAAGCGAGGGTGGTGGAGAGTATGCCTTCTTCAGCTTTTGCGTGCATGCTTCCACGCGCCCTTCATCTATCCTATCTTCTTCACCTTCCATAATGGGATCCTTCTTATTGCCGAGTCCTTCAAACCTTCCCCCACTTAGTTGTGTCATCTTCTTGGTATGTTCTTTTCCTCGTGCCACTCTTGTAGGTGATGCCCACCCCGCCTCCTCATACACCAAGGAGGCTAGTCCACTTAGCCCTACGCCCTCTTCCCAGGAATTGCCTCTGTTCTTCTCACATCCTTCAAGAATTCCTTCTTTCTCTTGTTGTGACTTTCCCATCTTGCCATTGGTATCTTCTCCATGTGTTGCCTCTCCCACAAATAACTCCTCTCCTTCATATGTATCATGTGATCTCTCACCATGCAAATTTGCATCTTCGATTTGATGTCCCATTCCCACTTCATTAGAATAGTCTTCTATTATGTGTCACCCAAGTGGAGTCATGTGATCCTCCAATTTGTCCTTACCATGCATACTTGTCCTCTCCTCATTCGCCCATTCAAATCTAGAGCACTCAAGTACCTTCTCATTAGCTCGTCCCAAAATGGAGCAAGCGCTTTCCTCTTCTATTCCTCTTTGCTCTTCTTGTCAACCAATAGGCTCACTCCCTTTTCCACTCTTGTTAGAAACCGTGAAGGACTTGAGGAGGAGTCTCTTTTTGTCTCCAAAGCTAATTCTTCTTGTGCCACATGTCATTTCCTCATTGGTTCTTTCCAAAATTTGGGAGGAGCAAATATGTGCCTCAACCTTTCTATTTCCATCCATCTTTTCCCTCCCACATGTCTCCCCACATGTCACCTCCTCACTTGCCCCTTCATCCACGTCATCCCCTCTTTCATCCACGTCATCATCCCTTCCATCCCTCCAGGCAGCCACTTCTATCTCCGAGGAGCCGATCTTACAAGGTGTCTCCCCATCTTCATGCCTCAACCAAATTTTGCATTTGCTGCTCTCCTTTTCATGCCCATTGCCGACCTTCATCGAGTCACAACTATCCATTTCTCGGCCTTCTCCTTTGGCGCCTCACCTTGCTTGTTTACGACCACTCTTTTCCTTCGGCATTTCTCCACGTCGTGACCGAATTCCTTGCATTCCTTGCAATAATCGGGCCTCCATTCATACTCTACATTGACTCTATATATGCCATCTTCTTCCAGTTGGACCTCCACCCAACTTGGGTATGTGAAATCATGGGCCACTTCAACGCACACCCTTGTTTAGGCCAACCTTCTACTCGAAGCGATTTGCTCATCCATGTATAGCGCCCTCCCAAGGACACTTACAATGTTGCTCAATGTTTTTTGTGACCAAAATTGGAGGTCGAACTCTAGTAGTCAGACCCATGTGGGAACCATGGTGATACTTGCCCAATTTAATACAACATCGGGTGCCCATTCTTGAACCAGAAATGGAGATCCACGAATGAACCAGGGTCCCCCTTCTAGCACGCGCTTCCTATCTTCTCCAAGGGTGAAATGGAAAAGTAGGAAACCTTGGCTCCTCCTGATGACCTCATACCACCAACCAAACCCCACATCATGTGGAGGTGCTTCTCTAATATCGGAAAGTGTGGTTTGAAAGCAATAAAGTAGCCAACTAGTACCTTATCCCACCTCTTCAAAGCATCGACCACTTCTTGCTTGGAGCACATAGCCATTTTCTCCCCTCCCTTCATGGCCGGAGGAATGAACTCTTGGGCCGTGGATGCCTTGGGCCAGCCGTGAACAAGTCGCTCCCCTTTTTTGGGGGAGTAAGAACACTCCCTTGAGGTGGTTCATGAACTTCACCCGCCAAGTTCGGGGGTGAACCTTACAATGGTGGTGGATGGAGATCCTTCATTGCGCCACAATCCCCATCTTCTTGTTCCACACGAGTAAAACTAGTCTTGGGATCCATTTTGATGCAAAAAACAAGAGTTTTGGTGGTGAAAAGAGGTTGGAAACCCTAGAGAACCCTAGGTTTTCAATGTGTTTCCCCACTCCTTCTCTCTCCTCTCATCTCACACTCTCTTCCCTTGTCCCTTCTCTCCATCTTTTTTTTTGCAAAGAAAAAGGGAGGCTTGACCTCTAAATTTATTAAATGAAAGAACCAGGGTTACAAAATTTGAAGACCGCAGTCATGCCAACATGCATAACCAACCACACACACTACAAGTATTGCATCACTCAAACTATGTAGTTAAAATCATGTCCGAGTAACCCCGAACCAAGCACCATATGATCTAAATATTCTGCTCCTCGCTATCTTTATCCGCAAGCTTCTTGATTATATCCCAAAGACACCCAACCATGTCCTTGATTACAACCATGATATCTCCTGGCTCCTTCTTCTCTCCCTCGAAAATACGTCGGTTTTGTTCCAGCCAGCACTCATGAATCATGGCACTAAGAGCCCACCTTCGCACAACCTTGGCAATCTGGGTTCCTCTCGCGTGTCAGAGGCGTGTGGCTTCAGCTTCGAGGGATCTTGCAAACCGAGTTCCCAGCTTCATGAGGAGGAGTGTTGTCCACACCCCTCTAATGTACGAACACCCCCAGAAGAGATGGTCCATGTCCTCTTCCTCCCTCTCACAAAGGCTACACACCGGATCATGCTTTGCTCCTCGTAAATTCATAAGCTTATTTGTTAAGAGGTGCCCCCTCATTACACGCCAAGCTGTGATAGCATGTTTGGGAATGACATGTTTGTGCCAAACCACATCTGCCCAAGTGCCCTTCCTCCCCGGTTCCAGCACCCATTTCCACACTTCCTTTAATCCTAATGTAGCCCCCTTCCCTTCTATCCGCCTAGGCTGGTCCACACCTCCATGGATGTTTGTATTAGTGATTTTAGGTTGACTTCCTCCGTTATCGTTTTTCTTGGTGGGGGGGGAGGTTCCATTTCCCCTCTCTTATAAAGTAGGATACTTTGGTATCCCAAGGCACTCCCAATTCATGATGAAGACAAGCCCCCCAACCCTCACATTGAAATGGTTCGCCACACCACGAATATTGGAAGAAACGTATCTCTTGCCCATTTCCCACGTCATATTTGAGGTGCCGTTGGGCAATGTAACGAACTCGGAGAATCCCTCGTCATACCCATGATGTTGATGATGGTAGTCTCGCTAGCCAAATAGAGCATTTTAAGGTATTTTCTTCTGACACGCTTTACCCAAAGAGAGCTTCCTTCCGCTACAACTAGCCACAATAATCGAAGGAGGCCCACATCATTCCAGCTCGTTAGTCTTTTCAGACCGAGCCCTCCTTCATCCTTTGGTGTACACACATCCTTCCACGCCACAGCAACCCACTTCTTTGCCCCCCCAAACGAATTGAGCCATGAGGCTCTCAATCTATTTCAGCACCTTCCGAGGAATAAGGAAGGCAGAGGTCAAATAGATACTAAGCGAGACAAGTACGCTTCTCACAAGCTCTACCCGACCGGCAATGGATAGGAAATTCTACTTCCATTCATACTCCACATTTACTCTATGTGTGTCGGCCTCTTCTATTTGCACCTCCACCCAACTTGGGTAACTAAAATCTGAAGACACTTCCACACACACCCTAGCATAGGCAAGCCTCCTCCCCGATGCGGTTTACTCATCCATGTATAATGGCCTCCCAAGAACACTCACAATGTTGCTCAACGTTTTTGGAGACCAAAATAGGAGGTCTAGCTCCGGGAAACGAATCCAAATGGGAATTGATTGACATCATTTCATGCTTATATTTGTATCTTATATCCATTATCCTTCTCCTAAACAATGCTATGTTACGAGTTTTATGTTTAGTTTTCAGGAATAAATAGGTTTGAAGAGATGAAGCATAAAAGGACTCAAAAGCTAGGAAAAATGACTGAACTGTGAGATCTGGGGACCAAGATGCAAGGGAGAAGGATCTGAATGCAAGACAGAAGGACCTAAGAGCAAAACAGAAAACTCCACACCATCATTGGGAGTATTTTGGCAATTCTATTCGGGACGGAGCTCAAATAAACGAAGTAGATGCATCCAAGACCACCAAATACACTAAGCAAAGCCCTACACAAATTCCAGATGGATCCGGACTTTTTAGACCACCAATTCGCGGTCCAAGACCGCCAATTGGCGGTCCATTTTGGCCCAAATACGCTAAAATTTCTCCAACACATGTATTAGAGGATGTTTAGGCTATTTTTGGTATCTGTTTAGTCCCACATCGGGGGATTGTCTCGGTTTGCCTTTTTCCATGGCTATAAATAGAACTCTTCACCTTCCATTGTAATCACTCCATATTTTAAGTGGCTATTCTTCCTACTAAAAGAGAGGCCTTGAAGCACACACTAAAGTAGGAGGATGCTACTTGAAATGTGAGTCATTTTATCAATAAAGTTTTGTGTTTCTTTCATTGTCTGTTTATGTTTCTTTTATTGTTTGTGCATGTTTTAGTTTAATCGTCTTTTATTTCAAGCTTAGTTTTAATATGTCTTCTTATCTTAGTTTAATAATTAGTGTAATGTGTAGTGAGTAGTTCCATCCCCTTTGGGTGGTGGAGTAGATGTACATACATGCAAATGAGAATGGATTGAATGATTTAATTCCAATGTGTTGATAAACATGAATGTATGATTGCTTGTTTAGGATAGAATTTATAACTTAATGAGTTTTGCCAAAATGATTAGACAGCTCTCATGCTTGTTTAGGTTCTGAAATAAACATCTTGCATATGTAAATGTTAATCAACTAAGTTGGTGAATAGATTGATAGGTTTTGCCACAACATTTAGACACTTCCTATGCATGATAACACCACCTTTATTTGTTCTTAAAGAATGTGTTCAACACCCAACTCTTTTCTTGTGTGCACTCACTCCACCCCTTAGGGGTTTTCCCATATCTGTATTCCAGCATTCTTCTTTTGTTCTTAGCTTAGTTGTCATTTCATTGTTTGTTTCTTTCGTTCGCGTTTCATACTTCTTAGCGTAGTTTAGTCTAGAGTAGCATAATCAATCTTTCTCACCTTCCTGAGGACGACCAGTACTTGCCACCGCTTCATCGTGGCCGTGCACTTGCGGTTTTAAATAAAACGTTCAACAAGTTTTTGGCGCCGTTGCCGGGGAGGTGTCAGTCCAGACTCTTGTTTGGACGATTCGAGTGGATTTAATTTTTGTTTTGTAGTTTTTTTTTGTTTCAGGAGACTTGGAGTCGAAAGGAGAGGCATCTGGAAAAATTTGGAGGAAAGCTGGGCAGTTTGGACCGCCAATCAGCGGCCTGAGACAGGCAATTGGCGGTCTGGTGAGCTGCTTTTGCCTTCTTATTTCTTTGTCGTGTTGCCATAATTGATCTCGTAATCTGGGACTCAATTTTTCATGTTCTGACTCTTAGATTGTTCCCAGATTAATAATCAACTTCTCTTAAGCAACTTGGACCCTAAAACTCAAAGCAAAAGATTAGGCATTCTTTTTGTTTAGCTCATGCATCATGTATGTGACTTAGGCATTTAAATTGTCTTTTATCTTACCTTTATTTTCTGTTGCTGAGAGCTGGCATGAGGTACGCACAATCTACTCTCATTCATGCATTTCATATGAACATGCATTAGTTAGTAGGAAGTGCATTGCAACAAGTGTGAGTTGAGCGTTTTGTTTGGAGAGTTGATTGTTAGATTAAGACTCCAAAACGCTACTAAGGAGGGGTTGTCCCGTAAAAGATAAGGTGGGGGATTTCATCACCCTTTCCTTCACCCCAAAAACCGCACTAATCAAGAGCCTAATTTCTAAAATCAAGTAGACATTGGCCTTAAGGAATTTGGACGCATTAGGAGAGTGATCCGGTCCCGACCGTCATAACCTGATCGGCGTTGCCCACTATGTCGATAGTAGGAGAGATGAGATCTCCAGATCTTGACTCACTTGCTGGGCTTTGTGGTCCTCGTTGTAGGGAGGTGAGGCGTGTTGAGGCCGTGTGACCTCGCAGTTAGGCGTCGTCAAGCTATAAGGACCTATAGCGACCTTAGGATTACTTGAGACTTGTTTGCTTGTGTGCTTCTACCTGTACCCATCCGCCGTAGCATAAGGATTTCTTCCTTTCTCTCCTGAGTCATTCTATCTCTCATGTGTCCCCCCGTCTTCTCCTCTACGTACATTCTTTGTTAAAAATTTTTTTTTGGTGTGTGCACCTTTGTGCATGCTTTCGTGGACACGAGATGAGAGTGGTCGTTTTGACGAGGAGCGTTGTCAATCCGGCTTCGGTCGTCGATTTCTCGACACCTTCCTCCCCTCGTGTCGCACATAGTTCGGGTTCAATGGCTGCTAATTTCCGCGAGGAGGAGCAGTTGCTGGACCCACCTAAGCGTCTTGTTGTCGTTCCCATACCTCTACGTGATCGATGCTACCCGAGCCGTACAACTCTACCCTCATGCATCGTATTACCAGAGGCTAATGGGAACCATTTTCAGGTTAAGCCTCAGTTTATTTCCATGCTCCCTCGCTTCACTGGGAAGGGTGACCCCTATATCTTTCTCAGGGAATTTTAGGACGTCTGTGCTATTTTCAAGCTGCAACAACTTAGCACAGACTCCATCCATCTAAGGCTCGTTCCTTTTGCACTAAAGGATGACGCCAAGAACTGGTTGTATAGCAACCAGGCGAATGCCTTTAAGATTTGGGACGAGTTTCAATCTGCATTCCTCAAGAAGTACTTTCCAAATCATCGGACTCAAAAAGTGAGGAACGAAATCAATTCGTTCTATCAACATGAGACCGAACCATTCCATGCATACTTAGAGATGTTCAAGGAGCTACTATCCTCATGCCCTCACCATGGCATCGAGTTGTGGCGCCTTTGTCAGATTGTTTACGAAGGTCTTCACATCCCGTCAAGAACGCTTCTTGAGTCCATGTGTCAAGAAGAGTTCTTGGAAAAGGATGAAAGGGAGGCATGGGCTTTCCTATAAGACCTCGCTGAGAAAATCATGCAATGGGAGAGTGTGAGGGAGCCACCTACATCATCTAGTATAGGAGCAAGGATCACGAATGCAAACTTGACTAGATCGGGTGCCGCATTTGTTGTCGATACCACTACGGCCACCGAGGCGCGCATGGTGGCCTTAATGCACCGTATGGATTCGATTGAGCTCCAAAACCAACAGGGTGCAGCTCACATGTCCACATCTAGTCCAATTCCCTGTCATTCATGTGGTAGGATAGGTCATGTAGAAAGCGAGTATGTGTCTATTCCTCCTGAGATGGAGCGTGTCAACGCCATCTATGACAGAGCTAGGAATGACCCATACTCATCATCTTAAAATCCTGGATGGAGGAACCACCCCAATTTTTCATGGAACCAAACTAATGCCCAGGGTGGTCCTTCAAACTCCTCTAGACCACCTTACCAATCACACCAACCACCCATGCATGCACAATCCTATCAGCCACCCCAAGCGCAAACCACCAATCAATCGGGTTTCCCTAATTCCAACAATATGGAAACCCGACTCAATTCGCTTGAGACCTTGACTCGTGGACTTGAAAACTCAATGAAATTTTTTATGTCAACCACGAGTCAAGTTCTCACATCAAATCAGCAGACAATCAAATCTCTAGAGCTTCAGATGGGCCAATTGGCTTAGTCTGTACATGAAAGAGAGAGAGGGTCTTTTCCTAGCCAGCCTGAGGCTAACCCCCGTATGTACCAGCAACAACACATACAAAATGAGAATGTGGTACCTCAGGGGAGGCAAGTGAACCATGTGGAGGAACCTCTTCACCATGTCAATGCCATTGTTACCTTAAGGAATGGAAAACATGTTGACAATCACATTTCCTTGCCACACCCACCACCATCTATGCAGCCCCTCAGTGGGAATGGTGGTGAAGAAGAGGCTGAGGGTGAGGGTAATACACCAACGCTTCTTTCTTCTCAGGCACCGCAGAAAACCTACCTGCCAAAAGCTCCCTATCCAAGTAGGTTAACCAAAAAGCAGAGTGACAACATGGACAAGATATTAGAGGTGTTTAAGCAAGTAAAGGTTAACATCCCCTTGTTGGATGTCATCCAACAAATACCTCAATATGCCAAAGTGTTGAAGGATCTCTGCACAACCAAGAGGAAGACCGATGTTCCTAAGAAAGCATTCTTGGCTGCAAATATCAGCTCACTTTTGTCCAATCCGACCTACACAAAATACAAGGACCCTGGGTGTCCTACTATTCAGTGTACGATAATGGACACTAGAATGAGCAATATTTTGCTAGATTTAGGATCAGCGGTCAACCTCCTCCCATTCTCTGTTTATCAACAGTTGAACTTAGGAGAATTGAAACCAACTAAGATCACCCTTCAATTGGCAGATAGATCCATTCGTATTCCCATGGGGATTATCGAGGACGTGCTTATCAAAGTTGGAGATTTTATATTTCCAGTCGATTTTGTTGTCCTCGATACCAATCCTGTTGCGAACACCCACTCTCAAATACCTTTGATTTTTGGTAGACCATTTATGCCCACCTCCAATGCCTTGATTAATTGTAGAAATGGTCTCATGAAGCTCTCATTCGGTAACATGAGTGCCGAGTTTCATGTGTTCAACTCTGGTAGGCAACAGGAACCCATGGATGAACCGTTAAATCTAAATCTCATTCGCCAATTGGAGAAAGCACCACAAAATCAACGAACACCCCAAACCCCAATGCAACCCGTTGAGAATGTTCGTGGGCCCAGCGAAAACTCATTGCCTGTTTTCGCAATGCAACAGAGTGAGCCGACATCAAACACAAATGTCCAAAAGGAGTGTTGTTGCATGATTCAGTTGAGAGTACTAGTGAGAGTGAGACACGTCATCATATGCCTATACCAGAAGGTGTCTCTACCTCATGTCCCATGGGCATTGAGACATTTGAGTTTCATATTAACTCCAACAAGGACCTACCTATGACCGAGCTTATGCTTGATGATCTAAATGATGGTGGGAGGTCCTTGTTGGATGACTTGGGGAGAAGCCCCATTCTTAGTGATGCAAGTCTGCTGCATCCATCGAATGAGCTTGAGGAACTCATTCCGATGCACCCACATATTGGTTGGAGGGTTTTCTTCGATGAGCAATTAAACCCGAGTTAGGCAACACAACTTGATTCTTTGCTGCCCACACCCAACCAATATCATGAGGGGTTCGAGCCTTTCAGCTTTGACCTTTCACCCCTCATGACACCTCAGAGTACCAGTGGAGTTTGCCCATCTCGGCAAGTCTCTGGTCCTCATGACTTGATGTTCTCATTTGATGTTCCTTGACCAAATGATTATGAGAATATCGTTGTTGCTGTACATATCATGTAAATTTTTTTCGAAAAAACAGAAGAAAAAAAAGAGAAAACAAAGTGTGTAATAAAAGACTCCTTCAGTGAGCATCGATTGTTGTGGGCTCCAACCCTTGAGTACTAGGGCCCCATTTCTTCACGTATTTATCTCCCTTCTTCATCATCTCACAGGTTTTGAGGGAATTCGGGTTCGTGTCCATCAACATGACCTTGAACTTTTCTTTGTACTTCATGTTGGTGAGATCTTTCTTTTTTCATGCATATATCCATGTAGTATCTTGCTCGCATTCATTGAGGAAATGCATGAGGTAGGTGTGGGGGTGTTTTACGTGTGTACATATTCGAGTCTTTTTCCTTTGGTTTTGTTTTCTTTTGTGTGTACTGCTAGGGTCATGTTAGTGTGCCGCATTTAAAATTGATATATATGCTTGCCATGATCCTTGGGTGACTTGTCTTCTTTTGCTTGCCGAGTGCTTTAAAATTTCCACATTTCTTTCAAAATCTTCATGTGTTTGCGAAACAAAATGTTTTTGTAGGTTTTGCGTGTGTTTAGCATGTGCAAAACCGTTGAGAGGCAAAGTAAAAAGAAAGCTCCTAAAATTGTCTTGAACTTGATGCATTAGGATTTCTAGTACTGGCTTTAGGTCTTATCGAGTCGTTAGGATGCACCCCGGTTTTCCCTCGGTTGGCGTGTAATCATAGGGCTCCAGCACTCAAACATTTAAAGAAGTCCACCCTGAACCTAGTGAGTCAAATAAGTGGTGTCTTTTAGTATAAGGAAGTTTGTCGTGGTCAAGGGCCCTTAATCTCTTTTTGTGAAACTTAAGTGTAGGGGTTTTGGTTCCCATGTAGATAAATAAATAAGTGGTGTTCTCTCTTCTCGCACGGCTCCTATCACTCGGGAAAGTAGGTCTGAGGGGCCTTTGTGCCTGGTGCTTTCGAGTCATCTGACTTGGGATCCACCGACCGAACTACCGTTACACGGGTGGTAGGGATCGCCCTATGTGGAGATTTGGGGGAAGGTGTACGTGATAGTGTAAGTCCTCATAGGCAATGATGCATGAAACCTGACCCTGCGAGAATCAAACACAAACCAATAAACTTCTCCAAAGAAAAAAAAAAAAGAAAAAAAGAGAAAAATAAAAAATAGTCAAAAAAGAACCAAAATGGACTTTACACATTGTATCACATTCAGAAGTTAAGGTTGCCCATGTCTTTCACTTAAGTCCTTAACTAACTTTCACGAATGGTTCATTAGGCTAGGTATGTGGACTGATTACCCATATAGAGTCGACCCGTAGTATTACCGCGTCCCATGATCGGCATATGAGTCCAACGAGTCGTGTAGCTAGATTGATTAATGCATCTTGTTCCGATTTTGTGGGTATATCCGCTGAAAACCCTCAGGAGACAACACTCCTCCTCCTTGGCGACAAGGAGGTTCAACGGCTTGTTGCACGTGCTAAGTGCAACCGTGATTCCTACGAAAGTGAGTTAGGATTTCTTGTTTTTCGTATGCTATTCTCTTTCTTTGTTTTGCTCGGGACTAGCAAAAGTTAGGTGTGGGGGTATTTGATTGACATCATTTCATGCTTATATTTGTATCTTATATCCATTATCTTTCACCTAAACAATGCTATGTTACGAGTTTTATGTTTAGTTTTCAGGAATAAATAGGTTTGAAGAGATGAAGCATAAAAGGACTCAAAAGTTGGGAAAAAGGACTGAACTGTGAGATCTGGGGACCAAGATTCAAGGGAGAAGGACCTGAACGCAAGACAAAAGGACCTAAGAGCAAAACAGAAAACTCCACACCATCATGGGGAGTATTTTGGCAATTCTATTCGGGTCGGAGCTCAAATAAACGAAGTAGATGCATCCAAGACCACCAAATACACTAAGCAAAGCCCAGCACAAATTCCAGATGGATACAGACGTTGTAGACCGCCAATTAGCGGTCCATTTTGGCCCAAATCCGCTAAAATTTCTCCAACACATGTATTAGAGGATGTTTAGGCTATTTTCGGTATCTGTTTAGTCCCACATCGGGGGATTGTCCCGGTTTGCCTTTTTCCATGGCTATAAATAGAACTCTTCACCTTCCATTGTAATCACTCCATATTTTAAGTGGCTATTCTTCCTAGTAGAAGTTAGGCCTTGAAGCACACACTAAAGTAGGAGGATGCTACTTGAAATGTGAGTCATTTTATCAATAATGTTTTGTGTTTCTTTCATTGTTTGTTTATGCTTCTTATATTGTTTGTGCATGTTTTAGTTTAATCGTCTTTTATTTTTAGGTTAGTTTTAATATGTCTTCTAATCTTAGTTTAATAATTAGTGTAATGTGTAGTGAGTAGTTCCATCCCCTTTGGGGGTGGAGTAGATGTACATACATGCAAATGAGAATGGATTGAATGCTTTAATTCCAATGTGTTGATAAACATGAATGTATGCTTGCTTGTTTAGGATAGAATTTATAACTTGATGAGTTTTGCCAAAATGATTAGACAGCTCTCATGCTTGTTTATGTTCTGAAATAAACATCTTGCATATGTAAATGTTAATCAACTAAGTTGGTGAATAGATTGATAGGTTGTGCCAGAACATTTAGACACTTCCTATGCATGATAACACCACCTTTATTTCTGCATAAAGAATGTGTTCAACACCCACCTCTTTGCTAGTGTGCACTCACTCCACCCCTTAGGGGTTTTCCCACATCTGTATTCCAGCATTCTTCTTTTGTTCTTAGCTTAGTTGTGATTTCATTGTTTGTTTCTTTCGTTCGCATTTCATACTTCTTAGCGTAGTTTAGTGTAGAGTAGCATAATCAATCTTTCTCCCCCAATTTTTGCCACTTGACATCTGATAAACAAGAAGCTGCTCACCTCCCTGAGGACGACCAGTATTTGCCAACGCTTCATCGCGGTCGTGCACTTGTGGTTTTAAATAAAACGTTCAACAGGAACCGTGGTGATGTTTTCCCTTTGTAAAGCCACTTCCGGAGCCCATTCAAGGACCACAAGGGGCAGCCTCGGATGAAACAAGGACCTCCTTCAAGCACACGCTTTCTATCTTCAGCAAGAAAGAACCGAAAAAGAAGAAACCCTTGACTCCTCTTAATGACCTCCAAGGTTCCAGCCAAACCCCACTCCTTGTGAAGGTGTTTCTCAAGTGTAGGCAAGTGTGGTCTAAATGCAATGAAATAACCAACAAGAACTTTATCCCATCTCTTCAAGGACTCAACTACCTCTTGCTTGGAACAAAATGCCAAGTTCTCCCCTCCCTTCTCAGCCGGAGGGACAAACTCTAAGGTTGTGGACACCCTATTTCCAGCCTTGAATAATTCGCTTCACTTCCTTGGGGGAGCAAGAACAGTCCCTAGAGCTGGTGCGGAACCATCCACTCCTTCATCTCCAAGAGATGAGGATGAGACTTGCAATGGTGGTGGATGAATATCCAAAAACGTGCCAGAACCTCCATCTTCTATGCGCAAATGAGTAGAACTAGGCTTGGGATCCATTTTGGTGCAAAAAACTAAAGGATTTGGTGGAAGAAAATTCAGAAACCCTAGAAACCCCTAGGTTTTCCATGTTGCGCCACTCATTCTCTCTCCTCTCATATTTTCTCTCTCCCCTCTCCTCTCTCTCCTTCTCCTTCAGTCTCGTTTTCCTTCTCCTTGTTATCTCTTTCCATCTCCCTCCTTCTCCTTCTCTCTCCACTTCTTCACGCTTTCTAACCCTCTGCTTCTCCTTCTCTCTCGATCTCTCCTTGTCCTAATATCACTCTTTCTTTCCCCTCCTCTACCATTCTTCTTCTCCATCTCCATCTCATTTTGTCTCTCTTTCTCCTTTTGTCCTTCTCATTAGTAGTCTCTCTCCTTCTCTATCTTACTTCTCTCTTTCTCCTTCTATCTCCCTCTCTCTCCTCCTTCTCTTTCTCTCTCTCAGTCGCTTGTCTTTCTTCTTCACTATCTCTCCTTATCCTATTTTTTCACTTGTACTTCTCCTTCTCTCACTCTCCTTCTCTGTATTTGTTTCCTTCTCTCTTTTACTCTCTATGTCCTCCTTCTCTCTCTCTCATCCTTTTCTTTCTCTTCCCTTTCTCCTCTATCTCTCTTTTACATCTCCTTCCCTATCTGGTGTTCTCCCACTCGTTCTTTCTCATCTCTCTTCTTATCTTTCTCCCTCCCATCTACTTCTTTCTCTATACATTTCCTCCTTACCCTCGCCTCTGTCCTTCTCTCTCCCCTTCCCATTGTCTCTCTCCTTCTCTTTCCTTCTCATTATCTCTCCTTCACTCCTTTGCTTCAGAATCCGAGGTTACTTTAAGAGCGATTGTCTTTTCTTTTCTTCTAGAATTTTCCCACTCCTTTTCCTCCTCTCTTGTTTCTTCCATTTGAATCTCATAAGTCATGAGGCTTCCTATGAGATCATCCATCTTCAACTTTGAGTGGTTTAGCCTCCTCAATAGTTGTTGTCTTTATCTCCCACTCGATGGATAGTGACCTAATAACCATTCACACCATATCACTTTCAATCAAAACCTTACCAATTCTTTTCAAGGAGTTAGTAATATGGGTAAAGTGAGTGTGCATATCGCTTATAGTTTCATTTGGTTTCGTGAGAAACATCTCATAATTTTGCATATAAAAATCTATCCTAGTTTCCTTAACAGATGATCGTCCCTCAAAGTGACTTTCAATCATACCCCATGCCTACAATGTCGAATCTCATAAGTTTGGCATTCATTTGAACCATTACAAGTTCAACATCCGTCATAAGCTCATTCCTTTATTTTCAATGTAATGAATTTGAAGAAACACCCATAACATAACATAACATCAAATTATTGAATGAAAGTAATCATGCATTTCATTCAATAAGCATAGTTTGTTCCATAAAACAAAGGAGGTCTACTGGTGTGGAATCCCTTGCGTTGTTGTGCCAATGCGTTGTTGACATCCAATCTACGAGGCTCTGATACCAAATATAGGATCTAAAGGGCCCTAGGATTAGTCTAAAGGGGGGGGTGAATAGACTAATTTAGTTTTTAAAAAGTTTAAGCAATTCAAAGCAAGAACAATATATTGTAGAGAAGAAAAGGGATGCAAACCACGAGACCGATGTATAGAGGTTTGGATCCAACCACTTGATCATAGTCCTCTCTTACAAATTGCTCTATCTCGAGCAACTTCACGTCCTCTACTGATCTCCATTCCGGGCCGAGATCAAACCTTTACAGTTCAAGCTTGCGAACACACTCGCCAAGCTTGGACCACCTTCTCACAATCCTAGAAGAGCTTCACTCCAGAAGCTAGTACAACACTTTGCTGGAAAATTTGAGTAACAACTCCTAATCATGAGCACTTGAAAGATGGATGAATGCAATAAGTGATTCAAGTAGAAGATTGAGCAGTAAGAGAAGTTTGGAGCAATTGAGAGTAGTATGAGCTTTTGAGAAAGGATTGGTAACCTAGAAAGGTTGTTCTAAGCTCTATTTATAAGGTCCAGACATAATCAAGCCATTGGGATTGAATTGGTAGTGATTTGAGCAAGAAACATAAAATAGGGAAGTTCAGAACTCAATTAGGACACAATTGGTCGACCGTATCGGGCAAAACGGTCGACCAATTTTTTGTAAATAAGAACACAGCCGAGATGAAGTGCATACCAATCGATCCACCAAGGCATGAACAGTCGAACTAGATATAGGATTGCTTGATCGTTAAGGGAGATATGGCTAGGGTAAATTGTAATCGGTCGAACGAAAGGTACTTCGACCAAAAACAGGGAGTTTGGGAGTTCGAAGTTATATTGAACCGATCGACTGTCGTCATAGCACTGTTCGACTAGTGGGCAAATACAAAAAAGGGGTTAGGTCAATGTATGTATATAGGACCATTCTATAATACCACAACTATAACGATCATATTTAAATGAAAGATGGGAACTCAAACGGTCGAACAAAACTCATGTTTCAATTGACCGGTGGACATACTGACTGGGACATGTTCAAGAAATAACTGAACAATAAGGTAGAAACGGTTGAACTTAGATATCTCAGTTGACACAATGATAACGGTCCAACGGGGATAAAGAAACAGTCGACCGTTTTGGACAGGTAAATGGCCAGTAAAAAGGTCGAACCACAAGAACTTCTGGTCGATTGTTCTGGGTTAGAACTTAGAGTCTGGTACATTCGGTCGAACCAGATGGTCTACCGATCGACCGAATATAGTAGAATTTCTATTCTAAGAGGAAATTCTAAGTGTAATCAGTCACCTAACAAAGTCGGTTTGATATGGAATTAAGTATGAGACTTCTATAGGTTTCTATGGACCATGTAATTCAATCAAGATTCAAAGTACCCAAGCTGCAATATAATCGTAAGAATAAGAAATGGAAAACCTATATATTCTGCAACTTGATTTCTTGTCTTGCGAACAGTTGTCTCCTGAAATGTTAGTAACACCAAATATAGGTGTACATGTGAATGTGATGTTATGATAGTTATACATGTGTTTATTGATATGTTAATTAATCATCAAACCATATTAACGATTATTAGCCTAAAAGCCAACAATCTCCTCCTTTTTTATGATTACAACCTCGCAATCTAAATATATGTTAATCTTCAATATTTATGTTTAAATCTCCTCCTATCTTGTAGCTCCCCCTATTGAATATCACCCCCTAGCAATTATACAAATCTCATGAATTTATTTCTCCCCCTTTGGCATGATCAAAAACTTTTAGACATGAAGATATTATGGAATTTGAATGCATGTCAAGATAGTATATAACTGAAGGCCAAACACAATGCCAAAAAGAAACAACAACAACGGGAAAGGCATTCACATAGATTCCACAAACCGAATGTCAAACAACTAGCCAAGTGATAGTCAAAACAAATACATCAACCATTCAAAGCTTCATAGCAAATATAATCAACAAAACATCAAAGGTTCAAGGCAAATATAATTAACACAACATCAAATCAAGTTCCAACATGATGACAACACCAAATAATTAATCAAGAAGTTGATCATGAAGAAAAGATGAAAGGGAGTCAATCCCACTCATCACCAATCAAGGCGAGCATCATGACAATCAAAATGGGCTTCAGTCGATCGATGATGGGTTTCTATGGAGGCATCAAGATAATCAAAATGCGCAGTGGAAGAATCCTCATCAGAATCAAAATGATTTGATAGCTGCTGAAAGGAATAGGCATCACTCGAGCTAGCATGATTAGCCGACCACCGAACACCATACTTCCACGCATCCTCATTTCCGTCACCCCAAGAGTCACTTGTCTCCCTCAGAGGTTGGCGTGGCATCCAACGTCTGTCGACGGGATCCTCTTCTTCTTTTTCTACTTTAGAGTCCTCATTCAAAAGTGGTTGTTGAGATGATGAGGCAATGGTCTTCATTTTAGCCAAAGTGGTTTTGAGGATGGGATACTTGTAGACCGTCGAAGGAAATCCGTAGACAGATATCTTAAGGAGCTCAAAACGACATGCGAACCACATCTGGTAAGGGAGGTATACCTCCATTTTTGATGACACATGTGAAGAAAAATAAAGAGTGGCCAATTCACCAGAATCTTCTTATAGAGACAATAGATGCAAATAAGCTCGGTTGTTGAGATTTCATTATGGTGGCCTTGTTTTGGTAATAAGTTGTAGGACACAATGTAGGCTAATATCCGAGGTAGTGGATGCATAAGGGACGAGTTGTGTACTACATTTCCATTTTTGATAGGTGGTGGAGTGGCATATACCTCTTGGATCATTTCAGTGGTGTTAGTGTCTTTTAACGCGGTAAAAGTTCGGTCTATGTATAAATGAACTCCAGAATAGTCTAGACATAAGGCTTCGGCAATCAGACCAGGAACAATCTCATAATTTACTCCATTGATCATGGTTCGAAAGATATGATGATTTGGATCCTTTCTCAAATTACAATAAAAATGTTGCACCAAAAAAGATAGTAAGGCTTAGAAACAAGTTTGGTCATACTAAGTGTGAGCCTATTTGCATCAAGATGCGTTGTTAAGGAAAATTCGGTAAAATCCAATAACTCGACCGTTTGACATGGGATGAAACGGGTGACTAAAAGATGTTGGTCCCAAGCGACTTGGGTATGTTCATCAATCGGGAAGAAATGATGTGTCAGAGGTTCGGGCGGATGGTGAGCGTTGGGGTCGGTGGCAGTACGGTCCTGAACCTTCTTCTTTCGACGTTCAGAGGCGATCACGTCCAGTTCAGGGTGTTTCTTGTGACAAGTCATCTTCTTTCTTCCTGTCATGAGGAGGGTGGAGAAACCCAAAAAATGGGTGCACATGGTAGAGGAAGAAGAGGCGGAATGAAATACGTTTGAAAAAAAACAATTTTTACCGGTCAGAAGGGGGGTGGGAAGGTCGATCGGACGAGGTATGGTAAATGAGGTGAAAGGGGAAAAGTAAAATGAAATCACGATTTTACCCTAGATAATGCAGAAAAGTGCGTAAACGGTCGACCGAATGAACATAGCGGTCGACCGAACGGTTTAATTTGGGGGGGAAATCTGTTCGATTTAAGCGTGGGGTCGACCAATACAAGGAAACGGTCGACCAAAGGGAGAGGCAAGAAAGTACCTGATAATAAAAACACCTGTCAAATAGGGGATTTAATTAGTCGACCAGAAATGGGCGAGCGCTATGGACTTGTTCAACCAATCACTTAAGTGAAGTTAAGGATGAAATCAAGAGAGGTCAAACCGGTAGAAACGGAAGAAGACGTTCTGTCGACTATTTTGAGCTAGAAGAGAAAATGTTGGGACCGGTCGAACGGATGACATAATCTGATCGATTGTTTGGAGCCAGAAAGGAATTTTTCTGTCCAAGCACACTCCCTACACAACAATCATACGAAAAAGACAAGGAAAACTCAATCAACATGCAATTTTCAAAAGTATGGCATGATGTGACGTAATTATATATCATTTACATTTCACATGCCTAGATTAAGTCTTGTATAATTAAATTGATCAACATTTAAAGGTTTTTGTGAAACTGTCCGCTAATTGATTATGTAGGAACAAATAGAAGTTTAATGTTGTCTTCTTTAGTTGCATGATCTCGACGAAAATGTTATCTTACTTCAATATGTTTGGTTCTTGAATGCAAAATTGGATTTGTCGAAAGATTATTAGCACTCATATTATCACAAAGAATAAGTGTAGTTTGAAACTTATGTTTCATGTCTTTGAGGGTTGCCTCATCCATAATACTTGTGCAAAATCACAACCGGCGGCGATATATTTGTCCTCGATTGTAGACAATGCAACACTATTTTGTTTCTTACTAAACCAAGACAAAAGAAATTTTCCCAAGAATTCACAAGTGCCACTAGTGCTCTTACGATCTAAGATATAACCGACATAGTCGGCATCGCTATACACAACAAGATTGAAAGCTCTAGTCTTGAGATAAAACAAACTAAAATCTGGAGATCTTTTAAAATAACGAAAAATCATTTTCAAGGTGTTTAAGTGCGATTCTTTAGAACATGCTTGAAAATGAGCACACAAACACACGACAAACATTATATCGGGGTGACTAGCAGTAAGATAAAATAAAGATCTGATCATACCACGATATTTCTTGATATCCACATGTTTGCCGTTTTCATCCTTGTCCAATTTTAAGCTTGTGGTCGTTGGAGTCTTGTGGGGATTGCAATCTTCAAGAACAAAGCACATAACGAGTTCGTTTGCGTATTTTGCTTGGTGTATGAAGTTCCCATCTTGAGTTTGCTTGATTTGGAGTCCGATGAAGAAATTTAATCCCCCAATTAAGCTCATCTCGAACTCACCCTGCATAGACTTGGAAAATTCTTCGCAAAGACAAGGGTTACTTGCACCCAAAAAAATATCGTCCACATATATTTGTACCACAAAAAGATCATGATCATGAGATTTGACAAATAGAGTGGTATCCACTTTACCCATTGTGAAACCTTTGTTAATTAAGAAGTTCTTCAACCTCTCATACCCAGCTGTAGGAGCTTGCTTGAGTCCATAACAAGCCTTCTTGTGTTTAAATACATGCTTTGGGTAAGTTTCATTTACAAATTTGGGTGGTTGTGCAACATAAACTTCTTCATTAATAAAACCATTTAGAAAAGAACTTTTAACATCCATTTGAAAGAGTTTGATATCCATAAAAGATGCATAGGCTAAAAGCATACAAATGGCTTCCATACGAGCAACAGGAGCATAAGTTTCATCAAAGTATTGAGAATTGAACTTAATCCTAGGTGGCATCCTAGTCACTAGCCACATCATCTATGGAGGCTGAGTCATCTAGGAGTTGATGACTCAACAAATTGGAAGGTTAAAGGGTGAAGGATAGGAGAGACAAAGAGTCTCTTCATTTCTCCATGATTTTCGTCCTTATTTTATGGTGCAATTTAAGTAGAGGTTTTAATGATCTTGAATGGTCATCTTTATGTAGTGTATGTTATGTTTGGGTTTTAGGCTAAGTTGAAGAGTCATTATAAGTGCCTATATAAGCAGAAAAGTTCTCCATTTGTAACAAGATATAGAATGAGTGAAACAGACAATAAGAAAGAAGAATGTAAGTGAGAAAGAAGATAGAAAAGATGATTGTTTGATGCAAATCCCGTTTTGCCTATGAGTGTTAAGTAGTTAGTTTTCTTCTTTCATTCGTGCCCACCAATTGAGTAAATCAAAGTATGGTTCTAGTGATGGCAATAGAAGGCCCTCAGCCTTGAGAACAAGGTGAGACAACACCGCACACCAGGCGCGACTTCTGAACCGCCAATTGGCGGTTTGGGAACGCTGATTGGTGGTCCATGTGTGCCTGGTGGAGGGCGGCTTTCTAGGTGACATGGTCTAGTGCTCCCCGTCTTTCTCCCGCATGTAACACAAACTCTATCCGCTCCTCTCGACGGTAGCCTTGAGCAACGAGTCTAGCTTTGTTTCCAACTACATTCACGTCTTCATCAAGTTTGTTTTGGAAGATCCACTTAGTACCAATAACGATTTTGATTAGTAGGTTTTTGAACAAGTTACTAAACATCATTTTGAACAAATTGATTTAATTCTTCATCCATAGCCATTAACCAAAATTCATCATTGCATGCTTGTTCTACTTTCTTAGGTTATAATTTAGAGATAAAAGCATAACAATCATAAACCACATGAGCTCTAGAGTGTGTTGTCACACCTTGAGAAACATCTCCTATCACAAGGTACTTAGGATGATCCTTTATATAGGTCCATTCCTTCAAAAGTTCCTCTTTTTCCACTTCTGTAGAACTTGGAGGATCTTGGTGAGACTCAAGGGTGGCATCTTGTGATGAGACATGTTTAATGATATCTATGAAATCATCGTCAAGACAGGAATTACCTACATAATTCAATTGATCAAAGTTGACGTATAGAGATTCCTCGACACAACTAGTTCTTTTATTGTAGACTCTATAAGCCTTACTCTTATCAGAATACCCTAAAAAGATAGCCTCATTGGATTTAGCATCAAATTTATCCAAGTTATCTTTTGTGTTGAGGACAAAACATTTTGAGCCAAAAATCTTTGAAATATGAAATTTTCGGAGTGCGATTATGCCAAAGTTCAAAAGGAGTTTTCTTTTAAATGGGTCAAATGAGAACTCGGTTTAACACATTGCAAGATGTATTGATGGCTTCAGTGCCTGCCTTGTGGCATGGATGATGAGGTGACTTTAGTGGTTTTTGATGGCCAATGGATATGCATGCAACGGTGGAAGTGGAAGGGTCTTTGGCAAGATATGCATTCCAGAATGAAGGTACATCCAGTTGTCCCTTCTTTCCTCCTCTCTCTTTTGCACTCCTCCAACCATCATTCTCCTACCCTCCAGAAAAAGAAAGGTGACTCCGGTGAAGCATCCCTTTCTGGCCAGCTAGGGATTCAAGAAGACGCAAGCGCGCTAGGAAGGAAACGTGGGCTGCAGCTTTGGCGATCTCCAGCTATCCCCCTCATCAAACTCTAGTATGCTTCTGCCCCAAAAGGAGGATAATAAGTGGGGGTGTTGGATGAAGGTTCATCCAGCACCAAAGAGGCAGTTTGGACGTGCATCTATGGCATGCACGCATGTTGCAAACTCAACGTGGTTGGGTTGGTGTTGTGTGACCCTTGGGTTGTTGTGGAGGGCTGGAACGTCCACCTCTTCGTCATGACTTTTAGCACACTCCTTCTAGGTGGTTTAAGGAGAGAAACCAGGGGGAGTTGTGGTTGGGTCGTGGGGGAGCACATCGGGTGCATTGCATACATGTTTTTTCTTGGTGTTGTGTGTTGCACCTTGGTTGTTGCTGGATTTCTAATTGCTTGTAGGTTGCGGACTTCATTTTCATGCTAGATTCCATGATTAATTTCAAGATTAGTTTTCTATTAAGATACCATACGTTTTATGCATAATTTTGCTGCAGAGATCTTGTTATTATTTGGTGGATTATTGCTGGTTAGATACTTCATGTCCATGCACATCTACCTATTGAGATATTGAGTCATTTTCTATCTTATGTGTGGTTTTATGCTAACCTCATGTCAGTAGAGATATAAGGATGAGTTTATGTGTACATATCAGGAATATTTTGTTGCATGCAGTTTGATATTCATTGCTGGAAATTGCTTGCTCATGTTATGCACCATTCGATTGATTCGTGCATAGTTTATGGTTCCTGTTGCAGGCCTGATTCCTATTGTTAATAAATTGATAATACATGAATTTGACTTGAATATAATGATGTTAATTGCTTTTGTAAAAGCATGATGTTGTGCATGTATATTCGAGGGTTAAGCTTGACATTATAACCATCACTTCATGACTTGTAGCTCATGTTGGGATATCATGCCCTGGTCTTTTGTTTGGTCTGACTTGTTGATCTATTATTTCTCATTTGCTGCTCTTATTGGTTATTATTGTCATAAATTATTCATGTAACAACTTGAGTCAAGTGACCCGTAGATAGCGTGGTTGCATGTTGTGCTTATTCGAGTTGGTTACCTTATGTTGATTGTTAGTGACTGTGGTACCAAGTTGCTGATTTGCATGTATTACTTCTATTATGGTGGAGCTACAGTGAGTATAATTGTACGCTCATTGTGTTCCGCTTGTGCTTGGATATTTAGCTATAGATTGGATATAGTTATATAGATAGCTTGCATGTGCATTTAATGAATAAAATGAATCTTGGGCACGATTGTTTTAGGGCCGACGGGCCATGAGTCGGACCTCTAGGTAGAGGGCCCTAATAAAAAAGACCTCTATGTAGAGAGGCCAGGTAACGATTGTGACCTAGACAGGCATGCAATCATTTAGCTACAGGACGAGCATTTCGAATGTCGTGATGGCACCATATAGGTCACTTGTCGTGAGTTGGGATGTCAATCTGGAAGACTGCTTTGTGCCGAGCAGTGTCTCACTATTGAGTGACCCACTTGTGCATTATACCAGCATGGCTGGTGGTTTGATTCCTATGTCGAGGGATAACCTCGGGAGGGACACCCGGTACTCACGAATATATAGAGTCAGGTTCCTATACAGAGGAATTACTTCGGGTGGTGCCCGAGTGGCGCAGCTCTGTAGAGTTGTCGCCCGACGTAGCTAAGTAGAGTTGTGGCCTTTTGGTTTGCATGTGTGGTAGTTAGGCCTCATGCACAACTTCTCATCTTGTTCTTGGACCCGGGGCATCGAAGGTTTTCTTTATTGGAAACTCATGAATATTTGTTGCTGTTTTTGCCTCAGGTACTTAGGTTCTGACAGGGTTAGACTGGAAGAGTGTCAGAGGATTTTGTACACGAGGGACACGTCAACCAGATTCTTCCAGTTCTCTTTTTGCTTCCCCATTAAATATGATGTATTTCGCTTTTCGAACATAATGTTATATATTTGACCTTGTTTCCATATATGGATAAATTATCTTTCAGTTATATCTTATGCTTAGTCCATCCATGTATGTTTTATTCAGTACATCGTGTCTTGTATATATCATATTCTATTGTAACTCCTTCGGTCGTCGAAGATGACTCTGATCGTGATGGTTCAATTGGTTTCCCCAGCGTGCGTACCCACGACGTCGGGGGCATTATAAAAGGAGAGAGAATGAGAAAGTTAGAAAGAAAGGGAGATAGAGACTGAAGGACCTAAAAACCTCAATTTTCTATTCAAATGGAGCGAGCGGAGCACTCAATCGAAGCTACAATACCGATTGAAGGGAGTGGCGTACTAGAGTCCTTTCAATTGGCCAAACCATGTCAAGATGGTGCAATTGGAGAAGGTGTTCTTTGTGACCCACTTTTGGAGGGTGAGGTGCCTAAAGCCAGGAAATGTCTGATTTGTTTCATGCTGGACGAAGGACCTCCATGGCGTTGGAGTTCGTCAAAATGACGATGAAAGATGGAGTGAGAGTAGTGGTGTGCTCTAAGCAAGAAGTGACCGATGCTTTGAAGAGGTGGGACAAGGTTTTGGTGAGATATTTTCCTCATTTCAGTCCCATCTCCCAACACTTGAGAAATACTTGCCAAAGTTGTGGGGCATTGCTGGAGGTGTGGAGTCACTAGCCGGAAATGTCACTTTCTCCTCTTACATTTCATGTTGGAAAAGGACAAGACACACATGCTACAAAATAGGCCTTGGTTCATGAAGGGGTCGCCATTGCTGAGGAGAAGTTGGATTTGTGGTTCTGGTCAGCAAAGAATTTGAGCAGGATTACTAGTGTCCTCGGTAGGCTACTCTATATGGACAATAAGACTACGTTGGGGAGGAGGTTGGCCTATGTCAGGGTGTGTGTGGAAGTGGATGGTGGGCTTTATTACCCATCCACAATTGACGTCCAAATCACAGGGGTCAGGAAGGAGGAGGTAAACATCGAGTACGAATGGTGTCGGGTTATTGTGGGGATTGCATGGAGTTCGGACACACCACAATGAACTGTCCTTGTAAGCCCATCGTGAAGCAAGTTGGGAATAGGGAAAACCCAAAACGACTGGGTCGTAGTGGGCAAGGGACATGGCAAGAGTATGGGAAAGGAGGTGAGTAGGGATGTGGGAGTGGAGGAACACATGCACGTAGATAAGGGATCACCGAAAGGCAATGCAGGTGAGGCTGGGGTGAAAGATGTGGCTATGATTGGTGGGGAGCATAACAGAGAGGAAGGCCACCAAACGGAGGTAGTACATTGGGTAACAGAGGGCGGACAACCTACTGAAAAAGTGGGGGGACAAAAAGCAAAAGTTGTCCACTAGTTGCACCAATCATAGGGGAAGAATTTGATGTTGATCCTCTTGGTCTTGTGGCTGGAGAGGAGTAGGCAAACCACAACATGCCAAGTGGAGAGGGAGGAAAAGAAAAGGAAGTAAGTCACAACTTACCCTGTGGAAAGTCGACACAAAGGGTGCAATGCAAGGGACTAGTGCTCCTTGCTAGTGAAGGTAGGAACTTGGGGCCCAGCCAATGTGAGGGAAATTGGCTCTCCCCAAAGTAGGTGTGCGTGAATCGGGGTGAACCAACTTGGAGAGGATTGGAATACAAAGTTATGGAGGATCGAGGGTGGGGGCATGTTGGAGTTTTAGCGGGCCTAGCAGATGTTGTCCATATCGACGGAGATGAGGAGGCAACCCTACAATGCAAAGAAGAGAACGTCGAGATGGAATATGGTGAAGAGGTGGACTGTGAGCGAATAAAAGCATAGTGCACCACATATGAGTGCCAAGAGGGTGTCATTGAGGCTGGAGCAACAAAGAATGAACCATGGAAGTAAGAGGGCCCGATCCCCGCCCCTGGAGCCATGAATATTCTTGCGTGGAATGTGCATGAAGCATAAGCTAAAGAAGCTTGAGAGATTCAAGAACGCAATATGGCCACATAGTTGGGCGGGATATGGCATGATTGTTCACTCGGGGTGAATCCATGTTTTATGGAATGAGCAAAAATTGAACCTCCAGTTTGAATTAGAAATGCCACAACTCTTACTCCTAGAAGGGGTTGCGGGAGAAAGCTGGAAAGTAGTGGCCATCACGGCCATCTATGGAGCCAATGGAGACGTGGAGAGGTGTATCTTGTGAGCAGACCTTGAGCTAGTGGCTTCCAATACCTCCATACCATGGCTTATTTGTTGTGATTTGAATTGCATTAGGTGTTGTCATTGTCATCTTATTGTAAACCGATTTATTGTTGTTTACATCCCTGGCTTAATGTATGCTTTGTGAATTTATACTTTGTTTTGGGAAAGTTTCCTTTTTGGGTGAGTTAAATTGACTCGTAATGGGGTGCGACTCGTCGGGCAGTGTTTCATTCTAACAAATCAATCGGATCGATTGGGTGCGAGTGGCTTGAGAAATGTGGCTTGGCTGGTGCTTGGGGCGTGTGGGGGCTGGCTCAGCTTTGGGGATGATGTGGCACCCCAGTTAGCAAGTGAATATTTGATTATGCATGAAAATTCAAATATGCTTGGTTTAGGCAAGTTTTAATGGTGATTTATTCTCATTCAATTGTTGCCATTTGATTTTGTTTCTTGAAAAAAAACACCCACCTCACCCCAGCCGACCGTAAGCTTCTCCCCTCCCTCAACCACGACATCCCAGATAACCTGCCCTCTCCCTCTCCGACGTACTGGTGGCTGGAGCTCCGGTGAAGTTTAGTGGAGCAAGCAAGGTGCGATAATCTTGCGCGGCTAGAATAAGCATTTCGTAGGCTGTTCTCTGGTGATCTCAGGTGAGCTTCTGGAAAACTCAGGTACGTTCCAAACCCCGTGCAAGTTTCAGAGTGGGGGGGTGGCTGGAGGGGCCGGTCATCACCAGTGGGCTGGTGATGCAATCGGTTGCACCACCAACCGAACCACACCTAGCGTGTGCTAGGTTGGCATGTGTAGGTTGCTTGCTGGGAGATACCAGGGGACGCAGGAGCATGATTGAACGTTTTTATTAACTGCAAGTGCATGTCCGCGTTGAAGCAGTGGCAAATACGGGTCGATCCACAGGGAGGTGTGTCGACTTTAGTTGGTTCGAAGGTGAGTGGGAAAGAAAGGAGAGAAAGGAGTTATGATCTAAACTACACTACAATGCGAAAGGAAATGGAAATACTCAATAAAACTAAACCCCATAGGAGGTAGAGAACGAATCTGAATATAAAGATATGTGTACGTGTGTGTTTTCAATTATGCTCATCACAACATGTAATGCATGGAAATCATAAAACTAAATCCAACTTTGCCTCCACATGATATAAGATAACACAATATCATTAAAACATACAAGACAATAATTGGAATGAACTAAATGAACTCATTTATAAAGACCAAACCTCACTATGCCTCCACATGAAATAAGATTTAGACATTCATTAAAACAAACAAGACATTAACCAAGGTAAAGGCAACAAGAGTACATGCAACTACAAGTCATGTTTCCTTCATCAATTCCATCCATATCCTCACCTTATCATTCCCCATAAAAAAGGTCCACTAATCTAAGCATATCCTAAGGTTCATTCAAGAGCATTAGAATATCAAAGACAAGAATGAAATCTCATTAGATGGTTATGAAAATCATGTAAGGTTCAAAGGATTAAGAAAACACACTCCTAATACATCACATAATCATATCACATATTTCTCCACCACCAAAATGGGGATGAAACTAGCCACTAATCATTACACTACAACCTACACTAACAAAATGAAACATTCTACTGAAACAAAATAAAACTAAGCAAGCAAGAAATACTAAAAAGCTAAAAGGACATAAAACTAAAGAATCATGAAAGACATATGAATGGAAATTAAACTAAGAAAGAAGCAACATAACTAAAGAAAACATTATTAATTTCAAACTCAAAATACAAGTGGCCTCTCTCCACCAGGGTTTTTGCTTCAAGGCTTTTACTCCTAGTAGAGAGGATGGCAACCAAGAGAGTGATGGGGTACAAGAGAGGAGGGAGAGTTCTATTTATAACCACAGAAAAAGTAATCCGGGACAATCCCCCGGTATCGGACTAAACATATACTCGAAATAGACTAAACACACTCAAATACACGACCCAAAGAAATCTTAGCGGATCCTGAGCAACCCAGACCGCCAATCAACGGTCGCAGACCGCTAATTGTCGGTCTACAGGGTTCGGATCGCGCTGGGCATTTTTCTGGGTTTTTCTGGATGGCTTTGTTTTTCTTTGATGCATCTACTTCGCTTGCTGGAGCTCCGACCCGAATAGAATTACCAAAATACTCCCCATGATGGTGTGGAGTATTCTTGTTTGCTCATTGGTCCTTCGATCTTACATTCTGGTCCTTCGATCTTGCATCTTAGTCCTCGAGTCTCTCAACTCAGTCTTTTTTCCTGCTTTTAGGTCCTTTAATGCCTCTTCTCTTCAAACCAATTTATTTCTAAAATTCAAACGTAAAATTCGTTACGTAGCATTGTTTAGGTGAAAGATAACGGATATAAGACACAAATGTATGCATGAAATGATGTCAATAAAATACCCCCACACCTAACTTTTGCTAGTCCCGAGCAAAACAAAGAAAGAGAAAAAAGAAAGAAAGGGAAAAGCATACGAAAAACAGGAAAATCATAACTCACTTTCGTAGGAATCAAGGCTGCAATTAGCACGTGCAACAAACCGTTAAACCTCCTTGTCGCCAAGGAGGGTTTTCAGCGGATATACCCACAAAATCCGAACATAGATGCATTATTCAATCTAGAAACTCGACTCGATGGACTTATTTTTATCGATCATTGGACGCGATAATCCTACGGGCCAACTCTAAATAGGTATTCAGTCTACACACCTAGCCTAATGAACCATTTGTGCAAGTTTAATAAGGACTTAAGTGAAAAGACAGTGATAACCTCAACATCCACAAGTGATACAAAGTGTAAAGTCCATTAAGGTTCTTATTACCTAATTTTTTTTTTGTTTCTTTTCTTACTGTTTTTTCTTTTTCTTTCTTTTTATTAGTTGGAGTTTCATTCTCCCACGGTCAGGTTACGTGCATCATTGCCTATGAGGACTTACACTATTACGTACACCTTTCCCTAAATCTCCACATAGGGCAATCCCTATCACCCGTGTAACGGGAGTTCGGTCGGTGCATCCCAAGTCAGATGACTCGAAAGCACCAGGCACAAAGTCCCGTCAGACCTAATTTCCCGAGTGATAGGAGCCGTACGAGCAGATAAAACACCTACTCACTTATTTCTTATGTACACATGAACCAAAACCCCTACACTTAATGTTTCACAACAAGATTGAAAGGGTCCATGACTACAACAAACTTCCTTAAATTAACAAACATGAATTATTGACTCACTAGGTGCAGGGTGGACTTCATTAATTGTTTGAGTACTTAAACCCTATGATTAGTCGCCCCCCGAGGGAAAACTGCGGTGCTTTCTAACGAGTAGATAAGTCCTAAAGCCACTGTACTAGATATCCTAATGCATCAAGTTCAAGACAATTTTGGGAGCTTTCTTTTTACTTTGCCTCTCAACGGTTTTGCACATGCTAAACACACGCAAAACCCACAAAAAATTTCTTTCACAAACACATGAAGATTCTGAAAGAAATGTGAAAATTTTAAAGCACTAGACAAGCAAAAGAAGTGTGAAATTTGTCACCCAAGGATCATGGCAAGCAGATATATCGATATTAAATGTAGCACACTAACGTGACCCTAACAATACAAACAAAAGAAAATGTAAATAAAGGAAAAGACTCGACTATGTACACACGTAAACACCCCCCCATACCTACTTCATGCATTGTCCTCAAAGAATGTGAGCAAGATAATAAATGGATTTATGCAAGAAAAGGAAATATCTCACCAACGTGATGCGCAAAAGGAAGTTCATGGTTATGTTGATGGACAGCAAACTGAATTCCCTCAAAACCCGTCATCTCACAATGAATGTGAGATGCTAAAGAAGGGATACAAATACGTGAATGAAATGGGGCCCAAATACTCAAGGGTTGGAGCCCACAACAATCAATGCTCACTGAAGGAGTCTTTTTTTTTAACTACGTACAACAATGGGCTCTCATCTTCATATGTCAAGGGACATCAAATGGGAACCCGCCATCTCTCGAGCCAGAAATGCCCAGCATGGGCTCACAACATACAAAAAAGGATTGCTTGACCACCTGACACCCTTATAAGAATTGTGGTCATTTGATGCCTCTTGAGAGTTAGCAAGATAAGAGGCATGAATGAGAGGTGAACCTCTGTCTCGTTGTTTGAAATGTAGGGTATCAGGTGGTTGATTTTTAACCCACATGGGGTCCTTAGCATATACAGAATAAAGAGCATGTGGCCCAGAGGCCATAAAAATGGTATCTTGTGGCTCAAGAGCCACATGATTGAAAGGATGTGGCTCAAAAGCCACGTAATCATGAGGATGTGGCTCAAAGGCCACGTGATCACAAGATAAGGCACCTTCTTATGCCTGCCCAGGTGAAACATCTTCACCACCTTCAGGATCTCCATCGAACAATTCTCTGAAATACTGAAATACAATTCTCTGCCCTCAACTACAATCTCATCCATGCCCTGGATAAGGTTGACCCCAACAGGGTCATTGAAGGCACCTGGCTTCTTGCCGATGGTGAAGATGTTTAAATCTGCGCATTGAGTACCATAAGTCAAGCGCATCAGTCCATTGCGACAATTGATCAAGGCATTCGAAGTCGCTAGAAATGGTCGCTCCAGAATAATAGGAATTTATCCAAGTGGGTTTGGCACAGGTTCAATATCCAAAACAAAGAAGTCGACTGGATAAATGAACTCTCCCACTTTGATTGGCACATCTTCCACCACGCCCCTTGGTTTCTTCATAGACCAATCAGCCAATTGAGGAGTGGTTTTTGTTTGTTTGAGGTCTCCATGACCGAGGTGGACGTAGACAGAATATGGCAGAAGATTAACCGATGCACTAAGGTCCAATAAAGCTCGATGTATGGACACAAGAGATAGTAGGACAACCATGGTCCTTGTATTTGACTTGCATGGGTTGTGCCAACAAAGAACTCATGTTAGCCGCAAGAAAATCTTTCTTTGGAACATGAGTTTTTCTCTTCTTGGTGCATAAGTCCTTGAGAACCTTGGCATAAGGTGGCATTTGCTGAATCACCTCCAACAGAGGGATGTTCACCGTAACTTGCCGAAATATCTCAAGCATCTTGTCATGCTGATTTGAAGATTTCTTTGTAAGGCGCTCCGGGAATGGCACCTTCGGGGCATAAGGGTTTTGTGAAGGAACCTCAGAATTCTGGTCCAAAGAAGCATAAGTGGGGACCTCAGAATCTAATTCCTTCGACAGAAGAGGAGACAAGGGGACCTCAGGGTTCGGCCCCATTTTCGAAGGAAATGTAGATGGAACCACAAGATCGGGCTCCTTCCTAGAAGTATTTGTGGAGGGAACCTCAGGATCTGGCTCCCTCAGAGATGTAGGTTATCACCGCAAGTCTAGTGACACCAAAAGATGGTGATTGCAAGGAAGGCACCCCAATGTGGTTCTCCACCTCCTTACCAGACCTCAAAGTATGAATCACATTAATATGATCAGTCGATTCAGAGGTTGCATGAGGTACTGGTGGCGTTCCTTGAGAATGGGTACCCGAGGATTCCCCTCGGGTTGACTCGGTAACTGGCCCTTCTCGCGTTCACGGAGCTGATGAGCCAGCTGGCTAAGATGCATTTCCAATGCTTTGACCAAATTGTTGCTGGCCGCAAACATGGATTGAGTGCTTTGTATGAATGCTTGAAGGGTTTGTTCAAGAGTGGGGTACTTCGAGTCAACCCGTTGTGTAGTAGAGTTTGGTTCGAATAACCCGACGATGAGGTCTGAGGAGGTTGGTAATTATGGTTCTGAGACCTTTGATGTGGGGGTTGGTAGGTCGCCGATGGGCGTGGAGGTTGATAAGCCGGAGGTTGAGGTTGAGCGTGCGAGCTCTGACCGTGACCCCCACTAGCCCCCCAAGAGAAGTTAGGATGGTTACGCCATCTTGTGTTGTAGCAGTGACTGTACGGGTCATTATGGGGCCTCTGTTGATACATCGAATTTGCATGCTAAGTATGGAGCGTAAGCACATTCGAAGTCATCATGGCCCGTAAGTCCACACCTACTACAACCAGGAGTAGCGACCTGATCTACAGGAGCTCGGTCCAACTCTAAACTCTCAATCCTACGCATGAGAGAAGCCATTTTCGCCTCAGACGCGATAGTTGACTCAACTTGATATGATCCATCTCGACCAAAAGATCTGGCGGCTGGTGGCTCTCTCATGGTGTCCCACTCAAAGGTACGTTCAACCATTAATTCAAAAGTGTCCCATGCCTCATCGATGGGTTTCATTTGGAAATCACATTGACTCCAACAATGTGCTGGAATTGTAGTTGAGGCCCTTATAAACAATTTGGCATAAATACCACAACTCAATTCCATGATTAGGGCACTACAAGAGAAGGTCCTTGAACCTCTAAAAGAAAGCATAAAATGATTCGGTCTCAGTCTGATACATTTGGTGTATCTGGTGCCGTATCTGTTGAGTTTTCCTTTGAGGGAAAAATCTCTTCAGAAAGACGGTGACAAAGTCATCCCAAGACCGAATAGAACTTGTCGGGAGGTTGTACATCCATTTCTTTGCGTTATCCTTCAACGCAAAAGAAATCATCCTCAACCGGAATGAATCCTCATCAAGCTGTTGGATTTTGAACATGGAGCATACCTCCTCAAATTCACGTATAAAAATATACGGATCCTCCTTACTTGCAGTGAAGGTAGGAAGCATGCTCACATACTGACGTTTCAGCACATAGTTGTTCCCACGAGATGAGGGAAGAACTATGCAAGAAGGCTACGCGGCCCAAACAAGATGGGTCTGCTCCCACAAAGTGATCGGCCTATCCTGTCGAGCTAAATGTGGTGATGCACCAAGAACTCGATCCTGAACGAATCCCTCTTCCTCTCGAGTCAGAGGAGGAGGAGAAGGAGGTCTACGTGGTGGTGGGAGTGGACCAAGGTAATTCATGTATGGAACCCGGTATCCCCCGTCACCATGAAAAGACTCGGCCTCACGCTCCAAAGGAGCACGAGGCGGAGATGGCCGATCACCAAGACCATCCATCTCAGAAAAATGCACTCTCTCAAGTCGAGCGCTCTCACGAGAACGAGCCCAACCTCGCATAAAAATGCTTGACTCGACTCTAAAATAACACACTGATAGACATCATATCATGCATATATTTGTGTCTTATATCCATTATCTTTCACCTAAACAATGCAACGTAACGAGTTTTATGTTTGAGTTTTAGGAATAAACACGATTGAGGAGAAGAGGCACAAAAGGACCTAGAAGCAAGGAAAAAGACTGAGTTGCAAGACTTGGGGACTGAGATGCAAGAGGGAAGGACCCGGATGTAAGCCCAAAGGACCAATGAGCAAATCAAGAAACTCCACACCATCATGGCGACTAATTTGGCAATTAAATTTGGTCCTCAGATCCAACAACCTACTCGTATGCATCAAACATGAAGCCAGACAACCACACACCAAAACCAGGCCGGATCCAGACAATATAGACCGCTAATTGGCGGTCCAAGACCTCTGCTTGGCGGTCGGTTTTGCTACGGATCCGCTAAGACTTTGGCGAGTCATGTATTAGGTTGTGTTTAGTCTATTTTTGGTATACATTTAGTCCCATACCAGGGGATTGTCCCGGATTAGCTTTTTCCATGCTTGTAAATAGAACTCTTCACCTTCATTTGTATTCACCAATTGCGGGTGGCATTCTCTCTACTTGGAGTAAAAGCCTTGAAGCAAAAACTGAAGGTGGAGAAGAATGCCACTTACAATGTGAGTCATGTTAATAATATAATTTTTCTTAGTTTCTTTTAACATTGTCTTGTTTTTTAATTCTTGCATGCTTCTTTAGTTTAATTACCTTTCAATTAGCTTCTTTAATATTTCTTGCTTGCTTTGTTTAATTTCCTTTTAGTAGAATGTTTCATTTTGTTCATGTAGGTTGTAGTTAATGATTAGTGAGTAGTTTAATCACCATTTGGGGGGTGGAGAAATATGTGATGTGATTATGTGATGTATTAGGTGTGTGTTATCTTAATCCTTTGAACCTTACATGATTTCCATAACCATGTAATGAGATTTCACTCGTCTTTGATATGCTAATGCTCTTGAATGAAGCTTAGAATATGCTTAGATTATTGGACCTATTCTATGGGGATTATGAGGTGATGATAAGGATGGAGTTGATAAAGGAAACATGGCTTGTAGTTGCTTGTGCTTTTGTTGCCCTTACCTTGATTAATGCCTTGTATGTTTTAATGATATTGTGTTATCTTATTTCATGTGGAGGCATAGTGGGGTTTGGTCTTTATACATGAGTTCATTTAGCTTCATTCCAATTATTGTCTTGTATGTTTTAATGATATTGTGTTATCTTATTTCATGTGGTGGCAAAGTTGGATTTAGTTTTACGAATTTCATGAACTACATGTTGTTATGAGCCTAATTGAACACACACACATACACATGTCTTTGTATTCACATTCTTTCTCTACCCCCTATGGGGTTTAGTTTTGTTTTGTATTTCCAATTCCTTTTACATTGTATTTCCAATTCCTTTTACATTGCGGTTTTAATTAAAACGTTCAATCAAGTTTAGGGCGCCATTGCCCGGGAGGTGCACTGTCCAGACTTTGGTTTGGACGATTCGAGTGGGTTTAATTTTTTGTTTTTTGTTTTTGTTTGTTTAGGGTATCTTGGAATCAAGGGGACGCAACTGGAGAAATTGGAGGAAGAAGTACACCAAAGTGACCGCTAATTAGTGGTCTGGGACCGCCAATTGGTGTCCTGGTGAGCTGACTTTGCTCCAAATTTTGTTATGGTTGTTGGTGTCTTCAATTTAGTAGTCTGCGAGTTCAATTTTGCATGTTTCACCATGTAGTTAGCTCCCAAATTAATCAATTCCCCTTTTAAGACAACTTGGACCATAAAACTCAAAGCAAAAGATTAGACTTCTTGCTATCTAGGTCATGCATCATTTGTAGACCTTCCACGCATTTGTCTTTTCTTTTCTTTACATTCTTGTTGTCGATTTCTGGCGTGACGTACGTGCGTCCATTTTCTCATTCATGCATGGTTAAAGCATGCATTAGTTAGTAAGGTGCATAGGGACAAGAGTGAGGTGAGTGCTTGTTTGGTTAGTTGGTTGCTAGCCTAAGATTTCAAAACATCTTTAAGGGACATCACCTATAGTCTTCAAAGATATGGTGGGGGATTTCATCACCCCTCCAATAGCCCCAAAAAACACACACAAGTAAAGCCTTAATCTAAAAACAAGTAGACATTGACCCTAAGGATTTCGGACGCATTAGGAGAGTGATCGAGTTGAGACCGTCATGACCTGATTGGCGTTGCCTGCCTTGTCGATAGTAGGAGGTACTGCATCTCCGGATCTGGTACCACTTACTGGACATTGTGGTCTTCGTTGTAGGGAGGTGAGGTGTGTCGAGACTAGTGATCTCGAAGTTAGGTGTCGTGTAGCCTAAGGACCCATAGCCATAAATTGTTTGAGTCGTGCTTGCTAGATTAGGCTTCTACCCTCTCCCACTACCCGCGCTAGCTTTAGGTATTCTTTCCTTCTCCTCTGAGTCATCTTCTTCTCACCTAATTCTACGTTCTAGTCTCCTCCCCTTTACCCTCTCTGTTAGCGTTTTAGGGTCAAGTCGAGTACTTTTTGCGAGCTTGGCCTCATGGTGGTGAGAGTGGTCGACTCGAGAGTTTTTTGTTGTGATGGATGGTTAAATGGGAGATCATCCATATCATTGTTGGGAGCAGGACAATTCTCCCTGCTATTCCGGACCCATGCAACCTGGGGTGGCTCAGACAAACACCCTTTATGGTTGGGACAATCTTAATTTTTTATCTAACCATTCTTCATATTGGGGTAGTATGAGAGAGACACCGACTACTATACCATCATCTAGTTACGTCGGATCATACATTGGTCAACAAACTAAGACATTACAACAAACTTTGGCCGCTTTCATGCGTGCGGTAGACCACATGAGTGCACTGGTGGCTCTACTAGCCTTACCGTGTGACTATTGTGGGTGGAGTGGTCATGTTATCTGGGAATGTCCTTATGTTCCCCCAGAGCCTGAGCATACCTTTTTCCAAAATGCTCAATATGACCATTACGCATCCTCGTACAACCCGAGAGGGATGAATTCGTGGGGAGACAATTCTTATTCAAATTTTTATACATCATGCCCACCCTGGTATCCTACTCCCGGATACCCAGAATTCTACCAGCCACCACCCACGACCAATCATTGGACTCATTCTCACCCCATAAACACCCACCCCATCCACTTCCCAAATTCTAACATGAACCTCACTGTTGACCCCAAACTTGATTCCTTAAATCAAACCCTCTAAACGTTCATGGAAACCACTCAAACTTTATTGAAGTCCAACTTGACTTCCTTGCAAACTATGGAAATGCAAGTGAGTCAAATGACACAACAATTCCGTGAACGTGAGGAGGGTAACCTTTCTTGTCAACATGAGGATTTATCTTCAGATATCGAACCACCACCACATCCACAAATTCAAAGCACAATCTTTCAAAGTCAAACTCCTAGTCAGTCTAGGGGACTTGGGGTTTCAATTCACGATCACTTGGTGGAGGATTAGATTCCAATTTAGAAAATATGGGCCAATTTCATTATGAGTCGGCACAAGATTGTGCCGTATCTTTTTGTCTCATGGCCCTTGAGCCACATGATCTTCCTGTTGTGCCTCTGAAGGACTCACCTCTGGTGGAGCAAGAGCTCCCTAATACCCTCAATTTCAAATGACCTGATGAGAGTTTGCCTCTCGCTATTGTTCCTGATCATCTTGGAAATGATGGAACATCAAACAACTACATTGCTAATGAGGGTATTAGGACTTACTTGGAGGATACCTTGGGTAAGAGACCCACTTTCTGTTCGCCTGGTGAGTCGTGCATGCCTAACATGGTTCTTGACCTCATTTCGACCCACCAGCTTGTTGGTTGGAGAGTTTGCATTAACGATCATAACATCAGCACCGCAACGGGAATAACTCTTCTTCCGTTGCCCCATATTTCCCAAACTCTTGAGAGGTTCAAGCTCTTTCAGTTTGATCCTTTGAATGAGACGCCTTTGCGTCCAATTCATGAACCACCCCTTTCGTCTTGTGCTCTTTGTGAGGGGGGGGGGAAACATGAGTATTCTGGCCCCACGTGGTGTCATGTTCCCTTTCCAAGTGCATTGACCCACTTTTGAGGTTCTAATTTGATGTCCTTTGACAAATGAACATGGGAACTTACTTTTGTACCTAGTTATATTAAAAAAATAGAAAAAAAGGTACAATAAAAAACTCCATCAGCGAGCACTGATTGTTGTGGTCCTCAACCCTTGTGTAGTTAGGCCCCATTTATTTCACGTATTTGTATCCCTTCTTTAACATCTCACAGGTTTTGCGGGAATTCGTGTTTGCATCCGTCAACATAGCCATGAACTTCCCTTTATACTTCACGTTGGTGAGATCTTTTCTTTTTCATGCATAAATTCATGTAGTTTCATGCTCACATTTGTTGAGGACAATGCATGAAGTATGTGTGGGGGGTGTTTTACGTGTGTACATAGTCGAGTCTTTTTGCTTTGATTTTGTTTTCTTTTGTGTGTATTGATAGGGTCATGTTAGTGTGTTGCATTTAATATCGATATATCTACTTGTCATGATCATTGGGTGACTTGTCTTCATTTGCTTGCCTAGTTCTTTAAATTTTTCACATTTCTTTCAAAATCTTTATGTGTTTGCGAAACAAAATGTTTTGTGGGTTTTGAGTGTGTTTAACACGTGCAAAACCGTTGAGAGGTAAAATAAAAAAGAAATCTCCCAAAATTGTCTTGAACTTGATGCATTAGGATATCTTGTATATCAGCTTTAGGTCTTATCGAGTCGTTAGGATGCACCCCGGTTTTACCTCGGGGGGCAAGTAATCATAGGGTTTCATTACTCAAACATTTAAAGTAGTTCACCCTGAACCTAGTGAGTCAATAATTCGTGTCTGTTAATATAAAGAAGTTTGTTCTAGTCAAGGACCCTTTAAATCTTGTTGTGAGACATTAAGTGTAGGGGTTTTGGTTCATGTGTAAATAAGAAATAAGTGAGTAGGTGTTCTCTCTTCTCTCACGGCTCCTATCACTCGGGAAATTAGGTCTGAGGGGACCGTGTCCAATGATCGACAAAATATGTCGAAAGAGTCGTGTGTCTAGATTGAATAATGAATATATGGTCGGATTTTATGGGTATATACTGTAACATCCTCAACACAGTGGAAAAATTTAAAATTTTAATAACCCACAATCAACAGAGGATATTACGCAAATACTGAAAACAGGTGCACCAACATATATATAATATATATATGAACATCAGAGTATTTCAAAAGTTGTGATTACATCAAAAGGCTATACAACGAAAGCAGTAATCACTCGACCTCAACTGAGAGAAAGCTGGATCCGGTAGCGGTGCTCCTCTCCTCGGTCACCACCCCCTATCGCCGATCACGGCCTGAAAGTAGACATGAAACAATGCCTGAGTTTCCAGAAGGAAACCCCGTATGCCAAAATCTACAATGCATGAAATGAAAGGCACCCTAACATGCAATTCTACTAAACAAGAAAAGCATCTCAAACAGGCTGGGCTCCAGGGCTTTTTCACCCAACCACTGCATCACACACTCGTCGCCAAGCTGAGTTCCATGTCTTTTTCAACCAACCGCAGTTACCACGACACGACCAAGGGCTCCAGGTCTTTTTCAACCAACCCAAACGTCCATGGGCTCCAGGTCTTTTTCAACCAACCACTACACGCGGTACCTGCTCAGGCTCCAGGCCTTTTTCAGCCAACCTGAACGCACTACGGAGCTCCAGGTCTTTTTCAACCAACCCCGCACAGACTAGCTGGGCTCCAGGTCTCTTTCAACCAACCGTAGCTCTCATACAGTTACGGGGCTCCAGGTCTTTTTCAACCAACCACTGCAACACTCGTGCCCCTATCACACTTGCCGGAAGAACATCGACACCACAACTCACTCCAAACGGACGACCACAACAACGCCTCCATAGTGCAAAACTGCACACAAACGGTCGACCGAACCAAAAGTCTCGGTCGACCGAATCACAAAAACACTGGGCAATCGCCTCGACCGACACTCCCTCGGTCGACCGATTCCCACCAACAACACTCGTTCGGTCGAACCAAAATCAAGGGACGATCGACCGTTTAGATGGTCAACTCCCAGATTCACCGAAAAAAACGACCAATCGGTCGAATGGCAAAGGGGCCCCGTTCGACCGAAAGTCACCACGGACAAAATCCCGCAATCTGCACAATGAATTCGGTCGAACCCCCGAGCACTCTCGGTCGACCGAATCCCACCAGGGAATAATCCCTCACTTGCACCACGAATCTGGTCGAACGCCCGAGCACTCTCGGTCGACCGAATTCGACCAGAGCGTTCCCCCACAACTGAAACCACCTTCGGTCGAACCGACTACTCACTCCACTTAAGTCACGGTCGGACGAAGTCATACAGGCGGTCGACCGTTTAGATGGTCAACGCCCTATCGGACCCATGACGGTGCACACGGTCGAATGGCAAAGGGGACCCGTTCGACCGAATCTCCCCAGGGTTGCCTCCCACGCACAACCGGTCGACCGCCCCAAAGGCATCGTTCGACCGTTGTGAGGCAGAACCCGAATTCTCTTCACGAACGGTGGACCATTTGCACCAACTGGTCGACCGATCTGACAGTGAAATATGCTGCACGTTTACTTGCGACGAGTCAGAAGGCCTACTGTCAACTTCCAAATACTCACACTACTAAAGTGAGCGAGCTTGACATACCGAAAGGTTTGAAGAAACCTTTGATGAACCACGACGACGCCTCCACCAACACGCCTCCCCAAATCACGATCTGTCAACGATCCTCACGACAAAACCACGATCAACTCCTCCTAGACGATCCACACTCACGATTCCACCTCCGTCAAGCTCCACCAACCAATCACGACCACAACACAACGAGTGAGGTTGAGAGAGAGAACAAAAATGTGTGGAAAGGGTTAAGAGCCACCAACTCACCTCAAGACACCGACACCCGACAACCACCTCCGCTCGTCGGAGCACAACTTCTCGCCAGAGCACACTGTGGGAGAGAGAGAGTGAGTAACGAGAGAGAGAGAGAGAGAGAGAGAGAGAATCGCGAGAGAGTGAGAGAGAGAATGCACCTAAATATCTTCCTCCAATCCCATCCTCGCCATCCATCTAACTCCTCTCCATCTCAACCATCCATCTCCTCTCCAACCCATCTTAACCCCTCAACCATCACCTCTCCATCCCAGGCGTCCATCTCCATCTCCTCCTAATCACCACCTAAACACATAAAAACGCAATTAGGATAGGATTTGGCTCAAGATCCCACATATACGCTGAAGACCATCAGGAGACAACACTCCTCCTCCTTCGTGACAATGAGGTTTAACGGCTTGTTGCACGTGCTAAGTGCAACCGTGATTCCTACGAAAGTTAGTTAGGATTTCTCGATTTTTCGTATGCCTTTTCCTTTCTTTCATTTTTCTTTTCCTTTGTTTTGCTCGGGACTAGCAAAAGTTAGGTGTGGGGGTATTTGATTGACATCATATCATGCATATATTTGTGTCTTATATCCAAAAACCTACTCGGATATGACATCATATCAAGAAACTCCACACCATCATGAGGACAAATTTGACAATTCAATTCGGTCCTCAGATCCAACAACCTACTCGGATGCATCAAACATGAAGACATGAAGCCAGACAACCACACACACAAACCAGTCCAGATCCAGACAATATAGACCATTGATTGGCGGTCGGTTTTGCTACGGATCCGCTAAGACTTTGGCGGGTCGTGTATTAGGTTGTGTTTAGTCTATTTTTTGTATACATTTAGTCCCATACCAGGGGATTGTCCCGGATTAGCTTTTGCCACGCCTGTAAATAGAACTCTTCACCTTCATTTGTATTCACCCATTTCTTGGTGGCATTCACTCTACTTGGAGTAAAAGCCTTGAAGCAAAAACTGAAGGTGGAGAAGAATGTCACTTAAATTGTAAGTCATGTTAATAATATAATTTTTCTTAGTTTCTTTTAACATTGTCTTGTCTTTTAATTCTTGCATGCTTCTTTAGTTTAATTACCTTTCAATTAGCTTCTTTAATATTTCTTGCTTGCTTTGTTTAATTTCCTTTCAGTAGAATGTTTCATTTTGTTAATGTAGGTTGTAGTGTAATGATTAGTGAGTAGTGTAATGATTAGTGAGTAGTTTCATCCCCATTTGGGTGGTGGAGAAATATGTGATGTGCTTGTGTGATGTATTAGGTGTGTGTTATCTTAATCCTTTAAACCTTACATGATTTCCATAACCATCTAATGAGATTTCACTCTTGTCTTTCATATGCTAATGCTCTTGAATGAAGCTTAGCATATGCTTAGATTAGTGGACCTATTTTATGGGGAATGATGAGGTGAGGATAAGGATGGAATTGATAAAGGAAACATGGCTTGTAGTTGCATGTGCTTTTGTTGCCCTTACCTTGATTAATGTCTTGCATGTTTTAATGATAATGTGTTATCTTATTTCATGTGGAGGCATAGTGGGGTTTGGTCTTTATACATCAGTTCATTTAGCTTCATTCCAATTATTGTCTTGTATGTTTTAATGATATTGTGTTATCTTAATTCATGTGGAGGCAAAGTTGGATTTAGTTTTATGATTTTCATGCACTACATGTTGTGATGAGCGTAATTGAACACACACACATACACATATCTTTGTATTCATATTCTTTCTCTACCCCTCTATGGGGTTTAGTTTTATTGCGTATTTCCATTTCCTTTCGCATTGTAGTGTAGTTTAGATCATAACTCATTTCTCTCCTTTCTTTCCAACTCACCTTCGAACAAAGTAAAGTCGACAAACGTATCTATGGATCGACCCGTATTTACCACCGCTTAAACGCGGTCGTGCATTTGCGGTTTTAATTGAAACGTTGAATCACACACAACAGAAGGTGTACTCAGAGGAGGAGACTACTCGTAGAATATAGATGAGGAGAGGACTCAGATGAGGAGGGAAGAATCCCTAGAGCAAGCATGGGCAGTGGGTGAAGGTAGAAGCCTAATCTAGCAAGCACGACTCAAACAATGTATGGCTATGGGTCCTTAGGCTAGACGACGCCAAACTTCGAGATCCCTAGTCTCGACATGCCTCAACTCCCTACAACCAAGACCACAATGCCCAGCAAGTGATACCAGATCTAGAGATCCAGTACCTCCTACTATCGACAAGGTAGGCAAAGTCGATCAGGGCAGGACGGTCTCAACTAGATCACTCTCCTATTGCGTCCGAAATCTTTAGGGCCAATGTGTAGTTGCTTTTAGAATTAAGGCTTTATTAAAAGTTGTTTTTGGCACCAAGGAAAGGGTGATGAAATCCCCCACCTTATCTTTTGTGGGACAACCCCTCCTTACTAGCGTTTTGATCCTAAATCTAGCAATCAACTCTCCAATCAAACGCTCAACTCACTACTCATTACACTAACTACATTAACAAAATGAAACATAATACTGAAATGAAATTAATCTAAGCAAGCAAGAAACATTAAAGAGACTAAAAGAACATGAGACTAAAGGAACATGCAAGACATGTAAATTGAAATTAACTAAGCAATGTAAAAACTAAAGCAAACAACAATTAACTACAAAACTTCTATTATTACTCACTCCAAATTACAAGCAGCCCTTCCTCCACCAGAGTTTTGCTTCAAGGCTTCACTCTTAGTAGCGAAGAAGGCCACCAAGAGAGAGATATATACAATGGAAGGTGAAGAGTTCTATTTATAAGTATGGAAAAAGCTAATCCGGGACAATCCCCCGATGTGGGACTAAACACATACCAGAAATGGACTAAATATACACTAATACATAACCCAGAGAAATCTTAGCAGATTCGGGCCAAAAGTGACAGCTAATTAGCGGTCTACAATGTTTTGATTGGTTTGTATTTTTTTGTGGGATTTTCCGGAAGGCTTTGTTTGTCTTTGATGCATCTACTTTGCTTGTTGGAGCTCCAACCCAAATAGAATTGTCAAAATACTCCCCATGATGGTGTGAAGTATTCTTGTTTGCTCATTGGTCCTTTGATCTTACGTTCAGGTCCTTCTCCTTTGCATCTTAGTCCCTAGGTCTCACAATTAAGTCCTTTTTCCCTGCTTTTGGGTCATTTCATGGCTCTTCTCTTCAAACCTCTTTATTTCTGAAATTCAAACATAAAACTCGTCACGTAGCATTGCTTAGGCGTAAGATAATGGATATAAGATACAAATATAAGCACTAAATGATGTCAATCAAATATTCCCACTCCAAAGTTTTGCTAGTCCCGAGCAAAACAAAGAAGGAGAAAAGCAAACGAGAAACAAGAAATGCTAACTCACTTTCGTAGGAATCACGGTTGCACTTAGCACGTACAACAAGCCGTTAAACCTCCTTATTGCCAAGGAGGAGGATTGTTGTCTCCTCAGGGTTTCCAGCGAATATACCCACAAAATCCAAACAAGATGCATTATTCAATCTAGAGACTCGACTCGTTGGACAAATTTTGTCGATCATTGGACGCGGTAATCCTACGGGTCGACTCTATATAGGTAACCAGTCCACACACCTAATCTAATGAACCATTCGTGCAAGTTAAATAAGAAATTAAGTGAAAGACATGGACAACCTAAACATCCTTAAGTGATACAAAGTGTAAAGTCCATTAAGGTTCTTATTTGCATTTTTTTTCTTTTTCTTTTTTTTTCTTTTTATTAGTTCGAGCTTCATTCTCCCTGGTTCAGGTTTCGTGCATCATTGCCCATGAGGACTTACACTATTACTGTAATATCTTGAATTTTTTAGTTGAGGTAATAATCAAATATCTTAATGGACTAATTAAGATTGTTGGATGATTGTGTGGTTTTAGGAGAAGATGAAATTTTGAGAAGAATATAGAGAAGAAAAAGATGGAGATTTTGAGGCAAGTATTGATTCGTTATTCTTCAGTTTCCTATCATGTCTGTCTCTCTTGATATTCGTAGTTGCATGCATGCTGAGTATCGATGTTGATTTCATTGATATGCATATTATTGCATGGTGGTGTTTCGGTTGACATGTCCAGTGACTGTATGTATATTTCTGGTTGAGCCACTTAGGAAAGAGCTGCCTAACGGACATCGTGGAGCTACACGAGAGAGGAAAGGGCTGCCTGTCGTTAGTGTGGAGCTACCAGGTTTGCGTATGACTGATTGATATATTTCAGAAGCACAGGATGTGATCGAATCCGAATGGGGGTTCCAGATTGTTATGTATGTATTTTATTTGTGATGCATGTCTCTTGATTGTGCTTATTGACTGAATGTCATATTCCGTATTATTTTCCACATGATTATGATTCTGATTGATTGATGGTTGGTACTTGCGGGCTGTCGAGCTCACAAATTTTTGATTATATTTTTCAGATTAAATATGGGCCTATCAGATGGATTTAAATATCAGAGTGCGCAGCGGTCAGGATCGTGGATCGTATCTTAACGCACCGGGTTCGGGCGGGTGATCAGTTGTCCGGGCTCGAGGCGTTACAAATGGTATCAGAGCAATACGATCCTCGGAATTAGTCGGGATTTGGATTTGAAATAAAAATTTGATTGAATTGGAATTTGAGAAATCGGATTTAGAAGTATTGACTATTGATTTAAATGTGAATTTTGACTTAGTTTGATTTGCTACCAAATTATTAATAAATAATGAAAGATGAATTTAGAGATATTTGGACTTGAATTTAAATGTGAATTTAGATTTGGTTGGATTGATTATCTAAATTATGAGCGATAAGTGGTGTTAGGTTTATAGATTTGATAAATAATGAGTTGAAAAATTTGTATTGATTTGTTTCGATTGAGACAGTATTGAGATCAAATTTCGAGGACGAAATTTCTTTTAAGGAGGGTAGAATGTAATATCTTGAATTTTTTAGTTGAGGTAATAATCAAATATCTTAATGGACTAATTAAGATTGTTGGATGATTGTGTGGTTTTAGGAGAAGATGAAATTTTGAGAAGAATATAGAGAAGAAAAAGAGGGAGATTTTGAGGCAAGTATTGATTCGTTATTCTTCAGTTTCCTATCATGTCTATCTCTCTTGATATTCGTAGTTGCATGCATGCTGAGTATCGATGTTGATTTCATTGATATGCATATTATTGCATGGTGGTGTTTCGGTTGACATGTCCTGTGACTGTATGTATATTTCTGGCTGAGCCACTTAGGAAAGAGCTGCCTAACGGACAGCGTGGAGCCACCCGAGAGAGGAAAGGGTTGCCTGTCGTTAGTGTGGAGCTACCAGGTGTGCGTCTGACTGATTGATAGATTTCAGAAGCACAGGATGTGGTCGAATCCGAATGGGGGTTCCAGATTGTTATGCATGTATTTTATTTGTGATGCATGTCTCTTGATTGTGCTTATTGACTGAATGTCATATTCCGTATTATTTTCCACATGATTATAATTCTGATTGATTGACGGTTGGAACTTGCGGGCTGTCGAGCTCACAATTTGTTGATTATATTTTTCAGATTAATTATGGGCCTATCAGATGGATTTAAATATCAGAGTTCGCAGCGGTCAGGATCGCAGATCGTATCTTAACGCACCGGGTTCGGACGGGTGAGCAGTTGTCCGGGCTCGGGGCGTTACAATTACGTACACTTTTCCCCAAATCTCCACATACGTCCACTACTCACTTATTTCTTATCTACACATGAACCAAAACCCCTACACTTAATGTCTCACAACAAGATTTAAAGGGTCCTTGACAACAACAAACTTCCTTAAGTTAACAGACACGAATTATTGACTCAATAGGTTCAGGGTGGACTTCTTTAAATGTTTGAGGACTAAAACCCTATTATTACTCATCCCCAAGGGAAAACTGGGGTGCATCCTAATGACTCGATAAATCCTAAAGCCACTGTACTAGATATCCTAATGCATCAAGTTCAAGACAATTTTGGGAGCTTTCTTTTTACTTTGCCTCTCAACGGTTTTGCACATGCTAAACACACACAAAACCCACAAAAAGCTTTCTTTCGCAAACACATGAAGATTTTGAAAGAAATGTGAAATTTTTGAAGCACTAGGCAAGCAAAAGAAGACAAGTCACCCAAGGATCATGGCAAGCAGATATATCGATATTAAATGCAGCACACTAACATTACCCTAATAATGCATACAAAAGAAAATAAAATCAAAGGAAAAAGACTCAACTATGTACACACGTAAAACACCCCGCACACCTACTTCATGCATTGTCCTCAATAAATGTGAGCAAGATACTACATGGATTTTTCATGAGAAAGGAGAGATCTCACCAACATGAAGTACAAAGGGAAGTGCAAGGTCATGTTGATGGACACAAACCCGAATTCCCTCAAAACCTGTGAGATGCTAAAGAAGGGATACACATATACGTGAAAGAAATGTGGCCCAAATACTCAAGGGTCGGAGCCCACAACAATCGATGCTCACTGAAGTAGACTTTTATTGTACTTTTTTTTGAATATCACTATGTACAAACATAAGTTCCCATTTTCATTTGTCAAAAGACATCAAATGGGAATCTCAAGAGTGGGTCAATGCACTTGGAAAGGGAACATGACACCACGCGGGGCCAGAATACTCAAGTTTGGGCCCCCCTCACAAAGAGCACAAGGTGAAAGGAGAGGTTCATGAATTGGACGCAAATGTGTCTCATTCAAAGGATCAAATTGAAAGATCTTGAATCTCTCAAGAGTTTGGGAAATATGGGGCAACGGAAGAAGAGTTTCTCCCATTGCGGTGCTGAAGTTATAATCGTCAATCCAAACTCTCAAACCAACAGGCTGGTGCGTCGGAATGAGGTCAAGAACTTCGTTAGGCATGTCTGACACACCAGGCGAACAAAGAGTGGGTCTCATACCCAAGGTATCCTCCAAGGAACTCCTAATACACTCATTAGCAATGTAGTTGTTTGATGTTCCATCATTTCCAAGATGATCAGGAACACTAGTGAGAGGCAAACTCTCATCAGGTTGTTTGACATTGAGGGTACTAGGGAGCTCTTGCTCCACCCGAGGTGAGTCCTTAAGAGGCACAACATGAAGATCGTGTGGCTCAAGGGCCACGGGACAAAAAGATAAGGCACAATCCTGTGCCGACTCATAATGAAATTGGTCCATGTTTTTCTTAATTGGAATCGAATCCTCCACTAAGTGATCGTGAATTGAAACCCCAAGTCCCTCAGATTGACTAGGAGTTTAACTTTGAAAGATTGTGCTTTGAATTTGTGGATGTCGTGGTAGTTCGATATCAAAAGATGAATCCTCATGTTGACAAGAAAAGCTACTCTCCTCACGTTCACATAAGTGCTGCGACATTTGACTCACTTGTAGTGCCATATTTTGCATGGATTGTTGAGTGGTTTCCATGAACGTAAGGAAAGTTTGTTTCAAGGAATCAGGTATGCGGTCAACTATGAGGTCCAAGTCAGAGCTTAGGAAATTTTGGGGTTGGGTGTTGATGGGCTAAGAATGAGTCCAATGATTTGAAGTCGGGTGTTGGTAGAAATCTGGGTATTCGGGAGGAGGATGCTGGGGTGAAAATGAAGTAAAAGAATTGGAATAAGAATTGTTTCCCCATGAAGCCATCCCTCTCGGGTTGTACGCGGATGCCTAATGCTCATATTGAGCATTATGGGAAAAAGGTATGCTCATACTCAGGCTCTGGGGGAACATAAGGACATTCCCTGATAACATGACCACTCAACCCACAACAGTCGCACGGTACGGCTACTGGAGCCACTGGTGCACTTATATCGTCTTCCGTGCGCATGAAAGAGGCCAAAGTTTCTTGCAATGTCTCAGTTTGATGACCAACATATAATCCGACGTAACTAGATGGAGATCTAGCAGTCGGTGCCTCTCTCATGTAACACATATATGAAGATTGCCCAGACACACAATGAAGATTATCCCAACCATACAGGGTGTTCGTCTGAGCCACCCCATGTTGCAAGGGTCCGGAATACCAAGACGAATTGTCCTGGTCCCAAAAATGATATGAATGGTCACCCATGTAACCATCCATCTCAACAAAGAACTCTAGAATCGACCGCTCTCACCACCACGAGGCTAAACTCGCAAAAAGTGCTCGACTGGACCCTAAAACGCTACCAGAGAGTGTATAGGGGAGGAGACTAGAACGTAGAAGTAGGTGAGAAGAACATGACTGAGAGGAGAAGGGAAGAATCTCTAAAGCTAGCGTGGGTAAAGGGTGAAGGTAGAAGCCTAACTAGCAAGCACGGCTCAAACAATGTAAGGCAATGGGTCCTTAGGCTAGACGACGCCTAACTTCGAGGTCACTAGCCTCGACACGCCTCACCTCCCTACAACGAAAATCACAATGCCCAGCAAGTGATACCAGATCCGGAGATCCAGTACCTCCTACTATCGACAAGGTAGGCAACGCCGATCAGGCCATGACGGTCTCAACTAGATTACTCTCCTAGTGCGTCCGAAATCATAGGGACAATGTCTACTTGCTTTTAGTTAAGACTTGATTAAGAGTGATTTTTGGGGCGAAGGAAAGGGTGATGAAATCCCCCACCTCATATTTTATGGGACAACCCCTCCTTAGTAGCGTTTTGATCCTAAATCTAGCAATCAACGCTCCAATCAAACGCTCAACTCACTCTTGTCCTTATGCAATTCCTACTAACTAATGCATGGGCATACAAGATGCATGAATGAGTGTAGGAAATGCGTACCTCATGCCTGTTAGCTTATAACAATCTACAGGTTCAGGAGTACCTTCTTGGAGAGAACCTGTGGCAGCGGAATGGATCGGCGATCACCTCACGGAATCCTCTAGAGCACCGGTCAGTCTCTTACTCTCTTGGAGAAGAAGCACGAGTCCACAACCCAAGAGTCCACGGATTGACTTGGTGGAGGTGGAGGGACGAATGGGAGAGAGAGGGAGAGGTGGCGGCTAGGGTTTGGTGGGGCTAGGGTTTGCACACATGAACATCCATCCAATGGGAGGCTCCCCTCCTTATATAGATGACCCCACCCTAAACCCTAAATGTGCAGTCCAATGTGGACGCGCCATGTGTCAGTGCTTTGGGCAAATATCTTATTAGTCCTAGATTAATCCAATATCTCCCACTTGCACAATAGAACGATAACAACATGTCATCTGCTTTTGTGTCCCCGACACAAATGCATATATCCCTGATACATACAATCACACAATGGCAATATATCACCTCTCTATGTGTCCCTGACACAGATGTATACATCCCTGATATATACAAGTATTCCTCTCTCCAAGAACGCATCCACAACACGCAAGTCTCTGATCATGTATCCCTGATACAAGATCATTTGTGTCCCCGACACATGCACTCTTCCGATCATACGGACAAATGGGTCGTGCGACCAGTGATGCACCTGCAATTTGCAGTCTCAAACTAGAAACCTTACTAGAAGGCCAGAATGACAACATCCTCACAAAAATAATAATTAAGGAGTCAAATGCACATCACAGTTCCCCAGGTTTACTCAGAAACTCACTTGACTTGAACGGTATCTCGATCCCTCAGAGAGAATGTCTTCTTGTCCTCAAGGTACTTGCTACTGTATCCAATACAGTTGGGCCCAGCAAATACTTTTTAGTGCAGTCGAGTCAAACCTTTCCCTTCATCCCAGACCACCATTACACTCAGAGTTGACTCCTTTCCCAAAGATGCCTCTTTAGACCGAATCTCTCATGGTCATAGATAACATCCCAAAGTAGCCACATCAACTCTTTGCTTCATGGTGTCGTCAAAGGTCAGTGAGGGTAACTAATGACAATCAAGTCTTGGACTCACACAGTGAAGGAGCAGAGATCCATCCTTTCACTTCCCAATGGTCGCTCAGCACATGTTGTATGACAAACATGTTATGGTGGATCATATTGTACACAACAGTATGTCTGTCTCTCAACACCATACAAGTCTTAGTCCAGTCGCACCCCCTCTGCGCCTGACCCGAGCTTCATCATTGTCGCCTTAACACCATACAGGTGCCACCTGGCGCCACTTGTGATGCTCGCACTTGGCTTCTATAGGTCACATGAATCGTGGGATCTCATCTTGATTCCTAATCAAGGCGACTGTCCTATCATGAACTGCTCTGGATCTATCATACAAGATCTCCTCATGATCAGTCTCATCTCTGCTATCAAAAGTGCCAGAGGCGAATGCTCGTGTGAGTGAGCATTCTTCAGCCTATTGATAGAATAATATTTTATGCTAGAACAACTACATCAACCAAACAGATACTGTCGAAAGGAAAACACAATCACTCATAAAAGGAAGTTAGACATGTCAATGCATCAAAGTCTGCGTAAGCCTAAGGACTTCACATGGGACAGAAACGAGTATTTAGTTATAGCCTTGGTAAGAGGGTCAGCTACCATAAGACTAGTAGGCACATGTCTTAACACAACTTCCTTTCTCGCTATGATGTCATTCACAAAATGATACCTAACCTGTATATGTTTGGTCTTTCCATGATATTTGGGGTCTTTCACATAACAAAGGGCAGCCATTCTGTCACAATAGACAACAACAGGCTCATCAGATGTCTCTACAAGCCCAGTATGTTGTTAGAACCTCCTCAACCAAACTGCCTCCTGTACTGCTGTAGAGCATGCAACATACTCTGCTTCCAAAGTCGACAGGGCTATACATGTTTGCTTCTTGCTGGACCATGAGATGGCCCCATTAGCCAGCAAGAAAGCATAACCAGAGGTAGACTTCCTTTCATCAATGTCTCCAGCCCAATCGGCATCACTATAGCCAATCAGGCAGAGATTTGATGCTTGGTAACACAGCATGTAGTTACTCGTTCCTCTGAGGTATCTCATGATTCGCTTGACTGTCTTCCAGTGCTCCATGATTGGGTTGGACTGGTATCGACTCACCATGCCCACAGCATAACAAATGTATGGCTTATTACACATCATAGCGTACATAAGGCTTCCCACAACATTGGAGTATGGAACCTTGCTCATTTTAGCCTTCTCTTCAGGAGTCTCAGGATGCTTATGAAGGCTCAAGTGCAAACCCTTCTCAACAGGAGTGTCGATTGATTTGCATTTGTCCATATGGTATTTCTTGAAGATGTTGTTAATATAAGTCTCTTGAGACAATCCCAGAAGTCACTTGGACCTATTTCTAACTATCTTGACACCAAGGACGTAGCTAGCTTCACCCATGTCCTTCATATCAAACGTGGAGGACAACCACTCTTTAGTGGATTTCAGCAACTCTTTGCTATTGCCAGCCATGAGTATGTCATCAACATACAAGGTCAGAATGATAAATTTACCATTGGATCGCTTAACGTACTGATTGACATCATTTCATGCTCATATTTGTATCTTATATCCATTATCTTTCACCTAAACAATGCTATGTCACGAGTTTTATGTTTAGTTTTCAGGAATAAATAGGTTTGAAGAGATGAAACATAAAAGGACCCAAAAGCTGGGAAAAAGGACTGGATTGTGAGATCTGGGGACCAAGATGCAAGGGAGAAGGACCTGATTGCAAGACAGAAGGACCTAAGAGCAAAACAGAATACTCCACACCATCATGGGGAGTATTTTACCAATTCCATTCGGGTCGGAGCTCCAACAAGTCAAGTAACCGCATCAAAGACCAACAATACCAGAAAGAAAAGCCCAAAACAAAAATGAGCAGGATCTGAACCACATAGACCGCTAATTGGCGGTCCATTTTGGCCCAGATCTGCTCAAATTTCTCCAGCACATGTATTATAGGATGTTTAGGCTATGTTTGGTATCTGTTTAGTCCCATATCGGGGGATTGTCCCGGTTTGCCTTTTTCCATGGCTATAAATAGAACTCTTCACTTTCCATTGTAATCACTCCATATTATAAGTGGCTATTCTTCCTACTAGAAGTGAGGCCTTGAATCACACACTAAAGTAGGAGGATGCTACTTTTAATGTGAGTCATTTTATCAATAAAGATTTGTGTTTCTTTCATTGTTTGTTTTATGCTTCTTTTATTGTTTGTGCATGTTTTAGTTTAATCGTCTTTTATTTCTAGCTTAGTTTTAAATATGCTTTCTTTGCCTAGCTTAATAATTAGTGTAATGTTTAGTGAGTAGTCATCCCCTTTGGGGGGTGGAGTAGATGTACATACGTGCATTAGAGAATGGGATGAATGCTTTAATTTCAATATGTTGATTAAACATGAATGTATGCTTGCTTGTTTATGATAGAATTTATAACTTGATGAGTTTTGCCAAAATGATTAGACACTTCTCATGCTTGTTTAGGTTCTGAAATAAACAACTTGCATATGTAAATGTTAATCAACCAAGTTGGTGAATAGATTGATAGGTTTTGCCATAACATTTAGACACTTCCTATGTTTGATAAACACCATCTTCATGTGCTTAAAGAATGTATTCTACACCCACCTCTTTGCATGTGTGCACTCGCTCCACCCCTTAGGGGTTTTTCCCATTTCTGTATTCCAGCATTCTTCCTTTGTTCTTAGTTTAGTTGTTATTCCATCGTGTGTTTGTTTCATTCGCATTTCATACTTCTTAGCGTAGGTTAGTGTAGAGTAGCATAATCAATCATCTTCCCCAATTGGCGGTCTGGTAAGCTCTGTTGGCTCTCTTATTTCTTTGGTCTGTTTGCATAATTGATGTAGTGATCTGGGATTTAATTTGGCATGTTTTGACTTATAGTTTGTTCCCAGATCCATAATCAAACCTCCTTTAAGCAACTTGGACCCTAAAACTCAAAGCAAAAGACTAGGCATTCTTTCTTGTTTAGGTCATGCACCATGTATGTGACTTAAGCATTTAGATTGTCTTTTATTTTAGCTTTATTTTCAGTTGCTGAGTGCTGGCGTGAGGTACGCATCTTCTACTCTCATTCATGCATTTCGTATGACATGCATATTAGTTAGTAGGAAGTGCATTGCAACAAGTGTGAGTTGAGCGTTTGTTTGGAGAGTTGATTGCTAGATTAGGACTCCAAAACGCTACTAAGGAGGGGCTGTCCCATAAAAGATAAGGTGGGGGATTTCATCACCCTTTCCTTCGCCCCACAAACCACACTAATAAAGAGCCTACTTTTTAAAATCAAGTAGACATTGGCCCTAAGGATTTCGGGCGCATTAGGAGAGTGATCTGGTCCCGACCGTCATGACCTGATCGACGTTGCCCACTTTGTCGATAGTAGGAGAGACGAGATCCCCGGATGTTGACTCACTTGCTGGGCTTTATGGTCCTCGTTGTAGGGAGGTGAGGCGTGTGGAGGCCGTGTGACCTCACAGTTAGGCGTCGTCTAGCTGTAAGGACCTATAGCGACCTTAGGATTTCTTGAGCCTTGTTTGCTTGTGTGCTTCTACCTGTACCCATCTGCCGTAGCAGAAGGACTTCTTCCCTTCTCTCCTGAGTCATTCTTTCTCTCCTGTGTTCCCCAGTCTTCTCTTCTACATACATTCTTTGTTTGAAAAAAAAAGAAAAAAAAGAGAGTTGTGGTTTGTGTGTGCACCTTTGTGCATGCTTTCGTGGACACGAGACGAGAGTGGTCGTTAGACGAGGAGCGTTGTCAATCCGGCTTCGGTCATCGATTTCTCGACACCTTCCTCCTCTCGTGTCGCACGCAGTCCGGGTTCAATGGCTGCTAATTTCCGTGAGGAGGAGCAGTTGCTGGACCCACCTGTTCGACCAGTGCTTATGCTACCCGAGCCGTACAGCTCTACCCTCATGCATCGTATTACCAGAGGCTAATGGGAACCATTTTGAGGTTAAGCCTCAGTTCATTTCCATGCTCCCTCATTTCACTGGGAAAGGTGACCCCTATATCTTTCTCAGAGAATTTGAGGAGGTATGTGCTATGTTCAAGCTGCAACAACTTAGCACAGACTCCATCCATCTTAGGCTCGTTCCTTTTGCACTAAAGGATGACGCCAAGAAGTGGTTGTATAGCAACCAGGCGAATGCCTTTAGGACTTGGGATGAGTTTCAATCTGCATTCCTCAAGAAGTGGTTTCCTAATCATCGGACTCAAAAATTGAGGAACGAAATCAATTCGTTCTATCAACATGAGACCAAACCATTTCATGCATATCTTGAGAGGTTCAAAGAGCTACTATCCTCGTGCCCTCACCATGGCATTGAGTTGTGGCGTCTTTGTCAGATTGTGTATGAGGGTCTTCACATCCCGTCCAGAACGCTCCTTGTGTCCATGTGTCAAGGAGAGTTCTTGGGAAAGAATGAAAGGGAGGCATGGGCCTTCCTAGAAGACCTCGCTGAGAAAACCATGCAGTGGGAGAGTGTGAGAGAACCACCTGCATCATCTAGTATAGGAGCGAGGATCGCAAATGCAAACTCGACTAGATCGGGTGCCGCATTTGCTATCGAGACCACTACGGCAACCAAGGCACGCATGGCGGCCTTAATGCGCCGTATGGATTCGATTGAGCTCCAAAACCAGCAAAGTGCACCTCACATGTCCACATCTGGTCCAGTTCCTTGTCATTCATGTGGTAGGATAGGTCATGTAGAGAGCGAGTGTGAGTCCATTCCTCCTGAGATGGAGCGTGTCAACGCCATCTATGAGAGAGCTAGGAATGACCCATACTCATCATCTTATAACCCTGGACCAACCAACCAGGTTTCCCAAATTCTAACAACTTCGAAACCCGGTTTAATTCGCTTGAGAACTTGACTCGTGGACTTGAGAACTCTATGAAAAATTTTATGTCGTCCACAAGTCAAGTTCTCACTTCAAATCAGCAGACCATCAAATCTCTAGAGCTTCAGATGGGCCAATTGGCTCAGTCTGTACATGAAAGAGAGAGAGGGTTTTTCCTAGCCAGCCTGAGGCTAACCCCCGTATGTACCAACAACAACACATGCAAAATGAGAATGTGGTACCTCCGGGGAGGCAAGTGAGCCATGTTGAGGAACCTGTTCACCATGTCAATTCCATTGTGACCTTAAGGAATGGAAAACAGGTTGACAATCACATCTCCTTGCCACAACAACCACCATCTATGCAGCCCCTCAGTGGGAATGGTGGTGAAGAAGAGGTTGAGGGTGAGGGTAATACACCAACGCTTCTTTCTTCTCAGGCACCGCAGAAAACCTACCTGCCAAAAGCTCTCTATCCAAGTAGGTTAACCAAAAAGCAGAGTGACAACATGGACAAGATATTAGAGGTATTTAAGCAAGTAAAGGTTAACATTCCCTTGTTGGATGTCATCCAACAAATACCTCAATATGCCAAAGTGTTGAAGGATCTCTGCACAACCAAGAGGAAGACCAATGTTCCTAAGAAAGCATTCTTGGTTGCAAATATCAGCTCACTTTTGTCCAATCCTACCTACACAAAATACAAGGACCATGGGTGTCCTACTATTCAGTGTACGATAGGGGACACTAGATTGAGCAATGTTTTGCTTGATTTAGGATCAGCGGTCAACCTCCTCCCATTCTCTTTTTATCAACAGTTGAACTTGGGAGAATTGAAACCAACTAAGATCACCCTCCAACTGGCAGATAGATCCATTCGTATTCCCATGGGGATTATCGAGGACGTGCTTATCAAAGTTGGAGATTTTATATTTCCAGTCGATTTTGTTGTCCTCGATACCAATCCTGTTGCGAACACCCACTCTCAAATACCTTTGATTTTGGGTAGACCATTTCTGGCAACCTCCAATGCGTTGATTAATTGTAGAAATGGTCTCATGAAGCTCTCATTCGGTAACATGAGTGCCGAGTTTCATGTGTTCAACTCTGGTAAGCAACAGGAACCCATGGATGAACCTTTAAATCTAAATCTCATCCGCCAATTGGAGAAAGCACCACAAAATCAACGAACACCCCTAACCCCAATGCAACCCATTGAGAATGTTCGTGGGCCCAGCGAAAACTCATTGCCTGTCTTCGCAATGCAATAGAGTGAGCTGGCCTCGAACATGAATGTCCAAAGGGAGTGTTCGTTGCATGATTCAGTTGAGAGTACTAGTGAGAGTGAGACACCTCATCATATGCCTATACCAGAAGGTGTCTCTACCTCATGTCCCATGGCCATTGAGCCATTTGAGCTTCATTTTGACTCCAACAAGGACCCACCTATGACCGAGCTTATGCTTGATGATCTAAATGATGGTAGGAGGTCCTTGTTGGATGACTTGGGGAGAAGCCCCATTCTTAGCGATGCAGGTCTGCTGCATCCATCGAATGAGCTTGAGGAACTCATTCCGATGCACCCGCCTATTGGTTGGAGGGTTTTCTTCGATGAGCAATTATACCCTGGTGAGACAACACAACTTCATTCTTTGTTGCCCACACCCAACCAATATCATGAGGGGTTCGAGCCTTTCAGCTTTGACCTTTCACCTCTCATGACAACTCAGAGTACCAGTGGAGTTTGCCCATCTCGGTAAGTCTCTGGTCCTCCTGACTTGATGTTCTCATTTGATGTTCCTTGACCAAATGATTATGAGAATATCTTGGTTGATGTATATATCTTAAAAAAAAGAAAAAAAAAGAAAAAAAGTAAAAAAAGAAGAAAAAAAAGTAAAAAAAGTGTGTAATAAAAGACTCATTAGTGAGCATCGATTGTTGTGGGCCCCAACCCTTGTGTACTTGGGCCCAATCTCTTCACGTATTTATCTCCCTTCTTCAGCTTCTCACAGGTTTTGAGGGAATTTGGGTTTGTGTCCATCAACATGACCCTGAACGTCGCTTTGTACTTCATGTTGGTGAGATGTTTCCCTTTTCATGCATATCTCCATGTAGTATCTTGCTCGCATTCATTGAGGACAATGCATGAAGTAGGTGTGGGGGGGTGTTTTACGTGTGTACATAGTCGAGTCTTTTTCCTTTGGTTTTATTTTCTTTTGTTTGTACTGCTAGGGTCATGTTAGTGTGCCGCATTTAACATTGCTATATCTGCTTGCCATGATCCTTGGGTGACTTGTCTTCTTTTGCTTGCCGAGTGCTTTAAAATTTTCACATTTCTTTCAAAATCTTCATGTGTTTGCGAAAGAAAATGTTTTGTAGGTTTTGCGTGTGTTTAGCATGTGCAAAACCGTTGAGAGGCAAAGTAAAAAGAAAGCTCCCAAAATTGTCTTGAACTTGATGCATTAGGATTTCTAGTTTACTGGCTTTAGGTCTTATCGAGTCGTTAGGATGCACCCCGGTTTTCCCTCGGGGGGCGTGTAATCATAGGGTTTCAGTACTCAAACATTTAAAGAAGTCCACCCTGAACCTAGTGAGTCAAATAATTCGTGTCTTTTAGTATAAGGAAGTTTGTCGTAGTCAAGGGCCCTTAATCTCTTTTTGTGAAACTTAAGTGTAGGGGTTTTGGTTCCAACGTAGATAAATAAATAAGTGGTGTTCTCTCTTCTCGCACGACTCCTATCACTCGGTAAAGTAGGTCTGAGGGGACTTTGTGCCTGGTGCTTTCGAGTCATCTGACTTGGGATGCACCGACCGAACTCCCGTTACACGGGTGGTAGGGATCGCCCTATGTGGAGATTTGGGGGAAGGTGTACGTGATAGTGTAAGTCCTCATAGGCAATGATGCACGAAACCTGACCCTGGGAGAATCAAACACCAACCAATAAAATGCTCCAAAGAAAAAGAAAAAAAAAAGAAAAAAAAGAAAAAAAAAAGTCAAATAAGAACCAAAATGGACTTTACACATTGTATCACACTCAGAAGTTAAGGTTGCCCATGTCTTTCACTTAAGTCCTTGACGAACTCTCACGAATAACTCATTAGGCTAGGTGTGTAGACCGATTACATATATATAGTCGACCCGTAGTATTACCGCGTCCCATGATCGCCAAAATAAGTCCAACGAGTCGTGTAGCTAGATTGATTAATGCATCTTGTTTAGATTTTGTGGGTATATCCGCTGAAAACCCTCAGGAGACAACACTCCTCCTCCTTGGCGACAAGGAGGTTTAACGGCTTGTTGCACGTGCTAAGTGCAACCGTGATTCCTTCGAAAGTGAGTTAGGATTTCTTATTTTTCGCATGCTTTTCTCTTTCTTTGTTTTGCTCGGGACTAGCAAAAGTTAGGTGTGGGGGTATTTGATTGACATCATTTCATGCTCATATTTGTATCTTATATCCATTATCTTTCACCTAAACAATGCTATGTCACGAGTTTTATGTTTAGTTTTCAGGAATAAATAGGTTTGAAGAGATGAAACATAAAAGGACCCAAAAGCTGGGAAAAAGGACTGGATTGTGAGATCTGGGGACCAAGATGCAAGGGAGAAGGACCTGATTGCAAGACAGAAGGACCTAAGAGCAAAACAGAATACTCCACACCATCATGGGGAGTATTTTACCAATTCCATTCGGGTCGGAGCTCCAACAAGTCAAGTAACCGCATCAAAGACCAACAATACCAGAAAGAAAAGCCCAAAACAAAAATGAGCAGGATCTGAACCACATAGACCGCTAATTGGCGGTCCATTTTGGCCCAGATCTGCTCAAATTTCTCCAGCACATGTATTATAGGATGTTTAGGCTATGTTTGGTATCTGTTTAGTCCCATATCGGGGGATTGTCCCGGTTTGCCTTTTTCCATGGCTATAAATAGAACTCTTCACTTTCCATTGTAATCACTCCATATTATAAGTGGCTATTCTTCCTACTAGAAGTGAGGCCTTGAATCACACACTAAAGTAGGAGGATGCTACTTTTAATGTGAGTCATTTTATCAATAAAGTTTTGTGTTTCTTTCATTGTTTGTTTTATGCTTCTTTTATTGTTTGTGCATGTTTTAGTTTAATCGTCTTTTATTTCTAGCTTAGTTTTAAATATGCTTTCTTTGCCTAGCTTAATAATTAGTGTAATGTTTAGTGAGTAGTCATCCCCTTTGGGGGGTGGAGTAGATGTACATACATGCATTAGAGAATGGGATGAATGCTTTAATTTCAATATGTTGATTAAACATGAATGTATGCTTGCTTGTTTAGGATAGAATTTATAGCTTGATGAGTTTTGCCAAAATGATTAGACACTTCTCATGCTTGTTTAGGTCCTGAAATAAACAACTTGCATATGTAAATGTTAATCAACCAAGTTGGTGAATAGATTGATAGGTTTTGCCATAACATTTAGACACTTCCTATGCTTGATAAACACCATCTTCATGTGCTTAAAGAATGTATTCTACACCCACCTCTTTGCATGTGTGCACTCATTCCACCCCTTAGGGGTTTTTCCCATTTCTGTATTCCAGCATTCTTCCTTTGTTCTTAGTTTAGTTGTTATTCCATCGTGTGTTTGTTTCATTCGCATTTCATACTTCTTAGCGTAGGTTAGTGTAGAGTAGCATAATCAATCATCTTCCCCCTATTTTTGCCACTTGATTTCGTACAAGCAAGAGGCTACTCACCTCCCTGAGGACGACCCGTACTTGCCACCGCTTCATCGTGGCCGTGCACTTGCGGTTTAAAATAAAACGTTCAACACGTACACACAGTGATCTTCCTCAAGCATAGAGAACACATTCTCTGATATAGATTGATGGAAGCAAATGTTCCACTGTCTAGACGCTTCTTTTAAACCATATAAGGACTTATTGAGCTTGCACACTTTGCGCTCTTGTCCTTTGACTTCAAAACCTTAAGGTTGATCCATATAGATCTCCTCCTCAAGTTCCCATTGAGAAAAGCAGTCTTTATATCCATTTGGTAAAGCTCTAAGTCCATCTGAGCTACAATAGCTTGTAGAAGGCGGATGGAGGCAAACCTAACCACGGGTGAAAAAGTTTCCTCAAAATCCACGCCTTCTCTTTGGGTGTAACCTTTAGCTACCAGTCTAGCCTTGAATCTATCAATAGATCCATCCGCCTTCCTCTTAATCTTGAGGATCCACTTGGCCCCAATGGCCTTTCGGTTCGGCTGTAAGTCGACCAAGTCCCAGACTCGATTAACTTTCATTGACTCCAACTCTTCCTTTATAGTTTCTAACCACTCTTTCGCATTTGGACTTTCCAAAGCCTCTTTCAAGGTCTTCGGTTCTTGCTCATCGATTACTGTCATCCAAGATGATTCATAATCAATTTCTTCTTGAGCAATCATGAGGGCCTCTTCCTCTAAGCGAAATCGCCTACAAGGAATGAGCTCGCGTTTACTTCGGCGCAGATGGGTATCTGAGAGCTATCGGATCCTCAGAATTGCTGCTCCCACTAGGATTGACTGGTGGAACCTCATGTTCAACTTCCAGATCCTGATCCCGTGGAGTGGCAATGTCCTCATCTTGTTGTTCAAAGAAGTCCACTGACTCTTTGATAGCTCCAGCAAGAGTTGGAAAATCATTTCCAAGAATGTGGCATCCCTACACTCCAGTTCCGTCCTTTCATTCTCGTCTAACCCGATAAAAAGATAACCTTTGGAGAGAGCACTGTATTTTACAAAGATACAATTTTTCCGTCTAGGCCCTAGTTTTTCATATCGGTGACTAGTAGAATGAATGTATGCTGATTGACATCATTTCATGCTCATATTTGTATCTTATATCCATTATCTTTCACCTAAACAATGCTATGTCACGAGTTTTATGTTTAGTTTTCAGGAATAAATAGGTTTGAAGAGATGAAACATAAAAGGACCCAAAAGCTGGGAAAAAGGACTGGATTGTGAGATCTGGGGACCAAGATGCAAGGGAGAAGGACCTGAACGCAAGACAGAAGGACCTAAGAGCAAAACAGAATACTCCACACCATCATGGGGAGTATTTTAGCAATTGGATTCGGGTCGGAGCTCCAATAAACAAAGTAGATGCATCCAAGACCACCAAATACACCAAGCAAAGCCCAGAACAAGATTCAACTCGATCCGGAAAATTTGGACCGCCAATTGGCGGTCCAAGACCGCCAATTAGCGGTCACTTTGGGCCCAAATCCACCAAGTTTTCTCCTGGACGTGTATTAATGTTTGTTTAGGCTATTTTTGGTATTGGTTTAGTCCCACATCGGGGGATTGTCCCGGATTAGCTTTTTCCATGCCTATAAATAGAACTCTTCACCTCCTATTGTAATCACTCCATATTTTAAGTGGCTATTCTTCCTACTAGAAGTGAGGCCTTGAAGCACACACTAAAGTAGGAGGATGCTACTTTTAATGTGAGTCATTTTTATCAATAAAGTTTTGTGTTTCTTTCATTGTTTGTTTATGCTTCTTTTTATTGTTTGTGCATGTTTTAGTTTAATCGTCTTTTATTTCTAGCTTAGTTTTAATATGCTTTCTTTGCTTAGTTTAATAATTAGTGTAATGTTTAGTGAGTAGTTCCATCCCCTTTGGGGGGTGGAGTAGATGTACATACATGCATTAGAGAATGGGATGAATGCTTTAATTTCAATGTGTTGATTAAACATGAATGTATGCTTGCTTGTTTAGGATAGAATTTATAACTTGATGAGTTTTGCCAAAATGATTAGACACCTCTCATGCTTGTTTAGGTTCTGAAATAAACACCTTGCATATGTAAATGTTAATCAACTAAGTTGGTGAATAGATTGATAGGTTTTGCCACACATTTAGACTCTTCCTATGCTTGATAAACACCACCTTCATGTGCTTAAAGAATGTATTCTACACCCACCTCTTTGCATGTGTGCACTCACTCCACCCCTTAGGGGTTTTCCCATTTCTGTATTCCAGCATTCTTTCTTTGCTCTTAGTTTAGTTGTTATTCCATCATTTGTTTGTTTCGTTCGCATTTCATACTTCTTAGTGTAGCGTAGTCTAGATTAGCATAAACAACTTTCTTCCCCCTATTTTTGCCACTTGATTTCGTACAAGCAAGAGGCTACTCACCTCCCTGAGGACGACCCGTACTTGCCACCGCTTCATCGCGGCCGTGCACTTGCGGTTTAAATAAAACGTTCAACAAGTTTTTGGCGCCGTTGCCGGGGAGGTGCCAGTCCAGACTCTTGTTTGGACGATTCGAGTGGATTTAATTTGTGTGTTGTAGTTTTTCTTTGTTTCCGGAGACTGGGAATAGCAAGTGGAGGCTACTGGAGAAATTTCCAGACGACCTGAGCACTTCAGATCGCCAATCAGCGGTCTGAGACCGCCAATCAGCGGTCTGAGACCGCTAATCAGTGGTCTGGTGAGCTCTGTTCATCTTTTAATTTCTTGCTGTTGTTTCTCTAAATGATCTAGTTATCTGGGACTCAATTTGGCATGTTTTGACTTATAGTTCGTTCCCAGATCAATAATCAAACCTCCTTTAAGCAACTTGGACCCTAAAACTCAAAGCAAAAGATTAGGCATTCTTTTTGTTTAGGCCATGCATCATGTATGTGACTTAGGCATTTAGATTGTCTTTTATCTTAGCTTTATTTTCTGTTGCTGAGAGCTGGCGTGAGGTACGCACCTTCTACTCTCATTCATGCATTTCGTATGAACATGCATTAGTTAGTAGGAAGTGCATTGAAACAAGTGTGAGTTGAGCGTTTTGTTTGGAGAGTTGATTGCTAGATTAGGACTCCAAAACGCTACTAAGGAGGGGCTGTCCCATAAAAGATAAGGTGGGGGATTTCATCACCCTTTCCTTCGCCCCAAAAACCACACTAATCAAGAGCCTAATTTTAAAATCAAGTAGACATTGGCCTTAAGGAATTCGGACGCATTAGGAGAGTGATCCGGTCCCGACCGTCATGACCTGATCGGCGTTGCCCACTTTGTCGATAGTAGGAGAGACGAGATCCCCGGATCTTGGCTCACTTGCTGGGCTTTGTGGTCCTCGTTGTAGGGAGGTGAGGCGTGTTGAGGCCGTGTGACCTCGCAGTTAGGCGTCGTCTAGCTGTAAGGACCTATAGCGACCTTAGGATTGCTTGAGCCTTGTTTGCTTGTGTGCTTCTACCTGTACCCATCCGCCGTAGCTTAAGGACTTCTTCCCTTCTCTCCTGAGTCATTCTTTCTCTCCTGTGTTCCCTCGTCTTCTCTTCTACGTACATTCTTCATTTGAAAAAAAAAAAAAAAGAAAAAAAAGAGAAAGTTGTGGTTTGTGTGTGCACCTTTGTGCATGCTTTCGTGGACACGAGACGAGAGTGGTCGTTTGACGAGGAGCGTTGTCAATCCGGCTTCGGTCATCAATTTCTCGACACCTTCCTCCTCTCGTGTCGCACGTAGTTCGGGTCCAATGGCTGCTAATTTCCGTGAAGAGGAGCAGTTGCTGGACCCACCTGTTCCACCTGTGCTTCCAGTTGTCGTTCCCATACCTCTTCGTGATCGATGCTACCCGAGCCGTACTGCTCTGCCCTCATGCATCGTATTGCCAGAGGCTAATGGGAACCATTTTGAGGTTAAGCCTCAATTCATTTCCATGCTCCCTCATTTCACTGGGAAAGGTGACCCCTATATCTTTCTCAGGGAATTTGAGGAGGTCTGTGCTATGTTCAAGCTGCAACAACTTAGCACAGACTCCATCCATCTTAGGCTTGTCCCCTTTGCGCTGAAGGATGATGCCAAGAAGTGGTTGTACAGTAACCAGGCGAATTCCTTTAGGACTTGGGATGAGTTTCAATCTGCATTCCTCAAGAAGTACTTTCCTAATCATCGGACTCAAAAATTGAGGAACGAAATCAATTCGTTCTATCAACATGAGACCGAACCATTTCATGCATATCTTGAGAGGTTCAAAGAGCTACTATCCTCGTGCCGTCACCATGGCATTGAGTTGTGGCGTCTTTGTCAGATTGTGTATGAGGGTCTTCACATCCCGTCCAGAACGCTCCTTGAGTCCATGTGTCAAGGAGAGTTCTTGGGAAAGGATGAAAGGGAGGCATGGGCCTTCCTAGAAGACCTCGCTGAGAAAACCATGCAGTGGGAGAGTGTGAGGGAACCACCTGCATCATCTAGTATAGGAGCGAGGATCGCGAATGCAAACTCGACTAGATCGGGTACCGCATTTGCTATCGATACCACTACGGCCACCGAGGCGCGCATGGCGGCCTTAATGCGCCGTATGGATTCGATTGAGCTCCAAAATCAACAAAGTGCACCTCACATGTCCACATCTGGTCCAGTTCCTTGTCATTCATGTGGTAGGATAGGTCATGTAGAGAGCGAGTGTGAGTCCATTCCTCCTGAGATGGAGCGTGTCAACGCCATCTATGACAGAGCTAGGAATGACCCATACTCATCATCTTATAATCCTGGATGGAGGAACCACCCCAATTTTTCATGGAACCAAACTAATGCCCCGGGTGGTCCTCCAAACTCCTCTAGACCACCTTACCAATCACACCAACCTCCCATGCATGTGCAATCCTATCAGCCACCCCAAGCGCAAACCACCAATCAATCGAGTTTCCCAAATTCCAATAATATGGAAACCCGATTCAATTCGCTTGAGACCTTGACTCGTGGACTTGAAAACTCAATGAAAAATTTTATGTCAACCACGAGTCAAGTTCTCACTTCAAATCAGCAGACCATCAAATCTCTAGAGCTTCAGATGGGCCAACTGGCTCAGTCTGTACATGAAAGAGAGAGAGGGTCTTTTCCTAGCCAGCCTGAGGCTAACCCCCGCATGTACCAACAACAACAAATGCAAAATGAGAATGTGGTACCTCGGGGGAGGCAAGTGAACCATGTGGAGGAACCTGTTCACCATGTCAATTCCATTGTGACCTTAAGGAATGGAAAACAGGTTGACAATCACATTTCCTTGCCACACCCACCACCATCTATGCAGCCCCTCCGTGGGAATGGTGGTGAAGAAGAAGCTGAGGGTGAGGGTAATACACCAAAGCTTTCTTCTCAGGCACAGCAGAAAACCTACCTGCCAAAAGCTCCCTATCCAAGTAGGTTAAACAAAAAGCAGAGTGACAACATGGACAAGATATTAGAGGTGTTTAAGCAAGTGAAGGTTAACATCCCATTGTTGGATGTCATCCAACAAATACCTCAATATGCCAAAGTGTTGAAGGATCTCTGCACAACCAAGAGGAAGACCAATGTTCCTAAGAAAGCATTCTTGGCTGCAAATATCAGCTCACTTTTGTCCAATCCTACCTACACAAAATACAAGGACCCTGGGTGTCCTACTATTCAGTGTACGATAGGGGACACTAGATTGAGCAATGTTTTGCTTGATTTAGGATCAGCGGTCAACCTCCTCCCATTCTCTGTTTATCAACAGTTGAACTTGGGAGAATTGAAACCAACTAAGATCACCCTCCAATTGGCGGATAAATCCATTCGTATTCCCATGGGGATTATCGAGGATGTGCTTATCAAAGTTGGAGATTTTATATTTCCAGTCGATTTTGTTGTCCTCGATACCAATCCTGTTGCGAACACCCACTCTCAAATACCTTTGATTTTGGGTAGACCATTTCTGGCAACCTCCAATGCCTTGATTAATTGTAGAAATGGTCTCATGAAGCTCTCATTCGGTAACATGAGTGCCGAGTTTCATGTGTTCAACTCTGGTAGGCAACAGGAACCCATGGATGAACCTTTAAATCTAAATCTCATCCGCCAATTGGAGAAAGCACCACAGAATCAACGAACACCCCTAACCCCAATGCAACCCATTGAGAATGTTCGTGGGCCCAGCGAAAACTCATTGCCTGTCTTCGCAATGCAACAGAGTGAGCTGGCCTCGAACATGAATGTCCAAAGGGAGTGTTCGTTGCATGATTCAGTTGAGAGTACTAGTGAGAGTGAGACACCTCATCATATGCCTATACCAGAAGGTGTCTCTACCTCATGTCCCATGGCCATTGAGCCATTTGAGCTTCATTTTGACTCCAACAAGGACCCACCTATGACCGAGCTTATGCTTGATGATCTAAATGATGGTGGGAGGTCCTTGTTGGATGACTTGGGGAGAAGCCCCATTCTTAGTGATGCAGGTCTGCTGCATCCATCGAATGAGCCTGAGGAACTCATTCCGATGCACCCGCCTATTGGTTGGAGGGTTTTCTTCGATGAGCAATTAAACCCTAGTGAGGCAACACAACTTCATTCTTTGTTGCCCACACCCAACCAATATCATGAGGGGTTCGAGCCTTTCAGCTTTGACCTTTCACCCCTCATGACACCTCAGAGTACCGGTGAAGTTTGCCCATCTCGGCAAGTCTCTGGTCCTCATGACTTGATGTTCTCATTTGATGTTCCTTGACCAAATGATTATGAGAATATCGTTGCTGCTGTATATATCATGTTAAAAATCAAAAAAAAAAAAAAAAAAAAAAAAAAAAGAAGAAAAAAAAAAGAGAAATAAAAGACTCCTTCAGTGAGCATCGATTGTTGTAGGCCCCAACCCTTGTGTACTTGGGCCCAATCTCTTCACGTATTTATCTCCCTTCTTCAGCTTCTCACAGGTTTTGAGGGAATTTGGGTTTGTGTCCATCAACATGACCCTGAACGTCCCTTTGTACTTCATGTTGGTGAGATCTTTCCTTTTTCATGCATGTATCCATGTAGTATCTTGTTCACATTCATTGAGGACAATGCATGAAGTAGGTGTGGGGGGGTGTTTTACGTGTGTACATAGTCGAGTCTTTTTCCTTTGGTTTTGTTTTCTTTTGTTTGTACTGCTAGGGTCATGTTAGTGTGCCGCATTTAATATCGATATATCTGCTTGCCATGATCCTTGGGTGACTTGTCTTCTTTTGCTTGCCGAGTGCTTTAAAATTTTCACATTTCTTTCAAAATATTCATGTGTTTGCGAAAGAAAATGTTTTTGTGGGTTTTGCGTGTGTTTAGCATGTGCAAAACCGTTGAGAGGCAAAGTAAAAAGAAAGCTCCCAAAATTGTCTTGAACTTGATGCATTAGGATTTCTAGTTTACTGACTTTAGGTCTTATCGAGTCGTTAGGATGTACCCCGGTTTTCCCTCGGGGGGCGTGTAATCATAGGGTTTCAGTACTCAAACATTTAAAGAAGTCCACCCTGAACCTAGTGAGTCAAATAATTCGTGTCTGTTAGTATAAGGAAGTTTGTCGTAGGCAAGGGCCCTTAATCTCTTTTTGTGAAACTTAAGTGTAGGGGTTTTGGTTCCCATGTAGATAAATAAGTGGTGTTCTCTCTTCTCGCACGGCTCCTATCACTCGGGAAAGTAGGTCTGAGGGGACTTTGTGCCTGGTGCTTTCGAGTCATCTGACTTGGGATGCATCGACCGAACTCCCGTTACACGGGTGGTAGGGATCGCCCTATGTGGAGATTTGGGGGAAGGTGTACGTGATAGTGTAAGTCCTCATGGGCAATGATGCACGAAACCTGATCCTGAGAGAATCAAACACCAACCAATAAAATGCTCCAAAGAAAAAAAAAAAAAAAAGAAAAAAAAAAGAAGAAAAAAAACAAAAGAAAAAAAAGGAGTCAAATAAGAACCAAAATGGACTTTACACATTGTATCACATTTAGAAGTTAAGGCTGCCCATGTCTTTCACTTAATTCCTTAGTTAACTCTCACGAATAACTCATTAGGCTAGGTGTGTGGACTAATTACATATATAGAGTCGACCCGTAGTATTACCGCATCCCATGATCGACAAAATAAGTCCAACAAGTCGTGTAGCTAGATTGATTAACGCATCTTGTTCGGATTTTGTGGGTGTATCCGCTGAAAACCCTCAGGAGACAACACTCCTCCTCCTTGGCGACAAGGAGGTTTAACGGCTTGTTGCACGTGCTAAGTGCAACCGTGATTCCTACGAAAGTGAGTTAGGATTTCTTGTTTTTCGTTTGCTTTTCTCTTTCTTTGTTTTGCTCGGGACTAGCAAAAGTTAGGTGTGGGGGTATTTGATTGACATCATTTCATGCTCATATTTGTATCTTATATCCATTATCTTTCACCTAAACAATGCTATGTCACGAGTTTTATGTTTAGTTTTCAGGAATAAATAGGTTTGAAGAGATGAAACATAAAAGGACCCAAAAGCTGGGAAAAAGGACTGGATTGTGAGATCTGGGGACCAAGATGCAAGGGAGAAGGACCTGAATGCAAGACAGAAGGACCTAAGAGCAAAACAGAATACTCCACACCATCATGGGGAGTATTTTAGCAATTGGATTCGGGTCGGAGCTCCAATAAACAAAGTAGATGCATCCAAGACCACCAAATACACCAAGCAAAGCCCAGAACAAGATTCAACTCGATCCGGAAAATTTGGACCGCCAATTGGCGGTCCAAGACCGCCAATTAGCGGTCACTTTGGGCCCAAATCCACCAAGTTTTCTCCTGGACGTGTATTAATGTTTGTTTAGGCTATTTTTGGTATTGGTTTAGTCCCACATCGGGGGATTGTCCCGGATTAGCTTTTTCCATGCCTATAAATAGAACTCTTCACCTCCTATTGTAATCACTCCATATTTTAAGTGGCTATTCTTCCTACTAGAAGTGAGGCCTTGAAGCACACACTAAAGTAGGAGGATGCTACTTTTAATGTGAGTCATTTTTATCAATAAAGTTTTGTGTTTCTTTCATTGTTTGTTTATGCTTCTTTTTATTGTTTGTGCATGTTTTAGTTTAATCGTCTTTTATTTCTAGCTTAGTTTTAATATGCTTTCTTTGCTTAGTTTAATAATTAGTGTAATGTTTAGTGAGTAGTTCCATCCCCTTTGGGGGGTGGAGTAGATGTACATACATGCATTAGAGAATGGGATGAATGCTTTAATTTCAATGTGTTGATTAAACATGAATGTATGCTTGCTTGTTTAGGATAGAATTTATAACTTGATGAGTTTTGCCAAAATGATTAGACACCTCTCATGCTTGTTTAGGTTCTGAAATAAACACCTTGCATATGTAAATGTTAATCAACTAAGTTGGTGAATAGATTGATAGGTTTTGCCACACATTTAGACACTTCCTATGCTTGATAAACACCACCTTCATGTGCTTAAAGAATGTATTCTACACCCACCTCTTTGCATGTGTGCACTCACTCCACCCCTTAGGGGTTTTCCCATTTCTGTATTCCAGCATTCTTTCTTTGCTCTTAGTTTAGTTGTTATTCCATCATTTGTTTGTTTCGTTCGCATTTCATACTTCTTAGTGTAGCGTAGTCTAGATTAGCATAAACAACTTTCTTCCCCCTATTTTTGCCACTTGATTTCGTACAAGCAAGAGGCTACTCACCTCCCTGAGGACGACCCGTACTTGCCACCGCTTCATCGCGGCCGTGCACTTGCGGTTTAAATAAAACGTTCAACATATGCCGCACATCCCCAAGGACGCAGCAGACTAAAATAAGGCTTCCGTCCTGTCCATAACTCATATGGAGTTGAGGGAACCGATTTTGTTGGAACTCTATTGAGGATATAGGCAACAGTCATTAGAGCATCTCCCCAAAACGAAATTGGAAAGCTCGCATGTGCCATCATGGATCTAACCATGTCTAGCAACGTTCTATTCCTACTCTCGGCAACACCATTTTGCTGAGGAGTATAAGGCATAGTGAGTTGTCTAGATATCTCCTTTTCGTCACATAACTCTTTGAACATTATGGAGAGATACTCACCACCTCTATCCGTTCTAAGAGTTTTTATCTTATTATCCAACTCATTCTCAACTAAGCTCATTAATTTCTTAAAACATTCTAGAGCTTCTGACTTGTGAGAAATAAGATAAATATGACCATATCTAGTGAAGTCATCAATGAATGTGATGAAGTAACTCTGTTCATGTCTATTACGTACATTCAAAGGTCCACAAATATCCAAGTGAATTAGTTCTAAAGGAGAAGTAGCCCTAATGGCTTTTCCGAACGGTTTTCTAGTTGCCTTTCCAGCTAGACAGGATTCATAGGTTGGCAATTCAAATTTGGAGCATTCTCCTAATACCCTCTCCTTTGCCAACTTGTTCATCCGGTCAACACCAATGTGCCCTAGTCTAGCATGCCACACATCTGAATCTTTATTCATGGAACTTTGGCTCATAAAGGTACTAGTATTACGATTGAAATCATAAATTGCGTCCAACACAATAAAACCGTCTGAAAGAAAGGCACGTCCATAATAAATGTTTGCAAGGTATAAAAACCCATATCATTGTTCTCAAAAACAACTTTAAAACCATGTCTCATCAAAACAACAGAAATATTTCACCGTATAGCTGGTGCATACAACATGTCGTGAAGTAATAGGATCCGGCCACTTCGCAAAGCCACTTTGCATGTGCCAACTCCAAGAACTTCAATGCTAGTGTTGTTCGCCATGTTTATTCGCCTCCCACTTGGAACACGGTGATATTCCACGAAGGCAGAACGATCCTTTGTTACGTGGTCCGTGGCACCTGAATCCACAATCCACACAGAAGAGTGATCAGTGAGCATCACAGAACTAGTCACGTAACAATTCAAGGGATTACACACAGTAATTACCTTTTGCTCAGTGCACTCACGAGCAAAATGTCCAGTCTTTCGGTTGCTCAGTGTACTCACGAGCAAACACTTCAGTTAGAGGGGCTTCCGCAAGCATACGGTCCTCCTCCAGCTCTAGGTGTTTTGCGGCCTGGTCAAATGTCCGGATGTCATCAGCATGAGTCATATGGACCTTCATATGCTCCCAACTCTTCGAAGGCAATGATCTGATGAGAGCAGACACTTGCTCCTCATCGGTTTTAGCACGACCGACAGCGCTCAGCTCGCTTATCATGTTTGACATTGCGGTAATATGCTGCCTCATTGTGTGACCCTGGCGCATTTTATAC